>CP106721.1:1200000-2400000 GCA_025503065.1 Gossypium bickii | reverse complement strand
TGTAAGTTTTATTTCCACATTAATTGATGGCACAAAAAAAAAAAAATGGTGTTGCCACATTGGGTCTTTATATAAACTAATTCTTGTAATTTTTCAAAAAATTGTGTTCACGTCAGCGCGCTTTTGCTTGACACGAGGAAAAACATGTCATCGTCAGCGCGTTTTTGCCTGACACGAGGAAAAACGTGTCCTTATCAACGCGTTCTTGGATTTCTAATCCATACTTGTAATTATTTGCAGAAGAACCCATTTCCATAAATAATTTCGGAAATGGGCCTTTATTGGTACTATGCCGCTGATAGTATTGCCCAACTTCATTTGAAGCCCTTACGAATATAAGAGTTTATTTTTTTATATTATATAGGGATGAGTAAAATTCAAATCGATTAAAAAATTCGACAAAAAAATTTAAATTTTGAATTAAATAATTCCAGTTATTTGAGTTATTCAGATAAACTCGAATAAAAAATCAAAGTTTCCCGTTTAACTTAAATATGAAATACACAATTCGAGTTATTACGTCGTTTTAATTAATGTTTATCTTTTCTAAAGTTAAAAGTCAAAATCATTGTTTATGTAATTAAATAATATTGTGGCTTTTTTATCTGGATAATATAAAATAAATAATTAAATATCATAATGGTATGCCAATACAATTATTTACCAAAATTGTATGTTTGCAACAATGTTGGGGGTGGATAGCATGGAAAATGTGGCACCATTTTTTTTATGACTTAATCATCAAAACATCATTACAAAATGATATGGGGTAAAATATATATATTTTAAAGGTGAAAGATGTGAAAGAGGCAGCACCAGTATTCGGGTTATAAAAAACCTGATAAAATAAGATCATATACAATCATTTAATACAAAATAAATTTATGGGGAGTTGTCATGTGGCAGGTGGGGTGGAAGGAGAGAGATAGGCGAGGTTTTTTTTACATATATAATATAAAGAAATATAAAAATATTTAAAATGGCACACCACCCCGATTAATTACGGAAATGAGGTGTTTGGGGTGGTGGAGGGTGATTCATAGGTGACACCACTCCTAAATTTTGATACAAACAACTGACAGTTACAAAAAACAAAATTTAAATAGTGCAACATTGTTGATAGGCAACACCAAAATATTTTTCCCATACGATTACATGGGTTAAATACGAGCTTGGGTGGTGATGCCCGTGGGAAAGGCGACACCAATTAACAGAGCACAAACACATTAACAGAGCACATAGTCATAGAGATAAAAAATTAATTACGATAGAATCCAATAATCAGACACTCAGATTTTTTAGGGCGTTACAATTTGACACACTTGAATTTAAAAGAAAGCTGTAAAGAGAAAATTCTCTGAGGGGATTATTCCAGAAAATTTCTAGAGAGATTTTTCTAATTTATAACTTGACCCAAAAGTTTAAAAAAATTATGAAATTACACCATTCATAATTTTTGTGAATTTTTTTATTCGAACCAAGCCCACACTCGGCAGACGTGAGCTTGAGGATAGCAGAGAAGATTACTCGGTCGAAGCGCTCATCCTAGATGAATCGAAAAGGTACAATTTTGATTAAATACTTATTACTTTAGATATCACAACCAAAATTTTATTTTGGAAAACTTTTAAAACTCTGGTTTTTTCCCTAAATTTATTTTCCACTGTATTTTTCAAACCGTTTTTCTAACAAGGTAAACTTATGTACATAAGTTTGCGAATTTAAATGGTTTTCTTTTAACTCTTAAGTTTTTCAGAAATAGACTAAGTTTTTTTTTCAATTAAAAATAAACAAGTGTTTTTAAAATGTCTATTTTATAAACCCGATAGCTTACCATTTTATATATAGTGGATTAAGGGGAATAAAAAAATAGGGACATAACACCAAAAATTGAGTCAGGAGACACCGGTCTGACTGCCTACGGTGAATATGACCGGACAATCACAAAATCACGGGGTCACCCCTTTTTCTTCTTTCTCAGGCTTGAAATCTCCCCTTTTGACTCCCATTTTTCATGCTTCTCAGTCCCGAGTTACTATTTTTTGTACAAACAATGGTGTCGCCTGACTTTCCCCCTCCACCCATTAAAAACAATTTTTTAAAACACGTATATTCCCCGTATTTTACCCAGTTGTTTTTAATACTGATGCCGCCGTATAGGGTGATACTACCAATAAAATATTTGTTTTTTATAACCTTATAATGGACTAATGATGGCATCATGATTTTAGGGATAAAGTTGGGTGGTGTCGCCACCTTCTCAAGCACCACCTAGGGTTACTGTTTAAGCCATACCATTTTGGTAAATAATTTGGTAGGCATACCCTTTAAATTATTAAATTGTTTTTTTGTATTATTGGGGTTAAAAAGCCCAAAATAATACAATTAAGTGTTCAATTAATGATTTATTTAAAAAAATAATATAAAAAAGTAGTTACGAAAATGGGTTAAGGGAAAATTATTTACGAAAATGGGTTCTGTCGGGATTATGCTGTCTCCCAACGTCCTAGTATGTTATTCTTTCCCTCTCATAATCTCTTATAGCTCAAAACGACCTTGGAACAACTTTAAATTTTTTATTTTTTTTAATTGCAGCATATGGGAATTGTGAGTTTCCAACAGGGCATTGAAGTGGAAAAACAAAGGGGAAAAGATTTGGTGAATCTTTTTTGCAATTTTTTCTTCTTTGTATCTAATATTAATTAATTATTAATTTATTATTATATAGAAGGGATAGGTGGAGTTGTTATTAGTAGATTGCTGATTTTACTTTATAATTTGTATATTTGTTACAATATTCATATGGGGAAGTATGCTTAGCTTTTATTTAAGTTATTTAATTGTTGAAGTTCTATCAACGATCTCTAACTAAAGATTCAAAAAATAGTACAATATATTAATACCCATCAATATTATTAAATGGGGTAATTACAAATCCCGACCAAGATAAACTTTTTTGAAGGTAATATTATTAAAAGGATAATTACAAACTGTGATCAGGTTTAAGTGAACAATGGATGATAAATAGATTATAGACGTTCAATTACAACTTGACCCAAAAGTTTAAAGAAATTACGAAATTACCCCATTCGTAATTTTTGTGAATTTTTTTTATTCGAAGTGAGCCCACACTCTGCAGACGTGAGCTTGAGGATAGCAGAGAAGATTACTTGGTCGAAGTGCTCATCTTAGACGAATCGAAAATGTATAATTTTGATTAAGTTTTTATTACTTTAGATATCACAACTAAAATTTTGTTTCGGAAAAATTTTAAAACTTTGGTTTTTCCCTAAATTTATTTTCCACTGCATTTTTCAGACCGTTTTTCCAACAAGGTAAACTTATGTACATAAGTTTGCGAATTTAAACGGTTTTCTCTCTTAAGTTTTTCAAAAGTAGGCTAAGTTTTTTTCCAATTAAAAATAAACAAGTGTTTTTAAAATGTCTATTTTATAAGCCCGATAGCTTACCATATTATATATAGTGGGTTATGGGGAATAAAAGAATAGGGACATAACACAAAAATTTGGGTCAAGAGACACTGGCCTGACTGCCTACGGCGAACATGATAGGACAATCACAGAATCACGGGGTGACCCCTTTTTCTTCTTTCTCAAGCTTTCAATCTCCCCTTTTGACCCCCATTTTTCATGCTTCACAAAAATTTGGGTTTAGGGACAATCACAAAAATTTGGGTTATGGGGAATAAAAGAATAGGGACATAACATAAAAATTTGGGTCAAGAGACACTGGTCTGACTGCCTACGGCGAACATGACAGGACAATCACAGAATCACGGGGTGACCCCTTTTTCTTCTTTCTCAGGCTTGCAATCTCCCCTTTTGACCCCCATTTTTCATGCTTCACAGTCCCGAGTTACTATTTTTTGTACAAAATTTAAATGAGCTGGATTTTAACATGGAAATTTGAACAATAAAATAGAAGCATTAAAAGTACTCAATTCCACTCCCTTAAAATTTCTAGAAATTCTCATTAATCTCACAATATTTAAAAAAAATAATTAGACCCCACTTTAAAAAATCTTATTGAACTCCTAAAATTTTTTAAAAATTTTAAGTAGCCTCTAAAAAAAAAAAACTTAATCCCACGATTCGCCACTAACAACTACTAAACTAAAATTTCAAAATTTAAGAAGTATAGAGGCTAAAATTAATGTAATTGAAGAACAAAGATTAAATCAACAACTTATGGATAATATGAGGCTACTAATAGAAAATAAGGTAACAAATTTTGTTGGAAAAATTGTAATTTATAGGAACTTTGAGGCATATTCTCAATAGGTAAAGATGGAGAGTTGAACTATAAGATTATTGTTTCATATTCTACTCCATGAGACATTTACAACGGTGTATCATATGCTCAAAATGGTTGAGTGAAGAATGAGAAATTGATGCTCAAAGTAAGCTACTTGGAAATATTTGTTGATGAAATTAACATAATAAATTTATCTCGTATAATTTGAGCTAAAACTAAAATTTTAAAATTCAAAAACCACATACTAAAATGAACTAGGTTAAATTATAGGGATTAAATATGCAACTTACACATAATATAGGGGCTAAAAGAAAATTGACCAAAATTACACCTACACACCTAAAAAGACACATTATTTGTCTTTGTAGAATCATTTTATGAGAAAATTTCGTCTCTTACCAGACCCAACCCACAAGTGGGCCTCTATTTATTATCGACCACTTAGGTCTAATTCAAAAATAATCATTGAATTATTTAAAAAATTTTATTTAAATTATTAAACTATTTAAAAACTTTTATTTATCTAAGTTATTTAACTGATAAAACTTTACCAACTGACTCCAACTAAAGATTCAAAGAATAGTACAATAGATCAATACCCATTAATATTACTAAATGGGATAATTACAAATCTCGACCAAGATAACCTTATTTGAAAATATTGTTATTAAAAGGGATAATAATGAGCCCTAGATTATTAACCTTAAATTACAGACTTAAACCTGAACCGCTCAACTTTTGCATTGTTCGTTGGTCTAAACGTTGAGCCATTTCAGTGGTCAAATAATTCTTCCAGTCTCCAAGCTTCCCTTTCCGGAAGAAAACGTTATTTTCCATCCCCAAATTTCTTTGCCCATCACGATGTCTCCCGATTTTATTTACTTCCAAGCCACTTAAATTCTCGAAACTGCACATCTGCACAATGTTTTCAGGCATCCCTTGTTGTAGTTCCTCTGACGAGAAAGGATAACCCATAAACTCTGCTATTTTCTTAAGATAAAAAACAGTATCTTCAACCAGTTCTTCATATTTCAAGAACATTAACTTGTCTGGACGTTCCAAACTTGCTTTCCAGTACCCCAAAACATGCTCCCAATAAGGCCCATACAAACTTACACCTTCATAAAACAATTCGAACGCTTCATCAAGTTGAATGGGTTGAGTATTTTGGGATTTGCAGTACCCTGCAAAAAAATGATACAATGAAACAAATGTATCTTTGGGGTCCCTGCAAATGTAAATAAGTTTACAACCAGAATCAATTATAGATTTGGGTAAGAAAGGACAAGGAAGATGAGTGGCTAAAAGAGGAATTCCAAGATGTCGATTAGTGGAAAACTGGGCATGATCAAACTCCATGAAAGGCACAACATCATGAGGCATCTTGGAAAGCAAAGGGGTGGTGGAATCATCGTATGAGGTTCTTGTAATAGTGGCGAAAGTGAGGGATTTTAACCAGGCTGTGCCTGTTCTTAGAGAGCTACAAAGGATGATATCAGTGGGTTGAGCCTGGAATTGTTGTTGAGCCGACAATGCTCCTTGTAGAAAAGTCGGGAAGAACCAAAAACCTTGATATTGACATAAATCTTCAGGAAAACCCCAACAATTTTCTTTAGGGAGAGTAGATATCATCTCTGTGAAAGATTTTTGAAGCGCATCTTCATTTTGTTTCTCAATATGGGATTCCATGAGGAACAGGCTAATGAGTGCAAATACTATATTAATTATACAAGGATGGCTTTGTAAATAGGCTGCCACTCTTCTTTTTCTTTTATAAGGAGGCAGTGGGATGGAATTATATTTTTTTAATATATAAAGAAATACTAAAATGAAAAGAAAAAGAAAAAGGAAAACATCATTATCTCAATGAGTCATCCATTCACGTGCACACCCGATGAGTCACCTTCCACTTAAATTGTAGGGCACAGTACCAATAATAGTCTATTTTTAAAATTATTTACGGAAATGGGTCACTGTAAATGGCCCAATTTGCCCGGGCCCATAAAACCAAAAAGCAAAGCAAACAGAAAATACAAAAAAGTAAATAAAATAATAAAAGTATAAAACAGTCCTTTTTTTTTACGGTTCTTTACAAACCCACAAATTAAACCCGGCCCAATACCTACACTAAGACACCAGCCCAAACCTAAACCACTAAACCCAAACCAATTGGGACGGCCCAATGACGGATTAAGCCCAAATGAGTTGAAACCCCAGGAAACCCTAGGGTTTCCCCTGTGCGCCGCAGCCCCACACGCAAACCTCCAGCGCCGCAACAGCTCTGTACCGCCACGTCCGCACAATAGCCTCGTACGGCCTCCGTACTCCTCCACTGTGCATCATACACCTGCGAAAACAACGACAAAAGACAGACAGCAAATCAAAAGAAAGGATTATATTTTATTTTTATTTTCTATTTTTCGATTTCGGCCTTTAAAAGGACCGAAGCAAATATCTGTAAATCTTCTTCACGTTTTTACGGAAATAGAAATCAGAAAAGAGAGAGAATCCATCTTTTTGTATTTACGAACATTGATTTATGCAAAAAAAAATAGATTGAAAAGGTGATTATTCCTTTTTTCGTTCGTGTTCTTGCCTTTTTTACTTCCGTTTTTGATTTTATTTTTTATTTTTTATATATATTTGAAATAAAAAAAAAAAAGTAAGGAGGGCTTACCGAAAATCGCCCGTGGTTGCGTCGCCGGAGAGTCCTCGTGCAACGCCGGCCATTGCCCACGACGGCGGTGAGACGGACACCGGAGGTCCTAGGCCGGACTGGGGAAAGACCGAAACGGGGAAGGGAAGATATTTGAGAGTGTTTTAGGTTTTTTTTGAAAAGAGAAGAGGAGAAAATGAAGATTTTGAAAATTTTTTTTATTCTTATACATATTAAAACGACAGCGTTTTATCAAGGGCCTTCTAAACACAAAACGGCGCCGTTTTAATGGCGACCCGCGCGTGCGTGACCAGATCCGGGAAGGATCCGCGCATTTTGCTGCTTTGGGGTAATTTATGCATTTAGTCCCTCCATTTCACGCTGTCATTTTGCTGGGCCCTTTTTTCTTTGTTTTTTAATTTTTCCTTGGAATTCGTGTGCCGTTTCATTTTAACCCACGACTAAACACGGCGTTTTGTTATCAGGGTTTTTTTTATATTTTAGTCCCTATTCGTTTGTGCGTATTTTATTTCAGTCCTTGACTAAGTTTTAATAATTTTATTTGTTCATAGGTCATTCTTTTGATGCCGTTTTTATTTCAAGTCCCTATCTTTTTAATTTTAATTTTATTTATTTATTTATTCATTTTAAATGATTCTTTATAAATTCATTATTCAAAAAACGTTTTAATATATTTTTCGAATTATATTGTATATTATAGATTTTACATTAGCTATTATTTTTAAAATCTCTTTCATATATATCTATATGTACATATAAGTACATTTTTTGTGCTTATTTGTATAGTTTATTTCTTTTAAAGACTTCTTTCATATATTATTTATTTCAAATTATATATTATATGTTTTAAATTCATATATATTATTTAGTTCAAATTACGCCATATGTTATCCATTTTAAATTTTAAAAATGTCGTAATTTTAAAAATCTTTCAAATTCTCGACGCTAGGACATTAATTAATCAATTTGGTACCAATTCTGGGCGTTGCGAGGGTGCTAATCCTTCCTCGTACGTAATCGACTCCTGAACCCGTTTTCTTAGATTTCGTAGACCAAAACTATTGTTTTAAATCAAAATGTTTTATTAAAACAATCCATCTCAAGGTGACCCGATCACACCTCGAATAAAAGATCTGTGGCGACTCCATTCGTTATTTTAAAGTCGATCCCCATTTTTCAAACTCGTTAAAAAATAGTTTTGACAGGCACTCCAAAAATAATTATGAGTATGAACCGAAAATATAAAAATGCGCTGATAGATGCTCTAAACTAAATTTTTAATGAAGGTCATTTTTTAAATATTACAAAAATAAATCAAAATTTTTTCAAAATTTACGAGACCCAAAGTGGCAACTCCGTTCTTTTAAATTTTTTGGTGCCACTAATTGATGTGAAAAATAAAACTTACGAAACAGATTTTTATATAGACCCAAAACTTTATTTCCCTTATTTTCTTAAGCAATGTGGAATGTGAGATATGTGTATAAATAGACTCATGAATATGTTTGCAGCTTGTTTCTAGACAATGTGGGATTCCGTCATATTTTAACTAACAATATAAGATTAAAGGCTACATTATATTTTATATTTTATTAACAATTTCTCATATTATAAAATTATCTTTTAAGATGTTTTTTATTGCATTTTAGAATTGTTTGGTACTTAGATAGTATTTTTTTTTTTTTGTAATTTTTAAAAAATTGATATCGCTTTTTTTAAAATGTTTTTAGGATTAAAAAATTAATGAGTATAGTAAAATATTTAAATTGTTTTTTATCTCTTAATTATAAAATGCTATAAAATAGTCATTTAATTATATTTTTTTGAATCATCTGTTTTTGAAAAGTTACAAAATTGTCATTCAATTATTCAAATTTGTCTTATTCTTCTTTCTTTTCTTTTTTTTTTTTTTTTTTTTGCTACATACCTCAAAATTCAAGATAATTGGGCGACCAAAAAAAAATACTAATAGTTGAGTGATCATTTTGTAAGTTTTTATAATTCACTAGTAAAGAAATCATAGTTAAGTGACTACTAATGTAATTTAATCTAGATGTAAAAATATGAAAAATAATTATTATATTTTATGTATAATTTCTAAATAGAAATAATGGAAAATTATTTTAAAAATTAGAATTGCATTAATATTAACTTCAAACATTTAAAATTGAATAGAAAACTATTACATGTACAAGTTTCATATGTGCAATTTGTACTACTTTTTCTTTCTTTTTTTTTTTATTACTATGGTCGTTTTGTATATGCTAACAATTCTAAAATGTAATAGGATTAAAGACCTCAAAAAATAATTTTATAATATGAGAAAAATTTAACAGAATATAAAAAAATAGAAATTGTTTTGTAAAAAAAATATAAAATATAGTGTAGCATTATGTTGTTAATTAAAAGAGGAAGGAATTCCATATTATCTAGGAACAAGCTGCAAACTTATTCATGAATCTATATAAACACATATCTTACATCTCACATTGTTTAAGAAAACAAAGGAAATAAGACTTTGAATCTACATAAAGATATGTTTTGTAAGTTTTATTTCCATATTAATTGATGGCACACAAAAAAAAAAAAATAGTGTTGCCACATTGGGTCTTTATATAGACCAATTCTTGTAATTTTTCAAAAAATTGTGTTCACATAAGCACGCTTTTGCCTGACACGAGGAAAAATGTGCCCTCGTCAACGTGTTTTTGCCTGACACGATGAAAAACATGTCATTGTCAACGCGTTTTTGGGTTTTTGATCCATACTTGTAATTATTTTTAGAAGAACCCTTTTCCATAAATAATTTCGGAAATGGGCCTTTATTGGTACATGCCCCAGATAGTATTGCCCAACTTCATTTGAAGCCCTTGCGAATATAAGAGCTTATTTTTTTATATTATATAGGGATGGGTAAAGTTCGAATCGATTAGAAAATTCGACAAAAAAATTTAAATTTTGAATTAAATAATTCGAGTTATTTGAGTTATTCGGATAAACTCGAATAAAAAATCAAAATTTCCAGTTTAACTTAAATATGAAATACACAATTCGAGTTATTACGTCGTTTTAATAAATGTTTATCTTTTCTAAAGTTAAAAGTTAAAATCATTGTTCATGGAATTAAGTAATATTGTGGTTTTTTACCTGGATAATATAAAATAAATAATTAAATACCATAATGGTATGCCAATACAGTTATTTACCAAAATTGTATGTTTGCAACAATGTTGGGGGTGGATAGCATGGAAAATGTGGCACCATTTTCTTTTCCGACTTAATCATCAAAACATCATTACAAAATGATATGGGGTAAAATATATATATTTAAAGGTGAAGGATGTGAGAGAGGCGCCACCAGTATTCAGGTTATAAAAAACCTGAAAAAAAAAGGTTATATATAATCATTTAATACAAAATAAATTTATGGAGAGCTGTAATGTGGCAGGTGAGGTGGAGGGAGAGAGATAGGCGAGGTTTTTTTTTTTTTTACATATATAATATAAAGAAATATAAAAATATCTAAAATGGTACACCACCCCAATTAATTAAAGAAATGAGGTGTTTAGGGTGGTGGAGGGTGATGCATAGGCGGCACCACTCCTAAATTTTGACACAAACAGCTGACAGTTACAAAAAAAAAAAAAATTTAAATGGTGCAACCTTGTTGATAGGCAACACCAAAATATTTTTCCCATACGATTACATGGGTTAAATATGGGTTTGGGTGGTGATGCCCGTGGGAAAGGCGACACCAATTAATAGAGCACAAACACATTAACAGAGCAAATAGTCATAGAGATAAAAAAAATAATTACGATAGAATCCAACAATCAGACACTCAAATTTTTTAAGGCGTTACAATTTGACACACTTAAATTTAAGAGAAAGTTATAGAGAGAAAATTATCTGAGGGGATTATTCCAAAAAATTGCTAGAGAGATTTTTCTAATTTACAATTTGACCCAAAAGTTTAAAGAAACTACAAAGTTACCCCATTCATAATTTTTGTGAATTTTTTATTCGAAGCGAGCCCACACTCGGCAGACATGAGCTTGAGGATAGCAGAGAAGATTACTCGGTCGAAGCGCTCATCCTAGACGAATCGAAAAGGTACAATTTTGATTAAATATTTATTACTTTAGATATCATAACCAAAATTTTGTTTTGGAAAACTTTTAAAACTTTGATTTTTCCCTAAATTTATTTTCCACTGCATTTTTCAGGCCGTTTTTCCAACAATGTAAACTTATGTACATAAGTTTGCAAATTTAAATGGTTTTCTTTTAACTCTTAAATTTTCAGAAATAGACTAAGTTTTTTCAATTAAAAATAAACAAGTGTTTTTAAAATGTCTATTTTATAAACCCGATAGCTTACCATGTTATATATAGTGGGTTAATGGGAATAAAAAAATAGGGACATAACACAAAAATTTGGGTCAGGAGACACCGGTCTGACTGCCTATGGCGAACATGACTGGAGAATTACGGAATCACGGGGTCACCCCTTTTTCTTCTTTCTCATGCTTGAAATCTCCCCTTTTGACTCCTATTTTTCATGCTTCTCAGTCCTGAGTTACTATGTTTTGTACAAACAATGGTGTAGCCTGACTTTCCCCCTCCACCCATTAAAAACAATTTTTTAAAACACGCATATTCCCCGTATTTTACCCAGTTATTCTTCATACTGATGCCGCCGTATAGGGTGGCACCACCAATAAAATATTTATTTTTTTTTATAACCTTATAATGGACTAATGATGGCGTCATGATTTTAGGGATAATGTTGGGTGGTGTCGCCACCTTCTCAAGCACCACCTAGGGTTACTGTTTAAACCATATCATTTTGGTAAATAATTTGGTAAGCATACCATTTAAGTTATTAAATTATTTTTTATTAGGATAAAAAAGCCCAAAATAATACAATTAAGTGTTCAATTAATGGTTTATTTAAAAAATAATATAAAAAAGTAGTTTCGAAAATGGGTTAAAGGAAAATTATTTACGAAAATGGGTTCGATCAGGATTATGTGGTTGACCTTTGAACAACTTTTATTTTTTTATTTTTTTTAATTGCAGCATATGGGAATTGTGAGTTCCCAACAGGGCATTGAAGTGGAGAAACAAAGGGGAAAGGATTTGGTGAATTTTTTTGCAATTTTTTTTTCTTTGTGTCTAATATTAATTAATTATTAATTTATTATTATATAGAAGGGATAGGTGGAGTTGTTATTAGTATATTGTTGATTTTACTTTATAATTTGTCTGTCCTATTTGTATATTTGTTACAATATTCATATGGGGAAGACGACTTTTTATTTTATGCTTAATTTTTATTTATTTAAGTCATTAACTGTTAAAGTTTTATCAACGAATTTTAACTAAAGATTTAAAAAATAGTATAATGTATTAATACCCATCAATATTATTAAATGGAATAGTTATAAATTTCGATCAAGATGATCTTATTTGACGGTAATATTATTAAAAGGAATAATTACAAACTCTGATCAGGTTTAAGTCAACAATGGATGATTAATAGATTATAGACGTTCAATTATAGACTTAAACCTGAACCGCTCAACTTTTGCGTTGTTCGTTGGTCTAAACGTTGAGCCATTTCAGTGGTCAAATAATTCTTCCAGTCTCCAGCCTTCCCTTTCCGGAAGAAAATGTTATTTTCCATCCCCAAATTTCCTTCCCTGTCACAATGTTTCCCGGTTTTATTTACTTCCAAGCCACTTAAGTTCTCGAAACTGCACATCTGTACAATGTTTTCAGGCACCCCTTGTTGTTGTTCCTCTGACGAGAAAGGATAATCCATAAACTCTGCTGTTTTCTTAAGATAAAAAACAGTATCTTCAGCCAGTTCTTCATATTTCAAGAACATTAACTTGTCTGGATGTTCCAAACTTGCTTTCCAGTACCCCAAAACATGGTCCCAATAAGGCCCATTCGGACTTACACCTTCATAAAACAATTCGAACGCTTCATCAAGTTGAATGGGTTGAGTATTTTGGGATTTGCAGTACCTTGCAATGAAATGATACAAAGAAACAAATGTATCTTTGGGGTCCCTGCAAATGTAAATAAGTTTACAACCAGAATCAATTATAGATCTGGGTAAGAAAGAATAAGGAAGATGAGTGGCTAAAAGAGGAATTCCAAGATGTCGATTAGTGGAAAACTGGGCATGATCAAACTCCATGAAAGGCACAACATCATGAGGCATCTTGGAAAGCAAAGGGGTGGTGGAATCATCGTATGAGGTTCTTGTAATAGTGGCGAAAGTGAGGGATTTTAACCAGGCTGTGCCTGTTTTTAGAGAGCTACAAAGGATGATATCAGTGGGTTGAGCCTGGAATTGTTGTTGAGCCGACAATGCTCCTTGTAGAAAAAACGGGAGGAACCAAAAACCTTGATATTGATATAGATCTTCAGAATAACCCCAACAATTCGCTATAAGAAGAGTAGATATCGTCTCTTTGAAAGATTTTTCAAGTGCATCTTCATTTTGTTTCTCAATCCGGGATTCCATGAGAGACAGGCTAATGAGTGCAAATACTATATTGATTATACAAGAATGGCTTTGTAAATAGGCTGCCACTCTTCTTTTTCTTTAATAAGGAGGCAGTGGGATGGAATGATATATTTTTTAATATATAAAGAAATACTAAAATGAAAATATAAAGAAAAAGAAAAAGAAAAAGAAAAACATCATTATCTCAATTATTTCCCCAGTCAACAAAAAACACAGTACTTAACACGCATTTGTAAGGACTTGAGTACCAACAATGGACCATTTCTAAAACTATTTACGGAAATGGGCACTCCAAAAATAATTATGAGTATAGACCGAAAATTTAAAAATACGCTCATAGACGTGCTCGAGACCCAAAGTGATAACATTGTTCTTTTAAATTTTTTGGTGCCACTAATTAATGTGAAAAATAAAACTTACAAAATAGATTTTTATATAGACTCAATGTTTCATTTCCCTTATTTTTTTAAACAATATGAGATGTGAGATATGTGTATATATAGACTAATGAATATGTTTGCAGATTGTTTCTAGACAATGTGGGATTCCATCATATTTTAACTAGCAATATAAGATTAAAAGCTACATTATATTTTATATTTTTTATATTATAAAAATCAAAGTTTCCAGTTTAACTTAAATATGAAATACACAATTCGAGTTATTACGTCGTTTTGATAAATATTTATATTTTATAAAGTTAAAATCATTGTTTATGTAATTAAATAATATTGTGGCTTTTTTACCTAGATAATATAAAATAAATAATTAAATACCATAATGGCATGTCAATACAATTATTTATCAAAATGGTATCTTTGCAACAATGTTGGGGTGGAGAGCATGGAAAATGTGGCACCATTTGTTTTTGTTTTTTTTTTTTTCGACTTATTCATCAAAGCATCATTACAAAATGATATGGGTAAAATATATATATTTTAAAGGTGAAGGATGTGAAAGAGGCGGCACCAAGTTATAAAAAACCTGAGAAAAAAAGATCATATACAATTATTTAATATAAAATAAATTTATGGGGAGTTGTAATGTGGCAGGTGGGGTGGAGAGAGAGGAATAGGTGAGGTTTTTTTTTTACATATATTATATAAAGAAATATAAAAATATCGAAAATGGTACACCACCCTAATTAATTACGGAAATGAGATGTTTGGGGTGGTGGAGGATGATGCATAGGCGGCACGACTCTTAAATGTTGACACAAACAACTGACTGTTACAAAAAAACAAATTTTAAATGGTGCAACCTTGTTGATGGGCAACATCAAAATATTTTTCCCATACGATTACATGGGTTAAATACGGGTTTGGGTGGTGATGCCCGTGGGAAAGGCGACACCAATTAACAAAGCACAAACACATTAACAGAGTACATAGTCATAGAGATAAAAAATTAATTACGATAGAATCCAACAATCAGACACTCAAATTTTTTAGGGCGTTACAATTTGACACACTTGAATTTAAGAGAAAGTTGTAAAGAGAAAATTATCTGAGGGGATTATTCCAGAAAATTTCTAGAGAAATTTTTCTAATTTACAACTTGACCTAAAAGTTTAAAGAAATTATGAAATTACACCATTTGTAATTTTTGTGAATTTTTTTCATTCGAAACGAGCCCACACTCGACAGACGTGAGCTTGAGGATAGCAGAGAAGATTACTCGGTCGAAGCGCTTATCCTAGACGAATCGAAAATGTACAATTTTTATTAAGTATTTATTACTTTAGATATCACAATCAAAATTTTGTTTTGGAAAACTTTTAAAACTTTAGTTTTTCCCTAAATTTATTTTCCACTGTATTTTTCAAACCGTTTTTCCAACAAGGTAAACTTATGTACATAAGTTTGCAAATTTAAATGGCTTTCTTTTAACTCTTAAGTTTTTCAGAAATAGACTAAGTTTTTTTCAATTAAAAATAAACAAGTGTTTTTAAAATGTCTATTTATAAACCCGATAACTTACTATGTTATATATAGTGGGTTAAGGGGAATAAAAATATAGGGACATAACACAAAAATTTGGGTCAAGAGACACCAGTCTAACTGCCTATGGCGAACATGACCGGACAATCACGGAATTACGGGGTCACCCCTTTTTCTTCTTCCTCAGGTTGAAATCTCCTCTTTTGACTTCCATTTTTCATTCTTCTTAGTCCCGAGTTACTATTTTTTGTACAAAAAATGGTGTCTTAAGATAACCCGTAAACTCTGTTGTTTTCTTAAGATACAAAATAGTATCTTCATCCAGTTCTTCATATTTCAAGAACATTAACTTGTCTGGATGTCGCAAACTTGCTTTCCAGTACTCCAAAACATGGTCCCAATAAGGCCCATACGAACTTACACCTTCATAAAACAATTCGAACGCTTCATCAAGTTGAACGGGTTGAGTATTTTGGGATTTGCAGTACCCTGCAGTGGAATGATACAATGAAACAAATGTATCTTTGGGGTCCCTGCAAATGTAAATAAGTTTACAACTAGAATCAATTATAGATCTAGGTAAGAAAGAATAAGGGATAAAATGGGCCTACCTCAGAAATCAACGCGGCTTAGACTATCACATACGATCAGACCACACGGTCGTGTGTGACGAGCAGAATCGAACATGGTCTGAACTATCGTACACGGGCAGACCACACGGCTTTGTGTGACGAGCAGAATTAAGCACGGCCTAAGCTTTCACACATGGGCGTGTCACACGGGCGTGTCCCTGCCGAACCCAAGTCTAATTTTATTTGAAAAAGACTACTTTTGGGCCAAGAAAGGTACTCCAAAGCCTATATAAACACCCTAAGAGAGGACCTAAGAGGACACACAGAGTAGAAAGCAGAGAATACTCGAAGACAGCTATTGGAAGCAGCTTGGAAGAGGATCTCATCAAGACTGAGGATCTCCTATCAATTTCTCTTGAAGTTTTTGGGTTTTCATATGTTTTGCAGTTTTCCTTATTTTAAGATGTTTCTCCCTATCAGTATGAACTAAATCCCTTAAATACCTGAGGGGATGAAACCTAATATAGATCTTATTACTATTTGATTTATAAGACAAATACTTGTTCTTATTCTTAATTGTGAGTTCTTATTCTGACATTAAAGAGCCATAGCTTGAAAGATTCCTGACATTAAAGACGAGTTACTACAGGTACTAAAGGAGCATAAAAGAGCCATAGCTTGGAAGATTTCTGACATTAAAGGGATAAGTCCATCGTTTTGCACCCACAAAATTTAATGGAAGATGAATATAAACCATGTGTGCAACCTCAAAGACGATTAAATCCCAACATAAGGAAGTTGTTAAAGTTTAGGTAATTAAACTCCTAGACACTGGAGTTATTTATCCTATTTTTAACAGTACTTGGGTAAGTCCTGTGCATGTTGTTCCGAAGAAGGGAGGCATGACTGTTGTAGCCAACAAAAAGAATGAATTGATTCCAACAAGAATAGTCATAGGTTGGAGAGTCCACATTGACTATAGGAAGTTGAAGGATACCACGAGAAAGGATCACTTTCCTTTACCCTTCATTGATCAGATGTTAGAAAGATTATCTGGCCATATGTACTATTGCTTCCTAGACGGACTCTCTGGCTACTTTCAAATCCCAATAGCTCCTGAGGGTTAAGAAAAGAAAACATTTACATGTCCATATGGTACGTTTGCTTATCGTAAAATGCCTTTTGGATTATGTAATGCTCCTGCTACTTTTTAGCGCTGCATGCTAGTCATCTTTGATGAACTTGTGGAAAATATTATGGAGGTATTTGTGGACGACTTTTCGGTATTTGGTAATTCTTTCCACCTTGGCCTTAAAAATTTAAAACAAGTTCTAATGAGATGTGAGGAAATGAACCTTGTGCTTAATTGGGAAAAGTGTCACTTTATGGTTCGAGAAGGGATTGTGTTAGGTTATAAAATTTCTAGTAAAGGGATTGAGGTTGATAAAGCAAAAATTGAAACCATGGAAAAATTACCTCCTCCTAGTTCAGTTAAGGCTATTAGAAGCTTTTTAGGACATGCTGTATTTTATAGAAGATTTATTAAGAATTTTTTTAAAATAGCTAAGCCTTTAACAAAATTACTAGAAAAAGATATGCCTTTCAATTTTGATCAGGAATGTTTAGATGCATTTAATATCCTCAAAAATAAATTAATAAATGCCCAAATTATAATTGCACCTGATTGAAATTTATCCTCTGAACTCATGTGTGATGTGAGTGATTTTGCAGCATGTGCGATTTTGGGACAGCGAAGAGACAAGCATTTTCAGCCGATTTATTACACTAGCATGACATTGACTGTCGCACAAGAAAACTGCACCACCACGGAAAAAGAGTTGCTAGCTGTGGTTTTTGCATTTGATAAATTTAGACAGTATTTGATATTATCTAAAGTTGTCGTTTACACTGACCATTCAGCTATTCGTTATCTTTTAACTAAATCTGATACAAGACCTCGACTCATAAGATGGATTTTACTTTTACAGGAATTTGATTTGGAAATTCAAGATAAGAAAGGAGCTGAAAATCTTGCGGCAGACCATCTTTCTAGGCTTGAAAATCCACATATCAAAGAACTCGATGAGAATGAAATAAATGACTCGTTTCCTGAAGAACAACTCTTGGCTATATCCGACTCCGAGGTACCCTAGTTTACAGATATTGCAAATTACTTAGCTGCTAACATCCTACCAAAAGGGTTGACACATCATCAAAAAAGGCAATTCTTTGCTGATGTGAAAAACTATTTTTGGGAGGACCCTTTTCATTTTCGTATATGTGCAGATTAAGTAATTCGGAGATGTGTTACAAAGGCAGGAACAAGTAAAATTCTAGAACATTTCCATTCAGGACCAACAGGAGGACATTATAGTGGGACTAGGACAGTACATAAAACGCTCGAATCAGGTTTTTATTGGCCCACTCTGTTCAAGGACGCTAACAGGTATGTTACTTCGTGTGATAGATGTCAGAGAACAGGTAATATCTCTAAACGCGATGAAATGCCTCAAACTTATATGCTATCATGTGAAATATTTGATGTATGGGGTATTAATTTTATGGGTCCATTCCCTAGCTCATTTGGGAATAAATATATCTTAGTAACGGTTGATTATATGTCAAAATGGGTGGAAGCTCAAGCTTTACCTACTAATGATGCTAGAGTGGTAGTAAGATTTCTTAATAAACTCTTCTCTCGATTTGGAACACCTAGAGCAATTATTAGTGATAAGGGTACTCATTTTTGTAATACTTAATTTGATAAAATCTTAAAGAAATATGGAGTGCATCACAAAATAGCTACCCTTTATCACCCTCAAACCAGTGGACAAGTTAAAGTAGCCAATCGAGAGTTTAAGCGTATTCTAGAGAAAACTGTAGAATCAAACAGGAAAGATTGGGCATTAAAAGTAGATGATGCTTTATGGGCCTATAGAACCGCTTTTAAAACTCTCATAGGAACATCCCCATACAGACTTGTCTACGGGAAGAGATCTACCATTTGAATTAGAGCACAAAGCATTTTGGGCTATAAAATTCTTAAACTATGATCTTAAACTTGCAGGTGAGAAAAGATTGATTCAGTTGAACGAGCTAGATGAGTGGCAAGCTAATGCCTACAGAACTCATGTTTATACAAGGAAGCAACAAAGCGATTCTATGATGCTCGTTTGAAGCAATTGAAGCAATTTGAAGTTGGATATCTTGTTCTACTATACAATTCGAAGCTCAAATTGTTTCTTGGAAAGTTGAAATCAAGATGGTCAGGTCCATTCGTAATCAAAATCATTTTTCCCTATGGCACAATTGAGGTAACTCATCCGACTTATGGCACGTTCAAGGTAAACAGTCAACAACTTAAACTATATAATGGTAAAGATTTTAGGAATATAAGAGAGAAGCTTCAGGTCTGTGAACCTTCATAAAGAGATGAAAACAAGGGAAGTCTAGCTTAAGACTTTAAACGAGCGCTTCTCGGGAGGCAACTCGAGCACTAACCTCATTAATGTCCATATTTTTTATTTTTAACACCTAACTAAAAACTAACCAAATCAATAGGCGCAAGTTTCCCTACCCATACGGCTTTGTGCACAGGTGTGGCCGTGGCCGTTTGGACACCACAGGTAGGTACACTGCGTGGCGGAGCCCCGTGCAAAAACAGGAAGAAAATTTTCCCCAAAACACGGTTGTAATAAAATGCCACGGCCGTGTGATGCGGCCATAGTCAAAACTGACTAAAGAACACAGGATGCAATAAACCCACACGGGCGTGCCTTAAGACCGTGGGCAATACTGAGTGAATGGCATGGGCATGGAACATGCCCATGCCAAGAAGAAGTGGTTGAAACTGAATAAGCCATACGGGCGTGCGACACGCCCGTGCCTATAGGCCGTGGTCGACACTGACTCATTAACACTGGCATGTGAACCTCTACACGGGTATAGGAGAAAAGAACGAAGCATCACACGGCCGTGCGATCCGGCCGTGTGAGCCAACAAGCCCAAGAAACACGGGCGTGGGCAGCGACCGTGTACCCCAATCCCTATTTAAACCCTCTCCTGTTCACTTCCCTTTCCAAAATTTTCTCCCCCAAACCCTAGCCGCCACACCCCATTTCCGGCCACCGCCCTCCTCCTCCACTTTCTTTCATTCTCCCTCAACCCGAAACCTCTATTTTTCCTTTTCTTTTACCCTTGTCTTTCTTCTTTCTTTTTCGCCGACCTTTCCCCTACCCGAAATACGTCGACCAACCATCCTTCCCCGAACCGTCGCACCCCACCCCGGCCACCATCCTCACCACCGTGGGTGACTCTTTTTCCCCTTATTTTTTCATATTTATTTTATATTATTTATTTTTCTTATCTTTATTTTGTTTATTATTTTATTATTATTATTATTATTATTATTATTATTATTATTATTATTATTATTATTAATTCCATTTAGATTTAGCTTATGATTATGACTATTTTTCATTTTTGTTACTTATTCTGAGTAGGTTTATTTTTAGTATTTGAAGATCCTTTTATTTCATGTGTTAAGGGTACCATAAGTTAGTATATTTTTTTCTTTTATTGTTAATAATAAAAATATCTGCTCTTTGTTTAACTTTTAAATTCACTATGTTAGGAATATACTGTTATTTAGTACTACTTCGATATTACTTGTGTTGAAGCTTGAATTATTTATTGAAAATCATTTTTAGATACACATGACTAATACTCGAGGTAAAACCAAAGTCACCGTTCCCGCTTCGAACAAGCGGAAGGGTTCTGGCGCGGTTTCTCTGTGCGCGACCACTTTACAGCAGATATGCCACCACTTCCTCATAGGCCAGTTCATGCAGGCTGCTTCATTGACTCGATTTCAAAAGATTCAAGGTGCTACCGGAGTTCTCCCCCACCTTCACTTCTGCTTAGTTCATCAGGCTTCTTTTCACGGATTTCATCCAAAATTCAGGAAGTTTCACTTCTATCCCTATCTTATGATATTCTTACTATATTGTCATTATTTATCTTTGTACATTGAGGACAATGTACATCTTAAGTGTGGGGAGGTTAACTATAGCATTATTAGAAAAATTCCTAAATTATGTCTTTTTCTTAAGTAATTTTCTCATATTACTATTAGAATGAACCTTCTATCGACTTATGATTTTCATTGATATGTTTTGGATTAAGTCATAGATAATTGTGCATTGATGGTTTAAACTTTAAGACATTAGAGAATCAAGCATAATAAGTTTATTTTCAGAATTAAAAATTTGTTAGATTGTTTCCCTAAATTTAAATATTACTTTGAACTTTGAAATTTGCAAGGTTGACATCAAAAACCATAATTTTTGTGAGATTTTGAGCCTTTTAGAGCATATATTTTTCTTACTCACTTTATTATTGGTTATAAGTGTGTCAATATTGATTGGTTATTCTAGAACTTGCTTCGATTATGCATATCGAGACCACACCCTTGATTTGATATACTGAGATGATAAAGGCACCTAGGTTTTAACCCACTTACCCCAAAAAAACCTACCTTCATAATTAACCCCTAGTGAACCCCTTTAAGCCTAATAACCCGTTTCGTGACTCACCCATTAATATTAATCCAAAACCCAATTTACTTTATTGACTCCCTTTTTGGTTGAGATTTGATTTGATCAGTTGCCTAACTATGTTCTATATTTCAGTTGTTAAATTCTTTCTTATTATTGTACGTTAAAAAAAAGGTTGGAAATATATTCATTATTAGTTCTATGAGCTTAAACGGTTAAGAGAAGAAGCTTGTGCTACTATTGATAGGTTTTCAATTATTGTAATCATTCAGTATTAGTTTATTTTTCTAGTTAGGTAAATTGTCAATTCAATCTCGATTCTAACCCTCTGATTCAGCCTTTATCCAAACCTCTAAACCAAGCCTCATTACAACATTTTTTAAAGACCTTTTGATTTGTGTATCATCTCATTCTATAGTGGTGGAGATTTGATTTTTATGCAAGCCTATGGTAATAAATTTTCATATTTGACTTTTGAGTGCTTAATTTGAACCTTAAACACTTTAAGTAATTTGAGTGAATCTTTAGTGAGGATGTCAATTCTTGTGGTTTTGAATCAAAGGTAATTATTTAGATAAGGGAAAACACCTATATTTTTGTACTATAAAAATTTGTGACTTAAATTGTTTGAATCCTTAAGATTCTTTTAGTTAAATTATCAATGTATGAATTATCTGTGAGTTATGATGAGATATTATGGATGAGAATTATGAATTGAGGATGTTGATTTTAATTGTGAGTTGAGGATTTTGCTTGAGGACAAGCAAATGCTTAAGTGTGGGGCTATTTGATAAACCATAAATTATACATATTTTGACCTCACGCTTGGCTTATTTTTGGATGAATTTTCATTAGATTTGGTGAATTCGATGCTCCTAATCCTTTAATTTCATGTTTTACACTCAAGAAAGCTTAGAGAGTCGAAAAGAACAAGAAATGGGCCAAAAAGGGATAAAATAGACCTACTTCAGAAATCAACATGGCCTAGACTATCACACACGGTCAGACCACATGGCCGTGTGTGATGAGCAGAATCGAACACATCCTGGACTATCGTACACGGGCAGACCACACGGTCGTGTGTGACGAGTAGAATTAAGCACGGCCTAAGCTTTCACACGGACGTGTCACACGGGCGTGTCCCTGTCGAACCCAAGTCTAATTTTATTCGAAAATGACTACTTTTGGGCCAAGAAAGGTGTTCCAAAGCCTATATAAACACCCTAGAGGAGGACCTAAGAGGACACACAGAGTAGAAAGCAGAGAATACTCGAAGACAGCCATTGGAAGCAGCTTGGAAGAGGATCTCATCAAGACTGAGGATCTCCTATCAATTTCTCTTGAAGTTTTTGGGTTTTCTTATGTTTTGCAGTTTTCCATATTTTAAGATGTTTCCCCCTATCAGTATGAACTAAATCCCTTAAATACCTGAGGGGATGAAACCTAAGACAGATCTTATTACTATTTGATTTATAAGATAAATATTTGTTCTTATTATTAATTGTGAGTTCTTATTCTTGTTTTGATAATTCAGGTTATTGATTCAAGTCGAATGTGCTTATTCAGAGTAGTAAAAGTCCCTGTTTAAGAGTAGATCAACACAATTAAGCGGAGTTGAACGCAATTCTAGATATAGGACGACGTAAATCTGCCGGATTAGAGTCAAATCTAATAAAGGAATCCATAGATCGAGTTAATGCGACAATATGGGTTTTAATTAGAAAGAAATTTCAATTAATCAACCTAGAGTCAGTTGTTCTTAGTCTCGACAGAGATATTAACATAAATCAGGGATTTTTACGGATTAAGTCAAGTGAATAAATCATATAAATCAGAAGTAATAAGTGAAGTCTAGGTGAATTTTTTCTTGGGTATTGCCTCTTTCATAAAGTTATCTAAAAGTATTTTCCCAATTCACTTTCTGTCGTGCTTTTAATTAATTTTAGTTTAAAATAAATCACTCCAGTTCTTAGGCTAGATAATAGGAAGATAGTAATTACTGATACTCTTGGGCCTTGTGGATACGATATTTCTAGTCTGACCATAGCTATACTATTAAACGATAGGTGCTCTTGCCTTTATTGTGATTATAGTTAGTTAGAGACATATCAAATGGCCTAATGATGGCGTCGTGATTTTAGGGATAAAGTTAGGTGGTGTCACCGCCTTCTCAAGCACCACCTGGGGTTACTATTCAAGCCATACCATTTTGGTAAATAATTTGGTGGGCATACCATTTAAGTTATTACATTGTTTTTTTTTTTTTGTATTATTGGGGTAAAAAAGCCCAAAATAATACAATTAAGTGTCCAATTAACTGTTTATTTACAAAAATAATATAAAAAATGTAGTTACAAAATTGGGTTAAGGGAAAATTATTTACGAAAATAGACGGTTTATTTAAAAAAAAAATCAAGCAATCATGAGTTTTAAAAAAAAAAATTGGTACTGCCACTATGTTAGGTGGCATCGATATGTATTTTTTCAAAAATACCCGAGAAAATACGGGTATACGAGAGAACAAAAAAAAATTTAATGATGTCGTCGGTGTGTCAGGAGGCATTGATATATTTAAAAAAGTGGTTTGAAATGAAAAAAAAGAGAAGGGTGTTAGGGGTGGAAGCCCGTGACTCTATTTGGGTTCAAAACTTTGTGACTTCATTCAATGATCTGAATGGTGAGGTGGTGCGTTTAATTGCAGGGAACAACATATCTCCGACTGGTGACGAGTCGGCATTGCAAAATGGAGATCGAAGAAAGAGTAGTTCGAAGCTTTGGTCATTATTTTAGAAGATTTGGAACCAGCTACTGGGAGATTTGAACTGTAGAAGTCAACGAGAAAGAGAAAATATCTTCTTTGGTGTTGAAATCGGCACGAAAGACCACCATAAACACCGAAATCAATGGCTATTGAGTATGTCAACTAGGGTGTTCAATTAAAGAGTAGAAGAGAAAAAATAAAATAAAATAAAATAAAAAATAGAAGCATTCAACATTAAAAGAAAAAGAAAGAAATAAATAAAAGAAAGGAAAGGTATGAGACCCATGATTTTAATCCTATTCAAGTTGTCACTCAAAATTTAATTGAGCTGGATTTTAACATGGAAATTTGAACAACAAAATAGAAGCATTAAAAGTACTCCATTCCACTCTCTTAAAATTTCTAGAAATTCTCATTAAACTCACAATATTTAAAAAAAAGTTAGACCCCATTTTAAAAAATCTTTTTAAATTTCTAATTTTTTTTTGAAAATTTTAAGTAGCCTCCAAAAAAAAAAACTTAATCCAACGAATCGCCACTGATAACTATTAAACTAAAATTTCAAAATTTAAGTATTATAAAAGCTAAAAATAATGTAATTGAAGAACAAAGATTAAATTAACAACTTATGGATAATATGAGGCTACTAATAGAAAATAACGTAACAAATTTTGTTGGAAAAATTGTAATTTATAGGAAATTTGAGGCATATTCTTAATAACTAAAGGTGGAGAGTTGAACCATTAAATTATTGTTTCATATTCTACTTCATGAGACATTTATAACAGTATATCATATGCTTAAAATGGTTGAGTAAAGATTGAGAAATTGATGTTCAAAGTAAGCTACTTGGAAATATTTGTTGATGAAAAGAAAAGCTTAGATCCCGCATTTATTAAATACCAAGTGTAAGATATGTATGTATATGAGAACCCTCTTATATAGTGATTGAATGACCCAGCTTAGAATTTTGCCTTGCGTGAGGTCCAAACTCGTTGAGTTGGGGTGCACTCGCATGATGTGGGCGACGCGAAATGTCTAAGCCCAAATGGGCCTGCGGATATTTTAGCCCAATACGAAATTTATTTTTCCTCAATAAATATATACAAAATCTGATATTTCCAAAATAAGAATTTTTTGCTTAATTTTCACTCTCTCACACTGAGATTATTTTCTCTCAATTCCTCTTTTCTTCTCCATATTTTCCAACATTCCGGTGATAGAAAAAGGCAACGTTTGTTCGTTGATCGCTGCGAGGTGCTACTGCTTTGATCATTGTGTTGTTGTATCTTAGGAAACATTCGACCAATGTTTCTCCAAGTTCCATAGGAACAGCCGAATTTGTCTTAAAGAAACTATATTAAACAGGCCTCAACTTTTAGTAAATCTCTTTTATTCTTTTCGATTTTAACTTTTTGTTACGATTTTTATTCGTTTACGTATTTGACAATTTAAATATAAATTATTTTATTTTATATAAAAATATTTATCTATTTATATTTATATATTTTTTTCGCTAACGTGTTTTGTCCAACGAATTTAACTGGTATAATTTGAGCTAAAACTAAAATTTTAAAATTCAAAAACTACGTACAAAAATGAACTAAGTTAAACTATAGGGATCAAATATGCAATTTACACATAATATAGGGGCTAAAAGAAAATTGACCAAAATTGCACAATCATTTTATGAGAAATATTTGTTTAGGATAAAATTGTTAATTTTTGTGTAATGATGGTGATATGGTACAAAATTATTGGTCAATTAGTAAGCTGGTCCTATCTCTTACTAGACCCAACCCACAAGATCTGATTGAAAAATAGTTATTAAATTATTCGAGAAATTTCATTTAAATTCTTTTTAGAGTGATACCGAGAGCTTTAATTCAAAGTTAAAAAAGTAATTATAAAAGGGGAACAAACCAGGAAAGTTATTGCCCACCCTAGCTGGAACACACAAAAAAAAACATAAAAATTAAACTCTCGGCGGCTTCTGGGTAAATGAAAAGACAAAGCACACCCACAATCAAACCAAAACATAAAAACACCAACAGAGGAAAGAAAATATCTTGCTCTAAGATAGAGCCAGAGATCCAAAAAGCACAACATCCAGTCCCTTAGATCTAAGAAATCAGACCCGAGAGGCCAATAGCCAAAAATGCCTCTGCTGCCGCTGTTAATTCCTCCATCCAAAACATGTCTTCTGGTTAGGGTTGTTCAATCGATTAATCGACTCGAAATAACATTAATCGAAGTAATCTATCTTTCAAAATTTAACCGTTAATCGAACCGAAATTTTTTCAAAAAAATTAACTGAACCGAAATTTTTTCGGTTAATTCGATCTGTTAACCAAATTAACTGAAAATTATATATTTTTATTTTTGGTTAAAAATTAACCGAATTAACCGAATTACTCGAAATAAATCATTAAATAATTAAAAAAGATGACATAATTTTAGTTTTAGAATTTTATTTTTATTTATTAAATTATTTGTAATTTTTATGATTGGGTTGGGTTAGATATTTGGGTTTGGATTGGGTTTAGGTGAATAGTGGGCATATTTATATATTATAATTTTATTTATTAAATTTTTCGGTTAAACCGAAAAAATTCGGTTAACCGACTGATTTCGAACCGAATTAACTGTTAACTGAAAAATCGCAAAATAATTAACTGACCCCCGACCGAAAAAATTCGGTTATCTGACCGATTAACTAAATTCGGTCGATTAACCAAATTTTTTCGGTTTTATCCGAATTTTGCACCCCCTACTTCTGGTAACAAAATCCTCTCTTTTGCTATCATGTGGGCCATCATATTTGCTCGCCTATCAACATGGTGGAATATTTAAAAAATTTTATTTAAATTTAAAATTTTACCAACTAACGAGCTCTAACTAAAGATTTAAGGAATGGTACAATGAATTAATACCCATGGCCATCAATATTATTGAATGAGGTAATTACAAATCTCGATCAAGATAACCTTATTTGAAAGTAATATTATTAATAGAGATAATTATAAACTCTAATCAGGTTTTAAGTGAACAATGGATGATAAATAGATTATCGACCTTCAATTACAGACTTAAACTTGAACCGCTCCATTTTTGCATTGTTCGTTGGTCTAAAAGTAGAGCCATTTCAATTAGTTATTATGAAATTTTGTATATAGTTGACCAAGTTTTAACAGATCATTGCAAGTTAAATTACTCCAGCTTTTTAAAAATATTTAATGTGTTATTACGATAAAAGGAAATTTAAGATATAATTGAAAAAAATTAAATTTTGTTATTAGTTTTTGTATCATGACTAAGTTGTGGATTTAATTTATGTACTCTACTTTGATATTTTAATTCTATATTTTAGAATTTTGAAATTTCAATTTTGACCCAAATGATAGCCGTTAAATCCTATTTTGAAATTAGGTCCCTAAGTTTTTTTAAAAAATCTCATTATGCTTTTTTTTTAAAAATTTCATTTACACTCTCCTAAAATTTCTAGAACTTCTCATTAAACTCATTGTATATATTTAAAAAAAATTAATTAGACCCCATTTTAAAAAAATCTTATTAAACTCCTAATTTTTTTTTTTTTGAAATTTTTAAGTAGCCTCCCAAAAAACTTGATCTCACAATCCGCCACTAACAACTATTAAACTGAAATTTCAAAATTCAAGAAATATAGAGACTAAAAATAATGTAATTGAAGAACAAAGATTAAATCAACAACTTATGGATAATATGAGAATGCGAATAGAAATTAACATAATATATTTAACTGGTATAATTTGAGCTACAACCAAAATTCTAAAATTCAAAAACCACATACTAAAATGAATTAGGTTAAACTATAGGGATTAAATATGCAACTTACACATAATATAGGGGCTAAAAGAAAATTGACCAAAATTACACCAATACACCTAAAACAACACATTATTTGTCTTTGTAGAATCATTTTGTGAGAAAATCTTATCTCTTACCCGACCCAACCCACAAGTAGGCGTCTATTTATTATCAACCTGTAACACCCCCTACCCATATTCGTTGCCGGAATAGGGTATGAGGCATTACCTAAGTTTAACGAGTTAATACTATGTTCATTATGAATTCAATATAGCCCTTTTTATAAATATCCAATCTTCCCTGAAATTTTAAAACCAAACAATCCTGTCCATTTCAATCCAATTTGATACCAAATCATACTTCTACTATAATTATATTATTTAGCATATTTATCACGGTTTACTTTAATTCATACTCATTAAACAAGTTTTAGTATTTATATAACCATCAAACATATACATGCCATATAAATCAAAAAGGAAATTTACAAAAGCTACCGGAGATAATCTTGATAGTGTGATCCTCAGTGTTGATCCGATCCTCCGTATATTTACACGTCAATCTACATGAGACATTGAATACACTCAAGTAAGTTTATAGAAACTTAGTAAGTTCATAGGCATAAAATATAAATCTTACCAAACATTCATACACTTATACATTACGTACAATTTCTAAATTCACCTATGAACCACAATTTGGTGAGTGCTTTCATATAATTTCACTACCATTTATTCGTTTACTTTAACTCTTTTGGGCCCTTTTTGTCACTTACCATCTTTAATCAAATTAGGGAACGATTACGGAAAATTGAGTACTTCACTTCCACTATTCACGATCGGTGGCGAAGCTACCACTTTTCATGATCGGTGGCCGGTTACCACTTTTCATCGATCGAGCAACCAAAGCTACCACTTTTCATCGATCGAGCAAATTAAGCTACCACTTTTCACTCGATCGAGCGAAGAAGCTACCACTTTTCACTGATCAGGTAGCTGAAGCTACCACTTTTCACTTTCACTTGCCACTGATCAGAAGTACTCAAATCCGATGTTCCGCTCAATTTGATTATTTAATCACTTTTCGCATTGTCATTTTGTCCTTAACTCATCAACAATATATCTCATCATACATGATATAATTCATAAAATTTACATTTAATCATTAAATTTCAGCCATATGAACTTACCTGAGTCGATTTGCAGAATTTGAGAAAATTCAGGGACTATTCAGCTACTTTTTCTTTTCCTCGACTTGCTTCGGGTTCTTGATCTATCATTGTAAAATCATTCACTTATCAGTATTGATTTCACCTTTACTCTATTTCATATCCTTAAGGATTACAACCCACATATAAGTAACATGGTCTATAATTTAACTATTTACTTGTATGGATATTCAAGCTGTCCATCCGTGTCACAGTCACTAAATTATTTTTATCTTGAGCTACAGAACTCCAAATTAAGATCCGTTAATTTTCCCTGAAATTAGACTCATATATCTTTTTACTATAATTTTTCCAGAATTTTTGGTATGGCCAATCAATACCAGATTATTCTTAAAGTTTCCCCTGTTTTACTGTTTGACTGTTCTGACCTCTCTTCACTACGAATCAAATTACTCTTCGTACAGAATTCATATGACCTTCTTATTTATTTCATTTGAAAATAGACTCATTCAGGATTTCATACATATAAATTTTAACCCACAATTATTTTTGTGCAATTTCTAATGATTTTTCAAAGACAGAACAGGGGATCACGAATTCATTCAGAACCAGTTTCACTAAAATTTAAATATCTCATGATTTACAAATCTATTGCTTACATCGTTTCTTCTATAAGAAACTAGACTCAATAAGCTTTAATTTCATATTTTATTCATCCTCTAATTATATTTCTACAATTTTTGGTGATTTTTCAAAGTTAGACTACTGCTGCTGTCCAAAACTATTTCAGTGCAAAGTGTTGATTTCCATTTTGCCCCAAATTTCAGAGTTCATACAATTCAGTCCTTGACCAATTACCCTTCAATTAAGCTAATTTTTGTAAATTAATACTTTACCTAATCATTATGAGTTATTTCAAACCTATTGGATTTCAGAATTTCCACATAAAAACCCTAACTTCAAATTCTTTTAAAATTAGGTCCCAAACATTCACTTTCTATTCAATTCTTTCAATAAAATCAGCATATAAACCATTTAAAGTTATAATTCCATGCTAAATCATCATATACTTCCAGCACATAGTCATAGAAACTTTCAACTTCATTCATAAAATCTAAAACTAATGAATTCACCAAGTGGACCTAGTTGTAAAAGTCACAAAAACACAAAAATTTCAAGAAATAATCAAGAATTGAACTTACTTGCAGTAAAAATATGAAAAACCAGCTTAGGAAAACCCTTCTATGGTGTTTTTGCTGATGAGAGTGCAGAAAACTAAAGAGAAATCTAGATAATTCCACTTTAGTCCTATTTTTATTAAGTAAGTTATGCAATATTCCAATTTTGCCCTTTCCTCTCCTTATTTTTATTCTGATTTCATTCCCTTGCCGTCCAGCCCAAATAGACATTGGGTCTATTTGCCTTTTAAGCCCTTTTTCTTTTATCATTTAAGCTATTTAATCTTTTCTCATAATTTTGCATTTATTACAACTTAGTCCTTTTTATTCAATTAACTATCGGAACTTTAAAATTTCTTGACGAAACTTTAATACTAACTTATTAACACTCCATAAGCATTCATAAAATATTTATGGCTAGATTAAAATCTCCGAGGTCTCGATACCTCGTATTCGATTCTAATTATTTTTTTTCTAGTACACTATTTACTATTAAATTTTTTTTTCCTAACTTCACATTTAACTCATACTCACTAAATTAATAATATTTTCTACTCACTTGTCGGATTTAGTGATCTCGAATCACCATTCCGACACCACTGAAAATTTAGGCTATTACACAACCGGTTAGGTCTAATTGAAAAATAATCATTGAAAGCTCTAACTAAAGATTCAAGGAATAGTCATTTAACTGATAAAGTTCTACTAACGAGCTCCAACTAAAGATTCAAGTAATAGTCATTTAACTGATAAAGTTCTACTAACGAGCTCCAACTAAAGATTAGTACCCATTAATATTACCAAATAGGATAATTACAAATCTCGACCAAAATAACCTTATTTAAAAATATTATTATTAAAAGAAATAATTACGAACCCTAGATTATCAACCTTTAATTACAGACTTAAACCTCAACATCTTCCAAGCCACTTAAATTGTCCAAACTGCACATCTTCACAATGTTTTCACGCACCCCCTGTTGTTGTTCCTATGACGAGAAAGGATAACCCATATACTCTGCTATTTTCTTAAGATACAAAACAGTATATTCAACCAATTCTTCATATTTCAAGAACATTAACTTGTCTGGATGTTCCAAACTTGCTTTCCAATACCCCAAAACATGATCCCAATAAGGCCCAAACGGGCTTACACCTTCATAAAACAACTCGAACGCTTCATCAAGTTGAATGGGTTGAGTATTTTGGGATTTGGAGTACCTAGCAGCGATATGATACAATGAAACAAATGTATCTTTGGGGTCCCTGCAAATGTAAATAAGTTTACAACCAGAACCAATTATAGATCTGGGTAAGAAAGAATAAGGAAGATAAGTGACTAAAAGAGGAATTCCAAGATGTCGATTAGTTTACAACCAAATACAGCACGGCCGGCTAGTTTCTCCAACTATCAGCAAACACGACTCCAACCCAACGTGCACTTTGACTTGAAATCGAGTTTAACTTTAAGGGATGACTGGTCTATCCCGATATTTAGGAAAAAAATGAATACCGATTGGAAGGATTTTTAGCACGAATATATATCTCACGATCCCTGACCGGAAGGAACACCGGCCTAAGGCTATGATGAAATTTAGTGAAGCATGAAATTATTCATGCTTTGTAAATTTTGGAAAGTGGTTTGATGATTATGATGAAGAAAAGAACAGAAAAGACTTGGAAAGAAATTAGCCCAATTTTGTAAAAGCAAAAAAATGCAAATGAAAGTAGCAGTATTCTCACGCCAATTTGAAAGACAAAAGAGAATAATTCAATTCCAATTTGAAGTAGGAATGTAGAATTAAGTGGTGACCTTCCAAAGGACATTAAGGTCCTATTTATATACATAGAATTTGCTATTTTTTGCCTTAACTAATTTAACATAAAATCAAAATAAAATAATTTTTTTTTCTATTTTTTGCTTTTACAAAGTCAAAAATCCTTATTAGTCCTTGGCTTTTCTCCACATTTTTTATTTGGCCTCATTTTTATTGATTGTGTTTCAATTTGATCATTTTCTGCTCGTTTTTGTCTATTAGCGTACCAATTAAATCCCTGAAAAGATTAAAACATAAAAGTACTAATTTAGTAGGAATCAATTTAGAAATAAACTAAATTAAACACAAAATAACATGTAAATTAATATGTTATCAATATGGGATTCCATGAGGAACAGGCTAATAGAAAGATGATTTAGGCTGAAACAAAAATCACACACATATATGGAAGAAAATATAGGAGGTTTGAAAAATCACACCATTTCTTGTAAAATGATCATTAGTTGGGTGACTCACACAACCCCCAAAGTAGGCCCGAAAGATAAAAAATATACGAGGTTCGAAAAATAAATTTGATTAAAATTTAATATTTATTTTTTACATGGATAAGACTTTAGGTAATATTCTTTTACCTGAAGCTAGTCGATTCGGTCTGAATATTATGTTATAAAATAATATTATATTAATTATATATTAAATAATAATATATTTATATTTAATTATTAACTCAATAATAATTAAATTTATTATCCATAATCTAAAAAAATGTACTCAACTAAATAATCTAAACCAAAATATAAAATTCTAAAAATTATATTTAATACAATAAAAGATTTATTATATTTATGGTAGTGTATTTAGTGTATTATAGTTTTTTAAAAAATATTTTTAAATAAAAATTAATCTAAAAAATTTAAATATAGGCAGGTTGGGGGGCAATTTACAGAAAAATACCAAAATTTTTGAAATTTACGAAAAGGGCCGGTTGAAAAAATTTACGGAAAAGGGTCATTTCCCCAAAAACGCGCGTCCACGTCGGTAGCGTTTTTGGGGATACGAACAAAAAGCGCCCTGTGGGGCGGCGTTTTTGTCCACCTCGGCAAAACGCAGCGTCCACGTGGCGCTTTTCTTTGAGGTGAACAAAGCGCGCGTCCTCGTGGCTCACTTTAGCCCGTGTTTTAAAAAAAAACTATTCTCGAATATTTTAAAAATTTACGAGAATAAACCTTTATAAAGGCTCAAAGTGAGAACACCGTTTTTTTTAAGGTGTCATCAATTAATAAGAAAATATAACTTACAAAGTAAATCTTTATATAGACCCAAAGTCTCATTTCCCTTATTTTCTTGAGTAAAGTGTGATATGAGATATGTGTATTTATAGACTCATGAATAGTTTTGCAGCTTGTTCCTAAACAATGTGGGATTCCTTCCTCTTTTAACTAACAACATGAGGTGACATGCTACACTATATTTGATTTTTTTTTACAAAACAATTTCTCTTTTTTTTTTAAATTTATTTAACATTTTCTTATATTATAAAAAACAAGAAACAAAACAACTCAAATAAGAGTTTAATCTTTGGTGGTGATGTTGATTTTAGATATATTCCCCACCCGCAAGTAGATATCATACATTCTAATATAATTAAAAAAGGTATAATTAAAATATTTTTATTATTTTTTAATATTACTTTTATATTTTTTGAATTTTTAAATTTTAAAAAATTAATTAAATGTTGATGTGTCATCTACATGTATGTAACATCAGTAAAGTTTAAAAATATTAATTTTTTATTCGTGATTTGACAAAAAGAGGTAAATTTAAAGGCTAAAAAAGCATAAATTTAAAAAAAGTTTTCAATAAATTACTAATTTAGATATAATTTAAAAAATAATTATTAACATATAAATTTGTATGAATTCTTGTTATATATGGATTCAAACCCGTTTGTTCCATCAACAAATTGATCTCATATGAGACTTAAGGGTTAGAATTTTGTGTAACCCTTTTTCCTCCTAATTTTTACTTTTAAAAAGAAATTGCAATACAATTTTTTTATTATAGAATTCTCCAATTTTTATTTATTTATTTGCTTAGGAAGTTTTATTGACATCGCTTTTTTTTTTCCATCAACCCAATTTAAGAGACATTTCACTTTTATAATTAACAAAAAACAAAAAGAAAATAAAAGAAATTACTTTTTTCTTTTTCGTGTTCGATACAAGATAGATGAAATATGAAAAATAAAATGAAATGAAAATATATTATTAGTGATATATCAACTCCATTATTTAGGGGGAAAGAAATAAAAATAATTTTAATTTATGATACTTTCACTAGTATTTTTTTTTGTAAAAAAAAAGTTGATATCTATGCTACTAATGAAGTTTCTTAGTGAGTTTGTTACTACTAATAAAGTTTATTTGCATGGTTGAGACCTTATGCTTTTCAAAATACCCATATTCGAATTTTATAATTTGTGAATTTTTATTATATTTAAAAAAATAAGTGATTTATATAACTACTAATATATTATTTTGACTCTTTTTTTTAATCGAGTTAATGTTGGTTATCTCGTGATACCAATTCGATAAAACACTTTATTTATATTAAATTATAGCATACTCATGATGTGGGTGACAATTAAAATTATTTAACAAATATATTTTAAAAAAATGGATATAAATACTAAATGAGGTTTAATTAGTTGAATAGTAAAATATAAATATTACAAATTATAAAGACGTAGGTTGAAAACCTAACATGTATATATTTTTACTATTATTCTATATAAAATGATAACCCTATAAAAATATATAATTTAGTTTGTGATAATACCAAATTTATTAAAAAATTAATATTAGTAAAGATATATAGTACAAAACTAAACATAAAATTTTATATGTTAAGGAAATAGCAGAAAACATATTATATTTGTAGAACTGTTTAGCAATGTGAGAGAATGGGATCATTACAAGGAAAAATGAAATATATATCATTAACAACAAACATAAAAGAAAGCGTCTTTTATAATATAAGAAAAATGAAATATATTTATAAAATATATTTGAGTTGTTTTGTTTCTTTTTCTTACAATATAAGAAAATGTTAAATAAATTTAAAAAAAAAAAAGAGAAATTGTTTTGTAAAAAAAATCAAATATAGTGTAGCATGTCACCTCATGTTGTTAGTTAAAAGAGGAAGGAATCCCACATTGTTTAGGAACAAGCTGCAAAACTATTCATTAGTCTATAAATACACATATCTCATATCCCACTTTACTCAAGAAAACAAGGAAAATGAGACTTTGGGTCTATATAAAGATTTTACTGAGGTGGACAAAAACGCGTCCTACAGGGCGCGCTTTTGGTCCGTATCCCCCAAAAACGCGTTGACGTGGACGCGTTTTTGGGGGAAATGGCTCTTTTCCTTAAATTTTTTTCAACCCGGCCCTTTTCGATAAATTTCGAAAATTTTTGGTATTTTCTGGTAAATTGCCCTAGGTTGGGTCTGAGTTTACTTTTCTTTAAATTGGGCTGAGCTTGTACATGAGCTTAAATATGACAATCTTGATTTTAATAATTCATGATAAGTTAATTAATTTAATTTGAAAACTCATATTGTTTTTTAGACTTATTAGATTTATGAACTTAATAATTAATCGTGTGAAATATTGTAAATAAAATATACATAAAAGTAATAATGCATCTACTATATATGTCCTTTTAATTTTGTTGATTTGATTATCACTTTTATTTTTTTAAATATAATTCATTCTTTATTTGAATGAAATCCATTACCAGGGGCGAAACTAGAAAAAAAATTTTGGGAGCGAAATTAAATTGTAATTTTTACAATAATAAAAATATAATTTCACCATTTCAATAGCATATATTTTTATAATTTTTAAAGAATTAAATCAATTTTTTATATTTTTAAGGGGTCAAAATGTAATTTTACCTTAATTAATTTAATATTTTAAAGAGGTTAAATGAAAAAAAATTATTTTAGGGGAAGCAGGGGCCTGCCAGCCCCTAGTTTCGCCCCTATTCATAACATGAATTCTATGATAAATTTATAACAATTATCTCTCTGTAATTATATATTGTTATAAGTTTATAATAATCACCTTTTTATAATACGTAAAATCTTGACAGACAAATGAAACTATTAAAGAGAATATTATCTATATTTTATTGTAGAAAATGCACCATTTTTATAATTAATCTATAAACCATCTCATTTTTTTAATTAATTTTTTATACTATTTTAATAAAAAAACCATAAAAGAATTTGTTTACCATAAAATTGTTAATTTTTGTGTAATGACAGTGACATGGCACAAAATTATTGGTCCTATCTCTTACAAGACACAACCCACAGTGTGGGCCCTATTTATTTCCACATTTCCAACAAAATGATTTATTATTTTTTAATATTTAAATAAATAATAATAATAATAAATAAAAAATCATAGCACATTAAGGGGTAAAAACGGGATTTCGATATGGAAAAGAAAAAGGAAGGTGGTAGAAAATAGTCCAATCAGATATAAAACGTGTCAGATTTGAATGGACCTAAATAACACTGCTGTGGTTAACGTGCTCCCGAGTCACGAGACGTGTCAGATTGACTTTATTCCTTGTCTGCCCCTATCAACCGGTTAGGTCTCACCGGGAAACCGGCTGCTCTCGGTTAAGTTTTTGAAAAATAAATAACTTAAATTTTTTTAAAAAAATTTCGGTAAACTCCACCTAATCGTATTAATCTATTTTAAAAAGTTTACGTAATTTAATTTTAAAAAGTTATAAAATTGTTATTTAATTATTTAAAATTTTTTATTTAAGTTATTAAATTATTCCCAAACTTTTATTTAGATCACTTAACTATTAAGTTTTTTTTTAAAGTTAGGTTAGCGAGTTTCAAATAACGATTTGACAATCAGTACGGTAAATTAATACACATCGAGGAGTAAAAGAACATATATTAGATTTAAGTTGATTTGACTGTCGGTGTTGGACCGTAGAGAAAAAAATTGTTTGAATTTGAGTTTGTAGATTCGTGAAATTTAAAGTCATTTCATTAAAAAAATGAACTGTAGAAAAGAAAAACTTTCGATTGGTATAAGAAAAAAAAAACTTTCGATTGGTATAGATAGTATGAATAGAAATAATTATACAACAACGATTTGGATAGTACCATTTAACCAAAGCCTTATTTATTATTTATATCATCTTTATAAATATATTTATTAGATAATTTTATTTTCCATTCATGGTGAATATGTCAAAATTTAATACACTTTATTACTAAAATATTTCTTTATATATGAATTATATAAATAAAACCTCAATTATATAGATTTTTATTCATGAAATATCTTGATGAGAAATATATTTAGATGAATATATATATTTAAAATTTTTAGATCATCAAATTAATTGAGTTGATAAGTCTTATTTTATCATCATAACTTGATTTAAAATTTTTTCAAATCGAGTTGAGTGAAATAAATTCGAGTCAAGTTGAATCGAGTAACGTTGTTCGATTTAAATTAAAAAATTAAAAATGTCAAATTAAAGTCTTGTTACAGTATAACTAATTCTATGTTAGAGCATATAAATGTGAAACTATATATATTTGAAAACGTTTTCAAAGCTAAATAAAAAATAAAAAAAGATACTTTAGTATGATAAACTTGAATTATTAATTAATTTATTTAGGTCCCAAAATTATTGTTTTAGAAATTTTTAAAAATTTAACTTTTTTTTTCTATATTCTTTATATTTTTTTAAAATATAAATTTTAGGTTTTTATAAATATTTTGAATTTTAAAAATTATTTTGAAAATTTTTGTAATTTTTGTTAAGAGAGACCAATTTGCTTATTTTTAAAATTGACATAGACCAAAGGGGTATTTACACTAATTTGTTATTCGAACTCGAAACTCAAATTATTTATTCGAGTTGACTTGAATAACTCAATTCGATTAACTTGAAATTTAACTTTTTTTAATTTTTCGAATCAAATTAAATTTTACTAATTCCGAGAAAAAAAAAAGGTATTTGTTCACCTTTTTAGTTAAAAATTACAATCGGATATTGAGATCTAATAGTAATAATTTAGTTAAAAAGGGTTTTTCTTACTATACTAAAGTAATTGATATCCTTTAAATTTTAAATGAAAACTAAAAAAAAATTTGTATAAAAAAATTGGGTAAATTATACTGAAAGTCATTAAACTATTAGTAAGTTCACATTTTGGTCACTTAACTTCAAAAGGTTACAAAATGGGCATTAAACTATTCGAAAGTTTTCATTTAAGTTACAAGGTTATTAAAAACGCTATTGTATGGCCTTCTATGTTTGTACTACTTACACCAATTGAAAGCTCTCGTTTCCCTTTCTCTTCTACAATTCAATTTTTTTCATAAAACAACTTTCTTCTCCGATCTTCGATACTGACCATCAAATATACTTGGATCTATGGTATGTTCTTAGGGCTGTAAATGAATCGAGCTTGAATGAACGAACCTCTATTTATGTTAGTTTGCTTATTTTTAAGCTTGTTTGTGTCAGTTAAGAATTTCAAAATGTTTGTTCGTGTTCGTTTATTTAAAATTATGTGTATTCATATTCGTTTGTTTAAGTTAAACAAACATGTTCGTGAATGCTAAACGAACATGTTCATGAATATATAATGAACATGTTCGCAAACAATATTCATGAATATTAACATACAAACAAACAAACAATAAATAAACATATATATTTTTTACAATATAAAATAATCAAATATTAATATTAATAATTATATTGTAACTAATTAAATTAATTAACCTAAATTAACCTAATGGAATTTCCTATTTCTAGCGTCAACAATGCGAGCCTTTAGTCTAAAATTGATTAAGAAATCTTAATTAATAGACATAAATTTAACTTTAGAACTCGAGTTATTTTAAGTGAATTAGTTATTAACTAACTAGTATTACCTTCCAACCTCTACCAATTAACTAATCAATAGGTACATGCTTATCTCCAGACCTCACTTTTCCTACCGGGATAATTTATGATTTGCTTGGAAAACTTATCCCGGCCTTGTTTAACCTAGATTACTTCCAAAGATCGTCAATCCTAGGGTTTAATTAATCAAAACCATAATCGAATCATTCAAGATAGAAATAAAACAGAAGAATTTATCCTAATATTCATATAAACGTTAATTGGTCAGATAAATGAAATATAAATAAAAGAATAAAATACAAGAGTAAAGAGAATGCTCATGAACAAATATATTGAAGCGTGGTTCTGGAACAATCTACGCTTGTAATTGTCTTCACATCGGAATAGAAAGAATTCTTACTATAGAAAAATAAACTAAAATTAAAAACTAAGGAGATATACAAAGAAAACTATGTGGCTAGATCTAAAATTGATGTCCATTAGGGTTACAGGAACCTCTTTACATAGGCTAACTTTGGTGTGCTTTATGCCTAAAATACCTTTGATACTTTGGATGCAAGTAATAAATAAAATTTGAGAAATCTGCCAAGATACGACTGATGACATCATCATTGCTTACGCCCTATGTTATGGCTACGTCTCAACATAAGGGAAGCTACATTGCAACACAGGTGCTATGTTGCGATAAGGGGAAGGTGTGTCGCGACACGACACCGGTTTCTTGAGTTTGAAGTTCTAGTTTCACATGTTGCGTCTCAAAAAGCTTGGGTATTGTTCCTTAGGCTTTTGGTATAACACCCCTTACTCGACTCGATCGTCGAATCCGTATAACGGAATGTCACATTCATTGCTGGAGCAACCTACGTCAAATAATTCAAACTTATACACAACTTATTTAATTATAGTTCACATAACATACAAATATAGTAAATTGAGATCTATACGGACCTAAATGTGAAAAACTAGGCATGAAATGAGATTGAGTTGTAAATTTTCAAAATTTTAGAGTTGACATCGATATTTAATTGTCGGGTATCGATATTGAATCCATACCTTGTTGATTATCGATACCAAATCACAATTCTGTTTATTTTGCAAAACAAGAGTATCGATATTTATTTTCTGGTATCAGTATTTAATGAAAAGTATCGATACTCATATAAATATCGAGACCATTTTGGCATTTTGTTTGTTTTAAAACTGTTCATATGGTCAAGTATCAATATCAAATGCCAAAATATCGATACTTAAGCCCAGAAATGGTAAAATCTCATCTTTAAAATGTTCATTTCATGCCAAAATCACCTAAACTCAAATGGTACCTTATAAATACAATTATAACATAAAAATCATCAACTAAGGACTTTCTTATTTATTTCCAACATATAAAAACTCACATTAACAATCAACCTAAGTACCTAACCAATATGCCACAATTGGCACCTCAACAAATTCAACCTTTTTAAGAACAATCGAAAGAGCACATATATATATACCAATTCAATAAACCTTTAATGAAACTTTCACTATTATTTAAATCAAACATCAAATGACCATTCAAACAATCTCATGTTTAGTCATCAAGTTTACCAATTAATTTCAAGCATACCTAAACGTGCGAATCATCATTCCATAACCAAGCATCAATCAAAGCATATCACATAACATATCATTTTCTCCACCATTAAACATTAAACATATGATCCAAACTACCTAACAAGATTACAATAACATGACTATTTCCATCACATGCATATACACTTATATACATAACTCCCAAATGCCTACCAAAATACACAATGTTCATTATAACCATTAGACATCCTAGGTACATGCCAAGACCAAAACAAATACATCATCAACACTTGAGTTTGGGATTGTCGTTGGATGCTGAAGTTGATGATTGAATAAAAAACTACCTAACCTACGCACGGGAAACAAAATCGTACGTTGAGTATACTCAATGGTATTTCAATAATCCAAATATTAATATCTAATCTAACACAAAATGATACATAAGTTAACATAAATGATGAGATGCAACATAGCAATTAATATATACCAATTCACTTATCAATTTCTCAAAACCATCACATTATTACCAATAGAACATGGCAAATTCATTACATATACCATTTGGTAATTCAAATCATATCCTAGCACATTCCATCTCATAATTTGCCATTGGATACATTCAAAGTTCATATTCATTCTTAACTCAAATGTTCCACCATCATATTTTCATTTTTAATTCCCTATTAGCATGACTCGAGCTCAAGCGAATACGCGGATTCAATCAACACACCAATTTGGCACCCAGTGTCTAATGGATAAATCCGTAATAATAAATTTTGTCTTGCGTTCACCAGTAAAGACCGACAAATAAATGTGCCCAGCACTGGTCGATATAACAGACAAATGGGGTGCCCAGCACTCCTCGACACATAGTCGTATAACCCTGAACTCTTCTTATCCTATAGCATGCCAATTATACCCGACCCTACCTGAACAATTAATAGGGTAACATGTTTCTCAATACAAATCAACTAGATCTTCAATATCAAGCCAAGTTCTCCATCAATTCATAATCCATTATCGTGCATATGTAAACAATGTTCATTTCTTGTATCAATTCAATTCAACATAGAATTCAATATATGTTATTTTCATAACTATCAAATTAAGTCTATTTTCACAACTAATCATTCAATCACATCCATTTAATTAGCATTTCGCACATAATTCCGAAGAACTAAGTCACTTTATAAACTTACCATATGATGCAATGTTTATATGCAACAATTAAAATATTTCGGAATATAGAAATACAAACCATGAACTCTGAGCTATTCGTCGATAACTTTATCTTTTCCTTTGTTTTTCGAGGGATTCAGGTCGACATTAACTACGAATTAAGACAACAAGACATTCATCAATGCACAATCAATTTTTACATTCAATTTCTAATTTATGCAACTTTTGTGTTTTATTCAATTTTGTCCCTAAAATCGAGACTAAAATAACTTTCACATTTAACCTCAAATTTTAATACTACTTTCACTCTAAGCCTAATTTAAATCCCTATTTCTCATTTCTACATCAAAATTTTGATATTTGTACAATTTAGTCTTTATTGCACAAAATTATCATTTTACTTTACAATTTAGTCCTTTTTCAATTCTAAACTTAAAATCTATCAAATTAATCCCTAAAACTTCAGCTATCCATCAATGACAACATTTACAATCTTTAACAGTACTGAAAAATACTATATGAGTCGACTAGCTTAAATTCCTGAGATTTTGAAAACATAAAAATTATATAAAAAAAAACTAAGTTCAACTAAGCTTGAAATTTTTAATGTCGTGCGTCGAGCTATGTTCTTCTAAAATCGGTTGAAACATTAAACTTTCATATTTTTCTCTTCCTTCCCACTTTTTTTATTTTATTAATCTAATGTTTTGTTTTGCTTTAATTTACTTTAATTAATAATTAATAATATAATATATATACACCCCATTGTTTACCAACCGGCCAAATAATCATGTAACCAAGGTATATTTCCCATTTAAGCCTCTTACACTGATTTCTAATTATAAATTCTTACCAATTCACACTTTTATCACTTATGCGATTTAGTTCTTGTACCTTAATTAATCCCTAATTCAATAAAATTACTTAACCAAAATTCAGTTCACTTGTAATATAACTTTATAAATATTTAATAAAAATGTTTACGATTCCGATTTATGGAAATGAGATTCCGAAACTACATGTTCGACACTACTGACTTTCGGGTCGTTACATTTGGGCTTAGAAATACATATCCTACACACTCAAATAGACTAATTAGCACTACATAAGGCTTACATTGGCCTAATAGGTCAACTAACATCAGTTATTGCGTAAAAACACTTATTTTTCTAATAATCTAAACCTAAGCTACTAAAGCTGAAAATGCAATAATTAAATATAAAAGAGCTATAAAACAAGCTCATTAAGTGCCGAAATGTACCTAAACTACCACCACAATTGGCGACAGGTTAAACCGCTTGAGCCTTAGGAACTAAGGAACCAGAGGTAGGAATCCTTCCATTGTCTCCCTCCACCATCTAGCTCTCCCTATCTTATACCACTACTTCTAACTAGCTTCATTGTTGTAACTATTGAAATTACGTCACTATTTAGTATCATCAGAGGCAATGGCGGAGCAAGGGGGGTTAGTAGGGGCCTCGGTCCCCCTTAAAATGGAAAATTTTTCATTTAAACCATTTATAATTTATAAAATTTTAAATTGGTAATGGTAAAATTGCACTTTGCCCCCCCAAAAAATAAAAATTTGATTTAATCCTTTAAAAATTATAAGGATATAGACTATCGAAATTGTGAATTTATATTTTTACTATCATAAAAATATACAATTTAATTCCAGCCCTCCAAAAAAATTTTCTAGCCCCGCCACTTATTGGAGGAGGAGGATTTCGTTGAAGAGAAGGCTTTGTAATACATCGAATCAAATTTAAAATAATTACATAAAACATGTGTAAGCTAAATAAAAAAATTACATAACTTAAAAATAACTACATAATTTTTTTTTCTATATTAAATAAAAAATAATAAAATATAATACAATCATCGGTGGCGTTGAAGTAAATGCATTCTACAACTTGATGCCTGACAGATACAAACTGGATTCCATCACGGTGGAGAGTGGATCGGAGCTTTATCTTCACATCCAGCTTCATTCCTTCGAGTAGCTAATGAGAAAAATCAAACCCAGGTGATCCATTGCCAAATAATGCTACAATGTATGGGAAGTTTGGGGTGTGAACGACTTAAAATCGGCCCTGATACTTGCCATATCCATCATTAGTTATGCGATTTGGTTGACTTAATCTCTCCCCAGAATAATATGAGGATGATGATGCACTTGGATAGTTTGCAGGGACAAACATGGCAAATCCAATTAAGCAACTTTAACAAGTGACTTAGGTCTGTAATGCTAGATAGATGGCTGCTGCTCTTCAAGCTGGATAAATTTAGTAAATTCAGCATGAGATCCTAGATGTGGTTAGAAGGGATGAGAGCTAATTACGACATCTATATCCATGCTTATATTTATAAAAGCATATAAAAATAATTTATTTCATCGATATGATGTCGAGCCACTTTGCAAAGCGAATGTTAAGAGTTTTGCCCGTAGTTGAATGCGCTGGCCAAATCAAAATTAGACAATAAATTCAATTTCAAATGCGTGCAATGAACTAAGTTGTCAAACTTGTTTGCTAACATCATTCCTCCCATCATGTATAACATCCAATCTGTGGCATATTGATCCATTTTCTTGACAATTTTATTATCATCGGGTGCAAATTGATAAGTTGTATCGTGAATTTCATCATATTCCCATCGCATTCCTTATTCTTCTTGTTTAGGACAACATCCAATGATTGATAACATAATGATAAAAAGTTAACTGAACTTTCTCCGATGACTGGTTTTCTGTCGACTGGAAGATCGGTTATTGAAGATGCATTTCCTAACATAATAATAATTTTTTCGCATGGAAAATAAAAAGTACGCGTTCTCGGCATCCATCTGTAAAATAATGCGATGATCAACTCTAGAATTATTTCAAAGTGGGGCATTTTAGCTGCCTTTAATAAACCATCTCTTTCCAAAGAGCCTTAGATATGTTATTTGGCTCACCAAAATGAAGATTATGTTAGGCACAAATAGTTTAATATCCATCTAGACCTATTCATGGGTCGGGTTACTTGTCCAAGCTTGAAGGCTCGTCCGAAATTTGAGAGGGTTTGGGCAAACATATTATGCTCGAAAAATAGGCTTGGGCAGAAAAAATAAGGCTCTTTTAAAATATGTATCGAGCTCGGGTTTGAACATTCAAGGTCTGAGAAAGTTTATAATACTTTATATTACGTTATTTTTATATATTATGTAATTTGAACACATTAAAAAAAAACCTATACTAAATATATAATATTCTTTAATATAAATATTAAAATAAATATAAATATTTTTAAAAAATTAAAATATAATATGGGCGGGACTAAAATAAGCTTGGGTTAGTCTTTTACAAATATGGGCGGGTTCGAGCAAAATTTTAAGCGCATATTTTGGGCCAGGCTGGGTTTGAGCAAGTATAAAATATGTTAATATTGTGCTTAGGCCCGGCTCGAGCCTAGCCCGAAAAGCTATGTGTTCATATTGAAACTTCAATGGAGCATTAGAGAATAATGAGTTAAAATGGGAGTGAGAAAAGTAAAAAATTGAAGGTTTTTCAAGAGAATTTTGGACTTTTATGAAAATAAAAGGAGTGGAATACTTGCAAGTTAGTTCAACACACATGAGTGACAAAATCCTTTTGAAATAAAAATAATGGTTAAGCCCATGAGCAACAAATATATGATCAATGTTTTTATGTGGAATTTAATCTTAGGAACCACAACACTCATAGATGTCAAAATATCTAGAAAAACCTATTTTGAGAATTAATCTCAAAAGGCACTTTTTTTTTCTTTTATAAATGCAACATTTTGATAAAAAGAAACATTCAATAACATCTTTATTTTTAATTTTACTAGACAATTAAAATGAATCTAAAATTTTAATTTATATTTAAAATTTTAAATAAAAAAATCATTTATTAGAATAAATTAAAGATAGGAGTCAATTAAAAGAAAATTATTTGACACGTTATTAATAGAGTTTTTAAACTCTACAAATAAAATTGAAAGAGTAACAAATATTTGATTCGAGAATAGTAAATAATTAAATATAAATATTAAAAAGATAAAGGGTAAATTATAGTGGTAGTTACGCAATTATTGGTAAGATTCTTTTTTGGTTACCTAACTATGAAAAGTTACAAAATCGTCAATCGACTATTTAAAATTTTTTTTGTCAATGAACGTTAACGGAAAGATAACTTGATAGTTTTTAAAATTGGCATAATTGCAACTTATAACTCTCTTTAGTTGTTGGTTGTTTATCAACTAGAAGGTTGGTTATTAAAGATACATCTCCCAACATAATAGTAGCTTTCTCGCATGGAAAATGGAAAGTATGCATTTTCTACCTCCATTTTTTTAAATAAAGCGGCAACCAACTTCGGAATTATTTCTAAGTGGGGAATTTTAGCTACCCTTAATAGACCATCCCTCTCCAAATAGCCTTAGATCCGTTTATCCGATTCACCAAATGAATATTATGTTAGGCACAAATAGTTCGATATCCATCCTATGGAAAATTTCAAAAAATAATTAATATTAAATTTACTAAAATATAAAGATAACGAAAAGATAATTTTACAGTTTTTAAAATTGACATAATAGCAACTTTAACCCTCAATATTTATTCATTGTGTTAATTTAGTATTGATTCTAAATTTAATTCTAAACATTTACATATTGTCTAATTTGATTTGTTTTTGTAGTTTTTGTTTTTCTTTGCGATGTTGAGGGCTAATTTTAAAACAATGAGAAAAACTTGGATTTTTTCAATGTTTCCATTTTTTGGTAAAATTTTGATCAAATTTAGTTGATAAATGTGTGTGTGTTTTAGCTTTTTAGGTGAAATTTTCACAAAGAAAAATAAAATTGCAAAAAAGACCAAATTACACAATGCATAAATGTTGAGGGTTAATATTTTTTAGAATTAAGACTAAATTGACACAATGTATAAATACCGAGTAACCATTTAACGACCACGTAATATTTTCGTTAACCATTCAATGGCCAGTGACCAAAAAAGAAAGGGTAAATTAAATAAAGATGCTGATTTTTTTTAAAATTTAAGTATTTAGGCTTTTTTAATATATTTACCGAGTATGCTATTTTTGGAGAGAGAAATGAAAATGCGTCCTACAAGGCGCATTTTCAATGACAAGGCAACGAAAACACACCTGTAAGACGCGTTTTCAAGGCAACGATAACTTTTCCAACGGTCACAATTGTAACAGCCCAATTTTAATAGTGTCGGAATAGTGATTCGAGATTACTAAATCTGACGAAAAAGTTAGAAAACTTTGTTAATCGATAATTATAAGTTAAGTGTGATTTTAGAAATATTTTAAAATTAGTGAATTTTGTGAACTAAAAGAATTAATTAAAAAAAAAAGATTTGGGCCAAAAACGAGGTATTGAGATCTCGAATTCATACAGTGAGTCATAAATATTTCTAAAAATATTTATGGAGTGTCATTAAGTTATTATTAAAGTTTAGTTAAGAAATTTTAACGTTTGAATATGTAATTAAATAAAAAAGACTAAATTGAAAAAAGTGTAAAAGTTTCATTATAGATTAAAGAAAGTATAAAGGACCAAAATGGTAATTAAGCTATTTTATTTAGTTGAGGCGGTTATTGTGAAGAAAATCTGAGATTTTTTTTATGTTTAATATTATATTATTATATTATTATATTATATTATTATATTATTATATTATTATATATAAACAAACAAATGGAAAGAAAAAAAAAAAGGGAGAGAAAGGAGAGAATTGAAACAGAAAAGAAAGAGAGAACAAGACGAAAGCAGGGGAAAGAAAGAAAGAAAGAAAGAAAGAAAAGGAGAAATTGATGATTTAAAGCTTGGATGTTTAATAGGTAAGCTAATTTAGTCCTTTTCTTTTAATTTTGATGCTTTATAAGTTTTAGAACAAAGTTTTGATGAATTTAAGTTGAAGTTTTTGAAGTTTTAAAGCTGTTGAATATAGCATATGATGAACAAAAAGATGAATTAGTGGTTTAATTGAAAGAATTTGAAGTTAGAATTGGGTAAAGGATTTAATTGTAAAATAAGCTATAACAAAACTGTTTTGGACAGCAGCAGTAGAGTAATTTTGAAAAATTACCAAAAATCGTAGAAGTGGAATTAGAAGTTGAATGAGATATGAAATTAAATCTTATTGAGTCTATTTTCATATGAAAGAAACAGGGAAAGCAAAGAAATTCTGTAATTTGAGATATTTATATTTTTGTAAGACTGGTTCAGAGGGATTTTGGGATCCCCTGTTCTGACTTTGTAAAATCATAAAAAAATTGGAGAAAAATAATTAGAGGCTTAAGTTTATATGTTTAGAATCCTGAATGAGTCTATTTTCAATAGAAATAAACGAGAACATCATATGAATTCTGTAGGAAGAGATAATTAATTTTTAGTGAAGAAGGGTCAGAACTGCCAGACAGCAGAACAGGGGTAACTTTGATGAATAAACTGTACTAATTGGCTAAACCAAAAATTCTGGAAATTTTATGGGAAGAAGATATGTGAGTCTAGTTTCAGGAAAAATTTACGGTTCTTCATTTGGAGTTCTGTAGCTCTGGAAATAAATAATTTAGTGACTATAACTCAAATGGACAGTTTTGAATATACTTATGAGTAATTAATGAAATTATTGACAATGTTACTTATAGCATGTTATATACATTAAGGATGTGGAATGGAGAGGAGGAGGAGGAATATGTATGAATATTTAGGTAGTATGGCTAATTTGAAATGTTTTAGGCTCAGGGACTAAATTGAATAAAAGTAAAACTTTGTGATTAATTTTGTAAAAATGTGGAAATAACCAATTTGCATGAAATGGATTATTTTATTATTTAAAATTGCAAAATTGAATGAAATTATTAATTTAGATTAAGATCGACTGAAAAATCAATGAAAATAGAAAATTTCCAAAGTGCCCCTGAATTTTTATATTTCTGCAAAATTTAGCCAGGTAAGTTCGTGTAACTTAATTATGTAATATAAGGGAATATAAGTTGATTGTACGTGAAATATTGATATGATGAATTAACTGATTTATGTTTATGAAGAAGAGATAATTGAATGATATTTTTCATGATTTGTAAATATGTGATTATCTTTAACATGTTAATATAAGATAATTAAGTATGTTGAGATGAGTAATAAATTTATGTAAGGCATGACGAGAAAAATAAATATGTTTAAGGGACAATATGTTTGAATTTGATTGGTTTCAAATATAAATGCTAAATGAGATAAAATATCTGATAAATAAATTTGTAATTCCGGTAATGCCTCGTACCCTATTCCGGGATTGAATACGGGTAAGGGGTGTTACAACAATTCCAACGACTACACCCCAACAACCATATTTTTTTTCCTATATAAACCCCTTCAAACTTCATTATTTTCAATTCAAACTCAATTCTTAATTCTCTTGATAATTTTGTTTTAAATCTTTCTCTGAATCCTATTATCTTTAATTTTATTTTATTCCTTATAATTTGTAAAATGGTAAATCAGCTTATTCGTTTGGATGACAAGCACATCTCTAGCGTTCAATTACAAATGGTAAGAAAATATTATGAAATTATTTAATTTTAATTAGTAATTACTATGCTATTAACATCATTATTTCTTATGTTTATATACTCAGGCTGAAGATCGGATTTTGGAGACATACATACACAATTTAAGTAGGAGTGCATCAGTTGCCATTCATGGACACTTGCGAGATGCAAGATTCTTATATGTGGCTCGCATGCTCGGGGGGACTAAATTGGACCCCCAACTTATCAGTGCTTTGGTGGAAAGATGGAGACCTGAGACACATACATTCCATCTTCCCTGCAGTGAGTGTACAATTACACTCAATGGTGTTGATTTATAACTCGATCTACTGGTCAATGGGGAAGTCATTACAGGGCCAGTGGCAAGTGTTGATTGGAGCGCAACATTCAAGCAACTACTAAGGAAGGTGTTAGAATTTAGGGTGAAAAAGAACAATTCGTGCACCCATTCATCTTAAAGTTGATCGGGGTAATGCTTATGCCAGATAAATCTCGAAATCTGGTACATTAAAAGTGGCTAATACTACTAGTTGACTTAAAAGAAGGGGGACAACTTAGTTGGAGATTATCGGTGTTTGGGACATTGTATCAAGAAATATGTCGAGCAACAAAACTAGAAAAAAGTTAAAATTGGTGGTTGCACGCTCCTTCTTCAATTGGGGGCATGGTATCGACTACCATTTTTACAGCCTCAAGTGGACCCCCTTATGAATTCCCACTCATAATATAGTAAAATTCATTTCATAATATCATTATCCTGTTATTTTTTTCATTTTTGTAATTTTGAAAAAATAATTATTTGAATAGGTGGAACAATTGCGCAAGACACATAGGTATATCGTCTGAGTTTAAGGATATCCGGCTAGCTTTAATCAACAATCTGAAGAGGAGATTAGTTTATGAAATTTAAAGTTATATAATATTTATTCCAGCATTTGAAATTAAATAATAAGCACGTGCTAAAATTTATAAATTCTTACTATAGTATATATAGATGCCATATGCGGATCTAAGAATTAAAAAATGCGTTCTGGTCAAATTTTTGGTCAATCACAACATCTGGTACATCAAAGTGCCATTGATTGTTTTTTGCAACGGTCGAGATGCACAAATTTGACCAAGTGATACGGGAGTTTAGGTGTACGCAACGTATGTCGCTGCCACCCCAAGAGCTCGATGACCTACACAAGATTGACTTGTGGGGGAGACTCGAGGAAGATTTGTCAACATTCCACAAAAAGTATATCGAGATGTGGCAGTATAGGTATGATTACTTGCCAACGTGTGAAACATTTCTCACACCGAAGTTGATGACATCTCTAGATTACATGGATTGGTTCAGCCATAACGGCAAGTCGTATCTACTGTCGGATGAGGAAAGGATTAGGCAACATCGCCGTAGGAGACCAAGACGAGGGCCCATCAATACTAGGTCGGGAGAACATGCCGCAAAGGGATCAACATTTGCTCTAGCTCCACACAAGGACCCAACTGCTGTGCAACCTCCTAGTTAGTATGGTTCATATTTTTTTGTGCTAATCCAATTTATTTTACACAAGCACCACAGCACGCACCATCATTCACTGCATCAACATATTCTCCAGGTGTATATTTCGCACCATTGCCACCCACCGCACCATATTACACGTCGATATCACCAGCAACACCGACGTATCCAATATCGTCGATAATTCTCACATTTTATCCACAATCGGATTATGCAAGGCCATACAGCTATCCGTTGATAATGTCACAAATAGCCCTAGCATCGTTGTTCTACCGATGAGGATTATCCTTACAACCGCCTATTCATACAAGGGGACGTACGATGGGCAACTAGGACCCAAACGTCCATGTGAAGATAAACATGGAGACGAAGACAATGAAGAGTCGCCACCCCAACTTTTTCGATGGAACCTTAGGCGTACGCGACGCCCACCCAGCTTTGGCACACATTCTAGATGATAATGATTATGTTATTTGTAATTTTTCTCAAATATTTCATTCTTTAGTTTGTTAAATTTTAATCTATATTATAATAAATGTTTCCACTCATAATGTACTTGTTCCACTTTCATTTACACCAAATTGTATACTTTATTTACATCCTAAATAGACACTTATTTACAATCTACACAACAAATTTATTAAATTAGTTTGTTTTGTACCATATTGTACGGTTAGTTCGAATCATTTTTTTTTTCATTTTTTCTACTTTTTCATTTAAGGTTCTCTCTTTCCATTTATCAATTAAAATATTTTTAAAAATTAATGATTTTTTTAAATATTTTATTTCGTATTGTAATATATTTTACTTTAATAATTAATATTAACTTACAATTTCCAAAAAAAGTAAATGAATAAAATAAACATTTGGAGTTTACACGGTTTTTTACGTTTTCTTTTTCTATGTTTATCAATGAATGAGTTGTGGACATGTTGGCTTACTGTGCCATGTGTTTCTACAGTAACTACATAATCTCGGTTGGTTTGTCCACTCTCGAATATTCATATTGTCTCTTATTTGAGTTGAGTTTGGCTGACTTTTTGGCTTGTGCTGCAAATTAATATCCGGTACCAACTCGAAAGGATTGTGCGAGGTAGGCGGCTACATGCTTTCATCCGAGACAAGTGGGAATTCAGATTCCCAAACATTATATGTGCGTTGTAGTTTGTAAACTTCGTCAACGTAGGTTATGCAATCTACACATGCCAAGGCACATGTCGCAATTGCATGTTCGCATGGATAACGAAGTGCTTGAAATCTCCCACAATTGTAGGTCTTTTGTCTTAGGTCTACACGGTACACTCCCCCAATAACTCCTTTGTTGGGTTTACGAAACTTTATAACCCTAAATATTTGATTTAGACACAAGTGACACACTAAAGAAAATGAGTTCACTCTTTCTGCATTTTCTCCAATATCTTTCAACACCAACTCGCACCAAACGTAAGCGCCCTATATCTGTCCCTCGTATTTCTTAGCCCGCTTTGGAAATAAGGATGCTAATAAGAAATACGTTTGTTTGACCATCGGGGTTACTGACAAATGATGCATCCCCTTTCGTGCGAAATTAATATATTTCGCTTGGTTCGTTGTCATGTGCCTGTATCGTAGTCCTCCATCATACGATTGCGTCTACTACTCCTTGGGTATCCTATAAAGGTACATCGCACTATGTTCATTTACAACTTGCAATTTCTCCAACATTTCATGGAATCGATGTTAGACAAGCTCATACCCTGCCGAAGACAATAAATATTATATCCATGCATTGCGACCCAATGTATATGTTAAACAATGATATAGAAAATACCATGCACAACATACAGATTTTAATGACATGTCACCGCTCTGCATCCTTATGGTATCGTTCCATGTAGTTAGACCCTTTATGTTATACACAATACCTATGGTGTGCATAGTTCTAGATGCTTGAACGTCAATCGTTTGCAACTTGTATTCTGATTTCCCTGTCGTAAATTATGCATATATTAGGTTACAGCACAACATGCCTTCTCAGGTTAGTCAAGAAGAAATCTCAATCATCTCTGAATTCTTCGGGCGTTATTGTAAAATTATTAACAGGATTTTTCGGTTACCATCTTGCGCAATAGCCAACAACAACTGATGTTTGTATCTCTAGTACATGAATGTGTCGTCAATTTGTATAAGTGGCTTACAATACTAGAATGCCTTTATGCATTGCTTGAAAGTCCAGAAAAAATGATAGAAAACTTTTTTTTTCCAGGGACCAAGCGATCACGGTAATACGAGGGCTTTGTTTGTAGATCAGTTACAGAACCTAGTACGTATCGCTCCAGTACCTGACATCATTGTCACAAATCATTATATGATTTCTCCCACCCTCTATGCATCTTATCCAATGTCTTTTATTTTGCCAACCATGCCTTATGGTACAACACAGTGTAATCGTACTCGCTACGGATGTGTGCGATCAAAATTGGGATCAGGATCCTAAGACTCGCTTTCACCGTAGGTAATATAAAGTTAGATATCATGTCTGAATCCAATTTCAAATGATCAGTCGACATGCTTGAAAAAACGCAAGTACCTCACCATATGTAATAGAATCTCGAATAAATGTTAGAATGTGAATCGATATTGTTAACCATGACACGTACTTGCAACAACACATGTATGTCAACAAACAATTGATGACGGCCCGATTCGCGTTTCATCTTTTATGCACCGTACAATAACTCTTTCCCTTTGGAAACCTTGTTGCCGCCAACTCTGTCATATGTTACCGAAATGAGCTTACCGCCTTTGGTGGAGACGGATAAAATAAATAACTTGATTATACTGAAAGGCCCCTGTGTTTTTCGCTATAACTATGATTTTAGACTTCTATATGGGTTTTATAAAGCATCCTCCTCTGGTGAGGTGAAACTCATTGATGTGTTTGCATAACTACTGTCAGTTGGGCCCCTAGTTAGACTTCATCCCTTGACAGCATAACCTTTGTAAACTTGAAGCCCTAGATACACTTCAACCCCTGACCGTTTAATCAACGTCAATTGGAACCTTGAGTTGCAATACAATCCCGACTTCTCAGGTGATGGCTCCATCCTCAAATGGCAGATGAAATTTGTAGGTCACCATGCTCGAAGGCATCAATGTAAATTCAAACATACCTTAAAACTATAACAATGTCTATCTAAAACACAGATAAGAATAAATCTATAAACTTCTAATTTCCAACCATAAGAAGAAAAAAAAAATTAACAAAGTGAAAGCACGTCCTATAGGACGCATTTTCATTTCTCTCTCCAGAAACAACATATCTTGGTAAATATTAAAAAACAGCCTAAATACTTAAATTTAAAAAATAATATATTTCTTTAATTAATCCAAAAAAATTACTAATAATTGAATGATTACATGTGTACTTTAGAAAAAAATAAATGATATAACGATATATAAATTTGTTTGTAAAGTTAAAATATTGCAACAAAGTAAGGCTAAATAAGAAAATTGAAAAATCGAAAATCAACTCAAATTGAGTTGTTTGGATGGTTTATAGAATGTAAGTTTAAAGATCGCAGTTACACGAAACTAAACCAAAATCTATTTTTATTTAATATATAATTTATTTTAATTTTTATTATATAAAAATAAATATTTATATTTAAATTAGTGAAAATAATTAAAAAGTTATTAACAATTAATATAAAAAAAGCAATAATAGAACCGAATTAAAATGAATGATTCAAAAAATCAGACTGAACCAAATCGATTTCATCCTTACAAATAATGTATGAATCAAAGGGTAAATTAAATAAAAAGGCCATTTTTAAAAAATAATTAGAGATTTAGGTTTTTTTTTTTTCGATTTTGAAGCCTACGTATTTCTTAAATATAAAAAAAAGCCCTAAATCCTTAATTATTTTTAAAAAACGTCTTTTTTTATCTAATTTTCCCTTAATCAAATTCTAACTCTTCAATCAATATAAATTAAAAAGATTTTTAATATGATATAAAAAAAACCATACAAAATTAAAATAAAAAAATAAAAAATCCTTTCATAAAAAGAAATAAAAATAATTTATGTGTAGATGAGAAGGGTTGGCCTCCCCCTCCTACCTTGGTGCCATCCAGTTCCCATCCCACACCTATCTCCTTCTTCTTCAAATTGTTTTTCCCAGTTATTTTGTTTGGTTTTCTTTGATCTCTCTCTCTCTTTCATCTTCAATCTTTTTCTTTTCTTTTCTTTTTTAATTTTATATAAATTTTATGAATATATTAGTTTTGGGTTGGGTTGATTTAGTCAGTTTACTTCCTTTTTTATCTATAATCTTTTTTTCATCATCAATCCCCTTTGTATTTCTCTAACAATTATTACCGTTTATTTAATATTTTGAGCTTATACACTTTGATTTTGGATAACCCTTTTGTGAGATTCGAAAAAAAAATCCCATTTTTTTTACTTATTTTCCGATGAGGAGAGGGAGGGGTCCCGCCTCCGCCGCCGTCCCCGATGGAGAAGAACCCAAATACAGAGGTGTTCGAAAAAGACCATGGGGTAGATTCGCAGCTGAGATCCGAGACCCGTGGAAAAAAACCCGGGTTTGGTTAGGTACTTTCGATTCCGCCGAAGAAGCGGCTCGAGCTTACGATACGGCGGCGATGACACTGCGTGGACCGAAAGCCAAAACGAATTTCCCAATCAATCCCTCGAATACTACCGCTTTTCCGATCGATCACCACCACCGACGGTTATACCCGATGGGTAATTTTCAAGACCCGGAAATGAACCCACAAAGACCGACAAGGAGCAGTATGAGTAGTACGGTGGAGTCTTTTAGTGGACCAAGACCAACCCAACCGCCGCCGGAATCGGTTGTGTCGGACCGGAAATATCATCATCATAGGAAACCGCCGGTGTTGCCAGAGGATTTTCACAGTGACTGTGATTCATCATCGTCGGTTGTCGTCGACGATGGGGATATGGCTTCATCTTCATGTAAGCAAAATCAAACATTGATGCCTTTTGATCTCAATTTTCCACCGTTGGATGAAGTTGATGATCTCTACTGCACTGCTTTATGTCTTTGATCAACATGATGATCATGCTTGATGATGAAGAATTATTCAAATCTATTTTTCTAATTTTTGCTATTTTTAAGCGGAAAAAAAAAGAGATATATGATTAAGATGGAAAAAAAATGATCCTAGTCTTTTTTATGAGTATGATGAAATCTAAGCCCTTTGATTTCGATCAAACGGTGATTATTATCTTTGTTCTTAGAGAATATATATGATTTAGGGTTTGGTGATGTTATTATTATATCTCAGATCTGATTTTTTCTTCTTCTTTTTTGTGACTTTTAATATTTGTATAAAATTTTCCTCTTTTTTTTCAATTTCAACCCTTCAAAAACTGGATTAAAAAGTAAAAACCCCATTTTTTTTTTTTTTTTTTTTTCCTTTTTTGGGGATTATTTTTGTTTGAATGAAGCAAAGATTAAAAATGGGATTTTGCGTTTTATCATTTTGAGGATCCTAAATAATTGTAAATTTATTTAGTTTTATATTTATTTTGTTAAATATAATTTGATGGATGATTGAATAGGGGTTTTAAGATTGATTTTATGAAAGTTAATTGTTAATATTATTAAGTATGAATTTTCACCAAATCAACTTCAGAATTTAAACTAAATATTAAAAAGTTAACACGGTTATCTTTTAAGTAGCAAAATGTATAATTTTGTCAAATATAGATACTACATTGAATTAAAAATGGGTAAATTATACCAATAGTCACTCAATTTTGATACAGTTGATAAAATAGTCATTTTAGTTTTAATTTAACCACTCAACTTTCGAAAAATGATAAATCGATCACTATCATAACAGACATAACAGAAGGCTGAAGTGACTCGTTAACTTGCTATGTTGGCATCCCACGTGGAAACGACGACCTTTACGCCATCTCCCGTTAACTTGCAGTAAAAAAAAAGAATAAAGAAAAAAAACTCTCTACTCAACGACCTTTACGCCATCTCCCGTTAACTTGCAGTAAAAAAAAAAAGAATAAAGAAAAAAAACTCTCTACTCAGGCCACCTTTAATTCATCAACAGCAATCTTTACACCAACCCTAATCTCTTATCTTACAAGAATCCAACCCTCTCTCTCCCCCACCATTCCTTTCCCTCTACTAATCATTTTGTGTGTCTAGGTCACCGAAAAAAGCAAACCATAAGAAAGCCATTTATTTGTAATTTTTTTTTTGGGGAATGGTTTACGTGGACGAAGGGCTAACATGAATCTTCTTCAACCAGAAACCTTGGATCCCCTCAAGTAAAGTACTTCCAACCTTTGTTTATCAATTTACTAATGGCCCCCCAGGCCTAAGCGATGATGGCTCCAAGGTTCTTGGTAGGGGCGAAGTCAGAACAATCTTTTAGGGGGTCGAATGAAATTTTAATTTTTTATAGTCTATATCTTTATAATTTTTAAAGGATTAAATTGAATTTTTATAATTTTAAAGGGGCCAAAGTACAATTTTACCTTTACTAATTAAATTTTTTTAAAAAATTGAAAGACTTAAAAAGGAATTTTACATTTTAGGGGGGCCGAAGCCCATGCCAGCCCCCATCTAGATTCGCCACTGGTTCTTGGTCAATGATGTCATTCATTTTTCACCTTCCAATTTGTACTGTAAAAGGAGGCCATCAAAAGTAATTTTTTGGGGGATTTATGATAAGGCCTTTCCCCAAACTCGATTGTGTGTCGAGGGGATGAAGTGTTGGAGGAAATTGAAATTTATCCATGACAACAACAGCTAAAGGAAGAAGAAGAAGAATATGGAGAAAAAAACCCTAACCCAGTTTAATGGTGATGCAAGTGGTAGTTGCTAGAGCACTTGTCATCGGTGCTGCTAGTTTGTTTGTGGGGTCGGTTGTATTGGGGCCGTTGGAGACTTTGAGAGGAATTTTATAGTCTCTTCTTTTCCTTTTTCTTCTTCTTCTTTTGTTATTAAGGTTTTCTTTCTTCTTCAATTTCTTCTTAAATTGGGTGGGTTTTCACCGTGGACATATCCAATATGGCTAGTTAACTAGCCACTTCAGTTGTTGCGTTAGGTCTGTAACGGAAAATGTTAGTCGATGACTGATTTGTCACTTTTCAATAACGTTAGTGACTGATTTGTCATTTTTTGAAAGTTGAGTGACTAAATTGAAACCAGAGTGACTGTTTGTGTAATTTACCCTTAAAAAATAACATAATATATATATCACATTAAAAAAATATGAAATTCAAGAACTTAATTATGCATTAAGTTAATGTTGATCCCTTTTACTCAGAAATCATTCATAAAACTTGAGATCAAAATTAAAGTTATATTAATTAAAAAATTATATAAAAATAAAATAAGGCTTTAATTGAATCAATAATGGGAAGATTTTAATATCATATCTGTTGTTTTTTTATACAATGTCCTTAAATAGGAGGATGATGCGTCTCAACGTACTCGAATTCACGTCTTCCTGCACTAATAACAATGCTGATGTTAATCAAGCTAAAACTCAATTAGCTCTACTGTGCCATTAAAGAAGTAGTAAAAATTAAAAGTCCAATTATTTATACGTAATAAATTAGCAAAAACCAACTGTATAGATTTATGTATTTACTAATAAATGATTTAATTTATACGTGAATTAATTGAAGGTTTATAAGTTGATACAATGCTTAGAACTACTCATAACTCATCCCAACCCTTAAATAGGAGAATAAATGCTCTTCAGCACCACTCGAACCCACGTCCTCCTGCACTGACAACCGAATTAATACTCAACTGATTTAATACAATAAAATAATTTTATGTATTAAATTAGACAAATTTTGATGTATAAATTTAATAATTATCCATAAAATAAATGAACATATATTCATATTTATTGCATCACATTTTTGGGAATTTTGAGTATAAAGTTGGTATATAATACAGATACATCTCACAATCTTATTTTATTATCCGAGTTTGATTCAAGATGTGCAAGAATATATGGAATTGATGTTGAAGAATTGTCCACCAAAGTAGGGGCAACTTGCAATTTCTCCAATCATCTAAGTTCGGCCTTGAAGTAAGCAAGGCAATCTTTTGAGCCGTTTCTCAAGATCGATATGCTTCCCTTTCCATTTCCATTTACAGGAAGAAACAGTTCTAAACCAATGATCTTAGTTATAGTTTGAGTAGCATTATCGTGCGTTCCCTGCGTATATTTGAGCACCAGCAGAATTTACCATCCTCTCAGCAGCAGGTGTAGAATCATCCTCAAAAGTATGGAGGGAAGTTTAAAGATCCCAAGTATTGTCCATAGGAATGTCCTCCATCATGTCATCCTCAAAATGTGCAAGAATATATGGAATTGATGTTGAAGAATTGTCCGCCAGAGTAGGGGGCAACTTGCAATTTATCCAATCATCTAAGTTCGGCCTTGAAGTAAGCAAGGCAATCTTTTTGAGCCGTTTCTCAAGATCAATGTGCTTCCCTTTCCATTTCCATCTACAAGAAGAAACAGTTCTAAACCAATGATCTTGGTTATAGTTTGAGTAGCATTATCGGGCGTTCCCTGCGTATATTTGAGCACCAGCAGAATTTACCATCCTCTCAGCAGCAGGTGTAGGATCATCCTCAAAAGTATGGAGGGAAGTTTAAAGATCCCAAGTATTGTCTATAGGAATGTCCTCCATCATGTCATCCTCAAAATGTGCAAGAATATATGGAATTGATGTTGAAGAATTGTCCGCCAGAGTAGGGGCAACTTGCAATTTCTCCAATCATCTAGGTTCGGCCTTGAAGTAAGCAAGGCAATCTTTTTGAGCTGTTTATCAAGATCGATGTGCTTCCCTTTCCATTTCCATCTACAAGAAGAAACCATTCTAAGCCAATGAGCTTGATTTTTGTTACTTCAAATCTTTGCACTTAACAAAGCAATGCAATCCACACCCTTTAGTAATCTGCAAGACTTGTATACACAAAAAATAGAAGCTAAAGTTATGGTACTAATTTTACATGGTAGCCACAACACTTTTGGAGCAATTGAAGCTTCCCCTTTCACATTAGAGGTGCTCAGGGGCAATTTTCACAGTGGCGAAGCCAAGGGTGCTAGCAAGGGCTCCGGCCCTCTTAAAGGTGTATTTATAATTTATAAAATTTTGATTTAGTAATAGTAACACTTTGTCTCCCCAAAAATGATAAAAATTTGATTTAATCATTTAAAAATTATAAAGATATATGCTATTGAAATGGTAAAATTGTATTTTTACTCTCGTCCCAAAAAAAGTTTTTTTGACCTTGCCCCTGTCTTCAAATAAAACATTTATATTTTTCAAGTGAATTAAGATTTCATAATAAGATTTTTTTTTTTATATCTCTTGGTATCCACAAAAATACCAAAAAACATTTTTAAAGGAAAGCAAAATTTTTGAACTCACTCGGTTTAGAAAAGTATATCTCGTTATTAATAAGTATCAATAGAATAATACCCGACACGATGAAGTTAACTAAAAAATATTACCTCGTTATTTAAAAAAAACATATATGAAAAAGTTAACTAAATATTCTAATTTTTATTTTTGAAATTTTGATAGAATATTATGCCTCAAGATTTCAATGGGTGAAAATAAAGAAAATATTATTGATACCCTATTAACCATTATACTAACTTAAGTAAAGATTTTATTAGTAAAATATAATTTATCTAAAATAAAATTATTGACATATTAAATAAAGAAAATAATCCAACTCAAAATAAAAGTCTATATTAAATATTCCTTAAAATTAGAAAGGTGTATAGTTTAAAGAGTTCAAAATTTACAAACTTTTAAAATATTAAAATTAGATTAAATCAGACTTAATTCTTTAAATTTGAAATTAATTTATAATTTAAAATTTTTAAAGAGTCTCAAGTTAAAAAATATTGAATTATTTTTATTATATTAAAGCTTTTATTTGAATTAATGTCACGAGTAAAATAAATAAAAAATTAATTAAAATGATTAAAGCAGTATTTGGGTGCATCGCACCTTCAGTGAGATTAAGGGTGAGTTTAGATGTGTGGTGCATTTACTTACAATTAATGTAAAAATAACAATGGCAATGAGATTAGACACAAGCATCAGATCGCACCACACCATCTATCCAAACCTACTGTTTTGATGAGTTTGAAAAAAGAATTTACTAGAACTCCAAAGGTAAATATTATTTTACCCTTTCAATCATTTCTTTTTTTGTTTAATATAATTTATTTTATTAATATATCTAACATAATCTTAATATATTGTTCTCCAATATAATATACATATTTATTATAATTTTTATTTATAATTTAGCATAAATATAATATATATTTATATTTTATTATTTAATTTAAATAAACTTTGTAAAATATTTTGGTATTTTATTATATATATACATTTTAATTTAATATCCTTAATAGTCATTTTTTAATTTTATCTCTTCACCATCCTTGCATTTGAATCTAAACATATTCCTTACTATTGGTTTTAATCTCACTACTAGAGTAACTAATTTCACCGCCACTGTAACCTCTACAACCCGACTTAGACGTCAAGATCGATTGGTCATCGAAATGGCCTAGCAGAACTATCGGAATTTAAAAGCTATTGTTTAAAACATTTGTTTTAATTTCTGAAGAAAAACTTAACGTGTTTCCAAAAAGGTATAATTAAATTTTTACCAATTATTAAAAATTATATTTTATGTAAATTTATTATATTTAAAAATAAATATTAATTCATTATTTTTAATATTAAATTCAATAATACTATATATTTTGAAAATCATATCTTATATTTTACGACCAACCATATCTAATAAATACCAAATATTTTTTTTAAAAAAATCTAAATAATATAACAGCCAAGCAAATCTCAAAATTCCCAAACCAATCACCATCACATAATGCACCACCTCAAACCTACTTCTTTTGAAAATTTGGACATAAAAAACTAAAAATTAAAAATAAAAATTCAATCTAACCTGTAATGTGATACACAAATTTTAATTATGCGCGATCTTATATATAAAATTTTGATTAAATTTAAAATTTATAAATTATTAATACCATTATCGATAAATATTCTTTTACGTTTACGTATTACATGCACAAATGATTACACTTACCAGCATCAGAAAGCATTAATTATTTATTTCTTTAAATATGCACAATTGAATCAAAATCAACATTATATTTGAACCACTTTTAAAGTTCTATACATATAATTGCACAAAATCAAAATTTACGTATCGAATTTCATATTAAATCAAAATTCAAGTATAATTTTGATATTTATCCAATGTAAAATTATTTCTTTGCCAACATTTTTCGCCAATTAAACAATTCAATGTGTTTCTTTTTTTTTTTTTAAACTAAATACCAAATTCCGCAATGAAAAAGGGACTCAAACAAAAATAAACCAATAAATTTTATAGATCTAGATAAGTTCTCGAACTTATCTTTAACTTATAATTTATAATTAAATATACTTTAATATGAAGTAACTTTTCACTTCTACTTTAAACAAAAGGATAATTATTAATATTATTTTTTATATATTTTAATGTGGAATTCGAGTTTTAAGATTAATCGGATGAAAATTAATTGTTAATATTATTAGATTTAATTTTTATTATTATTTTAATTAGTAGAATAAATTTGGTGTTAATTATGGATTTGTTTAATTTGTTAAATACAGTCGGATAGATATGATATAATTCGGGTTCTAAAGTCGATTTGATGAAAGTTAATTGCTAATATTAATTACTCGCTGATTATGAATTTTCATCGAGTCAAATTATAAAACCCAAATTAAGCACTAAAAAGTTAACACTGTTTTAAATACCAAAATATATAATTTTGGTCTAATATGGGTACCACGTTGGACAAAAAAATAACACATGTACAACATAAGAAAAAGGCTAAATTTTACTATCAGTCTCTATACTTTACAAAAGTTATGGGTTTAATCATTATACTTTAATTTTGTCATTTTTAGTCTATGTATTTTTTAAATTTTAAAATTTCAATCCTTATTAAACGATAACTATTAAATTATTATGTTGAGTTGTACTATTTTCAAAATCTGACGCGGCAAAGATTTTTTCATATGTGTAATATTATACCAGCTTTTTTTTTTCTATATATTACTCACTAAAAATCATGTTCATATATTAATGACGGTCGACTGTGTCGAGATTAGAATTTCAAAATTCAAGAAGTATAAGGACTTAAAATGATCTATAATTTTACGCATAGTACAAAACTAATAATTGAATGTTTGGGTCGGGACTAAAGTTTTAAAATTTAAAAGGTATAAATACTAAAAGTAACGGATTCGAAAAGTAAAAAAACTATAGGGACTAAATGTAAAATTCCAAGCCAATCCCATCATGCAAATGAATACAACAAAGGGGATTTAATTTGCCAACTTTATTCCCTAATTAACTAAGATGAAATTCTTTTGAATGCAAAATGGACAAGTAAGAGTCAAATGTTGAGTATTTAATACAAGATTAAATAAAAACATTAAGACATTTGGCAATGTCAAATGTGGGAGATTTGCGTGAATGACGGCTTCACAGTACACGTCGCAACTTGATGATGCTTGTCTTGTCCCTACACCAGCTGTCTTTTTTTTTTTTATGTCTCAATGCCAATTAGCTTGCTTCACATGGGAAGTACCTTTCTTTGTTCAATAAAGTAGAAAGAATTGGTTGGGGAAAATACTATTTTCTAGAAATTGGATTAAATTAAAAAATATATTTATTTTTAACTCAATGATATGGATTTGAGTGCGTTGAAATACATTATCTTTCTATTTATAAGTTGAGAAGAGGTTATGGATAATTCTAAACTTATAATGAGATATAAATAAATAAAAACAAAAGTATTCTAGTCTTTTTTTTTAATACGGTAAATCATGACAGTCGATATCGTATTGGTCAGAACGTTTCGTTCTGGTAGTAAATCAAAATAATAAACTTTAAGTTCCATTCTGGTGCATACCGGCCATGCCAGTGTGTACCAGTTGATTTCACCTATATCGGTCGGAATATGATGTACCGGCCAATACCCAAAAAAATTAATTTCAGAATAGTTATATTGTGAACAATTGTGTTTATACTGGCCAATCATCTAGCATAATTGTTATTTGTGAATAATTCCAATTGAGAACAATTAATGTTTGAAACAGCTCTTGTTTAGAATATTTGTGTTTCAAAAACAACTATGTTCAGAACAATTGTTGCTCAAAATAAAATTTATTTAGAACAACTATGTTTTTTAAGAAGAGTTATTGTTCAGAACAAGTTTTTCTAATAAAAGTATTACCACAGAACAACTCTTGTTCAGAATAACCTTTACTAAAAACATTTATGTTGAGAACAACTTATGTTTAAAATATATTAGAACAACCTTTATTCAAGAATACCTCTTGGAACAACATCATTTTTAAGATTAGTTTGTGAAACAACCCCAGAAGATGGTAAGGTTCTTAGGGTAACTTTACTCTTTGTTGGTGAATCAAATATGGAGATAGTTAAAAGGTTTTCTCTTAACATTTTCCTTCTCCTTTCATAAATATAACAAACTCTTGTTAACTATTCACCGCCAACAACTTAAATTCTCTTAATCATTAATGCTTTCGTAACTGAAAAGTTTAATCTCGTTACTCCTACTAAATGCTTGATTTTGTAAATTTTATTCCTCACACCTATAAATACGAGTTCTCGCAACTCATTCGGAACTTTTGACATTCTAGCCCCCAAAAGCTCACTCTAAAATGCTTTCAAAACAAACTACCATAAGGTTAATTCCACCACTAAAGTGTTATAGGGTTAATTCCAATTTTCCTTTCTACAAGTTTAATAATCTTCCATCTAAATAAACCTTTGGTTTAAGTTTAATAAACCTTAATTTACGCTAACAATTGCTTAGGCTTAATTACTAATCATTATGTCATGTTATATTTTATTTTTTTCGTGATCAATTTTTACGTTGGTCGTGTTGAAGTCTCGAAAGGCAATTGTATTAAAATCGTGTGTACCAATTAACGAGCAATTTCACCTTAAAAATAAAGGGTTAAATCATTAACAACCATGTTAAGTTCTGATTCTTCAAATTTAATCTCGACAGGTAGTTTTAATCATGTTTATAAATAATAAAACAAATAATATGTTAGTATCAATTGACTAACAAGATTTGATTAATAAGAATTATATCTTGATAACTTAATTAAAATATTTTAAAATTTAGATTATAAATTTCAATATAATTCAATCAATTTATCATTTAAAATGTATAGCTTTCATTGTCAAAGAAATGATGCAATTGTCTTAATTGGAACATAAAATTTAACATGCCTCCTCAAAACATGGTGATTATGATGTTTTTAACCTTAAATTCCAATCCTTTCATCAAAAGTATCATTATGCTTTTTTGACCCAAAATCCAAGTTTATGATTTCACAAGATTATAACCACTTGATTTGATGCTGAAAAACCCAAAATTAATTAATAAAATTATCAAAATATCATGTATTTCTAATTAAAAAATTACCATATATTTTTAATTAAGTCTTAGTTCAATTGGCATAAGTATTATTGTTAATATAGAAGAATGTGGGTTCAAACACGCTGAATCCCGTTATCCTCCTATATATGGGTTGAGAGGGACTATGAGTAGTTCTAAGCATTATGTCAAAAAGAGCAGATAAAAGAACAAACTAATCTTATTAATGGAAGATAATATTCAAAATAGAATAATTTTTTATTTGAAAAAACTTAAAATATATGAAAAAATCCAAATAGAAATTAATGAAAATTTTAAGAGAATGACCAATTTGCTATTTTATTTACAATGATTAATTTATCCTTTTTTAAATAAATGGGAGAAAATGCAATCAAAGTCTTAGGATGAGTTTGGATGTGCGGTGCATTGTGGTGCGGTGCGTTTAATTTATTTTTTGTCTCACGCTACAGTATCATTACAGAATTTAATCTCATTGCCATCACTGTTTTTACACTAACCGCAATTAAATGCACCGCCTATCCAAACTCGCCCTTTAATACAGAAACTTTTATAATACTTTTACTCAAAGTAATTATGTACTCAATAAGCATAATTTATAATAATAAAAAAAAACTTTTGATGAAAAATACAATTGATTGAAATAGATTTTTAAATAAAATAAATAAATTTTAATAATTCTACCAATGGGAAAAACAACAATCACAACATGTTAGGATTTTCCAAATAAAAAAAAAAAAAAAAAAAAATGGTCAATTTATAAATGATTGTTCAATAAAAAAGCCAAACCAGAACAAGTTTCAGACACTTCCTTTAAAACACATATTTCCTGTCTCATAATCCCAACACCTGTTTTCCTCTTATAGGATTTAGAACATCTTTAAAACTCCATTAATCCACCCCCCTGGGTTTAAGGTCCTCACTTTTTTTTGTTCTTTTTACAGCTAAACAAACAAGTTCTTTCATGGAAGATACTACTAGGGAACCATTAATGGACCGATCAACCAGGTTCCAAAGAACCATATCCCATGCCCAAGATGAACTACACAGCTTTAGAACATACTTACGTTGGATGTGTGTAGATCAATCCAACATTTGGACAACTACTTTGTCTTGGTTTTTGTTCATCGTTTTAGGACTAGTGGTTCCTTGTTTGTCTCATTTTTTCTTAGCTTGTTCTTCTTGTGATGCTAAACATGCTAGACCTTATGATTGGGTGGTTCAATTGTCTTTGAGCAGTATTTCGACCATGTCGTTTGTTTGTTTAACTAGGTTTGTGAAGAAATATGGGTTGAAAAGGTTCATGTTTTTCGACAAGCTTTGTAATGAAAGTGAGATTGTTAGAAAAGGGTATACTGCTAAGCTCAATGTAAGTTCTGTTCCTTTTTTTTTAGGGGGGTGTTTGAAGAGATTTTATATGGGTTTCTGATTTAATTTCTGGGTTTGGTTTTAAAATTTTGAAAAAAAATTCTGTTTTTATGAAATTATTTGAAGTCAAAGATCCATAATTGACTGAAATTACAGCCATGATCATGGTTTTTGACTAATATCCCATATTTCTGGATTGGATGAATTGAAGTTAATCATTTTGAGTTTAGATTATTTCAAGTTTGAATTATTTTTGCTTCGAATCACTTTTAGTCTAAATTTTTACATCGAAATCAACTCGATTGAGTCTTAGTTTCGAAGTAGTTCTTTTGGCCTGTAGTTTTAAATTAAGAGGTAGAATATGGTGCCCCCCAAGTGTCTGTAAATTTGTCCCTTCCACTTACTTTTTAACTCTTTTTGTTTTGGGTTATGGGGTTTGAAGATTCGGAATGATCAACATTTGAAAAAGTTCAAATTTCTTTGTGTTAATGTGATTTGCAGAGATCGTTGAAGATCGTATCGTCTTTTGTTATTCCGTGTTTCTTAGCCGAGACGGCATACAAAGTATGGTGGTATGCCTCGGGCGCTTCGCAAATTCCTTTCCTCGGTATCGTCTGGTTGAGCGATAGTGTAGCTTGTTTCATGGAGCTATGCTCATGGCTTTATCGGACCACGGTTTTCTTCCTCGTATGCGTCCTCTTCCACCTCGTTTGTAACCTCCAAGTTCTCCGGCTCCAAGACTTCGCACAGGTTTTCCAAGTTGATTCTGATGTGGGTTCGGTTTTGTCCGAACACCTACGAATCCGGAGGCATTTACGGATCATTAGCCATCGGTATCGTTCATTCATATTATGGTGTTTGATTTTGGTCACAGGTAGCCAATTCACTTCATTGCTTGTAACTTTGAAGGCTACTTCGGAATTGAACATTTACAAAGCTGGAGAACTTCTTGTAAGTGTTTTATTTTCATCAAAAATCTATTATAAAATTTGGGTTCGATCTAACCTTCTATTGGTTTATCGTTCGTAGATGTGTTCTTTAACTCTTGTCACCGGACTTTGTATATTATTACGAAGCGCGACGAAAATAACACACAAAGCGCAATCGGTTACATGCCTTGCTTCAAAATGGCATGTTTGTGCAACCTTAGATTCTTTCGACGTGAACGACGATGAGATGCCGAGGACACCAGCTATTCATGTCCGCCAATCGTTTCCTAATGTGGGAACCGACGGTGAATCGGAGAGTGAAGATGTCGGGGAAGAAGAAGATGACTTGGATAACAATAAGTTGATCCCAGCTTATGCTTATAGTACCATTTCATACCAGAAAAGACACGCTCTAGGTAAGAGTAGTGCCTGGTTTCTCTTTTACCGTAGTTAGACTTGTTAGTTCTGATTTGAGTCTACAAACTTGATCCGGTTAATCCGAATATGAGCTCAACTCATCCTTGTTTGACTATAGAAAGTCAACAACTTGAACTTGCCCAACCCGAACGTAAAAATGACCCACTTTGACCATAAAAAGTTAACCCGAGCTCTCCCTTCCCAAACCTTAAAATGATTCCAACTAGAAATAATAGAATTCAAAATGACCCAAACTGAAAAGTCCCAATTTCGGAATGACTCAAATTCAAAAGGATCTTTTTAACTTGAAATGACCCAAACCCAAAATGTTTAAAAAAAAGATTCGAACCAGACCTAAAAATTATTAGAACCAGAAATGCCTGAACCCAAAATGATCCAAGCTTGAAAAGATCCAATCCCGAATTGACTTAAATCCAAAATGATTCGAACTTGGAATTACAACATGAGATGACCCGAACTCGAAATGTTCTAAACCTAAATGTCAAATCTAAATGACAACCTCAAATGACTTGAGGATAGAAACTAGTTAGTTCTGATCCGATTAATCTAAATATGAGCTCAACTCATCCTTGTTTGACTATAGAAAGTCAACAACCTAGATAAACAACCCATTTTGGCCATGAAAGTCAACCTGAACTCCCCCACTTATTTATAAATGATTCAAACTCAAAATGACTTACTTAAAATGACTCAAACTCGAAATGACCTGTCTTGCGTACGTACATGGTAAACATGAATGACTTGAACCGAAAATACATTAAACTTGGAATGATTCAAACTTGTGAATTGATCTGACATATGTTAACTTGAACCAAAATCAACCCGACCTACTCAATCCACACATTGTCTAAGTGTAATGTTACTTGATGTGCCATTGATGGTGTTTTTGTGGGGATGATTTTGCAGTGACATATTTTGAGAACAATAGAGCTGGGATTACAATCTATGGGTTCATGTTAGATAGGAGCACACTTCACACCATTTTTGGCATTGAATTATCTCTTGTTCTATGGTTGCTTTCCAAAACCATTGGTATTTCTTGATTTCTCACACAATAGGAAATTCCAAGACTGCCCTTTTCGAGGGAGTGAGAGGTTCACAGTGTTTGGAGGGTATTCTAGAGTTTTTCTTTTCTTTGATTGTTTTTTTTTCTTTTTAAATTTGGGTTATATAGTTTATTTCCAATTACCTCATCTTGTATTTTCTTTTTCTTTTTTTTTTAAATCATTTAGCTGTCCATATTGTTCATTATTTTACGAGAAGTATAATGGAACTTAAATATAATGTTAAAAGAAAATTCCGTGTGTTAGTCTGATGGTCAAGATATTTACTATCCCTGTTATAGTCTGGGTTTAAATTACGCTAGACCCGTTGCTCTTACAGCTTTACATTTCTCTTGTAATTCAACAATATATTAACACTATGAGGGTGTTAAAAGAGATTGTATTTATGAACTTACATTTTTTTAATGATTTTTTCTTTTTTCATAATACATTTTTTTGAATGAAGAAAAATGGTGTCTATTCAAGTAATCTAATTTTTATTAGTCGTAAATTTCATTAGTAGTCACTCAGCTATTGTTAAGTTTTTTTTCTAGTCACTTAATTATGAAAAGTTTATAAAATAATCACCTTTGATCGTCTTTTATGGCCTCTAGTTGCTAAATGGATATCGAAAAGATAATATAGTAGCTTTTAAATTTTGCATGATAACAGCTTTAACTCTTAATATTTATACATTGTGTCACTTTATTCTTAATTTTAAAACATTTAATCCTTACCATTTATACATTGTGTAATATAATCTTTTTTTAGTTTTGCTTTTTTTTCTTTATGGTCCTTTCATTTATAAAGCTAAAAAAACAAATTTATCAACTAAATTTAATCGAAAATATACTAAAAATAGAAACACTAAAAATCTAAGATAATAATTTTAACATTTTCACATTCTTTTAAAATTAACTTTCAATGTTATAAAAAAAAGTAAAATTACAACAAAAAAAAAATTACACAATGTGTAAATGTTGAGGGTTAATTTTTTTAGAATCAAGACTAAATTTACATAATGTATAAATGTTGAGGTTAAAGTTACTATTATACCAATTTAAAAGATGTCAAGTTATCTTTCCGTTAATAATTTAACTCCTAATGACAAAAAAAGAAGAAGTTAGATAGTTAGATGACAATTTTATAACATTTCATTATCGAATAACCAAAAAAAAAGATACTAATAATTAAGTGACTACCATAATAGCTTCTCCTAATATTAATTAAAACGATAAAAATATTATATCTATATTTTTTATAATTAAAAAAAATTATATAAATTTTTAAAATTTTTTGAACAATCTAGACCTACCCATAAATAGGAGCATAATGCACATTAGTGCACTCAAAGTCACGTTTTTTTATATTGGCAACAATAAACATGCCAATCGAGTTAAAGACTCAACATAACTTTTTAAATTCTTAAGTGATGATGTAAAACAATTTTAGTGTCGCACCATCATATGTTGAAAAAATTACCAAATTCTTCCTAAAAAAAACTAAATATTGTTTTATCTTGTTATGGTGTTCACCATTACGAACCCGTTATCCGACTAGGATCAACCTAATCTTCTTTCAGTAGTGATAACTTGCATAGTTCGCTTACAAAAACCGTATCATTATGTAAGCGAACCCACGCTTACGAAACACGTGTTAAATTTAAAATAAGATACGTGTACATGTATGAGGCCTATCTAAAACGTCACATCCAAAAATCGTATCATATAATTAGAATAAATTAATCTCCACAAATGCAAGTTAAAAATTATTTAATAAAAACTTTATGAAAATTTATGTGAGTATCCAAATACAATAAAAACATACAAAATTTTCACTTGCATTAAAGTTTGCCATACGCTACCGTTTTGAGCACACGTCGACCACATATATTTAATAATAATTAAAAATAAATAAAAACCTTCTCGATGCTTCTAAATTCTTAGACATCAAAAGAACTAACGACCAATTAATACAAAGACAATAACACCCTCAAAGAACGTTCAAATTCACCAATCTACCTATTAAAACGATGCCGTTTTCAATTCTACTAAGAGGATACTTTAGTCAACCAATAAATAAAACCAACTTTTCTTTTCATCTCTATATTCACGGTCTCTCGCTCTAAATTTCTTCCCTTCTTTCCCCTTTTTTCTCTCTCTAAAAACCCTATTAATATTTTTTAAATTTCCCATTTTTGACCCTCTAAAACCCTAAACCTCCTTCTTCTTGTTCCGAGATGTTGATGTCCAGGGCTCTGTCACGCGTCTCAAGGAGCGTTGGTGCACGCTCCTTGCTTCTCTCTGCTCCGAAGAGCTCTCAATCTCCAAGCCTTTCCACTCAGTTTCACTCTCTTGTTAGTGAATCTCCGAATAAGGTACAAAAATTAATTACACTAAATGAATTTGTGGTTAGTTCTGATAGGGTTTTGCTAGGGATTAAGGGATTTGTTCTTTTTTTATTACTATTGATTTTGCTTTTTTTATTTAAATTATGTGTTCTGATTTGTAAAGTTGAGCACTTTGAAGTAGAATTTCAGTTTCTGTTATTGAAATGAATGTTACTAATTGCATTATTAATGATTTATTAGTTTTAATTTCATATTTTTTCATGTTCATTTTTATCAGTATCTTGTTTGGTTCTAAGGTTCTCATTCTTTTTTCCTTTTTAATCAGATATTGAATGACCATTTAGGAATTATTATCTTAAACTTATAAGTTGATTCCTTGAAAGCATAATCAATTTCATACATATTGATAAAAATTCGGTACAAGTATCATTGAGGCACTTGTACTAGGAGCTAAATTGTTAAAAATTCATTCATTTCTACTGTCAAAAACTGGTATATGTTAGAATGATATGATGTACACGTGGCGTTGGTTTCTAATGGTAGAAAATGGATGAATTTTTTAATAAAAATGACCTGTTTTCTCTTTGATCTGATATACAATGACTAATTTGCTCATTTTTTTTAGTAAAGGGGTAAAATGCAATTTGACTCCTAGTACAAGGGTCTTTATAATACTTTTACCTAAAATTTCTCATTTTAGTGCATTTTGTTTGAATTATGGTGCATTATTGTATGTTGCATTCACTTAGTTTATCTATGCAGGTGATTACAAACGGTGTGTGTTTACTGCATCATTCGAACCTCCATTGGAATGCTTTCCGACGATTTGGGATCTCTTCGTCAGCCTCACCCGAGCCTTCCGAAAAGGAACATGGGAGTGCCGTAGGCAATAATGGTCAGGATCCTGTGAAGCCGAGTGAGGATACAAATCCTGGAGAAGCTGAAGCTACAAAAGAATCAGGTTTTAACTCAGAATCCCAAAATACGATGCCTCAATCTGATAAAAGGAGGAGAAAAGCCGCTAAACGAACTGCGTTTTCTGATTCAGATTCCGAGAGCGATGATGACTTATCGATGGCTGATATGGTGAAACTCGTGGAGGAAAAAGAAGAACTCTTGAAGACCAAGCAAACGGAGATTGAAGAAATGAAGGACAAAGTTGTTCGAACTCTTGCAGAAATGGAGAACGTTATGGCTAGGACAAGACGGGAAGCGGAGAACTCGAAAAAATTTGCAATACAGGTAATGTTGATGAATCATTAAACCACCCAAATTCTGTTTGGGATATCTGAAATCGATTGTTTTGTTTGTCGTTGTGCTGCAGAATTTCGCAAAGGGCTTACTCGATGTTGCGGACAATTTAGGAAGGGCTTCTACACATGTTAAAGGTAGTTTCTCTAAGATCTACGAATCCAATGACACTGCTGGAGCTGTACCGCTCCTTAAAACACTCTTAGAAGGAGTTGAAATGACTGAGAAGCAGCTTGGAGAGGTAGGCTTTTTGTTATTTCGCCAAAACTCAGGTTGTTAGTTTTGAACCTGTCTATAATTTTGGTAGTTCTCATGAAGCTGAGTTGTTAGAATTTTCATACTCGAACTTTTGTGGGTTTGATTATCGCATCTGTTTACTGGTAAATGGGACAAATTTGGTGAATTGAATTCCTCTTAAATCATTGAACTTCATCTGAAAATGTGTTTACACAGTGATGTGTGCTTAGTTTATCCTGCAAGTTATGAATTCTTCCTTGTTCGACACATTTTCAGACTTGGGTTTGGGGAGACCCTTAAGGACTCTCTAAATACGTGAAAAAGAAGAGAAAAAATTGTAGATACCCATGTCAAATATATATCCGTGTCAGATCATTATATCCTAGTCCAAGTAACATAGGTTTCTTCTATGACTTGGACAATGTTTGGCCTCAACATCTGTTTCTATAACATGTTAAGAGTTTTATTACTGACCAGTTAGAATGTTTACTGCTTTCAGGTATTTAGAAAGTTTGGAGTGGAAAAATTCGATCCTACAAATGAACCATTTGATCCACACAGGCACAATGCAGTATTCCAAGTACCGGATAATTCCAAGCCTCCTGGCACGGTTGCTCATGTTTTGAAGGTATTATCTTCTAATCCAACTTTGTGTCGAGAAATATGATTAGTAACCGATTACATTATTTGACTCTAGGTCCCTTGTCTCTGTTAACCACAATTTGCTGTTTGAAGTTTGAATGACTGAAATGTTCATAGTTCATTTAGTTACCAGTAAATGTATGTTTCCGTTGTTTATTACAGGCAGGTTACATGCTCTATGATCGAGTTATTCGACCGGCTGAGGTCGGTGTTACTCAAGCAACGGATGATGGTGCAACCGAGAGTAACACAAGTGACAAAGTCTCTGATGCTTGATTGTAGGTTGAGTTTTTAATGGCAAATTTTCAAGAACTTTGCCTATGTGATAAAAGAACTATACACATATGAAGGTTTTTCATGTTAAGATTAATCTATATTTTTGGTCTTCGATCTCTTGTTTAGGGTTTGGGTTATGAATGAACTACTTCTTGATTCGATCATTATCGAGCTGAGCTAAACTTAAACAATTCGAGCTATCAAGTCGGCTGTAACAAAGTGCTTGAGTAACTAATAAAATTGATCGAGTTTTTTAAAGTTTTTTTTAAGGTGAACCTAGCTCCTTATATTATAAGGATAGGATCAAAATTAGTACTTCTATTATTAAATGGATCAATGCCATCAAAAAAACTGTTTCAAGGAGCAATCAATGTAGTTTCTCATTTATCACGTAATGTAGAAAATGTTGATTTTGGATAGTTAATTTTGTTTTATTAAAGATCTAAAATAAACTATCTTAAAAAGAAAAAAGAAGACGTTCAAATCATCATATTTATCTTTTATTCAAAATTATTCAAAATAATATTAAATCATTGGTATTTGATTTGATTGGTTCAATCGAGTTGTCTAATTGAATTAAATAAATTAGTAAAAAATAAAAAATAAATTTAATTAATCAGATTGGTTGGTTCAATCAATCTAATCCCTTATTTAAATCGGTAGTCATATTAGACCAAGTCTAAAAACAATGCAAATATCCAAATCTTCTATCTCAATTAATGTGCCAAGTTTGTAACATTATAATAAATTATGGTACGTTCACAATATGGTGAAAAAAAATTAATGAAACCATAAAAAAATTGATATGAAAATTAAACGTGTCTTTGGTTAAAATAGTAATATTAAGGGAAATGTGGTTTTTAGGTCTTAATTTTAGATATTTATGTGCATGTATTTTTCAAAATGTATGTAAAAAGAAAATACTCTCAAAAATATATTTATGGTTTTATAAAAATATTGGATTTTTAGTAATTTTATAATTGAACCCGATTGAAGTGACATTAGTTACATGTAATGTTTAGTCGCAAGGGAATGCTAATATCATTTAGGCTTTAAATATGCTGTTGTTACGTTAGATTTGTCTTATGATAACAATAATCGAAGTTACCGATAAGTGTTAGGTGTAGTAGTAAAATAAATTATATTTTTAAGGGAGAACGTAAGTTCAAACTTTAGAAACAATATTGTTGAAAGCAGAGGTGAAGCCAAAAAAAAAAATTCTTAGGGAGTTGAAATTAAGTTGTATATTTTTACGAGGACTGAAGTGTAAATTGACAATTTTAATAGCTTAAATTTTTATAATTTTTAAAAGATTAAATCAAAAATGTATACTTTTAGGGATTAAAGTGTAATTTTATCATTTACTAAATTAAAATCTTATAAAATTTTGAAGGGCCAAAAATAAAATTTTATATTTTACGGGTCCTTCCCGAATACAAATCCTCAAAAAGATTAATTTTCATTAACTTTAAAACAATAGAATAGATTAATTATTAAAGAATAATCAAAATTGGTTTGAACAAAAATTATATAATTTTTTTTACCTAATGATGTGTATGTAAAGTCTGGTTTAACTTTAAAATTTTATATTATAATAATCATATAATTTTAAACTAGTTTCTTATCCCGTGCAATGTAGAAATTTAATTACTTTTAGAATCTCTATAGTTTATATTACAATATATTTGGATCGATTTCTAATTTAATTTTTAAAAAAATTTTAAGTCCAAGCATGACTTAAATTGCTAACTTGGTTGGTTATTAGTAAGATTACTTTTCGATCACTTAACTTTAAAAAGTTATAAAATGATTACTAAACTATTCAAAAGTTTTCATTTAGGTCATTAGACTGTTAAAATTGTTGTATGGCTTCCATTTGCACCGGTTGCACCAATCGCTCGTTATAAATTTACGAACCAAAATTCAAATAATTTTTTTCTCTAATCTCTGAAACCAACCGTCAGGTTAATTTGGATCTGAGATATGTTCTTCTATTCGTTGATGGATATTGATTCACCATATTAATCGTGAATTATCACTTGAAGCTCACTAGCTAGACTTAAAAAAAAAAAAACTTAACAGCTCAATAACCTAAATAAAAATTTACGAATAGTTCAGTGACGATTTTGTAATCTTTTGAAGCTGAGTGATCAAAATGTAAACTTACTAATAGTTCATTGACCTAAGGTGTAATTTACCCATCATTTTAAATTTGAGTAAACTTCATTAGTAGTCACTCAGCTATAGTTTTCTTTTTCTTTTTGTCACTCAATTATGAAAAGTTATAAAATGGTCACTCAACTATTTAATTTTATCTTTTTTGGTCACCCAACTATCTTAAACTTTTTCGTGTTTCCATTTTTTACGTTAGCCAACGGGTGATAAAAAAAGACAAAAATTGAATAGTTAGCTGATCAACACCTAAAACTACCAATAGCTCATCATTAATTTATAAATAGGAGGATAATACGCTTTAACGCACTCGAACCCACGTCCTACTAAATTGGCAACGATACTCATGTCAATCGAACTAACGTTCAATCAACAACTTTTATTTTCTTAGGTGAATATATTTATGAAATATCAATTTAATTTTTGTACTATAAAAAAAATTAAATAATACCAAATTTGAACATAATTAACATTTTCTATTTAAATAGAATTATTTTATGGTCATTAGGACTAATTTTACCAAGTACATTCACCTATTTTCTTACGTTGACAGTGTCATATTCGTAAATATTCCTAAAAACACGGGTACTTATCCACCACAAGAATTTGTAAGGAAAAAGGGTCCCATTCCTCTGCATTTTTCGGCTTCTCGTCTCTCTGTATTTCTCTGCTTCTCTCACTCCCATAAACTTTGTTCAGTCTTCGTCAAGATCAAAGCTTTGGATCTGAAGAAAGTTAAAACCCAGAAATCTCTTCTTAAAACAAGATCTGGGTATGCATTATACTTTCTTTCTTTATATTTGCTGCGGTTCAGTCGTCTTTATCTTAGTGCAAATGGTGAGGAAGTTATGAATTTGTGAAGTTGGGTTTTTATTGTTGAAGCTGATTGTTTGGTTTTATAATGAAATCGAAGTAAGGGCTTGTTGATTTTTTGAGTGAAGAATGTGATAATGGAGTTTCATATTGCTAATAAGTTTTGTTTTTGTGTTGCTTTTTTGGTGAACATACGGGAAGCTCAATAGTTTAGTTTTTATTGGTTCTTGAAGTAAAGATTCTTGAAGCAAGACATTCAAGATTACTTTTTGTAGGTTCTTGCATTAAATTCTTTGTAAAGTTTCTGCTGGTTTAATTGCTCCATCAATTGCACTTTGGTGCTTTTTATAATACTTCGAAGTTACCTTATTTCAATTCTAGTTAGAGTCATTATATAATATAATTTCTTTGCTAAGTGGCATAGTTGAATCTCACATTATTTATACATCTTTTCAGGTTCTTTTATATGGCTTTGTACATTTTGAATTTATACTTTTGTTGCCACTTACATCATGTTAACACATGTGGACCAATTTTTAACAGCAGAAATGGATGAAATTTGTACAGAATGATCAGTTTGCTCTTTGGTCTAACTGACAAGGACTAATTTGCTCATTTTTTGAGTAATTGGGGCAAGATGCAATTTGACTCCTAGTACAATGGTCTCCATGATACTTTTGCCTATATTCTTTAGTTCCTACTATAATTCTTGAAACTTCTTCTAATTTAATGATTTGCCATTGTTTGTGACTTTTGCTGTTAGGCGTTTTATGTTATTCAGTCTAGAAAAGTGCTGTTTCTAGCTAGTCAATAAGGTGTGTGTTTGTGTGTGCGTGTATATATATATATATTTTCTCCTTGCTTTTTTCCGTGTGTGCTTCAAGATTTTAAAGAAAAACGCAGTAATATTTATTATATGCTCCCCATGGTGCAGGCAAAATGGCGGATGCTGAAAACCCTCTTCTAGGAGAAATCACTTGTGGTTCTTTAATGCAGAAACTGCAGGTAATATGGCTTCTAAGTTTGCTTTCTCCGATAAAATCTGTTTCTAGCACCTGTTTGTTTTGTAAGAAATATAGCTGGTAAAATGTTATCCGTTTGATTGTAGGAAATTTGGGATGAAGTGGGTGAAAGCGATGAAGAGAGAGACAAGATGCTTCTTCAGATAGAACAAGAGTGCTTGGATGTGTACAAGAGGAAGGTTGAGCAAGCTGCAAATTCGAGAGCACAACTTCTTCAGGTCTTATCCGATGCCAAACTCGAGCTTTCAACACTTGTATCAGCTCTCGGAGACAAAAGTTCTGTTGGCATTGTGAGTAATCACTTAATTTCACCTTATATTCAAAGTTGCTACGGATAAGTGGGAAGCTATTAATCTTGGTATGCAAAATAAATGTTTATTTATAAGTTTACTGTAAAATAAATTGAGCTACAGCTCATGTTATTCGTTTGGGTTTGATAACAGCCAGAGAAGGCATCCGAAACAATCAAGGAACAACTTGCTGCTATAGCACCAGCACTTGAACGGCTATGGAAACAAAAGGAGGAGAGAGTTAAGGAGTTTTCCGATGTACGGTCTCAGATTCAGAAGATATGTGGGGAAATTGCTGGAAATGCCAGTGAACAGACAGGTGCTCTTGTGGTCGATGAATCCGATTTGTCCTTGAAGAAGTTGGATGAGTATCAAGTAAAACTGAAAGAACTTCAAAAAGAGAAGGTAAAATTCATTGGCTTAAATATCCTGTGGTAAAAGTACCATCGTAGCCCTTGAGTCGGATTGCATTTTGTTCCCTCTACTTAAAAAATGGGCAAATTAGTCCATGTACATTAGATCAAAGAGTCAACTGGTCTTTTTTGTTAAAAATTCCTTCCATTTCTATTATTAAAAAGTGATCTGTGTATATCAGCATGAGGGTACACGTGGCATGTCACATGTCACTACTTGATTATTCCTTTAGTTACACTAGTTTTTAACAATACAAATTGATGAAATTTTTAACAGAAAGGATCAATTTGCTCTTTTGATCTAACGTATAGGAACTAAGTTGCCCATTTTTTAGTAGAAGGGGCAAAACGCAATGTGGCTCCTAGTATAGGGGCCTCAATGGTACTTTTTCCAATATCTTGGTATCTAGTCTTTACACAAATCAATACCATTAACTTTTCTCATTGCATTGCAGAGTGATAGACTTAGTAAAGTCCTTGAATTTGTCAGCACTGTACATGATCTTTGTGCTGTCCTCGGAATGGATTTCTTTAGTACTATAACTGAAGTTCATCCAAGCTTAGGTGACTCTACTGGTGTGCAGTCAAAAAGCATTAGCAATGATACACTATCGAGGTTGGCCAAGATGGTTTCAGCTCTAAATGAAGATAAGAAGCTGAGACTTCATAAGGTCTCTTTTGTTTTTTATAGCAAATATATCCTTCTTCGTTTTTAAAATTTGAAGTCAACGTTTTCCTCTTTTGGCAGCTTCAAGAGTTAGCTACTCAGCTCATTGATCTTTGGAATCTGATGGACACTCCTGAAGAAGAAAGAAGATTATTTGATCATGTTACCTGCAACAGTTCTGCATTGGTTGATAAAGTGACTGTTCCTGGTGCTCTTGCTCTAGATCTGATTGAGCAGGTAATTGAGTTTCTTGCTTGATTGTTTGTAAGTCTAAGCGAGAACAATTGCTTATTTAAATTCATTTTCTCTTGTCCATAAGGCGGAGGTGGAAGTTGATAGGCTCGATAAGCTAAAGTCAAGCAGAATGAAGGAAATAGCTTTGAAAAGACAAGTGGAGCTCGAGAAGATATTTGCCTCGGTTCATATTGAGATAGATCCGGGAGCTGCTAGGGAGAAAATTATGGCTCTGATTGATTCTGGTAATGTTGAGCCTACTGAATTACTAGCTGACATGGATAATCAGATAATGAAAGCAAAAGAAGAAGCCCTTAGTCGAAAAGAAATATTGGACCGGGTTGAAAAGTGGATGTCAGCTTGTGAAGAAGAAAGTTGGCTTGATGACTACAATCGGGTATTTACGATAACACTCATCAGCCTTTGTTTCTCTTTGACTTCTTGCTGCCACCACTCTTTTCCCTGTTGGTGGGTGTGCCTATTTGTCTTTATATAGTTGTCCTATAATTCATCCTAACACAATACAATTAAGAATATTGGCCTGAAGTGGCATGTTCACTTATAAACATTTTGTGTTTTTTCAAATATGGTACATTAAGTATAAAAATAGTACTAAAGACACCGATATGCTGTTCTTCCTCAGAGGTGATTCTTGGGGTGGGAGGGGGGGCTGGCATGGGCCCTAGCCCCCCTAAAATGAAAAATTGCCATTTAGGCCTTCTATTTTTTTTAAAATTTAAATTAGTAAAGGTAAAATTGTACTTTGGGCCCCCTAAAATTATAAAAATTTGATTTAATCCTTTAAAAATTATAAAGATATAAACTATAAAAAATTAAAATTTCATTCGGCCCCCCTAAAAAATTGTTTTGGCTTTGCCCCTGCTTATAAGCTTATTTCTTCTATCTGAAATTAAGTGTTTTGCTTCCACTGATACTTTCCTGCTGAAACAGGACGAGAATCGGTACAATGCAAGTAGGGGTGCACACTTAAATCTCAAGCGTGCTGAGAAAGCTCGGATTCTGGTCAACAAAATTCCAGGTAGGACCATCTAGAGTAATAGTTTAATGATGTGGCTAATGTGCACTCTTGCATTTCCCTGAACTATCGTTAGCAATTCAATATATTGCCTTGTAATCTACCTTTGATGAGGCTCAATATATATATACACAAACATATGTATGCATATATCAAAGATGGAGGTTTGATAGTGAATAAAATTTGTGTATATACCTTAAGATGGTCATCATATTGCTATTGCATGGGATTCAAATTTTGAGAGATGAAATGATGTTTAGCATGCATGCATGGCAATAGTTTTTTATTCATTGGTATTATTGGGCTTCTGTAGGTATGGTTGACACTTTGGTTGCCAAAACTCGAGCTTGGGAAGAAGATCGTGGCATATCGTTTATGTATGATGGTATTCCCCTTCTTGCCATGCTAGATGAATACGCAATGTTGAGGCAAGAACGAGAAGAAGAAAAGAGGAGGCTTAGGGTATGATTTTGACAGTAAAAGTACGATGAAGACTTTTGTACTAGAAGTCAAATTGCATTTTGCCCCTCTACTAAAAACAAAAAAATGAGCAAATTAGTCTTTATACATTAAATCAAAGAGCAAATTGGTCTTTTCTATTAAAAATTTCATCCATTTGTACTGTTAAAAATTGGCGTGTTTGATGGAATAGCTAAGTAGTGTCACGTGGCGTGCCACGTGTACCTCATCTTGATGTATGAGGACCAATTTTTACCAATAGAAATGGATGAAAATTTTAAAAGAAATATTAATTTGTTCTTTGATCTAGCGTATATGGATTACTTTACCCATATTTTTGAGTAGACGGGGTAAAATGCAATTCGACTCCTAATACAGTGGCTTTCATGATACTTTTACCGGTTTTGATTTGTTATTAGTTCATACTATATAACTTATAGCATGACCCTAGATCTTAATTTGAAGAATTATGTTGCTCCGACTCTTCATTTTCCTTAAAGTACCAATGCTTTAGACCATTATACTACACATATTTAGTCATGAGTATGAGGTATGATTCTGCATTGAACATACTCATCTATCATTTCGGGGTTAGATCATTCAGGTTTGACAGTCAAGCTCGAGTTATTTTGGGTTCAGGTCATTCTAGGTTTGAATCATTTTTCGGATTTAGGTTGGTCAAATGAGATTAGGTCAGGTTCTAGAAGTCCAAGAAGGTGAACTAAAAAGATTTTTAAGCTAACACAGACATTTTTCATATTTAGGGTCAGAAAAAGGTCAGTGAGCAGCAAAACATGGAGCAAGAAACCGCCTTTGGTTCAAGGCTAAGCCCTGCTCGGCCAGCTGGTCCGAAGAAGGTGGTAGGGCCTCGAGCAAATGGAGGAGCCAACGGAACCCCGAGCAGACGGTTGTCACTCAACGCTAATCAAAATGGCAACAAATCTGCAGGAAAAGACGGGAAGAGAGACAGTATGAAGTTGGCGGCTCCAGCCAACATCGTTACGGTTTCAAAAGAAGACGCTGCCTCCCACGTTTCGAGAACGGATTCGGTTCCGGCATCACCATGAGAGATTTAACAACCCCTTTTGTCTTGTTATTACCAGATTGTTTATTTAGTGTATTGGTTTGAATCCAAGAGCTGTTGTCTGTAAGGGATATAGTTAGTGACTGGATAGTATACTATATACTGTTTTATTAGCTTAATAATGTGATATAAATATCTAGCATTTGGGAGCTGGTTTTCATCTTTTTGCTCAGTTTCAAGCATATTATCTTTTGTTTTAAGGGTTTGAAAGATTTTCGTTGAGCTCATAAATGGTAATTACGTATTATCTTTCGTTTTAAGAGTTTGAAGGATTTTTGTTGAGCTCATAAATGGTAATTACACATGAGACTCAGAACTTGGATTTTCTATGACTTAAAAACTTCAACATTATTGCTAATAGAACTAAGAGATCATTGGTTTTATTCAATCGTCTTGTATTTTCGATTTGAACCAAATTAACAAACTAATAACTAAAGAAATACCAACATTATTTTTATTTCAATTTTATTGATCCGGTAAAAAAGGTATAATATCAAATTTAGCCCTTAATGATTTCATTTCTTGTCAATTTGGTCTTTATTCTTTTTTCGAGTTAAATTTAACCCTTAAACTTTTAAAAATAGTCAAATTTGACCATCAACCTTTTGATAAAAAGTTTAATTGATTTTTTTAATGGGAATATGGACTAAAATGTTAAAATTTTAAACATGGCAGCACACATGTACTTCATGCTATTTTTTTTTAATCTTTATGAATTTTTTAGATATTTTTTGAAATTTGATATATATATATATATTCTTTTATAATTATTGAATTTAGCATGAAATGCACATTGATTGTCACACGGGTTGCAACACCAACATTATTAAAATTTTATATTTTAGCCAACATCTTTTACAAGAACAATTCGACTATTTTTTAAAGATTAATGGTCAAATTTAACTAAAAAAAGAATAAAAATCAAATTGGTAAAAAATATAAACATCGAAAACTAAATTTATCATTATACCTTTAAAAAATACGACCAATAAATTGAAGTAAAAAGAAAGCATTGTTTTCTTCTTTTTAAATTTTTCTTAACTACAAAATTGTCATCTAAACTATACTCTATTATTTTTACTTAAGTTTTTGATAAAAAAAAAAAATACTTGAACTATCATTTTCGTATCGTTTTATTAAAAAATTGTATGATTTCGTGTCATATGTCGATTTTTTATTGATTGGTATCAAAATTAAAATAAAATATAAATTCCATAATCATGAAAATTAGCAATGATAATTATAAATATACTTTATAAAGGATAGAGTTTTATTTTGTTTTCTCTAAAAATAACTTATATAAGTTGAATAATTGAGATTTTTTTAATGGTATTAATGGTTTGGACTAAGGAATAACATTAATAAATATTGGTGAACTAAATATTATCGATAAAAATATCATGAAGGTCCTTATATTAGGACTTAAATTGCATTTTACCACAATACTAAAAAAAAAAATGAGCAGATTAGTCTATGTTTATTAGATGAGCAAACTGATCCTTTTTATTAAAAATTTCATTCATTTTTACGGTTAAAATTGGTGTAATTGATGAAATACCCAAACAGTTATATGTGCCGTGCCATGTGTACCTTATGTTGATGTACATGGGCTATTTTTAATAGAAGGACCGGTTTGCTTTTTGATCTAACGTATAGGGACTAATTTATCCTTTTTTAAGTAAAAGGGGAAATTGCAATCTGACTCCAGGTACTTTTACCCATTAATAAATATAGGTGAGCCAAATAATACCAAATTAAGGTATAAGGACTAAATTTTAGGTTAAGCATATTGCAGGGATTAAAACCAGAATTTCACCTTTGTCATAACTTTCAACTACGAAGGTTCTTGCTGGTATAAAACGACGTAGGTTTTGTTTCTTTCACTTCTTGAAATTTCTCTCTCAACGCATCTTTTTTCCTTATTTGATTACAGGTTTAAGAAAAAGAAAAAAGAAGGCAATGGCAAGCGATAACGAGCCAGCGAAGCTACTGTTACCGTACCTTCAACGAGCCGATGAGCTTCAAAAACATGAGCCTCTCGTTGCTTATTACTGTAAATCCTTTTTTATTGTTAATTTTTTTATGTGGAAGCTAATTAGATCGTTTTTTTAAGGCTTTGATTTTTTTTTTTTTTTGGTTAAGGTCGTTTATATGCAATGGAAAAAGGATTGAGGATACCCCAGAGTGAAAGAACCAAAACCACTAATTCTCTTCTTGTTTCTCTCATGAAGCAGCTTGAAAAGGTTTGTTTTAATTTATGGGTATTTTGATTTGAATTGTTTAATTATTTGGGTCTAGTTGGTCTAGTTTACTTTGTGACGAAACTTGATCTATAATGTTGAATCAGATGTTTATGATTGATTGATGCGATTTTATGATTGATCATAGAACTGCTTAATCAATTGGGTCTACTTTTTTGGTTTTTTTGAGAGTTGCTGTTTTGCACTAGTACCTTGGAGGCTTTAGGTTGTTAGTTAAAAATTATCTGGTGGCTTAATCTTAATGTGCGAAATCGATTGTTGGGGATCTGCTTAGCAGGGTCGACTTTTATACCATGTTTATGCTGCCTGTAATGCCCTCACATTGTCTAAAAGTTCTTCCTTCATTTGTAATTATGTTATCTTTTAGAAGAAGGAAAATATATTTCTTTTTTGTTACCGGTTTGCTTTGTATTGATCATCACTATGTGATTGTTTATTGTACCATTTTGTCATTTGATATATATAAATTTGGGTTAATTGTACAAGATCTCCCAAACTATGCCCTGATTCGAAATTGGCCCCAAACTTCAAAAGGTTTTAGTTGAGGCCTTACAATCTTGTACTATATCGATATGGCTTTTCCCGTCAAATGTGAATTTGAATATAATATGGAGCATGTGATCAAATTTTAAAGATGTTTGTACTTGTAGTATGGATAATTTGAATATGGCATGTTAAAAAGCAGTAGAAGACAAAAATTAGTTAAACAATTGATCCAAGCTCTCTCTCTCCCTCTCTTAATATTTCCATACAATATGTATACATGTGTTTAAAATTTGATTCACATGTTTTAAATATTCTCCACATCTGATCCGCGTTGACATTTAACACCTTAGCTGATGGCTAGACTGATGAAAAGGCTAAATTGATACCATACTGATATGCTAGAACGTTTTGAAGCTTGGGACTTGGGGTCATAATTTAGGAATCTTAGGGTCATGGTTTAGGAAACTTTAAACTACAAGTTAAATCCAGACTGCACTAGTACTGAGGCTCCAGGTCACTAGTTAAAATTTTGCCTGGTGGCTTAATCTTAATGTGCAAAATCAATTGTTGGGATCCGCTTTGCAGCATCAACTTTTATTCTGTGTTTATGCTGCCTGTAATGCCCTTACATTGTTTAAAGGTTCTTTCTTCATTTGTAATCAATGTTATCTTTCAGGAGGAAAATATATTTATTTCTTTGTTGTGAACTGATTGCTTTTTGTTGATCATGGATATGGGGTTGTTTATCCTAACAATTAGTTGTCTTATGATATATATGAGTTTGGATTAATAGTGCAAGACGTCCCCGAACAATGCCCTGGTTCTAGATTGGTCTTAATTGCTATGATACTGATACATTGGAACATTTTGAAGTTTGGAACTTGGGCTCATAGTTTAGGAATCCCAGGGTCATAGTTTAGGAAACTCTAAGCAATAAGTTAAATCCAAACTATGCACTAGTACAGAGGCTTGTAGTTTAGGAAACTTGGGCTCATAGTTTAGGAATCTCAGGGTCATAGTTTTGGGAACTTTAAGTAATAAGTTAAATCCAAATTATGCACTAGTATTGAGGCTCCAAGTCACTAGTTAAAATTGCTTGGTGGCTTAACTTAATGTGCAAAATCAATTGGTGGGATCCACTTTGCAGCATTGACTTTTATGCCATGTTTATGCTGCCTGTAATGCCCTTACATTGTTTAAAGGTTCTTTGTTCATTTGTAATCAATGTTATCTTTCAGGAGGAGGAAAAAATATATATATTTTTATGTAAACTATATATCTCTCCTCGTTATTGTTTGAGGATTTTGATATCCAAGGATATTTGATGCATTGCAGGATAAGAAAACGCTGAAGTTGGGACCTGAAGATCATTTACATCTAGAGGGCTTTGCATTGAATGTCTTTGGAAAGGCAGACAAACAAGATCGTGCTGGACGAGCAGACCTGTAAGTGAATCTTTATTATATATGGCCGGTGTATTAGATCTTATTTTGTCTCCTGCCTTTGAGGCTTACCTTATTTGGAGGTACGAGAACCTGTGGCAATCAGCTCATTTACTGAGCTAAATGGCATGGTTGCAGTTTCGGTTAAATGTATATCTCATTACCTTCTAAATTTGAAAAGTTCCTTCAATTGCGACCTTTGACCCTTTTACTTTAATAGTTTGATGTATCTATAAGTGTTATAAGATTAACTTTGGAGCTTGGTACAGGAATACAGCAAAGACATTTTACGCTGCCAGCATTTTCTTCGAGATTTTAAACCAGTTCGGTGAACTTCAGCCTGATGTGAGTTTCTACTTATTATAATGTTCTCTTCTTTTGTAATGCTGGTGGTCGCTTGTACTGTAACGTTTTAGTGGTGTTTCTCAGTTTCGAGACTTTTATGGTTTTCTTCTGCAGCTTGAGCAGAAACAGAAGTATGCGGTTTGGAAAGCTGCTGATATTAGGAAAGCTTTGAAAGAAGGAAGGAAGCCCATCCCGGGCCCTCCAAATGGTGATGAAGATTTGTCAATTCCATCAGCTACACCTGGTGTTGCATATGTATGTCTCTAATCAGAACAATGCTTTAGTCGTTGTATGAACTGAATGTCACTGACAGATACCCAAAATTCTCAATAATCTTGATCTATGCTTGTCCTTGTAGGATCTCGGACAGCACGAACCTGCAGTTACCAGTCCGAGACAAATGTCCAGTACATCACCTCAGTTCCATGATGAAGTAAATAACCAGCATTATATTCCACCACAATCTCAATTCCATGATAAGTTTGATGGTCAGCATTCTTCGAATATTTCACCGTCACCTCCTTCATTTCCTTCTGACGGTTACCCTACTCATGATCTATCCTCCTCGCACCAGCACGAACCCCAACGAGACTTTCATCAACCATTCTATCAACCCTATCGACAAGATTTGCCACCGCATATGCCAGTTAATTACCCACCCCACGAATCTTCTGCCTCTTATTCATTTGCTAATTTCCAGTCATATCCGAGTTTCACGGAGAGTAGTTTACCCACAGCCCCGTCTCACTATCCGTCATCCTATCAAGGTTCCGAGACTCCTTACAATCCTCCACAGTCAGCCCCGTCTCACTATCCATCATCCTATCAAGGTTCCGAGACTCCTTACAATCCTCCCCAGTCAGCTCCTCCGACAACAAGCTATCCATCAACAACCGCTCAATACTCTTCAAGTAGCAGAAACGGGAAAATCGCAGAACCTTCACCACTTACTTCTGAGAAATACCAATACGACAGCAATTACCAACCGCCACCGGAGAAAATTGCCGAGGCACACAAGGCTGCTCGGTTTGCGGTTGGGGCCTTAGCATTTGATGAAGTGTCGACGGCAGTTGAGCACTTAAAGAAATCACTTGAATTGCTGACTAATCCGTCGGCCAGTCATTAATTGTTACCCATTTGTGGTGTTTTGAATTATATGGGTTGATTTGTGAAGGGTTTTTATTTATTTATTCAGAGTTTGGAGATTATGAACAACTGTTACTTGTCTTGTAATTTTCATTCGAGAATCAAATCATGTTTCATGTTTTTTATTACAAATTTGTCTTTATTTTCTCAGCCAATTTTATTCAGAGTGAGAAAACGACAAGAGAAATCCAATACTATGCATACAGAGGGAAAAAACCTAAAGAAAATCTGATATATTGACAAGTACCAATCATTTAGACTTGTTAATTTAATTTTCACTCCATTTTATTTGATCATAAAAGATTTTTAATTCAAATTTGTCCAGTTCGAGTTCTAGTTGACCTGAACTTGAAATTCATTTGAATTCGAAATGATCTAAATGGTTTAAATTTAAAATAATTTAAAATTTGGAATATTTCAAACTCGATGCGATTTGAACTTCAAATGATCTCATTTGAAAAGTTGAGCTTAAAACTTAAATCTAATACGATTTGAAATAAAAATTGGTCTGGACATGAAACTAAATCAAATTGAAATGATTCGAAAAATTTAAGATTTAAATTGACCTGAACTGAAATCATTTCGATCCTACAAGTGTATAATCATTTATAAACATGCTTTTCAGACATGTCGACACAAAGTAGGAGTAGGACAAAGAAAAAGTTTGGACGGTTAGAGTTGATGAAGGCTCACACAAGGTTAATTGTGTCGGGAGATTAAAAAGAGAGAATATGTTTCCTGGACAGGTGTCTTTCTATTAGTACTTGAGAGTTGAGTCACATGATCTTGCCTACACGTATGTTAGGATCTTAAGCCACATGTTTCACAAAATTCTCCCAATCTACGTAATAATGGGTCGACATACCTTACAAGTGACAGGTGGCCCTAGGAGGGGTCCTTGTTATTGGTGAGGTGGTGAGCTTTGGAAAGATAGATACTTTGCATAAAGTGTAGAAAAAGTTGAGGGACTAGAAGTGAAATTTTGCTAAAAGAGAGCATGACTCATGAATGATATTGTAGAGAAAGTTGTGGGATTAAATGATCAATTTATAATTTAAATAATTATGACATGGTAATGATTAAGGATTAATCATCGAGTTTAATAGAGGGAGCCCACTTCACATGTAGTCGTTGAGGACAAACCAACTCAAAAATGAAATTGTGCAAGCAAAGTTAGCTTGCAGTATCTATGCATGATCAAATGCCATTCTAGGAATTGTCTTTCCTTGCATCACAAACTCATTACGCATATTCCATATATTTGCCAAAGAAAAACAATAAACCTAGAGTAAGCATGACTGACCATGATTCTCATTACATTTTCAAGCCAATTGATGTAATTCTCTTAATGCAAGAACCTCCCTAGCATAAGCACAAACCTTAAGAGCATGCAAAATATCCTTTAATCTATACCCACATCGCTTAAAAGAAGGATCATTTGACGTTATAGTACTAACAGTCTTTGCCGCAATGGGTAGAATGCCATGACCAAGTCTCCACCTTAGGTAGAGTCTTGATTTTTCAAATAAATCACCAAAACTATCTATGGAGACCAACACTCAACTCATTGTGGAGTAGCCAACCTTGGAAGGCACTATAGGAATCAACAACTGCAAGATGGATTGTGCATCCTTAGTAGAAAACAAGTTGCGGCCACCTGCAAACCCCATGATGAGGTGTTTTCTTCTACCAATTCTTTGATGTTCAACTCCGACCCAACATGATGTTCATAGGAACCTAGGAGCTCCGTAATACTAGAGCCCCTATTTATCCTCAAATAGTTAAATATGAGTGAGTATATGTTTCGTGCACAAATTAATGGGCTTAAAATTTTGCATAGACTCAAGATTATTAGTTTTAAAAACGAGTTCAATAACAATATAACTTAGTTACTATTGCTGAACCCCAATTGTACGAATCGAAAACTTGAAAATCTATTAACAGAGGCAAGTACATCAAGTGGACTCTATTATTAGACGAGTCTGACATGAGTACCCCTTATCAGCTCCAATATAACCGCCCGAGCAATGCACATTTTCTTTGACTCAAAGGCATCATCCGATAAAGTTTCGAAATTTTGCTTGAGCCATCAAAATTTTAAAGTGTTAAATCTAGTAGCACCATCAGTCGGTGATCGTCCAAGTAACTGATAGCAAAGCAACACAAGTTTGCCAACTGGGAGCCAAAGTTGCAATGCAACATCTTCTAAAGTGATGGTGCACTCCCACATGACAAATAAAATTTGCGGTTTCCGAGTGCCACCTTTTGATCAAATCCGATATTAAGTTAGGCCTAAGCTCAAATGTGATAATCAATGTTGCCATTCCAAATCTCACGACATTCAAATACGGGAAAATACAATTGTCCAGCTCGTAGCTCAGAGCGTGGACACACACTCTCAAGACACTATACTCACCTTGCTCATAACCAATTATTATATTACTTAAATATGCCAATTAAAATATTAATAATCAATTATGTTTTTTGGTTTAAATAAATAACAATTAACATTAATTATCAAAGCAGTATGATCAATTTCTCTTATCAATGAAGTCATTTCAATATATAAGCATATACAATATAACTCTTCCAAACATCCTAGTAAATAATTTTTCCCACCCAACCAACTTGAGAAATGGTCAAATTATAATTTTATCCCTCTGTTATGCTCAAATTTGCTATATTCCACTTAATAATAAATGGAATTTTTAATATTAAAAAAAGCATCCATTCCAATTCATCTTCCTAAGAGATTTTTTGTGTTAGGAAAAGAAAAAAACTCCATGTTAGCAGTTTAATAAAACTAAATTATAAAAATAGAACACACTTATGCACATAATATTCTCCAATTTAGGAGTTTGAAGAGGGTTTATGGATGGTGAAGGGACCAAAACCAAAATTAGACCTTTTAAGAATTGTAGTTTTGACAATTCAGCCTCTGTGTCGTTCCTATACAATCTAAGAATCATTCTCTATACCAACAATTGAAAAAATAAAAAGCACATACCAATCGAAAAACAACGGCAAGCCGATTGAAACAATCTCATCACAAATCCTGTTCATCATTGTCGTTGATTTTTTTCTACTATCGTAGGAGAATGTATGCACAAAGTGACTATATCCTCTCGATCGATTTAAGTGGAGTGGACTACTAAAGGTAGGATTTCACACCTGGTTCATAGAAAGTAATCGGGTGCAGGTCGTTTGGCCGGAGTGCCTCTTGAATCCTACATTTGATAATAAACATTGGGTAAGTCCGATAAACTGTATGATGTAACCTATTTAAATGAAAGTGAATGGCTAGAGAGGTGAACTTTGAGGATACGCTGCTCGGTAGGAGGAAAATATGGTTCAGACTTTAAATTGTAACAGTAAAAATACCATGCAGGCTCCTGTACTATATGTCAAATTACATTTTGCCCTCTCTACTAAAAAAAATGGGCAAATTAATCCCTCTACATTAGATCAAAGAGTGAACTGTCATCTATTCCTACTGTTAAAACCCAGCATGATTGACTGAATGATCAAACAGTGACACATGGTGTGCCACGTGTACATCATGTTGACATAAATAGACCAGTTTTTAATGGTAGAAATGGATAAAATTTTTAACAGAAAGACCAATTTACTCATAGGGACTGATTTGTCATTTTATTAGTAGAGAGAGCAAAATGCAATCCAACTCTTAATACAAGGGTCTCCATGATACTTCTACTGATTGCAGCATATTTCTAATGCAAAAAATTGAATTAGTTATTGTTTCATGTGATTTTTGCATTTGGCAGTCGGTTGTAAGTATGTTATGTACAAACCTGTGGTGCTGCATCAAAAACCCGGAATTGCTTGTTAAGATTCTCATCCAGCTCAAGAATTGCAGCAACGTTACCACATCTGTAACACGAGCAAGATCCAACCATTAAGCCACGGCACAATGGAAGAGAAAAAAATCTCGAGTTGGTCATTTACCTGTAACAGTAATTGGGAGCGGACCAGACCGTGACTATCTGGTTATTGAACATCCATTTGTACCCTTCCATAACCAACTGATGCGCACGGCATATATAGTCAATATTGTTTGTGTGGTTGAATGAAGTAACGACACTGCTGCCGAAGAGGAAGCCTGCACCACGGGGACTCAAACCCCAACCGTCGACATTCTCCTCTGGGTCTGACCACAACAGATCACACATGGCACCATCATGAGGTACTTCTTGCTTCCGATCAATTATCCGAATCTGGAAGAAATAACATATTAGTACCGCCCATATAAAGCTTCAGATAATAACTGAATAATTTAAGATAGTACTTCTTTGACCTGATCCAAAGTTGATATTACAGGAGAGAGACCACCATGGACGCTAAAAATTTTGTTCTCGATAAGGGCTGAAAGACTAACATACAATAATCGGTGACAACATAAAAGATCATCAGATACGGTACTTAAAACTCGCCCTTGACAATCGGAAACATTACTCACCCTCCAACCTACAGATGCCGCTGATTATATTTTCTAATAATGGAAATAGGCAAACCTTAAATAATCAAATATGTCAGTACAATATCTCCAAACATTCACCGAGCCGTACTTACGCAGGCACTCATCATAGAATCCGTATACCTGATAAGATATAACAGTGATTCAGTACTCTGTAAAACACGATAATTCAACAGAGTAGCCAAATAAAATTGTTTAACCTGTGTGATTTGACGACTTTCATGGTTCCCTCTAATGAGTGTTATGCGATCCGGATATCTCACCTGATGATCCTCAAATTATCAAAAGGAGAAACTTTCAACACACCTTTCAAATACACACATGTATATATATATAGATCACCTTCAAAGCTAGCAGAAGTAGAAAGGTTTCCACCGAGTAAAACCCTCTATCGACAAAATCTCCGAGAAACAAATAATTTGTCTTAGGGCAATCGCCTCCTACTTTAAAAAGCTCTTTCATATCATAGAACTGCCCATGGATATCGCCGCATATCTACGGAAAAACCATCAAAGAATTGTAAGTATTCCGAACCGCATAGGCATGCATCTAAATTAAAAACATCGTCAAGCTTCGATAAACTATTTCGAGTTAGCTTTATTCCCTGGTGAAGTTTCGAAACAACCAGAAAAGATGCACTAACGTTTATGCCTAGGACTTACACTGATTGAGCACGACATCCTACAAGCTCTAAGTTATAATAAAGGAAAAGATAGCATCAAGTTTAGAACCTGAAATGCGATCTGCAACACTGTTCCATTCAATATAGAATCCAAATTTGACCAAAATTTGAAAGACCCTTCCACCATTGTTAAATTCTTCAATTAATTCACCTTCAAAACCCTAATCAATTCCATTACATTTCTTGTTCCCATAAGACAAATACACAAAAATAACAGATATAAAAAAAAATAAGCTAAAAACCCATTGACGAGTCAATGGATTCATAATAACCTAAAAGAACTCTTTACTTTCAATAAATCAAACCCCTAATAGCCAGAATCAAATCATAATCATAAAAAATTAACAAAAACCCATTTAATGAATATACTTACAGTAACAGGGGCATCGATTCTTTGAACATTACTTTCTTCAACGAGGATTTCCATGGCTTTAAGGCAAAGAGCTTTCACTTCGGATTCTTTCAAAGGCTCACACTTCTTTAGCTGCTCTATTTGCCTGTCTAGGTCTGACATTTTGTTTCGGCAAGCCTAGAAATCGCATAAAGCCGAGATTTCAAAGGCTAAAATCCTAAACCTCAAAATCTGAGAATCTCGGGATGATTTTGTTAACTGGGTAAGTCAGTTTCGTTTTTCTGGTGTCACTGCTGCTTTGGTATTTTGCTTGTTTACGTGTCGTATTTAAAGATTTTCAAATTTGACCTCAAATTTCTTGTCTATTTTTTCAATTTCCCCCTTTCAAATTTCTTTTTAATGATGACACCATATCCAAATCTTGGATTTATGTTTTATAATAATTAATTTGGTCAAAGGTTTCGGTTTAGTGAGAGATATGAAATTTGTACAGATCAATTAAATTGAGGGTTGAACACGTTTTTTTTTAATTTTTTAAAAATTTATTTGTTTTGAACAATTAAAACTAGTTATGTTAAGAATTAATCGCCTGACCGATTCGACCTCTTATCTATTTCCAAAAACATTGGTTAAATGCGTGAATTCTCTAAGTTAGTTATAGTTAGTTAGTTACTTAATTATTCAATTTAGTTATTAAATTAATTATTTAATTAAATGTTTGTAATAATTGAATGTAATCCTAGTGTTATAACTTCAACAATAAAACTTCGTATTTATATTAAAAGAAATTAATTTGTACAATGATATGCAGAGTTAATCATGGGCCAGGCCGGATAGGGTCCAGATAAAAATTTTAGGCCTGTTTTTTAGGCTCAAGCTCGACTCGGCTAGAAATATAAGCCTAAAAATTTGTCCAAGCTCGGCCCGAAAGAAAATTGATAAACTTGAGCCCGGCCCGACCCGACCCATATTAATTTTTTTAGCTTTTTTTATTAAATAAAAAATTTTAAAACAAATAAAAACAAATAAAAAATATGTAAATTTAAAAAATATACTTGATTAAAAATAAAATATGTATTTAATATATAATTTAGGCCGGGCCCAGGCTAAAAAAGTTTTACCCGAGGCCTGGCTCGTTTTCTAAACGGGCCTTTTTTTTTGTCCAAACCCATATTTCGGACCTATATTTTTACCCGAGTCCTCTCATTTTTTGGGCGGACTGTTGGGTCGGTTCGGGTAGCCCAACCCATGATCACCTCTAATGATATGTCACCTTGCATATCATCGCACTAATGCTACTCAAAGGTAAAATTATAGTGAAGCTTATTGTATTAAAAGTTAGATTGTATTTAGTTTTTTTACTCAAAAAATAGTTAAATTAGTCTTTATATGTTTAATCCAAAAGTAATTTGGTATTTTTTATTAAAAAAATTAATCTATTTTTATACCTAAAAACTGATAAGGCTGGTGAAATAATTAGATAAATATAGTTGGCATGCCATGTATACTTCATGCTTAGATACTAGTAAAAATAAATGAATTTTTTAATAAAATCAATTTATTCTTTGATCTACAATAATTAATTTACATCCAAATTTGATTATTTTCCGATCAGGACTCAAGCTTTTGTTAATGAAACCAGATTTATCCGGGGAAATGTTTAATTTTTACTTTCAATTATAAAGTGTTAAATTCTAAGATCTCATTTGATTCTACCCAACAAAAATAATAATCCCAATTACTGTTATTTTCTTGCATTTTCTCATAAGCCAAACAGAAGGTAAGCGAAATTATATCGGATCCGAATTTACTATTTGGCTTTGCTGAACTCAATTTGGTTCTTTTTTATTTTAAAGAACTCTTCTCTTTTTTTTTTTTTTGGGCAGGAAATTTTGTGTAAAATCGAGATCTGGAATATGGGTTTCTTAGTAACAACCCTAATTTTTTCTGTGATTGGGATAATTGCATCACTTTGTACCAGAATCTGCTGTAACAGAGGTCCCTCTGCTAATCTGTAAGTACCCTTTTAAAAATTTCTCCCCTTTTTATATGCTAAAATTTGTAGCCTTTGTACAATCTGTTGTATTGTGATTGATATATGTTTAAGTTGGTATACTGTATAAGTAGGTCTTTTAGATTGAATAGTTAGCATTGTGAACCAATTACTGAAAATTTTTTGTGCTATGGTTATTTACTCTGAACTGGAATGAACCTTCTCTTTTTGGTTAGGAGATCGGTGTTCCTCGGAACCGATATTCTCGGATTTTCATCGTGATTTTGTATAGCTTGGTTTTTCATCTCGAGACTAAGGAAGTTCACTTTTGTTTGATTGTCATCTCCTCCCATGGTTGTTTACTCTGAAGTTGAATGAACCTCATCGATTTTGATAGGAGATCAATGTTCCTCGGAAACCAATATTCCTGGATTTTCATCGTGATTTAGTATAGCTTGGTTTATCATCTAGAGACTAAGGAAGTCCACTTTTGTTTGATTGTGATCTCTACTTTTGTTTGATTGTGATCTCCTGCCATGGTTGTTTACTCTGAACTTGAATGAACCTTATCGATTTGGATTGGTGATCCTCAGAAACCAATATTCCCAGATTTTCATCTTGAGTTAGTATAGCTTGGTTTATCATCTAGAGACCAGGGAATTTCACTTTTGTTTGATTGTCATCTCCTGCCATGGTTGTTTACACTGAACTTGAAAAAACCTTATCGATTTTGATTGGAGATTGGTGATCCTCGGAAACCGATATTCCCGGATTTTTATCGTGATTTAGTATAGCTTGGTTTGTCATCTAGAGACTAGGGAAGTTCATTTTTGTTTGATTGTCATCTCCTGCCATGGTTGTTTACTCTAAATTTGAATGAACCTTTCAATTTGGGTAGGAGATCAGTGATCCTCGGAAACAGATATTCCTGATTTCTCATCGTGATTTAGTGTAGCTTCGTTTGGCATCTAGAGACTAGGAAGTTCACTTTTGTTTGATTGTCGTCTCCTGCCATTGTTGTTTACTCTGAACTTGAATGAACCTTATCAGTTTGGAGAGGAGAACGGTGATCTTCAAATATTCCTGGATTTTCATTGTGATTTAGTATAGTTTGGTTTGTCATCTAGAGACTAGGGAAGTTACTTTTGTTTGATTATCATCTCCTGCCATGGTTGTATACTCTGAACTTGAATGAACCTTATTGATTTGGATAGGAGATTGGTGATCCTCGGAACCCGATATTCCCGGATTTTCATCATGATTTAGTATAGCTTGGTTTGTTATCTAGAGACTAGGGAAGTTCACTTTTGTTTGATTATCATCTCCTGCCATGATTCCCTATATTTTCTTTGCTCTCATTGAACAAACTGGTTTTTCCTTGTTTTATCATACAGGTTACATCTAACATTGGTCATTACAGCAACTGTCTGTTGTTGGATGATGTAAGTTTATGTTTAGTTTCATATATGTATGCACAAACACATACATACTGTTTATACATATATATATACACACACAAACACATACATACGTATTAGAGGGCATCTTTTGGCTATGTTGTCATTTCAACTTTTGTTGGATGAAGAATATAATGCCAGTGCCTTTCTACGTATTTCTGCTGTGACAAACTACTTTTTTGTCGTAGGATATATTCTAATTCTAGTTCTGCATTGTGGCATATTACTAAGTTTCGATCCCCTAAAAACCTGATCCTAATTTAGTCTCTACTTCTCATATTTCAAAATTCAAGTAACTAAAAAATTCAACCATTTCTACTGTAAAAAACTGGTATAAGGTACACATGGCTTGCCATGTGTCATTGTTTGGTTATTCTATCAGCCATACCAGTTTCTGACAGTAGAAATGGAAGAATTTTTTAACAGAAAGGATTAGTTTACACTTTGATCTAATGTACAGAAGCTAATTTGCCCATTTTTTTAGTATAGGAGCAAAATGCAATCTAAGATCTAGTACAAGGGCCTCCATGGTATTTTTACCGGAGATGATCCTTCAAGAACTCTCCAAATACAAGAAAATCTGAGAAAAAACTAAGCATACTTGCATCTGACACTCACACAGGAGTTTTGTGGAATTACATGCCTTATTATTTCATTGTCTTGCTAGTTTTGTGATGTTAAATTTCATTTGCTTTTGATAGGTGGGCAATTGTATATCTAGCACAAATGAAACCACTCATTGTCCCCATTTTAAGTGAAGGAGAGTGAAGTGTGTGTGTGTGTCTGTGTGTATATATATATTGCACAAAAATCATTTGGAAGATTATCAGTAAATCAGCAATTGTGTTGGTTCTTTGAGGTTATTAGTTTCTCATTTGTTATATTGTTATCATTTTATTAAATTTTTATAAATTTTAATGTTATTCTATCAATTATGTGTAATTTTGATAAAATAATAATTGCTTGAAATAAAATATATGGAATCTCTTGTTAATTGTTGCTTTTTCACCCCCAAATAATGCACACTCACAGTTATATATATATATATAAACACAAAATCTGTGATTGGTAATTAGCATCTAAAAGAAGAAATGTGAATATGAACCGGGTAAATTACAAAATAGTCATCTAATTATGCCTTTTGTTCTATTTTGGTCATCCAACTATTGATGTTTTTAATTTAGCACTAAAATTTTTAAAATTAAGTATTGTAGTTATGGGTTTTTATATTGGTTTAATAATAAATTTAGTCCTTTATTGTTTATAGATTTTATTAATTTGATGTTAAATATAAAAAATTCAAAGAATTTAACTTTCAATATTTACAAAATTTGTCATTTTAGTTTAAATATTTTAAAAAAATCAATAAATTTAGCCCTTAATATTTACAAAATTTATCAATTTAGTTCTAATTTTAAAAACTAAAAAGATATATATTAAAAAATAATAATTTTTTGCCTTTTTAACTCACCTTTTGATATTTTAGGATCGGAAGCAGTTTTTTTTTTTTTTCCCTAACTCGAACATAAATAGGCCCTAGCTCGTCGGAGAATGAATTTGGGGCGGTACAACACCGCCGACGGTAAATCTATAGTTGCAGTTAACATATAGTACTTAAAAATTGTTTAAAAAAAAAGAAAAAAAAATTCAAAGAATAATGAATTAGATCGTAAATGAAATTTCTCTACACAAGAAAAATTAGCAGAAATGACTTGAATCTAATGATAAATTTTAAAGGAAAAGACAAATCAAGAGTGAGATAAAAAAAAATTCAGGTGCATACAAAACTTGAAGTAAATAAAAAAAAAAATGGTGAAATTACCTTAACTTAGAGAAGAAGATATATGAATTCTTCGGTGACATGCTGCCAGCTTTGATTTTGACTTCGCTCACCCAAAAAATCGAAATGTGAGATAAAAGGGCTAAAAATATATTTTTAAAATTTTTAGTATTAGAATTAAATGGATAATATTTATAAATGTTAAAGGTTAAATTTATTAATTTTTTAGAATTTGAACTAAAATAATAAATTTGTAAATATTTAGGGACAACTTAATTAAAATTTTCATATTTAGAATAAATTAATAGAATGTGTAAATATTGGAGGGTTAAATTTGTTATTAGACCAATAAAAAAGCCCATGTCAACTATATATGACTCATCTAACGACAATTAACTGTAACAGGAGAGTGAGTAAAATATTTAATTTCAAAAAGTTTAGTGACTAAAACGAATAAATTTATAGTTGAGTGATCAGAATAGAAGCAAAGGTATAGTTTGGCGATTATTTTTGTAGTTTACCCAAAAAACAGTTTAAAAAATAGTAATGACTAAATTGTAACTTTTTTTAGTTAAGTGACCAAAATAAAATCTTACTTATAGTTTAGTGACTAAGAGTGTAGTTTACCCTTTATGAAATGGTATAATGGGTTTAAGTTAGAGCCCAATTTAGGCCCCAAAAAGAAGCAGCATTGTCGTTAATCCCCTTCATCTATTAGCCCTAAAAATCCCAATTCATCTCTCTCCTTTTCCCCCAAAATTGAAGTAAAAAAAGAAAGAAAGAATGAGTAACGTTCCAAAAGAAGCCATTGAAGTGATAGCACAGAGCATTGGCATTACCAATTTGTCCCCAGATGTCGCCCTTGCTTTGGCTCCTGATGTTGAATATCGCGTTCGAGAAATCATGCAGGTAATTTTCAATTTTGCCTTTTGTCTTTGTACAATCAAATGTTTGGATCATTTTTTCTAATTCAAGTCATAGTGTAGGAGGCAATTAAATGCATGCGCCACTCACGGCGGACGGTTTTGACAGCTGATGACGTTGACAGTGCTCTTAATCTGAGAAACGTGGAGGTACATTTTCAAGTTTTGAAAATTTTCTGTTTATTGTATTTTATTATTATTTTTTTCCTTTTTAGTTGAAAATAGTGCTAATTAGTGTTATTTGTTAGTAGAATTTTGTTAGAATCTTATGAATTTTTTATGATGTACCATATCTTGATTTGTTGGACTAATGTGATAATTTCTACTTCATGTGTATTAATCCATAAAATTTATCAAAAGTGGAATTTTGAAAACTTAGTTTTGGAAGTTTGAATATTAAGTTTAACCTCCTGCTTTAGATTTTGCATTTTGCTTAATTGGCTTGTGTTATGTGTTTCTCTGGCATCAGCCGATATGTGGATTTGCCTCTCGTGATGCACTACGATTCAAGAAAGCCGCTGGGCATAAGGATTTGTTCTACATTGATGACAAAGATGTGGAGTTTAAAGAAGTAAGAACTTATCAACAATATTCGAGGTTCTGTTGTATGTTGCCTTATTAAAGAAGTCTTCACTTAAATTCTTCTATGTTGCCTTATATATCTAGGTTCTTGAGTCACCTTTGCCAAAAGCACCACTTGATACATCTGTTACATCCCACTGGCTTGCGATTGAAGGCATTCAACCAGCAATTCCAGAAAATGCTTCAATTGAAGGTACCGTTTTAGCTAACCTAAATATTCTCTCGAAGCTATTTGCGTTGAAGACTCTCATGGTTCATGTTCTTTTCTGGTTTTATCACTTTAATCTAATATGACTTATCTTCATTTCTACATGGAATTGGTATTTTGCTTTTCATGCAGCACCTTCTGATGGTAAAAAGGCTGAATACAAAGAAGATGGGCTTTCCGTTGATGTCAAATTACCTGTTAAGCATGTATTATCTAGAGAACTTCAAGTATGTTGTACATCTTCAGCAACATTTTTATGTTAAAATACTTTTTGCACAGAACGATATTAAAAGACTAATTTGCTTGTTATGCAGCTTTACTTTGACAAGATCGTGGACATTACCATGAATAAATCAGTCTCGATTCTCTTTAAACAAGCATTACTGAGTTTAGCAACAGATTCGGGATTACATCCTTTAGTTCCTTATTTTACATATTTCATTGCTGATGAGGTTGTCTTAAAGATCTTTCATACCTCATTTTATATGTGTGTTGCAAAGGACTTTTGGTTGGTTATCTCAAGCTTACATCTTTGCCACATTTATCTCAGGTTGCACGGAATTTGAATAATTTCCCTCTCATGTTTGCTTTGATGCGTGTTGCCCGGAGTCTTCTCCAGAATGAACATTTACACATAGAACCTTACGTGAGTTTATTATTTCAGTTGTTTAGAAGTACACGAACTAATGCAAATATGCTAGTGGTTTATTTTCCACCTATCTGATCTTTGAAAATGTTCTTCAGTTACACCAGTTGATGCCATCTATTATTACCTGCCTCGTTGCAAAAAGGTTAGGAAATAAATTCACAGACAATCATTGGGAATTTAGAAACTTCGCAGCAAAGCTAGTGGCATCAATATGCAAAAGGTGAAAATTTCATTTCTTTTGGACTTAAACATGCATATTCGTTTTTATGAATTTCAGGTGTCTGATTTTTTAGTTATAAACTTGGATCTATTCTTCAAATCATGCGTATATCATTTTTATGCTATTTCGCACGTGCAAAAAAATGATGCGAGCGTGCATGTTATATGCAGAATACATAGATTAATTACATGTGGATCATTAAGCATGCCTATGTTTGATCATTGTGTGTGGCTACTTTTTTTTTACATGATCCAATTTTCAATATGCTTTGCTTTTAGGTTGAATGCGGAAAAGATTTAGAACTTAATTTCCAGCATAATGATTTATGTTGGATATGCAGATTTTTACATGCATTTCTTACAAGTCAATATTTTATAGATTTGGGCATGTTTATCACAATCTTCAGCCACGTGTGACAAGGACACTGCTCCACGCTTTTTTGGATCCAACGAAAACATTTCCCCAGCATTACGGAGCAATTCAAGGGTTAGCAGCCCTTGGACCCAGTGTGGTATAATTCGAATCTCAAATATTTACTAGGAACAAAGATACTTGTTTGTGGGATCAATTGGTCAAAGATATTGCAATGATAGCTATCTTTTTTAGCCCATTTCTTTCAGAAAACTGTTTTGTTACTCTTTTCTGCAAGATCCGAAGAAAGAAAGAACTTGGAAATCAATAGTCCAAAAGTGTAAATATGCGGTTTCTCTATAGATATCTTTATTATGGCATCTGTAAAGTTGTCTTTCATATGTTTGGCTAACGCTTCTTCTTCCATATGTAGGTCCGTTTACTTATACTACCAAATCTTGAAGCGTATTTACAGCTTCTTGAACCTGAAATTAAAAGACACGAGGCCTGGTGTGTTTATGGGGCCCTGCTGGTAAGTTTAACATCAAATTTGTATCAGTTTATGAGCATCGTTTCATTTATTTGCTGTAGAACTAACAACACTGCATAAAATTTCCACTAACAGCGTGCGGCTGGACTGTGCATGTATGATCGGCTTAAAATGTTCCCCAGTTTGCTAGCACCCCCAACTCGTCCCGTCTGGAAAAGCAACAACAAAGTTGCGACAAGTATGATTTCTTCGAACCATCATATTTACACTTAATCCACAAGTCTCTTCTCCCCCTTTACGATATTCCTTCTTCTGATCAATCAAGATAAACGAAAAGCAAGCACGGACACCTTGATGCAGCAGCAACCACCTGCCAAGAAAATAGCAACTGAGAGTGCAATTGGTATGATGCCAATAAATTCCATGCAAACTGATTTACAAGGGGCAGTTAGCGGCTTTTCTACCACCGTAGGAGGTTCCAATATTGGTGTATCATCAATGTCACGGCCATTATCAAATGATAACATGCTAGGAAGGGAGGTCGGGGGTCGAGTTTCAAAGACATCAACTGTTCTAGCTCAGGCTTGGAAGGAAGACACAGACCCAGGGAACTTGTTAGCATCATTATTTGAACTTTTTGGTGAAAGTATGTTATCATTTACCCCCAAACCTGAGCTTTCATTCTTCCTTTGATTAAATTTTACCTCCAAAAGCTATGGTTTTGAAGGAATGTGTAAATTATCTCTATAGTTTTTTTCAGTCTTACTGTGTTCATCTTTTATAAGTCTTCTTTTTTTACCTTGCTCATAAATGTATTATGTAGTTATCAAAAAATATATTCTACTTTGGATTTTATTTATATTAAATTTTAGATTAAATTCTGCAATTAGTCTCTGTACTTTACGAAAATGGTGGATTTAGTCTTTATACTTTAATTTGATCAATTTTAGTCAATTTTAATTCTTTTCCTTTCTGGAATTTAAAATTTTAGTCTTGACCCAAATAATAATAATTAAATATGCTTGTTTAAATTCAATTATCAGCTTTGTACTATATAGCCTATTATAGATTTTATCCATATTTTTCAATTGGGTCATTGTAAGTTTCTAAGTCTTTATACGGTTTAAATTTTGAATTTTCAATATTGAGTGTTGCTATTCATTAATTGATTTTTTTAGCAAGTATGTGCTAAAATAACAAGAAGATGTGTCATTATACTTATAATAATATATTGGTTTAACCTACAAATTGGTATCTAAACTATATCATTTTTTTCATTTTGGGATCTAAATTTTTTTTCAAGTCATAAGTGGTACCTAAACTACTTCCCCCCCCCCCTCAAATTGGTATTTTCATTAGTTAAACCGTCAAGTCTATTTAAAAAAGAAAGACTTGAACAACAAATTAGTACCTAAACAATACTAAACTTTTTTTTGGTCACAGGTAGTACCAAAACTATTCTTCCATTTTCCATTTTACGCCAAAATGTTATATCCGCTAAAATGATTCCAACAAATAATAGATTGTATGTTATATAAACTTTTAAAAAATAATTAGTAATTCATTTATTTTTTTTTTAAATTTTCTTTCTTATTCCTTTATAATGTTTGACAATGCCAACAATGTTCGAAATTGGCCCACTTGAAGTTGAAATGCTGGCGATTTAATTTTAGTTTCGATTTTCACTGCCTACTTGTTTGACCTGACGGGATTGAAAAAGTTCTTTCATCGATCAAAACTAGTGTTTTCAAAAACAGACTGATTCAGTCGATTGGACCAAGAATCGATCCAGAGATGGGGGTTGAATCGATTGACTTGCAAACCAAAACAAATTGGTTGAACCAAGCTAAAAAAATTGGTTGAACTAGTTCTCTCTATTTTTTATATATAAAGAAAATAATATTTTCTTTTTTTTTTCTACATGTCAATTTTTAATTGGTTAATTTTTTTTATATAGACTTAACGGTTTAACTAACAACGGAGGTACCAACTTGGAGAAAAAAATAGTTTAGGTTCTACTTGTGACCAAAAAAATATTTAGGTACCAAAATGGGAAAAATGACAGTCTAGGTACCAATTTATGGGTTAAGCTTATCTCTAAAATAGACTTTTAATGGTTTGTCTAATTGCATAGTAACTTGGGAAAAAAAAAGTAGTTTAGATACCACTTGTGACCAAAAATAAGTTTAGATACCAACATGGGAAAAAGAGTATAGTTTAGGTACCGATTTATGAGTTAAGCCTAATATATTTGCCGTATCATTTTTTGAAAATAACAGAACTAAATAAATTTAACAGTTATTGTTTAGTGATAACTAAAATTTTAAAATTTGAAAAGTACAGGAACTAAAAATGACCAAACTAAAGTATAGAGCTTAATTCCACAACTTTTGCAAAGTACAAGGACTAATAGCAGAAATTAACCTAAATTTCATATGGGTCAATTACGAAAATAGTTACTAAACTATTCCTTTGGTTCTATTCTAGTCACTCAACTATAGAGGTGCTAGGCCAAGCCTAAGTATGATATTAACGTACTTTATGCTTGCCCAAACCTGACCCAACTCGAAATATGAGCTTAAAATTTCACTCAAACCCATCCGTATTTGCAAAAAACTAACCCAAGTTCATTTTAGGCATGCCCATATTATTTTTTAACTTTTTAAAAAAAATATTTATATTATATTATTTTAATAATTAATAATTTTATACATTTTTTATTTATTAAATTTTTTTATATAGTAATCTTAACATTATTTTAATATTTACATTAGAGTAGTATTATATATTTAGTATAAGTTTATTTTTTTAATCTGTTCTAAATTACACACTATAAAGTATTATACACTTAAAAACGGGCCGGGTTGGGCTCGGGCTTTGATTGTTAAAGCCAGAGCTCGACCCATATTTTAAACCGGCCTAATTTTTTTGCCCAAGCCCAATTTTTGGGCCTAATATTTTTACTCAAACCCTCCCAAATTTCGGGTGGGCCTTTGGGCCTAGGCAAGTAGCCCGACCCATGAACAAGTTTACCCAACTATTAATTTTTTTGATTTAGTTGTTAACCTTTTCGAAACTAAATATTTTAGTGACGGAAAGCTGACGTGGGCTTTTTTTATTAGTTTAATAACAAATTTAGCCCTACAATGTTTACACATTCTATCAATTTGATCCTAGATATAAGAAAAATCAACAAATTTAGCCCTAAATGTTTACAAAATTTGTCATTTTAGTTCAAATTCTAAAAAAATTCAATAAATTTAGCCCTCAATATTTACAAAAATTATCAATCTAGTTATAATTCTAAAAATTCTAAAAAAAAAAAAAAAGATTTAAGTAAAATTGTTGGTTCTCTGTTTTTTTACGTCTTTTGTTTTTTTACATAGCTATTTTGTTATAAGAAAAAAACTCAAAATATAATTTGTTTTTATAATTTGGGTTTTGAAAAATAAATTTAAATGAAAATTCGAATTGAGTTTGAAAAAGAAGATTTTGTGGTATATTTTATATTTTTGCTAGAAAACGACATCAAAGTCGATTTCATAAGCTTTTGTAATACCAGTTATGGATGTTCTTCAAGGGCATGGAACTCAACTTGAAAATATTACTAATTTGGTTGCAAAAAACATTTAGGAAGCATATAATGATCTAACCTCTTTTTTTTTTTGTTTTGTTTTGTTTTTAGTTTGTTATGAGATTCTATTGAATGATAATTTTCTTTATTTCCCATACGTATTAATTCTTCATCAACAACATATTTGAGATTTTATTTTTCTAGAATTTTTATATAGAAGTTTATATTTTTTAAAATAATTTTGAGTTTTTTTTTTATAATTTTTATATAGAATCGAGTTAAATTGGGAAAAAAATTATAAAAACAGAAGACTAAAATTGTTATTATAGCAACTAAAAAGTGTCATTTAACAATAGGGTGATCAAATTGTAACTTTTTTAGTTAAGTGACCAAAACGAAGATTTACCCATAGTTCAATGGCTAATTATGTAGTTTACCCTTTCATAATTAAAATAAAAGTTGTTAAGTTTTTCTTGTATTAGATAACTTTTTAGATGGTAAAAACCCTCTTTATGTAACACCCCCTACCTGTATTCGTTATCAGAATAAGGTACGAGGCATTACCAGAGTTTACAAATTTTTTTTTTTTTAACCGAAACCATTCTAATTCAACATATTTTCAAAATAAAATTCATGCATATTTATAAAATAACTTCAACACATAAGCCATATCAGTGGCTAACCTTATATTCATTTCATATTAACATTTATTTTATTAGCTTATACATGCCATTCATTTCCAAACTAAAATTTCTTTAAATACCGAAATACTGGGGTTGATAGTGTGATGAGTCTCCCACCGATTCGACCTCCGAGCTCTTAACACTACAAAACAAGGGAAAGGAAAACAGAGTAAGCACTTTGTGCTTAGTAAGCCCATGTAACAAGAATTATACTTACCTAATATTTTTCAATACAATGTAATAAGCATTCATATATCCATTCAATGCATTAATACCCTAACATGCACAAGCTCAACATTCAAGTTAGTTCATTAATTTCCATATATCAATAATATACACACCATGATTGATGAGCTCATCAATACTATGATTTTCATTTCCTTGTTATTTTTCCATATTTATCCCGTTGAATTACTCGAAATTTCGATGGATTTTCAGAGGTACACTTTTGTGTACAAATCCGGTCCGTCAATTCATATTCATGTGCGCACATTTTCATTTCAGAGAGCACACTCTCATGAACCTCATCTTTACACAGCGGATTACCATCCGAGCTAAATCCTCTGTAATATAAACTCATAGAGTATTGTCGGGATTACCACCCAAAGCTAAATCCTCGCAACGACAATTACTCTAATGAGCTTGGATCTGAATTACCACCAGAGCTAAATTCAGACCCTAATTCGGATTACCCGTCCGGGCTAAATCCATTTTCCACATATTCTTCGGAGGGCTATATCGAGATAGGATCACCCGTCCGGGCTAGATCCTTTTTACCGTCAATTCCTTTTCAGAGATCCATCGAATTTTTCCTTTCATTCAACCGATTTTCTTCCTTTTTTATCAAATATACCAATGTATCATCAATTTTCATACAATGAACATTCAAATTATATTCACATCAATAACATACATTTCAAGCATTTAACAATATAATTCAAGTTACATGAACTTACCTCGATACTAGTTCATTTATAAAATCTACTAATCCGGGACTTTTTCCTTTCCTCGATCTAGCTTTGTATTTGAGTTTTCCGGATCTAAATAAATAAATCCAATCATCAATTCAATACATTTCATGTTCACATGTAGCATTTTCTATAATTCTATTATTATTTTTAGCTTATTCAAAGCTGTCTACTTGAGTCATAGTCACTAAATTATTTATTTCTCGAGCTACAAAGCTCCAAACGAAGAACCGTTAATTTTCCCTGAAACTAGACTCACATATCTTCTTCTCATAAAATTTTCAGAATTTTTGGTATGGCCAATCAATACCAGATTATTCTTAAAGTTTCCCCTGTTTCACTGTTTGACTGTTCTGACCTCTCTTCACTACGAATCAAATTACTCTTCATACAGAATTCATATGACCTTCTTATTTATTTCATTTGAAAATAGACTCATTCAGGATTCTAAACATATAAAGTTAAGTCCCTAATTATTTTTCTCCAATTTTTTATGATTTTTCAAAATCAGAACAGGGGATCCCGAAATCCCTCTGGATCAGTCTTACAAAAATATAAATATCTCAAATTACAGAATTCCTTTGCTTTCCATGTTTCTTTCATATGAAAATAGACTCAATAAGCTTTAATTTCATATCTCACTTAGCTTCTAATTCCACTTCTACGATTTTTAGTGATTTTTCAAAGTAACCCTACTGCTGCTGTCCCAAAACAGTTTTCTTATAGCTTATTTTACAATTAAATCCTTTACCCAATTCTAACTTCAAATTCTTTCAATTAAACCACTAATTCATCATTTTATTCATCATATGATATATTCAAAAACTCTGAAACTTCAAAAATTTCAACTTAAATTCATCAAAACTTTGTTCTAAAACTTATAAAGCATCAAAATTAAAAGAAAAAGGACTAAATTAACTTACCAAATTAAACTCCAAGCTTCAAACTTTTAATTTTCCTTTTCTTCTTTCTTTTCTCTTTTTCTTTCTTCTTTCACGTTTGCTCTCTGTTTCTTTTCTGTTTCTATCTCTTTTGTTTCTTTTCTCTTTTCTTTATATATATATATAATAATATAATAATATAATAATATAATAATATAATAATAAACTAAAAATCTCAATTTTTCTTCAATTCACCGCCTCAATCTAGACAAAATGGCTTAATTGCCATTTTGGTCCTTTATACTTTCTTTTAATCTATAATTAAACTTTTACTTTCATTTCAATTTAGTCCTTTTCATTTAATTACCTACCCAAACGTTAAAATTTTCTAACGAAAGTTTAATACCGCATTACTAACATTTTATAAATATTTATAAAAATATTTCCTATCATATAAAGACTCATGCAAACATATTGAAATAAATTTCTATTTAAATCGGATTTATGGTTGCGAAACCATTATTCCGATAATCTTGAATTTAGGCCATTACAACTCTCCCCCCTTTTAAGGATTTTCGTCCTCGAAAATCTTACCAGTAAAGAGGTTTGGATATTGTTTCCTCATTGCCTCCTCCGGTTCCCATGTCGCTTCCTCAATCCCGTGCTTTTGCCACAATACTTTCACCAAATTTATTTTTTTATTTCTAAGCTCCTTTGTTTCCCGTGCAATATCTTGACCGGTTCTTCACCATGTAAGTCATATCCGGCTGAATCTCCACTTCATCGGAGAAATAACATGTGAAGGATCTCGACCGATATCGTCGTAGCATAGACACATGAAAAACATTATGGATTTTATCAAGTTACGGTGGTAATGCCAACCGATAAGCGACCGGTCCAATTCTTTCTATGATCTCATATGGCTCGATAAATCTTGGACTCGGTTTACCCTTTCGACCGAATCGGAGAACTTTCTTCCAAGGAGACACTTTCAAGAATACCTTGTCACCGACACAAAATTCAATCTCTTTTCGTTTAAGATCGGCATATGATTTTTGGCGATCGGAAGTCGCTTTAAAACTATCCCGAATAACCTTCACTTTCTCTTACATTTCCGGATTAAATCAACCCCATGTATCTTCTTTTCACCGAGCTCTGTCCAATACAATGGTGTTCTACATTTTCTACCATACAAAGCTTCATATGGTGCCATTTTAATACCGGATGATAATCATTATTGTAAGCAAATTCAATCAAAGGTAGATACTTCTCCCAATTACCTTTAAACTCTAGTGTACAACATCGAAGCATATCTTCCAATACTTGTATTACACGCTCCAGATTGGCCATCTCATCTGAGGATGAAATGCGATCTTGAAATACAACTGAGTACCCAAAGCTTCTTGCAATTTATCCCAGAAACGAGACGTAAATCGGGGATCTCTATCTGATATAATGGAGATAGGCACTCCATGTAACCTGACAATCTCAGATATGTACAATTCAGCCAGTTTATCTAAAGAATAATCCATACGTACCGGAATAAAGTGTGCTGACTTTGTCAATCGGTCAACAATCACCCAAATAGCATCTTTTTTCCTCGGAGACAACGGTAACCCCGATACAAAATCCATAGTGATTCTTTCCCATTTCCATTCCGGTATAGTAATTGGCTGAAGTAACCCCGAAGGTACCTGATGTTCTGCTTTAACCTGTTGACATATCAAACATCTTGATACAAAATCAGAAATATCACGTTTCATACCTGGCCACCAGTACATCTTCTTCAAATCATTATACATTTTATTACTTCCCGGATGTACAGACATAGTACCACTGTGAGCCTCGTGTAAAATCTTCTGTATGAGCTCTGAATTCTTGGGTACACATACCCTACCTCTGAATAATAAACAATCACCAACCCCAACTTGAAATTCAGAATCAGTACCTGACTCACATTGTGCCCGTTTAACCTGTAACTTCTCATTACTCTTCTGAGCTTCACATATTTGCTGTAAAAATGTCGGTTTAGCTCTCAATTCAGCTAAGATTGAACCATCATCAATCAAAGACAATCGGGTATTCATAACTCGTAAAGCAAACAGAGATTTTCGACTCAAAGCATCAGCCACAACATTAGCCTTACCTGGATGATAATCAATAATCAAATCATAGTCTTTTATCAATTCAAGCCACCCGCGCTGTCTTAAATTCAGATCTTTCTGTGTCATCAAATACTTCAAGCTTTTATGATCAGTATAAATATGACATTTCTCACCGTATAAGTAATGCGCCATATCTTCAATGCAAAAACAATAGCAGCTAACTCAAGATCATGTACCGGATAATTTCTTTCATGTGGTTTAAGTTGTCTTGAAGCATAGGCTATTACTTTACCTTCTTGCATCAAGACACAACCTAAACCATTTAATGAGGCATCACTGTAAATAACAAATTCCTTACCCGGTTCAGGCTGCACTAATACTGGTGCTTTCGTTAGTAGATCTTTCAATCGGTTGAAACTCTGCTGACATTCATCAGTCCACTCGAACTTTACATCTTTCTGCAATAATCGAGTCATTGGAGAAGCTATCATAGAGAATCCTTGTACAAATCTCCGATAATAACCAGCTAAACCCAAGAAACTTCTAACTTCAGATACAGTCTTCGGTGGACTCCAATTGACAATAGCTGAGATTTTACTTGGATCTACCCTGATGCCTTCAGCGGATACAATATGTCCAAGAAAACCCACTTCTCGAAGCCAAAATTCACATTTACTGAATTTAGCATATAATTGTTTCTCTCGCAGAATTTGCAACACAATTCTCAAATGTTCTGTATGTTCTTCTTCATCTCGAGAATAAACCAAAATATCATCAATGAAAACTACCACAAACCTATCTAAGTACGGTCTGAATATCCGATTCATCAAATCTATAAATACTGCAGGTGCATTAGTCAACCCAAATGGCATAACTAGAAACTCATAATGCCCGTACCTGGTTCTGAAAGCTATCTTTGGCACATCTGACTCCTTTACTCGTAACTGATAGTAGCCCGATCGGAGATCAATCATTGAAAATATAGTAGCACCTTTCAGTTGATCAAATAAATCATCAATCCGGGGCAACGGATACTTATTCTTTATAGTTACCTTATTGAGCTGTCGATAGTCAATACACAATCTCAAAGACCCATCTTTCTTTTTCACAAACAGAACCGGAGCACCCCAAGGTGAATGACTCGGTCGGACAAAACCTCTGTCAACAAGTTCCTGTAACTGTGTCTTTAATTCCTTTAATTCTGTAGGAGCCATTCGGTACGGAGCTATGGAAATCGGAGTAGTTCTCGGAATCAAATCTATAGAAAATTCCACTTCTCTTTCTGGTGGCAACCCTGGTAACTCTTACGAAACACATCGAAAAATTCACATACCACCGCACTTCGCTGAATCTTTGACTCGAGATACCTTAGTATCTAATACATAAGCAAGAAAAGCATCATACCCTTTTTGACATACTTCGAGCGTAATAACTAAAATCACATCGAGATAATCCTCTGCATCGATCGGATTTAACCCGAAGTAATTCACCATTCGACACTTCAACACAATATATTTACATTTCTGATTTACTCTTTGCATCATCTTTGAGTTAACCAATCCATGCCCAATATCACATCAAACTCATCAAATGGCAAGTAACATCAAATCACCAGAAACAATAACCTCTTACCATCAAGTGGACAATTTTTACAAATTTTATCCACCAAAATAGATTGGCCAAAGGGTTCGAGACTTTAACCACAAATTCATGGTTCAATAGATAAATCTTTAACGCATGCAAGTTTTACACATATATATGAATGCGTAGAACCGGGATCAATTAATGCGATAATATCGGTTTCAAGTAAAGAAAATGTACCAAGTAATAACATCGGTCTTTGAGGCATCTTCTCTGCACGCATGACATATGTCCTAGGAGGTGCTCGTGTCTCGAGCCTACTTGTAGTATCTTTTGTAGCTCCTCGGCTACCACTAACATTACTGTGATGGATGGTCGAGATGGTCTACCCTCCAAGATTGATTACTTGGCTTCGATATATATTCAACTTCTTTTTCACTTCTTTCGGACAATCTCGAGGAAATGGTCAAAAGAACCACATCGATAACATGCCCCGCTCTTAAATCGGCATTCACCAAAATGAGCTTTATTACAATCACGGCATCTCGGCAGGGTACCAACACCGCCAACACTCGGTCACCGATGGAGTGGAAGGTCTTGAATTAGTCTTGCGCTCGTGAACCTCGCACTCTATCCGAATACCCAAAGTGGTTGAGGTAGAACGATCCTGGTACTTCTTCAATTTCTTTGGAGCGGCGAAATCGAGATTTTTCCATTGGTCTTTTACTAAAAATTCGAGCTTCCTCTCTCGGCTGTTTCTTTTCTTTGCTCCATTCTTACTCGCTTTATAAGCTCGTTCGCTAGTGTAGCAAACTCTCGAATTTCAAGAATTCCAACAAGTAGCTTAATTTCTTCATTCAACCCTTCTTCAATCGTTTGCACATTTCAACTTCCGATCGTACCCATTCTCGAGCATATTTACTCAACCAGAACAAATTCTCTTTCATACTCGAATCTTGATCTATTGCCTGTTTAACCTCAGAAATTCTTTTCTTTTACGATCAAGAAATCTCTGGGCGATATATTTCTTTTTTGAACTCGATGCGGAAGAATTCCCATGTAATTTCTTCTTTCGGAACAATCAAGCTTTAGTATTCCACCAATGATAAGTCATGTCTTTTAGCGATGAAACAAAGACATTTCAAACATTCTTCTCAAGTGCAAGATAATTCCTCCAAAACCCGAGTAGTATTTTCTAACCAAAATTCACTCTTTTCGGGATCATCATCAATCTATTTTGCTCAAAATTCTTGACCCCCATATTTTTGGATTTTATCGACCAGAGCTTTTCCTTTTCTACGACAGATTCGATGCACATACTGTGGAATCTCTGGAACCAGTGGAGGAACAGAAGGGGAGCTTGAGTTTGCTTTGCATTGTAGGGTTAGTTCTTATATATTGGGTAAACCATTCATTCATCATTTGAAAGAAGGCTATTTTTGCCTCCTCCCTTGACCCTCTATACCGGACCTTCTCTGCTAGTTTCTTCTCTTTGTATTGAAGCCGGAGCATGACTCCCGACTTCCTCAGATTGAGCTCGGTCGGATGACATTACTATAAGGAAAACACAATTTAAGCGGTCGGAGAGATCACACTATCAAAAAAAAAAAAATTTAAATGGCATGTATAGCTAATCCAGTATTCACTATATCGGTCCTAGAACCGACTTAACCGTAGCTCGATACCAACAAATATAACACCCCTACCTGTATTCGTTATCGAAATAAGGTGCGAGGCATTACCAGAGTTTACAATTTTTTTTTTTAACCAAAACCATTCTAATTCAACATATTTTCAAAATAAAATTCATGCATATTTATAAAATAACTTCAACACATAAGCCATATCGTTGGCTAACCTTATATTCATTTCATATTAACATTTATTTTATTAGTTTATACATGCCATTCATTTCCAAACTAAAATTTCTTTAAATACCAAAAATCTTTGGGGTTGATAGTGTGATGAGTCTCCCACCGATTCGACCTCCGAGCTCTTAACACTACAAAACAAGGGAAAGGAAAATGAGAGTAAGCACTTTGTGCTTAGTAAGCCCATGTAACAAGAATTATACTTACCTAATATTTTCAATACAATGTAATAAGCATTCATATATCCATTCAATGCATTAATACCCTAACATGCACAAGCTCAACATTCAAGTTAGTTCATTAATTTCCATATATCAATAATATACACACCATGATTGATGAGCTCATCAATACTATGATTTTCATTTCCTTGTTATTTTTCCATATTTATCCCGTTGAATTACTCGAAATTTCGATGGATTTTCAGAGGTACACTTTTGTGTACAAATCGGTCCATCAATTCATATTCATGTGCGCACATTTTCATTTCAGAGAGCACACTCGCGAACCTCATCTCTTTACAAATAGGATTACCACCCAGGCTAAATCCTGTAATATAAACTCATAGAGTATTGTCGGGATTACCAGTCCAGCTAAATCCTGCAACGACAATTACTCTAATGAGCTTGGATCTCAATTACGACCCGAGCTAAATTGCACCCTAATTCGGATTACCCGTCCGGGCTAAATCCATTTTCCACATATTCTTCGGGAGGGCTATATCAGATAGGATCACCCGTCCGGGCTAGATCCTTTTTTACCGTCAATTCCTTTTCGAGAGATCCATCGAATTTTTCCTTTCATTCAACCGGGATTTCTTCCTTTTTATCAAATATACCAATGTATCATCAATTTTCATACAATGAACATTCAAATTATATTCACATCAATAACATACATTTCAAGCATTTAACAATATAATTCAAGTTACATGAACTTACCTCGATACTAGTTCGTTTATAAAATCTACTAATCCGGGACTTTTTCCTTTCCTCGATCTAGCTTTGTATTTGAGTTTTCCGGATCTAAATAAATAAATCCAATCATCAATTCAATACATTTCATGTTCACATGTAGCATTTTCTATAATTCTATTATTATTTTTAGCTTATTCAAAGCTGTCTACTTGAGTCACAGTCACTAAATTATTTATTTCTCGAGCTACAGAGCTCCAAACGAAGAACCGTTAATTTTCCCTGAAACTAGACTCACATATCTTCTTCTCATAAAATTTTCAGAATTTTTGGTATGGCCAATCAATACCAGATTATTCTTAAAGTTTCCCCTGTTTCACTATTTGACTGTTCTGACCTCTCTTCACTACGAATCAAATTACTCTTCATACAGAATTCATATGACCTTCTTATTTATTTCATTTGAAAATAGACTCATTCAGGATTCTAAACATATAAAGTTAAGTCCCTAATTATTTTCTCCAATTTTTTATGATTTTTCAAAGTCAGAACAGGGGATCCCGAAATCCCTCTGGATCAGTCTTACAAAAATATAAATATCTCAAATTACAGAATTCCTTTGCTTTCTATGTTTCTTTCATATGAAAATAGACTCAATAAGCTTTAATTTCATATCTCACTCAGCTTCTAATTCCACTTCTACGATTTTTAGTGATTTTTCAAAGTAACCCTACTGCTGCTGTCCCAAAACAGTTTTCTTATAGCTTATTTTACAATTAAATCCTTTACCCAATTCTAACTTCAAATTCTTTCAATTAAACCACTAATTCATCATTTTATTCATCATATGCTATATTCAAAAACTCTGAAACTTCAAAAATTTCAACTTAAATTCATCAAAACTTTGTTCTAAAACTTATAAAGCATCAAAATTAAAAGAAAAAGGACTAAATTAACTTACCAAATTAAACTCCAAGCTTCAAACTTTTAATTTTCCCTTTTCTTCTTTCTTTTCTCTTTTTCTTTCTTCTTTCACGTTTGCTCTCTGTTTCTTTTCTGTTTCTATCTCTTTTGTTTCTTTTCTCTTTTCTTTATAATAATATAATAATATAATAATATAATAATATAATAATATAATAATAAACTAAAAATCTCATATTTTTTCTTCAATTCACCCTCAATCTAGACAAAATGGCTTAATTGCCATTTTGGTCCTTTATACTTTCTTTTAATCTATAATTAAACTTTTACTTTCATTTCAATTTAGTCCTTTTCATTTAATTACCTACCCAAACGTTAAAATTTTCTAACGAAAGTTTAATACCGCATTACTAACATTTTATAAATATTTATAAAAATATTTCCTATCATATAAAGACTCATGCAAACATATTGAAATAAATTTCTATTTAAATCGGATTTATGGTTGCGAAACCATTATTCCGATAATCTTGAATTTAGGCCATTACACTTTAGTCCCTCTCAAATTTGATATTAAGTAAATTGGTCCATTTCAAAAAAATCAAAGCAATTTAATCTATGTCAATTTTGAAAGTGAGCAACTAAGGACTATTAATCACAACGTCAATGTTTTCCATCAACTGTACATAATTTTTTTGGTATAATAACAAATTTAGCTCTCAAAGTTTAGACATTCTGCCAATTTGGTCTTGATTTAACAAATTTAGCCCGTAACAAATCCGTAACAAATACATATTCTATTAACATCTACACATAATATATAAACATCGAGAGCTAAATTTATTATTGTATCAATAAAAATTATGTACAATTTATGAAAAGCATTAACATAATGATTAATTGTCCTTAGTTGCTCCCTTTCAAAATTGATAATGTTCTGATTGCTCTATTTTTTTTAGAGGAACCAATTTGTTCAATATAGAAATTGAGAGGGACGAGAAATGTGTTTTTACCCGTTTTAGATACCAACAAGTGTTTGGCGTAGTGACAAGGCATATTACATTCTCAAGTAGAGAATGCATATTCGAACGTTGGAGATAACAATGTTGTGCGGGGTATCCATGAATCTCGAACATGGACGATAAAACAGATCATTATATCAGGATTGAATCGATAAAACATGTCTATTATATCAAAATCATAAAAAATACAACTTAATTAATTTGGATTTAAGTTCAACTCAACTCGATTTGATTATAAAAACTGATAATTTAAATCCCAAAATGACATGATCTTGAAATGATTTGAATTAATTGTCAAACCCAAACGACAAAACTCAAAATGATGCAATCCCAAAACACAAATCAAATGAACTAAACTAGGAAAAAAAACCTTACACCGACTCAAACCCAAAATAATTTAATCCTAAAATAACCTAAATTTTATATAATATAAACTCGAAATAACCCGAAAATTTTTAAATTAAAGTTGACCCGACCCAAATTCACACCACCTAAAATCAATCGGAACCACCTAATTAAAAAGCATGAAATGAAATGATATAAAGAGAAAATCAGAGAAAACCAAATAAAAAGTAACAAGCTTTTTTCAGACATGAACGTAATAATTGAAAGCAAATTCCATACATTCACGACATGCATAAAACAACAATAGTTTATAGAATTTGACTTTTAGTCCTTCTATTTTAAAAGTTAATTTTTTTAATTTAAAAAATTTAGTTTAATCATTTATGTTGGTTATAGTTCCCGATAGCTTAACCAACATGTTAAATTACCAAATTTGGATAGAAAATATATACGAATTTATTAATTGTATTGAGATTTTTAAATAAAAAAGTCGGAGAACTTTATTTCTAACCTTTTAGATATAGGGACTAAAAGCATCTTTTAACTCCGATATTATTATTATAAGCTGGGATAATGTCACTTTTGGTACCTGTACTTTCATAAAATGTCTAGTGGTATAAGTACTTTGAAAATATCTAATATGGTATCTGAACTATCAATATGTGTTTTTATTATGGTACATGTACTTTGAAAATGTCTAATGTATTAACTAAACTATCAAAATGTGTTTTATTGTGATATTTGGCAAAGGCAGACCGTTATGGTAGCTTGGGGGGCCCTTTGTCCGGCCACCCCAGCAAAAAAAAGGTTTGGAGAATTTTGTTTTTTCCTTTGAAATTTTCTATTAAGTCCCCAAAATTTTTGTAAATTTTCATTATACTTTTTTTTAAAAAAATTTTAATTAAGCACTCTTAAAATTTTGAAAATTCTCATTAATCTCACAAAAATTAAAAAATTTTTATTAGACCCCCAATTTTTTTTAAAAAATCTTATTAAACCCTTAAATTTTTAGAAAATTTTACAGCATCCCCCCCCCCAAAAAAAAAAAAAACCTAGTCCCAACTCTTAGGATCTGTCGTTGGTGCTTGATATTAACACTGTTAGAAAATTACTAAACCAACCAATGAAAATTTGACTCATCGAACTCTTTCTTTTAATTATCAAGTCCACGTGGATAATATAATAGTGAAAAAATAAATAAATAAATAAATAAATTTAAAAAAAAAAACTAAACATATAGTACTTTCATAGATAATAAAAAATATTATTTAAAAATCAATTGAAAATATTATTTAAAAGGGAAAACTCTTCGGAGAAGATGATGATCATTTGCTTAAATGGAGAATATAACATTTTTGGTTATGTAAGTTTAGTATTTACTTCTTCTTTATTTCATATGTTTAATTTTTCACATAATGTTATATTATACATGCGGACTTGATGAATTAGAAAAAAAAAAATTACGTGTTGAATTGTCATTGGTTGGTCTACCAATTCACTAATGTTGTTAATATTAAGTACCATAATAAAACACATATTGATAGTTCATGTATCACATTAGACATTTTCAAAGTACAAATACTACATTAGACATTTTATAAAAATTACATGTCCCATAATAAAACGCATATTAATAATTTCAGGTACCACATTAGATATTTTATGAAAGTAACGAAATGTGATATATATTCTCTTACAAATATTTGATGAGTAGGTATATAAGGACAAGCAGAACCACAATTCCAATGACAGCTACAAGCATGCACATGCACGACCATCCGCCGTTGATGTGCTTGTTCATAATTCCGATAATTTTCTGCACTCTCTGATACAACAAAGAAAAGAAAACACAATTCAAAATTAAAACTCTAAACAACCCAAAATTGTTTCCAACAGGAAATTGATCCGAAAATTTTAAAGGTAAACTACATTAGTAGTCACTCAATTATTAATAAATTTATTTTTTGGTTATTCGACTATGAAAAGATATTTTGTATATTTTCGATAAAGATTCATTATTTTTTTTTTAATTTTTTAGGTGAAAGGGTCACAATAGAAAAAAAAAAGATCAAATTACACAATGCGTAAGCATTGAGGGTCAACTTTTTTAGAATCAAAGACTAAATTGGCATAACGTATAATGTTGAGGCTAAAGTTGTTATTATGCTAATTTTAAAAGTTGTCATGTCATCTTTCTATTAGATATTTAACGGTTGGTTGTCAAAAACGAAAAAATTGAATAGTTGGATGACCATTTTGTTGAGTGATAAAAAAGAAACTTATGAATAGCGAAGTGTTTTACCTGTAGGTGAGAATCGGTGATATCGACATGTTGGCCGAGGTCGTCCTGCATAAGAGGGCGGAAGATAATGTAAGGTTCGTCGAGGATGAATTGAAGGCTCTCAATAAGACTATCGGAGAAAATACAAAAACATACAATTAGTGTGGTATGCAGATCAAGTTCTTCGCTGACCGCTAATGCGATGTGCTTCGTGCTTACGAGCGTTTCCTCCAACTTCTCGAGACCCTCATCTTGCTCTGCTCGTAAACACACTATCAAAAGTCGGAGCAATTTCACAAAGCTAGGATGAAGTAAAATAACTTGCCTTTCATTATTTGTCGTTGAAGACCGATAAGGCCGGAGTTATCCAAACCGATTGTTCTACTCATAGTATCTGGCTTCGTTTCTGGCCCTAGTAAGCTGTCTCTATTAGCAAGGTTCGACATGTTGAATGCCGAAGCCATTTGATTCGATTTTGATCTCAAATTCGTGACCATGTCTTTGCGTCGATTCATCTCCTTATCTGTTCTGTAACCAACATATCAAGCATCAACAAACAGTCGAAACTGGTTTATCGAACCTCAAAAGTACCAGTGTCTTGTACATACCCTTGAAGACATATATGATCAAAAAACACTAATCCAACATCAAAGCCAATTTATCATTCATGTTAACACGTAGTTGAATATGCAATCAAACATCGAAGCAACGTCAAAGCCAATTTATAGTTCATGATAAAGGCCATTCGAGTACCCATATGGAACATCGAAGTACCTATCTTATAAACACCCTAGAAGACATATACGATCAAAAAACACTCTAAGCCAGCATCAATTCACTTCAACTAAGGTGACTTACAATGGCTTCCCTGTAGGTTTAGACAAGAGGGATTGCAATCCATCGAGTCGAGTCCCTAAGATCGTAATCTTCCTTCGAATAGCTGAAGCGTGACGCTGCGTCTCCGGTCCGGACGAAGGCAAGGAACCCTTGCCAGATATCATGCCATTGATATCATCTGCAATTTTTATTGCATCATTGTATTCTTTCATCCATGTATCTGAAGGAGATGCCATTAAAACCTTAAACAATAACAATAACCAAATCAATAGACTGATTCTTAAGGAGCTAATATCTAACAATTATAAAGAGCATAAAACTAATACAACTGAATCATCAGTAATACAATGAAAGAAGGAACAGATAAGAACCGACTTAAGCTACATTTTTAGCTTTAAAATTTAACAAAAAAAACACTTGATTGAAAACCCATTAAGAAATGAATTTTTTTCAGAAAAACCCATACCATAAAAATGTTAGAAAATGATTGAAATTAGCTAATTTTTTCTTTTTTTAAATTGAAATTTGGAATGATGACTTGGGGAATGAAACGAAAGCTAAGCGACAGAGGCCATGGCGACATTAACAAAGGGCCAGTCCAGGAATTATTTGCTTTCCATTTCTTTTTTTCAAATAAATAATTTTAGATGTTTAAGTATTAGTTTCAGATTAGATATTATAAAAAAAAAATCGAAACTTTAGATTATGAAACCAATGAGCTTAATTATTTGAAATTCCAAGTATTACCCAACAAAGTTTACAAGGATATTTCGAAAATAGATAAAAGTACCATGGAAGTTTTTGTATTGGGGTCAGATTGTATTTTATTTTATTTATTCAAAAAGTAGGCAAATTAATCTATGTACATTAGATTAAACATCAATCTTCTTTGTTAAAAAATTCATTTGTTTCTATTGTTAAAAATTGGTGTGACTGACGGAATAACCAAACAGTTATACATGGCATGCCATGAGTACTTCATGCTGACTTACAATGACCAATTTTTAATAATAAAAATGGATGAAATTTTTAATAGAAGGATCTGTTTGCTCTTTGATTGAACACATTATGACTAATTTGCTTTGAGTGGAGGGGGCAAAATGTAGTCTGACTCTTAATATGAGGGCCTTCATGGTACTTTTACCTCTGAAAATACGTGGCTCTTCTTTTACACAAGGATTTGCTTCCATTCTTTTTGTCAACTCAACATTCATTCATCAACTTTTCTTTTTCAATTGAACATTTCAACATCCCTTATTCGTCTCGACGCCTGGTATGGATAGTAGACATTGTTGGAACACATGTATAATAAAAATATCAAGAAATAATTAAGAAATTAAACTTTAAATAAATTAATAAAATCTTAGTAATAAGATAAAATCATTTTAGAGGTTTAAAAAAAAAATCTTAAAATCACTTAGAAACTTTTCGTAAGTGATTGGAGGTGTCCAGAACCAAATACGAGTTTCAGGAGCTCAAAATGACCAAAACAATGCAGTGGCACTTGTCTAAGGGCAAGGTATCGGTACCTTGGCCTGGAACTATAGCTTTTTAGCTACTGAAGTGCATGCTCCGATGTATGCAAGGACATGTTCCGGAACTTGAGTTTTCCGGAGCAAAAATTGGCTGAAAAACACTCTAAATCAACTCCAAACATCATTATATCATACCACTAAGATTCAAATCAGTTTTAATAGATAATCTAAGCTTATTTAAATTCAATTTTAAGTCATACAAATGTTCAACTCAAATCAGGAACCAAAGATTAACTTAAAATATCAAAATAGTTTCAAATGTCCATGGTCATACAAGCCAATATACTCATAATTACTAAGACTAGCCTAAGCCTTTATATACATGTCAAAATACTAAGAAGCAAATACAAATCCTCACTTTACAACCCTTAAACCGAGTCGATGATGCAACCCTCCCAAGATACAATCTTAAGCTTGTTAGAAAAGCTTTCCACCTACACATTTAAACAACTAACGCATTAAGCTCAAAGAGTTTAGTAAGTACACTCAAAAACTTCCTACTTTATTCTTATCTCATATTAGTGTTGAGCTTCTTTTTTCTTTTTCTTTTTATAAGTTTCGAGTCTAAGTTCATTTATATCACTTATCGAATTACACGATAATGGTCAAAGTTCTTAAGCACAATTTCAACTATTTAGTCACTTTATACACTAGAGGAGTTTATACATTATGTAGGTTTTTCATTCTTTTATTGATCCATCACTTGGGTCACCTAGTCATTAGTTCTACCAATTGCATCATGCACATTACCACTTATGCCCACATAGTTATCTATTTCATTAGACTCATAATATCGCTCTTCACTAATCATTTCAATATCAAATTCTTATTTAATACCACTTATACCTAATTATTCATTCTTTTCACATTTTAATCAAGTCACTTTATTTATAGATATTTTAGCATATACCATTTTTATAAGTTCATTTATCAACAATTATAAACATTTAGCCCTACTCTAGTGGAATAGGACATGGATACTCGAGACTCCAACCGGTCACACCATACATATTGCACTAATTGTGCATCTAACCTAACACACCAAACACATAACGACCTAAGGTGCACCGAAGTGCTAATCCATAAGGCATCACATTGTCTATCCAAAGCGTGCACACTAACTCTTATGGCATGCCAATTGTACATAAGTTCCTAACTGTTCTACCAATCTTACTAGGGTAAAAATCATACTGTTGTTCTTTCATACACATCAGAATCGCATAGCATGTTTCATTTTCACACATGTACATATTCATATATATATATGTATATATACATACACATACTCAAATTCTTGTGTACTGCCACATTCATTTCCGGGGATGGAGCAAAACTAGTGGGATAACTTTCATGATTTTTCATCAACAACTTATTATTTTGCTCAACTACCTAAAGCATGAGATTATAAGATACTCAAACAATAAAAAATATATATATTTAAAAATTGTTAAATTTTAATATATTTTCACACCTTCCTTTCCCTAAAGCCCACACTCTTCCTTCTCATCTTTCTCAATCAACGCACTCTTTCTTCCTCATTCTCTCAAATATTTTTGGGTGCTTGTCATTTTGAGCTTATATAAGTTTGACTTTAATTTTTTATTGTGAAAATGGATTAATTTTTCATTTAAGTTTTCATTGTCAAGTTGAACTATTTATTTGAATCAAAATAATAACAAAGAGGATTATGAATTTCTAAAATTTGAAAGGTAATTAATTAGATAATGGCACAAAATTCACACACAAAAAAAAAAGATTTAAAAAATGAATAATAATAATAAAAAGAAAGAGGGAACCTTTCATGGCGTTGCTAAGGGGCTAACGCCTATTTTTTTAATAATTTTTTTGAGTATTTTATATTTTTTTTATAAATTTTAATAATTTTTTTGAATTTTTAAGTATTATAAAATTTTTAAATTTTAATTATATTTTTTAATTTTTAGCATCATGAGCAAATTGGTATAATGTGTAAATATTAAGGGTTAAATTTGTTGTTTTTTTACAAAATTAGGATTAAATTAATAAAATGAGTAAATATTGAGGGCTAATTTTGTTATTATACCAGGCTACGTTAGCATTCTGTTTGGTGATCAAACTCATTTTAACGGTATAGTGACTAAAATTGACAACTTATCTAACAAGAATAATCAAAATAACAAATTTTTGAAATAAGTGATCAAAATAAGAATGCGAGTAAACTCGAATGACTAAATAGGTAGTGGTATAGATGTTTAAGTCATGATAGATCACCTTTGTCTTTCTTGGGGTAAATTATTATTGGATTTCCGAAGCTTGTTTTTTCATGGTAACGTATATTATTTAAGTGTGTGATTGAGTTAGTATCATGAATTAACTTGACATCAATTTAATTAAGAAAATTATTAAGATAGTCTTACATATTTTAAATAAGTCATATTATTACAAGGATACTTTTGTCATTTTCTTATTTAAAGAAAAATCCCTAAAAAGTTTATAAATGTTGAGTTTAAACCGTATACCACTAACATTTATAATATCTCATTTTACCATTTCAACTGAAGTTTTATTTTTATATTTTTATATATTTTAATGTTATTACACAAATTTTTTCACTCACATTGTTTGTATATATTATTAATATTATTGATTGAATTAGTGTCACAAGTTTACTCGACATCAACTCCAAAAAGAATCATTTTAGTCCAAATTTAAACTAAATTTTTATTTTAATTTCGTACAGATTACATATATATTGTTATTATTAGTTTTAAACGTTACATTTGATTGTTTAATACAAGGCATGATGACAAATTTAATCCTTAACAATTACACATTTTGTCAATTTGACCCTTTTTTTTTTTTGTTGCTAAATTTAACCCTCAAGAAGAGTCAAATTTAACCATCAACCTTTTAAAAGAGTTAATTTGTTGTTTTTTAAATAAAAATACTAACTAAAACATTAAATTTTTAATTATGGAAACTCTTTTACCAGGCCAATACCTTGTCTTTAAGCCAGTTCAACCGTACTGATTATCAACCGATTTTAGACCTTTCACCAGACCGATACCTTGACCAATTTCCGGTCCAACAATCTTCCATCAAACAATGTATATTAGTCCCCAATAAAAACCTCTTCTTTTTTTAAAAAAAAATAAAAAATAAAAATCCCACTCCTTGTGTACCATCATGAGGGACAGTGAAGTCAAGAAAACTTGCTTAATAATAAAAAATTTGGGGACTGGTGTCTTTTACACCAAGAATTGAACATGATAAAAAGTAGTAAGAAAAAGGGAGCAAATGTATAAAATTTAACTCTGTTTATGAAACATTGTTCAATGTATATCCAGTTCGAGATTTAACAGTTAGTAGGGAATGTTCAAAAAGCAAACAATTTCTTTAGCAACAGGGATGGATAAAAGAAATGGGCCAACCAGCCCTTTGATTAGATTAGATCGACATATAACATGAATTTTTCCCTCTAAAACCGACAAAAAAAAATTATATATGGAAAAATGGATCATCATTTCAACAAAGAGGGGAGTTTTGGTTGCTCCTTTCTCCCCCTCTTTTTTTTCCTTGGGGACTGGTAGGTCGGAGTAAGAATTTAATGGCGCCAACCTGGTTTTCACTACGGATGATTAGAATCTGAAATCCGGATCCACATCCATTGCCCAAGCAAACTTTGCCAGAAGTGACTTGTTGAATATCTGTGAAACATCATTATACAACCAAGAAATTGAATAATGTGTCATTCTGAAAATTATAACAAACATGGTTTTACCTTCTCGATGGGAACTTCGTGCCGCTTGCACCATGCAACCGTGATTCGAGGGTCAAGGTAATTGATTTTGGATGTGCCCAATGCTACAGTTTTTAGATCCTCTTTAGTCTGCATGTCCCGTTCCATCTTCTCAATCTTTACATTTGTTTGAGCTATCTTCTTCTCTATCCTGCATCAAAAATGAATCAATGAAAGGAAGTTCGATTGTAAAATTTGCATGGAAGGCTTTAAGAAAAAGAAAAGGGAACAAGCTATATTACGCTTCAGGTGTCAAGTTCCTCTTCTGCTTCCCATCAGCATCCTTCAATGGCGGCTTCCCTTTCTTAGCCCTGTCCAAATCAGTTTTTAGCTCTTTTAGGACACCCTACAAGCAACAAAAAAAGGGTCAGTCTGATAGATATGGAATGGAAAAACACCAAATTGTAAGGAAAAGCCAAAGTGACAATGTTGCTTCGACTCTACATTTTTCTTCAAGTACCCATGTTTGAACCCAACATATATTCATAAAAGGGTGCAGGGATATGATCCTCCGAATACATGTAAAAGCTTTGAAAACTCAACATACTTGTGTCGGACACATCTATCATTTTCCGAGAAAATTTCTAGCGAGAGTTGTTACCTTGAGTTCTGTTATTTTCTCGGTCAGCCTTGACATTTGAGCACTATGAGATTTCGAGATACTGCGCTGATGATTACAAATGATTGCAACCTGCAGGAAAAGCAATCAAAATTCTAGATACAAGAAAGTTGAACATAAAATAGATTACTTCATCAGCTCAGCATCTGGCCAGAAACGGTCCTTACCTCCTTGTTTGCACGCTGATAAATTACTACTTTTTCTGCTACATCCCCATCTTTGGTTTCTTTACTTAACTGCATTGAAGAAAAGAAAATTAATAAGCATGAAGTTAAATTTTTCATTTAAAAAATTAATCCAACCATATCACACAAGTACAGATACTGCAAAATGCAAATTTCCATGCAAAGTATTGACACTCCTAATCTTGTTACTCACTACATTGAAAGCTCTCCTAAATATATTTTATATATAATTGTAATCGTTACAGTCCAGTATATTTGTCTTGTACACTTATTGATGACTGCAAATAGGGTATGCACACAAGCAATATTAGAGTAAAATGCATGCAGATCATGCATAGGTTGACATACCATATCGTCTAATGTAATGGAAGCATTATAGGTACGGAAGACTTTCGCTGTAAGACCAGGCATGAGTTCCTTCAAATGAGCATTTAGTTTACTCGTATCAAGCTCATCAAAAAGATCATCACTTTTGCTTTTCCCTGAATAAAAGAGAGATCACACCCTTTGGCTTAAGTCATATCATATATGTATCAATTCTAGCCACAGGAAGTCAACAACTTACCAGTTTGAAACTGTCCAATTGCCTTGTATACAGGAAGCTCAACCTCTACCGTGTTCACGTATTGGATCGAATCTTTACCGAGGAAATCGAACTGAATGAATAAAACACGGACAAAAATGTTAACAACAGTCTCAGCTCGCAGATAAATGACTTGGCTTCCATAGAATTCAACAAAACTAACGAGTTTTAACAGGCAAATTCCCAGAAAAATTAGGCCCATTCCAACAGTTACCAAAGAAATACCATCTTTTCTTGGAGCATATTCCAACCTTACCTTCAATTTATTTGGAGGAATACATTCCACATTTCCTACTTTAAGCGTGCAGCAACCAACGGTATCAGCTTCATCATCATCCTGCAAATGGCCAAACATAACATAAGGAATACCCCAAAAAAAGAGGGTTGTCTGAAAGTTTTCTTCGTAACTAAAAGTTAATAGGACTCAGCAACTTTCAAGACAAACCATAGATTTAAATATTGGTTCTCAATATCTTTCAACCTAAAAGATAAAACAAGACCTAAGTAAAGACTACTACTTGAAGTTGAAAGAGTTAAAAGGTCAAGAGAGGAGGAGACCGAAAAGAACTAAAAAAGCATAGAAAAGCAATAGTTGAAAATGATTCAGTGAAAGATGCAATCAACTTTTACCCTTTAGCCTTTCTGCCCTTCTGCTATTACTAGGAGCAGCCACTAACATTTTCCATAAACATCAATAGAATGCACATAGGACCACCAAATATAATACCTGACTAACACACAAAGCCTAATAAACTACATCAGCTCGGACATTTTATTTCCTCCATTGAATTCAATCCTACCCACAATTAATGTACAAAGAGATGTTAATGTACTTGCACAAGTAAAAAGAAACATAAATTAGATTATCCATGGTAAACATGATATACCTTCTCATTTCCCGCCCTAAGAGCTAATTTGTCAATTAGATAGGTAGCTACTGCAATTTGCCTTTTTGTAACATCTTTCGCTGTGAAATCCTTTGTATATGCTGCTCTGATGTTCTTGATATAGTCCTGCATTTAAAATGCAAACATCCATTTATTTATATAGGGTTAACTAAATAAAAACTAAAAGCACCATCCTATTGCTTATCACCTTCAGCAGCCTTGCTTTCTCATATTTCTCCTTGTCACTTTGCCCTTTCAAAGAACTGCTAGCAGCCAAAAATACATATTTGAATTCTTTTGGATTAATGGGATCATTCCAGAAAGCTAACCATGTAACAGTGTTGTCATGTTTTATATCTTTCCATCTGCCAGTCAGACAAAAAAGAAATCTCAAAGTTAAGATCATTAGAATGAAATAACCTTCAATATTTACGTATATTATAGAAAATAAATGCTCTTCTTGTCTTTTAAGTCTTAACCTTTCACCAGGGATTGGACACTCTGGAATTGGGGCATCCTTTCCGATATTAATGGTAATTTCACATGGACGAATACGTCTTTTCAACTTTCCCATCTGAAAGCAACAATAAATTTAAAGAGCATCATATAAGAATCCTATAAATGGAACTATGCGACTAAAGCATAAAGTTTTTTTGCGACATTAAAGTTGTCACGCATGTCATCAATACCTTGGGATGCTCTCCTCGACCTCGGAAAAGTCCAGGTGGTTCAACTCTGAAATTTCCTACCTGAAGTCAAAAACAATCATCTGAATTAAATCCAGAAGAAAAGAAAGTAGTTTTAAATAGGATAAATCAAATTCTACATTGAAGCTAAATCTTCACCTTCTCTTTGACACCATCTACAATAGCCCACATATACTTTTCCTCCTGCTTCAATTTGTCTTCTTTCAAAGCCTTCTTCTCCTACAAACAGTAACCATCCTTAATGATTGTAAAACCTTAAGATAGAATATACTTTGAAGGAATATTACGTATCTAGGTTCTAAGATAGATGTCGTAGAAAAAGTTATAGTATATCAAAGCCAAAAATATTTACAACCAACTTACTTCAGAACTCATTTGCTTCTTCTTCTCTTTCTCCTGCAAATGCCACTCATAGATTGGAGTGAAATCACATTTGTCCAAGCTCTTAATGACATGGTTTCTCCCAAGTAATTTACTCCAATCCTCCCAGAAATTCTTCTTGAACTGTGGTTTACTCATGTAATCGGTCTCTTGCATTACCGCAAACATTGTTGCCACCTGCAGAATGGAAAATCACATTAAAATATCCATTAAAAATCTTGCAGACATTGGTCCTCACAAAAACACACGAAAACAGAATTGACATAAAAACATCAAATATATTTAGAGAGTGAAAAAGAGACCTCCTCTTGTTCAGGAGTTAGATCCACTGGTCGCCCATCATATAGCATCTTTACCCCATGAGGCTTGTATGGAGGAGGGAATATGACACCATTGTGAACCAAGGTACTCCATTTTTTCTGTCCATCACCAGAACTAGGCGACAGCTTTGTTGACTTGCTATATTTAGATTTTTTCATATCTTTCTTCGACTTCTTATTTATCTTTTTAAATGATGAAGATACAACCTTGGTTGCCTTTTGCTTCAAGGATGCTGTTTTACTGACTGATGAAACCGACTTTTTTATCCGTTGGGAAATTGGAATATGATCATCTTCATCATCTTTTTCTGCTTTCACAGTAACTTGCTTGGTTTTCATCATTGTAGGAGTATCTGAAATCTTTGGCTTCTTAGCATAAGACTGGTCTGATGAATTGCCTTTATCAAGAGGTCTCTTATCTGACAACATGGAAGACTTTTGCTGCTTGTCCTTCATGATATAACCATTCTGCTGAACTGTAGAAGCCAGAGGTTTCTTCTCATGAGATCCATATGGCTTACTGCTCAATGTCCCAGTATTAGACTTCATGCTGAACCTCGCAGACAAAGGAGCATCATCATCTGGATCTTCAGCAGATCCTTTTACCTCAAGCTTTGGTAAAAATCGCTGTGACTGGGCAGGAGTTGAAGTGCTCACCCCTTTATTGCCCTGGCTTGAGATCCCCTTAAGCCTTGCACTCAAAGGTTTTGAGTCATCATCGTCGTCGTCGTCACTGTTTGTTTCATCAGTATGTTTAATCAGGCTTTTCTCTTCCTTGACAGCAGTAAACTTATTCTGCTTCGATGCTTGTTTTGACTGATCATTTAATGAAGTCGATGCCTTAGAACTAACCACTGGTGACCTCACTGGTGATGCCTTGGCGGATGAATTAGATGATTTCGGGCTCAAAATAGGTGATCTGATGGGAGGTGACTTAGACGGCGGGATTGACTTGTTGATCTGGGCAATGGAATTTTGACCATTAGGAGCTCGTACACTGGAGGCCTGTCTGCCAGACTGTCCATCAGACCTATGAGATGATGCCTTCTTTACTTCCGAGTTTAACTGATTTTGCTTAGAGGACGAGGTATTACTCCTCTTGAAAACTACGGGCCCATCGTCATCCTCATCATCATAATCATAAACATGTTTGGAAGGAGCCTCAACAGCCATTATCCAACCACAAACTGTGTTGGCATGTATATCAAATCAAATATCTGATTAAAACAGAATTCCAATTACTTTGGCAATCAAACATACTTTACATCTAAAACCCTTATAAATTGACAATAAATTAATTAAACAGATTATAATTACTGTACAAGCTTAATTGCTAAACCAATTATGCAACATACCTAAAATGCCAACCCAATAACTCGAAGAACCTTCAGAATCCCCAAAAATGAACAAAGCCTACCATGCATATCCACATACAAAAAACCATCCCCCCGGCGTTAAACCATCTTAGCAATGAAATTAAATGGCTAACAATAATGGCGTAAGCTCGAGGAATGACCAACAAAACAAACAAGAATTCCAAACAAATTCCATTAGATACAGAACACCCATTACTCCAAACACCCCAAATTCAAAAGGCAACCTAATAATAAGACCAATAATAAAAGAATCCACAAATGAAAAAGGCGTTTTCCTCCAAACCCATATGCATACACATGCAAATAGTCACCAATAAGAGCAAACTAATAACCTTCAAGTTCAACCTAACTTACAATGCCAAAAAATTAGGCAAAAAGCTTCAAGGAATGATAAACCTAAGCAATAACAACGGACCGATTGAAGCTTATAATCTTTGCTCCTTTCCCCCTATATAAAACAGAAGTTTTAGCTTAAAAAACTTAACCCCAAAAAAAAGTCCAAAACAGTGAGCTAAGGTATATAACCTAATCCAAGAGAAAATTACCGAATTTAAAACATTCAAGCAATAAGAAAAGAAGAAGATTAACAAAACATAAAAAAAGTTCCCAATTTTGAGTGAAAGAAAACCCTAAATATGAAATAATTATGGGAGGCAAAAACAAAAATAAGGGTGCTGAAATTAATGGGGAAAAAGGGCTACCTTTAAAACAAAAAGATCAAAGCTTTGATAAGAGAGTGTAGATCGATTGAACCCTTGCTTTATTTCTTTTGATTTCTTAGTTCTTCTATTTATCAGCGGTTTTTAAAAAAAAAAAATTGAAATTTTTTCTTGTATTTTTTTCTTTTTCTTTTTTCTCAGATTCTGAGCTGTGTGTTAAACTTAAACCGATAAAGTTTAACATATAGACAAAGTTGTGTAGTTTTGGTAGGAGAACAAAAGGTAGCTCAATGGGCCTTGGGCCTCTTTGGGATATTATGGGCCTTTAGCCCATATGATTTTAATTTTTTTTATTTTTTATTTGATGTATTTTTATGAATGTAATTAATATAAATAGAGCAAGTAGTCACCTAACTATGAAAAGTTATAAAATGATTACTCAGCTATTTAATTTTATCTTTTTTCACCATCACCGAGCTAAGTAGGTTTGAAAATTAACATAATAGCAATTTAACCCTCAATATTTATAAATTATATCAATGTAGTCTTGATTCTAAAAAAGTTCCCTCAACATATACGCATTGTGTAATTAAGGTTCTTTTTGTGGTTTTGTTTTTCTTTGCGACGTCAAGAGTTGATTTTAAAAGAATGAGAAAAGATCAAAATTACTATCTTGGAGTTTTTGGGTTTTTCATTTTTTTTTTGTATAGTTTCAATCAAATTTAGTTGATAATTTTTTTAGCTTTTTAGGTGAAATGGTCACAATGAATAGCAAAACTGCAAAAAAAAAAAAAGATTAAATTACATAATGTGTAAATGTTGAAGGTTATATTTTTTAGAATCAAAACTAAAATTGACACAATGTATAAATGTTGAGGGTTAAAGTTACTATTATGCCAATTTTAAAAACGATCACTATTAGCCAGCTGGTGACCAAAAAAGACAAAATTGAATAGTTGAGTGACAATTTTGTAACTTTTCATAATTTAGTGACAAAAATAAAAATTTACTAATAATTAGATGACTACTAACGTAATTTATCCAAAATAATATAGTTTAAATTGTTGGATATAATTAAAATATATTAAATATTTCGATAATTAAAATTTTATAAAAGTAAAAATAACTTCAAACTATAATTACAGTTGGAATGAAAATAATGATGAAATTCTATTTTTATAACTTTTAGCTGCTAATTAAATGAAAATATCTAAGCATTGAATGTTCATGGATTTGTTTAATAATGGTACGAAATAACGATTTATTTGGTCTTTCAACTTTAAAAAAAAAGTCATATTAGCTTTCCATTTAATTTTTCGGTTTTTTAGTTTTTAAATTTGTATTTTTTTGGTCAAATCACTCCAAAATAAATGAAAAGTTAACTTTTTTTTTTTAACTTATGTTAGATACGTGTGAATTGCTACATGGATGATACATCACTATTTAATTAATTTTTTATAAATTTTATAAAATTAATTAAATGCTGACATGTCATTTATATGACAATTCACATGTATGCCGCATAAGCAACGTTAACAAACATTAACTATTCCATCCATTTTGGGTGATTTGTTAATAATTGCAGATTTAATAACTAAAAGAGATAAAAAGAAATTAAATGAACGAGATAAATTGTGATTCCACATCATTCTTATCCATTTCCAATAGGAGAATGACAAATGTTGGAATCACAGTTTTATGCCATCCTTTTTCCCATACGTATATAAATTTTGTATTTTTTAATTATTTCTCAACTAAATTAGTATTAATATTTTTTATTTTATAAAAGAATAAATATTTAAAAAAATTTAAATTAAATTAATATCCTTCTGCCAAGAAGTTTCCATGGTTGGTTACCAAAAGAAAGCTTTGTGGTCAAAGAGTCAACTATTGGATTTGTGTATGCAAAGTCAAAATTGAGACAATGATTGACATCACTTCTTCCATTTTTGGACTTTTGGTTTCTTAATAGGAGTCACTCTGCCTTTTTGCTTATTTGATTTCATTATTCTTTCTTTTTAGGGTTTCAATTTTGCCTTAGATTTAGGGCCCTAATTCTTTTATTCTTGTTTCGGCCCGGATGCAACCTCAGGAGCCACCTCCTTCATCACGACTCCCGCCGGGCACCGCTACACCATGTAAGATGAAAAACTCAGGTAGGCTGGCAGGATTCTCGCTCCCTCTGAAAAAAAAAAATTTTAATTTAATTTTCTTTGTATTTTATAAAATTTTTAAATTAGTAATAATAAAATTATATTTTGACCTTAAAAATAATAAAAAATTTGAATTAATTATTTAAAAATTATAAAAATATAAAATAATAAAATAATATACTTTAATTTTTATTATCATAAAAATATATAATTTAATTTCAACTCAAAAAAAATTTCTGACTCCACCAATGCTGGAGTTTAGGCTTGCAAAGAGTTTTCTAAATACAAGGTGGAGTTTTCTTTTTCTTATATTCTAGCCCACTGAAAGGATCTAACCGTTTCACCAATCTTATAGAGAAAGGATTGTATAAAACCATCGACTTTTTTGAAATAATCATTTGGCTAAAAAAAATTCTTAATTTGAACTTAATTTTGAATAAAAAATCATGTACGTCTTTGGATATAAAAGGCAAAAAACTCAGAGATTGAGTCCAAATATGATATAAATCTTGTTATATATCGATAATCATCGACCCGAGCTCTATTAGGGATCTGGGTCTCTGTCCCGTGAATCGGATAAGTTCTACCAAAAGATTGAGTGCAGAGCGAGCCACGAAGAGGACAATAAGGTGAGTTCACGGACCCTGCTCACAGAGCAAGCTCGCGGGCTCAGCTCGTAATTCAATGCCACAAATTCAACTCGCAAGGACTCAGGGAAGGCCACTGTCTCAATTCTCATACACTTAGGGAGCTTGCAGAAAGGGCCGCATACTCTGCAGGCCACTTAGACACGTGTACAGCAAGTACGGAGCCTGCCCAGAATGTTAGTCCCAAGAACAGAAAGAACCGCATGCTCCGTAGACACATGCCTAGGAAACTTAGAGTTCGAAGAGAATGCCAGTACTAGGGACATAGAATGCCAATATCAAAGGTAGTGGAATCAAGACAAAAAAGTGAGACCCTATTATGAGCTGTAATCATATATGTATAAATACCCGAACGCTATTATCAATAACACACGAGAAAATATTATTCAACAAATTGAAATTTTATTTCAATTGAAAATATTTTATTATTACTGTCGAAACCATTTTTTTTGTGTTGGTGAAAATAGGATCGACTTTACAAATGAAAATGGAGTCGCCACCAATCCTTTTTGAGGTGTGGTCAGGTCATCTTGAGATTGATCATTTAAATATTTTGATTTATTAAAACGATGACTTCGATCCACAAAATTTGAGAAAATAGGTTCGGGAGTTGATTACGTACGAAGAAGGGTTAGCACCCTCGTAACGCCCAAAATTAGTACCGAATTGATTGATTAACGCCTTAATGTCGAAAATTTGAAAAGATTTTAAAATACGATTCTCTTTATTTTTAAAAACTTGAATAAACTAAACTAGATGACGAGACCCGCATATTTCGAATGAATAAAACATTATACCCAGTGAGTTAGGATACGGCCTTTCGAATCCTCGAAACTAAGCTTGTCTTTTGCCATTTAAAACTCATACATTTAAATTTAAGAAGGATATTCGGTTATTTGGGTCAAATGAAAAATCGAAACCCAATAAGTTAGGGCACAATTTCTCAAAATTCCCAAATACAGAATATTGCTTTTATTTTTAGAAATCCTTATCTCGAGATAACGAAATGTCACATCTAGTGAGTTAGGACACAACATTTGAATTCCCGAGAATAAGCTTTTATTTAACTTATATGATTTGACTTTTTTAAAAAAAATAATTGGTTCTTTAGATTCGGTGAGAAAAATCGAATCCCAGTAAGTTAGGGTACGATTTCTTTCGAATCTTAGAACGCAGAGTATTTGCTTATTTCAATAAGCTTTAATACATCGGATAAAATGTAATACAATAGTAGGAAAATAATGAAAATGAATCATAGTGCCCATATGCATAATAGAATAAAAATGAGGGCGATAATATAAATGACAATAATAAAGGTAAAATGAAATAAAATAAAATAGAAGCTAAAACAAACAATTTATATAAAATAATAGGTAAAATAAATAAATAAATAAATAAATAAACAAAAAAATAAAATAAAGAAAATAATAAGAAAGATAAAAGTTAATAGAAAATTGATAAATAAATACTATGCACAATAGTTTAAAGATAGTAAAATAATAGTAATAATAACAAAAATACAATAATAATTTAACAAACAAATAATAATAGAAAAAATAAATAAATAAGAATAATAATAGTAATCATAATAATAAAAATTGTGGGGCTAAATTATAATAAATAAACAATTAAAAAGGATTAAATTGAGATTAAAATAAAGTTAAATGGCAGGATTTAAAAAGAAAAGGAAAGAATCGGGGCAAATTAGAAATAAAAATAAAAAAGGGATTAAATTGAAACGTGGGCCATGAACGAGGGACTCACTGGGCAATTTCGCCCTTTCCCCAAAACGGTGCCGTTCAAATGGGGACCCAATTGAAAATAAAACAAAATGTTGGGTCAAAATAAAAAATAAAAATAACTTAATTGCAAAGTAATAAAAAGGAAGAAGGGCTAAAAGTGCAATTAGCCCTTCCGTTAAAAACACGCGGACCCTAGACCTGGAGCGGGTCGGATTCGGGTCGGGTTGCATGAAACAACGTCATTTTGGCACTGGTGTTTAAGTCCAAAACGTCACCGTTTTGAACCTTATATAAATAGTTGAAATCAGAAAAAAAAAAAAACAGTTCCCTGGTCATTTTTTCCAAAAAATTTTGAGAGCTCTCAGATTCTCTCTCAGCGATTTTCGGTGAAGCCTCCGGCGAGACTCCGGTGCCGATCGCCACCGTCGGTGCCACCGTGAACGGAGGCCGGAGTTCGAAAAAAAGGTAATTTTTTATTCTTCTTTTTTTTATAGTTTATTTAAACATGTATATAGTTTTTTTAAATAAAAATAGAAATGAAAATTTTTATATGTATGTTGGTAGATTCAAAAGAAAAAAAAAGAAAAAAGAAGAAAAATAAAAAAAAAACCTTGCTGATCTATTCTGACTTTGTGTTGAGATTGTATATTCGTGAAAATGTAGGCGTACAAAAGGCTTTCATTCCTGTTTTTATAGCCGGATATTCGAAATAAAGTAAATAAAAGGAAAATCTAAAAAAGCCCTCTAGATTTCTGTTATATTTGTTGTCCATTGCTGTTTTGCTGCCTTCATTTTTTTTTTTTTTTGCAGATGAAACTGTTGTGGTGACGTGGCTGGAGGCACGCGTGTGGTGCTCGGAGGCTCGAGCGGCCCTGGAAGGTTCTAGGGTTCCTTTGCTTTGCTGATTCGGATTAGATTTGTTGGGCTAGTAGGGCCTGCTGTAATTTTTTTTTTGTAATGGACTCTTATTAATGGATTTTTATTTGGGGTTTATTTTATTTTGTTTTTTGATTTGGTTAATTGGTGCTGGGCTCGGGCAAATTTGGGCCATACAATTACACTGCGAAATCAAGTCTCAGTTAAATCGAAATGAAGGAATTAAATGGCTCGATTTTTATTTATGATAATATTGAGCCTTGGATATTTAAAAAAGAAATGACTTTTTAAAATTAAAATATATTCAAAATGGAAGCAAACCCTTTAAAAGATCCATCAACTTGCAGTACTCTCCTATGGCCTTCTCATCTACACCATTCCTCAACAACTGCGGGAGAAACAACCAAACGGCAGTCCCCGCATGAAATCCCAAAGCCAACGCCCTGGAAACCACCGGGTTCAACCTCACTTTCTCAGGCACCACCTTCTTCACCACCACTTCCGCCGCCACCGCAACCCCATGTAAGATGAAAAACCATGTCATCTCCCGAGTCACGTAATAATACATCAATTCATGCATCTAGCCGGAGACGACGAACACGGTGATGATCGCCGGCAAAGAAGTCCACCTTGATCCTACCAAACGAGTAGAAATACGGCGCATGGGGTAATATACGGTTGGTCATAGAATACTAGTAACCATAAGGTTCCATCTACGACCCCAAAAATCTTGTAAAGAGGTAGTTAAGTAGGGTTCATTGAACTGTGGCTCGATCTCCAGCCCAAACATGGCTCGAGCCGGGATTGCGGCCAAGGCTAGGGTGAGCTCAAGCTCAATGTAGATATGGGCACCGTACATTGCTAGAACTACATTTTTATGGAGATTTTGTTTGTAGCTATAACAATGGTAAAGCAAAGCTAATATTAGAACTTTTATAGCAAACAAGATTGATCTTTGGGGTGGTTTAGATTTGTTTTCAGATGGGGGTTTTTGTTTAAGTTTAATGGGAAGAGAAGCTAAGGAAATGAAGTGAAAAAGGTTGGACGGTGGTGGTGAGAGCGGTGATTGGTCAAAACAAAATAGGAGGAGCTTGAAATTAGCTAACCAAGAGAGGAAGAAGGCGGTGATGCCAACGAGATGAACGGAGGAGATGGTGAGAGGGAGGTAAAGGAAGAAGATGAAGATTGGGGTTACAGAAATAAGCTTGAAAATGCCTTTGGGGAGCTTTGATGATATGTAGAAACAATAACAAAGGGAAATTATAGCAAAAATCCATACCTTGATGAAATTGTGAAGTTCGTTCTCCATTTGTTGATCTTTGGATCTTTGATGAAAATGAAGTTTAATGTTTAATATTGATAAGGAATGTACTTGACTTTACTTGGATAACTGCAAAAAATTTAATGTGTACATTTAATTGAATGTTGTAGATAGGTGTCTTGCCTCCATATATCATAATGAATTTAAGCCTACAATTTGTTAGTTGTGAATTTTGGCTTGACATGATAAATATAATTTTGGTTGTGTTTGATTAAAGTATTGATATAATTTTACGAGTGGTTTTTTTTTTTATTTTAAAATATTATATTAGTGAATTTAATAGCGTTAACGAAAAACTATAAAGATATAGAGTGTATTTTAATATTTAATTATTTACTCTATAATTTAGCTTAAAAAATAATTAAACTAATGCAAAGCGTGACAATAACTATACTTGTTATATTTCAAAGCAGACAAATGAGAGAAGCCCAGTTTGTCCTTTTCATAATAGTTCCCTTATTATTGGTTACTTTGACCAACTGAATTAGCTTGGTACTGAAACTCTTTATAGTTGTAATTTTTAAGTTGATTACGTGCACATCGCACCAATTGTTGATACAAAATGTTGGCTTAGTGGTACATGGTGATTCAGATACATCATTATGGAGAGTCGTTGATGGTGGTTCTGAGAATTTCAGATATCGATAAAAAGGCTTCTTGAAGGGTTTTAACAAAGTTTATAGGTAAAAAGGGATATTCTAACTATATTTGGGTAAGGAAAATGATTATATAATTCATAATCTTTGAAGTTGGTTCCTTGGAGGGAATTTGGAAGCTTGGTCATGATGCGTTTTTTTGCACGTTGAAGATAAGAGATGAATCAATCAGTTCCCAAGTGCAATCAACAGCCTATTGTTCATCTAATTGAACGTGTTGAATTCCTGAAAAGTTAGGCTCGGTTCAATTCAGTTCAGATCAAATCCAGTTATTAATAGCAATTCAAGAGGTAAAAATACCAAGAAGGCACTTGTAGTAGGAGTCAGATTGCATTTTGTCAAATTAGTCTCTATAAATGAGATCAAAGAGTAAATGGGTTTTTTTTGTTAAAAATTTCATCAATTTCTACTAAGATATACGCAACGCATCATGTATAACTATTTGATTATTCTATCAATCACGCTATGTTTTAATAGCAAAAATGAATGAAAATCTTAACAAAGATAGGTTATTCTGTATATTAGTTGTGAAGGAAGTTAATTCTTTCTAACTGTATACATAGAGCCAATTCGAAAATTATGAATACATATTTAAAGGGATTACACAACAAAGAAGTGCAACAAGGTGAATAAAAAAAATAAGGTTAAGCATACCTGAAGTCTCTTTGCCATAGCCAGAAAAGGTTGTACATCTCCTCTTGTTCCAACCACAAGGATGGCAATATTCAACCTTGGGATAGATTTAGTAGTCTCATAGAACAAAGTATCATCAAGATCAACTTCTACCGTCCAATCATTTTGGATCTTGACAAGGTTAACAATCAGATTTTTCTGCAAAATGAACACCAAAAAGGGAGGGAATTGTGAATAAAAAAAATGAAAAAGCGTCACAAGTCACTGAAAGAACATAAAGGGAAAGGCAAAAAGGACAAACCCATCGAGTAAGTCTCTCAATCACCTAAAGAAGGATCACTTCATCAACAAGCCAAATTGCGAAGCATAATGTGTTTATAAAATAATTAATGGTTTTAAGATTTCTTGACAAAATATCCCCAGCCAAAATTAACCTAGCTGCTATCCTCTGACCACATAGCAAAGAAAGATAAATGTAGACTAGGCTATGGAATCTAACAAATTCTGTTCCAAAACAACAAAATAAAAATTAAGCGACATTATTATGTTCTATTTTTTTTTAACTTCCATTATTTGAGACAAGATATTAACATGGAAGCCAATAATTCCCCTCGAATTCAACATTGTTCTTTGCAAATTCATTCGATTAAAATAACTAGTAAAATAACAGCAAAAACGTAAGCCATTCAAACTAGGTGAAATCGTTTTGCATTTATCTTCATTCAAACAGGCAAAACGAGGAACGAAATTGATTTTCTTTTTTAAATAAAGAAGAAAATGAAGTAAAAAAGGGAAACATGAAATCCTAACATGAAACTGAACTTTTACCCGTTTGAGTTCTTTCTTAGGAGCTCCTTACGATAGGCGTCCGTAGGGTTCATCACTTTGCCTCCTTTCGTCGTCTTCATGTTCTCTTTTTGCCAAAATCTTCACCAAGAGATTTACAAAAAAAATGAAAGAAGATGATACATAAAAAAAAAAATAGAATGAATTAAGAACGTACAGTTCCAAACTCGCAGACGAAGAAAATCCTTTCGCCTTTGGGGAAAAATTTAGGAATTGGGGAGAAATTTTAGGGGGAAAGAATTAAGGCTTTTGGGATATATAGATGGGAAAGGTTGAGTAGAGCAAAACCACATAGTTTTGTCTAAAATAAAGTATTCTTTGCGGCGTTTTTTACCTAGCGCCGCTAAAGCTCGACTTATTGTGGCATTTTATGAAAAACGCCACTAAAAAACTTAACAATACTGTTTTAATTAAAATAAAATACATTTTGCGGCGTTTATTAAAAAAACGCCATTTCTTACGTTTTGCAAACGTCGCTAATGTTTTTGATACTAATATATATTTAAAGATTCAATCCAATTTTCTTCTTTATTTTAAAGTTTAAGTAATATTTAAAAGAATTAGATAAAATTTGAAATCTTTAAAATTTAAAATTATTTAATATATAAATTAAAAAACAATCACTCATATTCCCAAAATTATTTTAAATTATTTTAAATAATAGTATTTTAATTTTTTAATTTAAATAAATAATTTTTTAAAATTTAAGTAATATTTAAAATAATTAGATAAAGTTTGAAATCTTTAAAATTATTTAAAATTTGAAATTATTTAATATATAAATTAAAAAACAATCAGTCATATACCCAAAAAAAAAACTTTAAAATAAAATGATATAATATTATTTTAATTTTTATCACTTTTAACGTATATTTTTCTATGTTTTTACTTTTAAATTTTTTCTACGTATCGAAAAAAATACATGATCGGCACTTGGATGATGGGTGAGAATATAGAGAGCAAAATGGCGCCCTTTAGTTTAAAGTAAAATGATTTTCTACTACGTTTTTATCAAAGCCTTAAACCCTAAAACCCTAAGTCCTAAACCCAAACCCTAAACTTCAAAACCATAAACTCTAAAACCATAGACCTTAAACCTTAAATCATTAAATCTTAAAACCCTAAACACTTGTCATAACTATAGAATCTGTAACACCCCCTACCCGTATTCGTTGTCAAAATAGGGTACAAGGCATTACCGGAGTTTACGATTTTTTTTTTAATATAGCCCCTTTATAAATATCTAACCTTCCCTGTAAATTTTAAACCTAGACCAATCCACATCAACCAATCCAATTGAACATATTTTCAAAATAGATTCATGCATATTTATAAGACAACATCAACACATACCAAGCCAAGGTTTGCTAGCCATACCAATGGCTGACCTTACATTCATTTTATATTAACATTACTTTATTAGCTTATACATGCCATTGATTTCCAAAATAAAGTTTCTTTATATACCGAAATCTTGAGGCTGATAGTGTGATGTATCTCTTACCGAATCCGACCTCCGAGCTCTTAACACTACAAAACATGGGAAAAGAAACAGGGTAAGCACTTTGTGCTTAGTAAGCCCATATAACAAGAATTATACTTACCTAATATTTTCAATACAATGCAATAAACATTCATCTATCCATTCAATGCACTATTACCCTAACATGCACAAACTCAACTTTCAAGTTAGTCCAATAATTTCCATGTATTAGTAATATATACCATGATTGATGAACTCATCAATACCATGATTTCCCATTCCCTTATTTTTTTCCCATATTTATCCTGTTGAATTTCTTGGAATTTTCGATGGATTTTCATAGGTACATTTTTAGTGTACAAATTCGGGTCCGTCAATTCATATTCATGTGCACACATTTCTATTTCAGACAGCACACTCCCGTGAACCTCATCTTTACAGCGGGATTACTAGTCCAGGCTAAATCCCCTGTAATATAAACTCATAGAGTATTGTCGGGATTACCAGTCCAGGCTAAAACCCCTGCAATGACAATTACTCTAATGAGCTTGGATCTGAATTACCAGTCCAGGCTAAATTCAGACCCTAATTCGGATTACCCGTCCGGGCTATATCCATTTCCACATATTCTTCGAGAGGGCTATATCAGGATGGGATCACCCGTCCGGGCTAGATCCTTTTTACCGTCAATTCATTTTTAGATATCCATCGAATTTTCCTTTCATTCAACCGGGATTTCTTCCCCTTTTTACCAAATATATCAATGTTTCATAAATTTTCATACAATAAACATTCAAATTATATTCACATCAATAACATACATTTCAAGCATTTAAGAATATAATTCAAGTTACATGAACTTACCTCGATACTAGTTCGTATATGAAATCTACTAATTTGGGACTTTTTCCTTTCCTCGATCTAGCTTCGTATTTGAGTTTTCCGGATCTAAATAAATAAATTCAATCATCAATTCAATACATTTCATGTTCACATGTAGCATTCTCTATAATTCTATTATTATTTTTAGTTCATTCAAAGCTATCTACTTGAGTCATAGTCACTAAATTATTTTTATCTTGAGCTAAAGAACTTAAAATTTAGATCCGTTAATTTTCCCTAAAAATAGACTCACATATCTTCTTCCCATAAAATTTTCAGAATTTTTGGTTTAGCCAATAAGTATAGTTTATTCTTTAAAGTCACCCCTGTTCTGCTGTTTGACAGTTCTGACCCTTCTTCACTAAAAATTAATTATCTCTTCATACAGGATTCGGATGATGTTCCCATTTATTTATATTGAAAATAGACTCACTAAGAATTCTAAATATATAAATTTAAGCCCCTAATTATTTTTATCCAATTTTTTATGATTTTCTAAATTTAAAACAGGGGAACCCGAATTCATTCTGACCTTGTCTCACAAAATTTATTATATCTCATGATTTACATATCTATTGCTTACACCGTTGCTTCTATGAGAAACTAGACTCAATAAGCTTTAATTTCATATTTTGTTCATCTTATAATTCGATTTCTACAATTTAGGGGGATTTTTCAAAGTTAGTCTACTGCTGCTGTCCAAAACTGTTTTAGTGCAAACTGTTTATTACCAATTTTCTCCCTAAGCTTTCAATAAATGATAATTTCATCCCTGCTCAATTAACATCTCAATGGAGCTGATTTCTCTCAATTAAAACTTTATTCTATCACCTTAAACTACTTTATAACCTTTGGAAATCAGAATTTCAGTAATAGACTTTAATTCCAAATGTTTTCACAATTTAGATCCTAAAAATCAATTTCTATTGGAATTACCTAATAAAATCATCTCATAAACAATTTAAAGCTTAAATTTCATGCTACTTCATCATAAACTTACAGCACTCAACCATGGTAACTTTCAATTTCATCCATGAAATCAAAAACTAATGAATTTAATAGTAGGACCTAGTTATAAAAGTCTTAAAAACACAAAAATTACAAGAAATAGGCAAGGATTAACTTACTTGGTGCAAAAATTATGATATACCAGCTTAGAAAACCTTCTATGGCGTTTTTGGCTGATGAGAGTGAAGAGAAATGAAGAGAAATCTAGATAATTCCATTTTAGTCCTAGCTTTATTAAGTAAATTTTGCAATATTCCAATTTTGCCCTTAATTCTCCTTATTTTCTTGCTGATTTCATGCCCTTGCCGTCCAGCCCAAATAGACCTTGGGTCTATTTTCCTTTTAAGGCCTCTTTCTTTTATCATTTAAACTATTTAATCATTTTTCATAATTTTGTATTTGTTACAATTTAGTCCTTTTCATTTAATTACATACTCAAACGTTAAAATTTTCTAACGAAATTTTAATACCACATTACTAACATTTTATAAATATTTATAAAAATATTTCCTACTCAATTTTATGAGATTAAGGCCTCGATACCTTGTTTTTACCCAATTCCTTCTATAATTCCTTTTTCTAACTAACCACTAAATCGGTAAAATTTTTCTATCGATATTTTAATACGATTTTTCCTATCATATAAATATTCATGCAAATATATTGAAATAAATTTCTCTTTAAATCGGATTTATGGTTGCGAAACCATTGTTTCGATAACCTTGAATTTAGGCCATTACAGAATCTAACACCGAAACCTTAAAGTTAAACTTACATTGCATTTTAACCTTAAAGTTAAACTTACATCGCATTACACCGAAACCTTAATTTTTTAATTTTTAACATATATTTTTCTATGTTTTTACTTTCAATTTTTTTTCTACGTGTCATTATTTATTTTGAAGAATTTAAATATTCAATTAAAAATAAATTGTATTTTAATTAATATAAATAGTTAGGGTTTAGGGGTTTCGATAAAACAAAACTTCTAAATAGTTTAGTTATTAATTTATAACTTTTCATAGTTAAGTTAGTTTCAAATAGCAAAATAAAATTAAATTCAAAACAAAAATAAGAAAAAAATGGAAATTAAATCGAAACGAGTGTCGGTTACCCTAGATGAAAATAGAACTATTTCTCAACTTTTAGCTGCATTTTTAGTAAAAACGCCGCCGCTATTGTTCTATTTTTAGCGGCGTTTTCACCAAAGCGCCGCTATTGCACTGCTTTTTAGCGGTGTTTGTGATAAAAATGCCGCTATTGCTCTATTTTTAGCGGCGTTTTCACCAAAGCGCCGCTAGTGTACTGTTTTTAGCGGCATTTGAGCCAAAAACGCCGCTATTTCTCTGTTTTTAGCGGCGTTTGTGCCAAAAATGCCGCTATTGCTCTACTTTTTGTGGCGTTTTCTTGTAAGCGCCGCTAATGTTTAATATTTGTGTCGTTTTTTGTCCAAACACCACTAAAAATGCTGCTAAAACCCTATTTTCCTATAGTGCACGTTGATAATGTGCTTAATCGGCATGTTTTTAGTGATTTATTGTAATTAATTTTGGACATGGATGCTACTAATTTGGTACCTTTTTTTTTTTTATTATTTTCTATATAGTTATAATGCAAGTTTGAAATGTTAGAGTACAAGTTGCTTTCAAGGTTATGCACTTGGTAAGGGTTAGTTGTCGTGTTGATCTTGTAATTAGTTTATCACTACGGAAAAATTTAGAGATTTGAGATTGTTCCTCGATCTCTATAACCGACTTATCGATTGGAGGAGAGAATCCATTATCCGGGATCAGTTCAAAGTCAAAGTCAAAATTACGCCTAAGGTTAGATTTTTCATTTTATAGGTTGGCACGAGTCATGGGCACGAAAACTGCCTGCAACACATTTTGGTTATAAAGAGATACAGATTCAAATAGATTAGTCCTTGTGGGATCAACTCTACTCTCTATACTATAAATTTAATTTTGGATTTAGGCGTAAGAATTTATTTTTTGTGGATCTGACACCCATAATAAGTGTATTTGGATGTAATGAAACAAGTTGGTAGAGTCAAGTCAATGTGGCTTGCCTCTTTTACACTTGTCAAACATGCATGAGAAAAATGTTTAGCAAAGGATTAATGTTTTACCATGTTGGTGAGCTTCCACATATAGATGTTGGTGAAATGTTATGGACGAAATTCTCCTATTTTCCATTGGTCAAAGAGGTTGATTTGACAAGATCCATTAGGCAAGATGACACATATAACAATTACGAATATGCAAAACTGAAATATGAAAAGAGGAAGAACGAAAATTCATCGAGACATATCTTATTTACACTTCATAACTTTACAATTTTTCATATGATGTTTTAACTCAAAAGCACCATTATTGTTGAAACAACGTCATTTTGGCACTGGTGTTGAAAACGTCACCGTTTTGAACCCTATATAAATAGTTGAAATCAGGAAACAAAAAATAGTTCCCTGGTCATTTTTTCCAAAAAAAATTTGAGAACTCTCAGATTTTCTCTCAGCGATTTTTGGGTGAAGCCTCCGGCAAGACTCCAGTGCCGATCGCCACTGTCGGCGCCACCGTGAACAGAGGCCGGAGTTTGAAAAAAAAAGGTAATTTCTTCTTCTTCTTTTTTTTATAGTTTATTTAAACATGTATATAGTTTTTTTAAATAAAAATAGAAATGAAAATTTTTATATGTATGTTGGTAGATTCGAAAGAAAAAAAAAAGAAAAAGGAAGAAAAATAAAAAAACCTTGTTGATCTATTCTGACTTTGTATTGAGATTGTATATTTGTGAAAATGTAGGCGTACAAAAGGCTTTCATTCCTGTTTTTATAGCTGGGTATTCGAAATAAAGTAAATAAAAGGAAAATCTAAAAAAGCCCTCTAGATTTCTGTTATATTTGCTGTCCATTGCTGTTTTGCTTCCTTCATTTTTTTTTTTTGCAGATGAAACTGTTGTGGTGATCTTGTAATTAATTTATCACTATGGAAGAATTTGGAGATTTGAGATTGTTCCTCGATCTCTATAATCGACTTATCGATTGGAGGAGAGAATCCATTATCCGAGATCAGTTCAAAGTCGAAGTCAAAATTGCGCCTAAGGCTAGATTTTTCATTTTATAGGTTGGCACAAGTCATGGGCACGAAAACTTCCTGCGACGCATTTTAGTTATGAAGAGATATAGATTCAAATAGATTAGTCTTGTGGGATCAACTTTACTTTCTATACTATAAATTTAATTTTGGATTTAGGCGTAAGAATTTATTTTTGGTGGATTTGACACCCATCATTGGTGTATTTGGATGTAATGAAACAAGTTGGTAGAGTCAAGTCAATGTGGCTTGCTTCTTTTACACTTGTCAAACATGCATGAGACAGATTTTTAGCAAAGGATTAATGTTTTACCATGTTGGTGAGCTTCCACATATAGATGTTGGTGAAATGTTATGGGCGAAATTCTCCTATTTTCCATTGGTCAAAGAGGTTGACTTGACACGATCTATTAGGCAAGATGACATATATAACAATTACGAATATGCAAAAACGAAAATTGAAAAGAGGAAGAACAAAATTTCATCGAGACATATCTTATTTACACTTCACTACTTTACAATTTTTCATATGATGTTTTAACTCAAAAGCATCATTATTGTTGAGGAAGGGTCGACTCCTTTGAGAGAAGTCTTTGAAGTGTCGTATGAAGAGCCATCTACAGTTCATGGAGGGGGTGCCTCGAGTGATAGGCACATGCAAGACTTGGGAAAGATGTCAGTATGGGGCGTGTGAATAATAGTGGAGGTACTTGGGTGCGTCGCGATTCAACCATCAACCAAGGCTTATAAACAACATGCTTGTAAACATGGTACTCGTCATTTTTTCAAAACCTCGACACGGGGACTATATTGATTGTTGGGGGTTTGGATTGACTGCCGGAGGATGACACTTTGAAAACTTCTCACAAAGGAACCGATTATCCTCTCAACAATGATATTGGAAAAAGCAATTTTGAAACCTTATTTCCATAAACCGTGTCTATAAATGTTAACATTTAATATTTACTAGGCTATTATAGTAATATATTAAAGTTTGGTTTAGTAATTTTGTTGAATTGATAGCTAATTAAGGTTCAAGGACTAAATTGTAAAAGTTTATCACTATAGGTTTTTAATTGGCCAAAGATTTAGGGACCTAAATTGCAATTAATAAAAGGTCCAAAAAGGTAATTTAACCAATTTACAATATGAAATAGTGGCATATGATGACATTCCCACTATCTTTGATTAATAGTTAATTAATTAAACTTAAATTAATTAAACTTAGTTAACTCATTCTTAATCTAAACAAATTAAAAGGAAAAGTTATCATCTTTTATTCATCTTCCTCTCTTGGCCGAATCTTAGAGGAGAGAAAACCTAAGGAAACATTTCACATTCGGCTACAAAATTGGTATGTGCAGTTAAGCCCTTTTCTTGTAATTTTTATGTTTTTGAGGCCATGGAAGCTTGATTTAGCTAGCTCATGTATCAATTTGTAAAACTGTTAAAATTTTTAAAATTTTTCATTTCTAATTTCTTAAATAAATTAGTGTTAAATTGATAGATTTCAAGCTTAGATGTGAAAAAGGATAAGATTGTAAAGTTTAAGTTGTTAGTGTTGTCAAAAAGGATTAAAGTGTAAAAATTGAATATTTGACGTGAAAGTTTTTTGACAATAGATAGTAGAGGGTCTTAAAAGGATGTAAGTGAGATCGGTTTTGAAATCTAAGCTCAAAATTGAAAGTTATGGCAATTTCGATTTTAGGGTCTAAATTGAATAAAATGCAAAACTTTAAGGGCATTCAGAAAATGAAATTGAACTATTAAATGCATATAATAAAATGTTATAAAATTTTTAGTATTGATAAATTGAATTGAATAATTGTGTAGATCGAGAATTGAACCAAACTGAAGATAATTAGGGAAAAGAAAAAATTGTCGATAAGGATACAAAGTACCGATATGAATGTTACATGTTTATAGGATTTGTATGAAATATGTATTCTGATATAATGCTTGAAATGATACGATTAAGATAATGATACTCGGGTGAACTTAGTAAAAGATTAGGATACATATGGCATGCCATTAGGGTCAAATATGGAATCAGTCAGGGATTTACATAGTTATACGAGATCCAAAATTTGTTGTGTATTCTTAGTCTATATGTATCATTGGTTTAGCCTGGACTAGTAACTTCAATACGATGTTAGCTTGTTTGAGCAAATTCATAAATGTCAGCTTGTCTGAGCAGCCCTGGCCACTACCAACTTGTGTGAGCAATATATTCACGTGTATCCGAAATGATAACCTAGAGGAAATGAAATCATTGTAATGATACAAATGTGGATTGAATTTTACATGCTTTCAAATTGAATATGAATTTTTTTGTACATGTTTCAAATTGAGTTGTGGTAAATGATTTTTGTTTAAAGTTCTTAATATGAAAATAGACTAGCCTATTCGTTGTATATGATATTATATGTTATCTATTTCAAGATATGTGAAATGATGCCCTATTGAATGACAATGTATTTAAATGTTTAGTTTGTTGTAATGTCAAAGTAAGTTAAGTTAAAATATTAAAATAATAAACTTTAATTTTTATTATCATAAAAATATATAATTTAATTTCAACTCAAAAAATTTTCTGACTTCACCAATGCTGGAGTTTAGGCTTGCAAAGAGTTTTCTAAATACAAGGTGGAGTTTTCTTTTCCTTATATTCTAGCCCACTAAAAGGATCTAACCGCTTGACCAATCTTATAGAGAAAAGATTGTATGAAATAGGGATATTATCCTTTTCCAATAGTTTTATGCCACATTATTATTCTTATCCTGAATTTCAGGATTTAATTTGGATTTAATTTTTTTTCCAGGATGAAAATGTTGAAATTCAGGATGAAAATGCTGAAATTCAGGATGAAAATGCTGATGTGGCTAAAACTATTAGAAAAGGGATACAGATGACGTGGTGTCACTATTTCATACAATCATTTTCCAATCTTATATCATTCTTTCCCCTAGTCTTATTGAAAGGCTTATGAAAACCATCAACTTTTTTGAAATAATCATTTGGCTAAAAAAATTCTTAATTTGAACTAAATTTTAAATAAAAAATCATGTATGTCTTTGGATATAAAAGGCAAAAAACTCAGAGATTGAGTTCAAATATGATATAAATCTTGTTATATATCGATAATCATCGACTCGAGCTCTATTAGGGATCTAGGTCTCTGATCCGTGAACCGGATAGGTTCTACCAGAAGATTGAGTGCGGAGTGAGCCACGAAGAGGACAACAAGGCGAGTTCGCGGACCCTGCTCGCAGAGCAAGCTCGAGGGCTTAGCACGTAACGCAAGGCCACAGATTCATCTTGCAGGGACTCAGGGAAGGCCACTGTCTCTCATACACCTAGGGAGCTTGCAGAAAGGGTTGCATGCTCTGCAAGCCACCTAGACATGTGTCAAGAGGGTACGGAGCCTGCCTAGAATGTTAGTCCCAAGAACAGAAAAGATCGCATGATCCGTAGACACATGCCTAGGAAACTTAGAGTTCGAAGAGAATGTCAGTATTAGGGACATAGAATGCCAGTATCAAAGGTAGTGGAATCAAGACAAAAAAGTGGGGCCCTATTATGAGCTGTAATAATATCTGTAACAACATGTATAAATACCCGAACACTATTATCAATAACACACGAGAAAATATTATTCAACAAATCGAAATTTTATTTCAATTGAAAATCTTTTATTATTACACTACGAAATCAAGTCTCAATTAAATCCAAATGAAGGAATTAAATGGCTCGATTTTTATTTATGATAATATTGAGCCTTGGATATTTAAAAAAATAAAAAAAATGACTTTTTTAAAATTAAAATATATTCAAAATGGAAGCAAACCCTTTAAAATATCCCTCAACTTGCAGTACTCTTCTATAGCCTTCTCATGTACACCATTCCTCGACAACTGCGGGAGAAATAGGCAGTCACCGCATGAAGTCCCATAGCCAACGCACTGGAAACCGCTGGGTGCAACCTCATTTTCTAAGGCACCACCTTCTTTACCACCACTTCCGCTGCCACCGCAACCCCATGTAAGATGAAAAACCATGTCATCTCCCAAGTAGGAGCCACACGAGTCACGTAATAATACATCAATTCATGCATCAAGCCGGAGACAACGAACACGGTAATGATCGCCGGTAAAGAAGTCCACCTTGATCCGATCAAACGAGTAGAAATACGGCACATGGGGTAATATACGGTTGGTCCTAGAATACTAGTAACCATAAGGTTCCATATACGACCCCAAAAATCTTGTAAAGAGGTAGTTAAGTAGGGTTCATTGAACTATGGCTCGATCTCCAGCCCAAACATGGCTCGAGCCGAGATTGTGGCCAAGGCTAGGGTGAGCTCAAGCTCAATGTAGATATGGGCATCGTACATTTCTAGAACTACATTTTTATGGAGATTTTGTTTGTAGCTATAACAATGGTAAAGCAAAGCTAATATTAGAACTTTTATAGCAAACAAGATTGATCTTTGGGTGGTTTAGATTTGTTTTGAGATGGGGTTTTTTGTTTAAGTTTAATGGGAAGAGAAGCTAAGGAAATGAGGTGAAAAAGGTTGGACGGTGGTGGTGAGATCAGTGATTGGTCGAAACAAAATAGGAGGAGATTGAAATTAGCTAACCAAGAGAGGAAGAAGGCGGTGATGCCAACGAGATGAACGGAGGAGATGGTGAGAGGGAGGTAAAGGAAGAAGATAAAGATTGGAGTTAAAGAAATAAGTTTGAAAATGCCTTTGGGGAGCTTTGATGATATGTAGAAACAATAACAAAGGGAAATTATAGCTAAAATCCTTACCTTGATGAAATTGTAAAGTTCGTTCACCATTTTTTGATCTTTGATGAAGATGAAGATGAAGATGAAGTTTAATGTTTAATATTTATAAGAAATGTAGTTAGACTTTTCTTAGATCGAGAACCATCACAGTTGTTTGGTTAAAATATGTTAATAGGTACTTGTAATCTTCAAAAATTTGGAATCTAGTCTATATATTTTTATTTCCAGGAATTCAATCCTAATGTTTTTCAGATTTCAAAATTTAAGTCCAATTGTTAATACTGTTGAATTGGAAATAATAATAATAATAACTCACTTGATAGCAATTTAACTAAAAAAAATAACCTTATAGAGGTACTGATTTTTTAGAAATAAAATTACAATAACTAAATTTCAATTTTACAAAGAGTATAGGAGCTTATGACATATTTCAACCCATTTGTTTTGTTTGGATAGGTCTAATTCTTATTTTAGTCCCTTTATTATGATTAAATATTTTCAAAGATAGTATTATTGTTATACAACTATAAAGTGAAAAAAAATCTCACACCAAAGAATTTAATAGAAGAATTTCAACGGTAGTAACAATTAGACTTGAGTTTTTAAATTCAAAAAGTAGAAAACAACATTTCTGAAAATAAAAGTAGGGGACTAAAGTTCAAATATACAGAGTGTATAGAGAATGAAAGTATATTTTAACGTTTAAATTTTTATTTTATAATTTCACACGAACAAATAATCAACCGAACGCGAAGTGTAAACCCAGAACCATACTAATATACCTATATGTAAAAGGAAAAAACCTTCTTTGCTTGAAATGTGTGTCACCTTTTTTTTATAATATAAATGAAAAAAATTTAATTTTGATCCCTACGTTATCCCACCTATATAATGGGTCACCTTCATTTTCTTTCTTTCTTTTTTCTTATGCATTATTTAGAAGAATGTTAAAATTTCAATTTTGGTCCCTATGTTACCCTCAAATTTAAGATTATATAACAATTGTAAAATTTTAATTTTGGTCTATGTGCTACACTCGAATTTAATATCTAATCTTTATACTTCAATTTTTTTTTATATAATTTGGTATCTCAACTTTTACAATATCATTGATTAACTTATAGAAGCTACTTTCAAGGTTATTCAGTTTGTAAGGCTTAGCTGTCAAGCTGTTCCAACAATTAATTTATCACTATGGAAGAATAAGAAGATTTGAGGCTGTTTTTCCATCTCTATAACTGACTAATCAATTGGAGGAGAGAGACTCCATTGTTTGGGATCAGTTCAAAGCTGAAGTCAAAATCATGCCTAAGGCTAGAGTTTTCATTTTATCAGTTTATTAAATTTTAATTTTGTTTTACTTATTTCTACTCTGTTTTTATTTAATTTTCTGTGCCCTCTATTTTGAACAGGTTGGCACGAGTCATGGGCACGAAAACTACCTGCGACACGTTCTTTTTATAAAGAGATATATATTTGGATTAATCAATCTCTGTAGAATCGGTCCTATTCTCTATACTATAAATTTAATTTCAATTTCAGACATAAAAATTTATTTTCGATGTATTCGACACCCATCACAAGTATATTTCGATGTAATGAAACAAGTTAGTAGAGTCCAGTCAATGCAACTTGCAGTGGCGGAGCCAGAGTGTTAACCTTCCCAGCTAAAATTTAATGTATTGAATGTTGTAGATAGGGGTATTTCTTCCAATCCTAGACCTAGATTTTGTTACTTGTCAATTTTGGTTGGATATGAAAAAATAATTAAATGTAATTTAAATTATGTTCGTATATTACGTGACTTTTGTTTTTAGATTTTTATTTTAGTTTAAGTCATTACCTTTTTAATTATATATATTTTTAGTTGGTTATTTTAATGTTTTGATTTTAATTATACCTTTTTAAATTTTTATTATTTATGATTATATTTGTAATTATAATTGTATTTTTAATTTTTTTAAATTTTTTTAAAAATTGAATAATTTATTTCTTGATTATATTTATTTAAACAATTAACATAAAAATACATGATAACTTAAATAAAGAAAGTTTATTTGATATAAAAGAGTTGTCCAAGTCCAAACTCGAAGATCATCTGAAATTTGAGAGAATTTGAATAAAACATTAATTAAAAAAATTGGTTTAGGAAAAAAAATGTTTGATAGGTGGGGTTCTAATATTTAAAGAATATATATATATATAGATTATTTAATTTATACCATATAAAAATTAAATATATTATACTATAATGTAAACATTAAAAATATTTTAAATTGTTTATGTTTAAAAATTTAATAAAAGATATATAAAATTATTAAATATTAAATATTAAATATTAAATAAAATAATTTTATTTCAAAAATATAAAATGGTATAAGTGAACCTAAGCAAGCTTGAGTGAATTATTTACAAATATGGGTTACTTTAGGCAAAATTTAAAATCCATATTTCAAGTAGAGTCAAACTTAGGCAACTATGTACGGTATTGATATCATTAGGTGTAAATGAGCCTCAAGCTATAAGTAACGGAGCTCAAACTCGATTTAAGATAAAAATCAAATAGTTTGAACAAACTTGATTATACTAAGTTAAAGTTCATTGATGTAAGAAAAAAAATTTTAGTTTTCATGTAACTTCAAACTCGATTATTTATACTTAATTTGAGCTCGAGTAATACTAATTAAAAAATATTAGACTAGTGGGCAATATTAAAATTCAATTTACTCAAATTCGATTAAAATAAAGTTAACTTAAAATTTTTAAAATTACTAGAATAGTGAAACGCCCCAAATTTTGAACGATTGTTTGATAAATTTTGTTGATAACTAAGTCTTTGTATCTGTGGTTAAGTGCTTTGTTTATGTGTTTGAAATCAGGGGTTTGAGTTTTCCTTCTTGAATTTTTCTATTTATTTTGGTTTAATCACTATTCTTGAACTCTTAATTTAAGTTTAAATTTGCGTTAATTTATATTAAGAATGAGCGGCTGGTTCAATAGTTAAGCTTTTGAATTTCCCTAAATTTTGTGGATGAATAATTTTTGTGTTATGTGGTTAAGTTGGTTATTATTATTATTATTTTATTTTTAATGTTTAACTAACTTATTTGTTTCTATTTCTTCACTACAGGAAAACAGACTTTTTGCGGCGTTTTTTTGGCCTTTAGTGGCGCTTTCACAAGCGCTGCAAAAGACTTCGCTAAAATTTGCGGCGTTTATTTGAAAAAAATGCCGCTAAAGACCACGACTTTTAGCGGCACTTTTATAGAAAATGCCACTAAAGGTCATTGTCTTTAGCGGCGCTTTTATAGAAAACTCCGCTATAAGTGATTGTCTTTAGCGACACTTTTATAGAAAACGCCGCTGCAAGTCGTGGTCTTTAGCCCGCTACAAGTCGTGGTCTTTAGCGGCGTTTTTTTTTTATAAAACGCCGCTACAAGTCGTGGTCTTTAGCGACGCTTTTTTTATGAAACGCCGCTAGAAGTAACACCGCTAATTTGGGCAGATTTGCAATATACATTTTTCACCAATTTCCAACCCTTCTTGCATGAAATCCAACCAAAAACAACAAATATAACATGAAATTCAACCAAAAACAGCAAATCTAAATGATACAAAATTATACGAAAGATATATGATATAAATTATAAATGAAGTATAATTCAAAATTTTCTTACAATATATTAAAGTGTCAAGAAAACAAATGTCTAAGATGGTGACATTTGCGACTGCTGGAACATCTTCATCATAGTCTGAAGTTGTAGCTGGAGTTCATCATACTTTCTATTATGCTCTGTCTCCCTTGCTGCTGCCTTCGCTTTAAGTTGAGAAATTTGCTCAACTGTGCTCGCTTGCATCTGAGATATCTAGTCTCTTAACCTCTGAACTTCAGCTTGAACTTGACTCCCGGAAGGCATGTATTGCTGCGAGCTGGATCCAAAATATTGGGTCGGGTTAACACCAGATCCTTGAAATCGAACCCGACCAGACCTTTCAGAACCCAAAACTTCATTAATAATTCTGTTATCAATGTCCTCACAATTGACAGAACTATCATTCGAAGCAATCGCTTCATACTCCACTTTCTTATCTTTTAGTTTCTCCTAATAAATCAATTAAAGAGTTAAAAACGAAATATATAATAAAAAAGGAATGCAACATAACTTAACATTATTTAAAACTACTAAAGACGAATTAAACCATTATAATTAAACATTATAAATATTTATAATAAATCAAATTTTATTAAGTAAATATACCATAATTTCTGCAGCTTCGGATGTCATCGGAGATCCATCTTTCTTCCTATGCGTAATGTCAAAAAGCTGAAAGCGTCCAACTTTTTGACCAAGCGATGCTTCCTACAATATAGTAGTAAAAATATTATTTAATAGTAGAAAGTTGATAAACCGTAATATATACATATTTTAATCCCACATTTGGCATACTTTTGGATGATTTATCTCTTGAATTGTGGAATTTGATGCTACTAATCCTCTAATTTCATGTTTTATACTCAGGAGAGCTTAAGAGGATGAAAACAACGAGAAACAGGCCAAAAATAGAGAAAATGGGCCAAAGTAAGAAATCCACACGGCCTGGAGTTCGTCACACGATCGTGCCACTTTAGCAGACTCGAACACGGTCCTGGGCTCGATTCACACGAGCGTGTGCCACGAGCGTGTCCCTGTCGTGACCTGTTTTAATTCCACGCGGAAAAGGATACCTAGAGGCAAAGAAAGACATTTCGAAAGCCTATACAAACACCCTAGAGGGCAACCTAAAGGGGGCGTTTGAGAGTTCGAAAGAAGGCCTCTGTCAGGGCTTTTTACAGGAGCGAAGCCAGAGAGAGCTGAAATTAGGGAATTACTCCAAGAAAGCCAGTTGATCCATCTCAAAAGCCGGAACACGCTCAAGTCTCAGGGGGTTTTAGGGTTTTTCTTTATGTTTTGCTATTTAATTTATTCTGAGATGTATTCTTTTATAAACATGAACTAAATCCCTCAAATACCTGAGGGGGATGAAACCTAAGATGGATCTGGTTATTGTTTTCTGAACTGTATGATAAATACTTGATTTGTTCTTAATTATGTGTTCTTAATTCTTGCTTTAATATTTTAGGATATTGATCCAAGTAATGATGTGCTTATTCAAAGGAGCAAAAGTCCCTGTTTAAGAGTAGATCCAACATAGTTAAGAGGAGTTGATCGCACTCCTAGAAATAGGACGACGAAAATCTGCCAGATTAGGGTCAAACCTAATATGGGAGTCCATAGATCAAATTAATGCAACACTAGGGGTTTTAATTAGAAAGAGATTTCAATTAATCAACCTAGGGTTAGACGTTAGTAGCCTCGAAAGAGGTATTAATATAAATTAGGGAATCCTACGGATCAAGTCAAATGAATAAATCGTCTGGTTCAGAGTTAAACAACAAGTGAAGTCTAGGTGGATTCTTCCTCGGGTATTGTCTTAATCAATTGATTTTTCCAAAAGTATTTTCCCAATTCATTCTCTGTGTCTTAGCATCCTTGGTTAGTAATTAGTTAGATAAATATCAATCCTCTTTATTTTAGGATAAATAATAGAATGAAAGTCAGTACTAGTACTTTTGGTTCCTTGGGTTCGACGGTCTTGCCACTAAGCTATACTACTGTTCGATAGGTGCGCTTGCCTTAATCGTGGTGATAGTTAGTTTTTAGGCTCGATCATTCTTATTATAAATATTAAAGCTTTCAAACCACCACCAAAAGTCATTAATATTTGATAGAATTAATAAATTCATAATACTTGGGCCTCAGCTACACAAGCAAAACTTCTCGACCCTACCGTGTGTGTGAATGTTTGTTTTTGCCTGCTGCTTGTTCCAACTCACTCATGGTCCTACATAATGAAATTATTATTACATATATAGTAAATACTATAAACTAAAAAATTTATAAGAGTTTGGAATTACGTAATACCTCTCCTTTCTTTGAATTCCAGAATCTAACTGCATCTTCCCATTGGTACCTCAAAGATTTCATGGGACATTTCGCAATTTTTCTTCGAGGCTTATGTCTTTCTTAAAATAATCTTTTTTCAAAGTGCTTTTATGGTCTCTCCATTTTTTACCCAATGCCTTCTTGATATAGGCATCTGAGACCTGTAAAGCAAATCTCTCCTAAAAAACACAAGTTTAGAAAGTAAATATAAATGAAACTTAAACCAAAGTATTATAAATTATATTCACGTTTTGTTACCTTAATATTATCGAGAGCTTGATTTTTGTTGCTATCAGGCATGTGATGCCATGATTCGTAGTTGATGGGCAACATATTGGCATTTCGTGCTATAATGCCCAAATAACCTGCTAAAAGTCGAGCTTCTGATCCAACAGGCTGACCTTGACTGTTTCTACTTACTTTGACACGCTCGACAGGATTTAAGTCGTATAAATATTTAAGTAGCGTACGTCCTTGACCTCTGCGCGTCCCACCACTTTCAGCTGGAAAATAATATATTATTATATTGAAATTGAGAAATACAAGCAATAATAAGATTCTATACGAATGTAAAATAAACTTAACATTACTTTGAAATTTTGCAGGCTCGTCAACTGTCTCCGACACATTCGAAGATCCAATAGCTGTCTGCTATTCACTATTTCCTTCTTCCGAATTTGGAGTATTCTGGACAATACTTAAATTTCGTAATCTTCTTCTACGCATTTTTCCTGCAATACACATAAAATAGTTGAAACCTTAGTAACAAATAACAACAATAATAGTACATATAAAATAGTTAAATTATATAACATGACCAATATTAAAATTATAATATTACATATATTTAAAAAATTGTAAAATCTTACTACATCGTAATTCGTAAATATCTTCGTCCACATCCTGACAAACTCATTGAAATTGTGTACTAGTACTAGGGATATTTTCATTTAAGTTTTGTTCTGGAAAAGGCAAAGTTTCTGATCTTTCGACAATGTCATCTCTACTTCCATTGCCCATGTCAAATAAGTCTCTAAGGGTGTTTCGGAGTACAACGTACCAACCCTTATTAGTTGGATCTTTCGAGTAAAAAACTTGCTTCACTTGAGAAGAAAATACATACGGCTCATCTATCAATTGTTGTCCACTGTGAATCAATCGAGAGAAGTTCACCATTGTAAAACCAAATTGATCTTGTTTAATTCCGCGAGCCCTATTAACATCAGCCCAATCACCTCTAAATAAGACAACTTTCCATTTGCCATAATAATCCAACTCAATTATGCCAATAAGAAGTCCATAATACTCCACATTTCCCTCAACTGGATTACTGTCCCTATCATTAGCATAACTTGTAACTGAAGAATTAACAACAATTCCACAATTTTGAATTCTCCTCAATCTCTCGCGATATTTTGTATGAAATCTGAATCCATTGATGAGGAAGGCAGTATATCTTTTTACTATTCTATTCAGACCTTGGGAAAGCCATTTAACTTCGTCATTGACGTCCTTCCGACTCCAAACCTATTGAATCGAAAGTAAATTGAGTAATTATAAATGTTATGAGAAAACATTATTATTTGTCAATGAAAGTTTCAATTGCATACCGTTTAGCTTAACCATTCATGAAATGATTCTGTGAACAACTTATTAATTTCTGGTTGTTGTAAACTTCGGGACCGTGAACGAGCTATCAATATTTGTTTGTACTCACTATGTTAAAAAAAGGTTTACTTTGTTAGAAGATAAACAAATTATAATTATTGAATATTTATCAAATTCTAGAACTTACTTGCGTAATGGTTCCATTGAATCATGGTGAAAAAGAACATATCGATGTGCTTGTACCCACGATCTATCATCTAATTTTGCAATTTCAACTTTGCCGATTGGTTCTCCATAACTTTGAAATAAATAAGTTTCGGCCAAGTTATGATCAGTGAGCCCAGTATTTCTACTTGGTCTATTCATTCTTGTTTCAACATCTTCCAAATATCTTGAATAGAAAGTCATATATTCCTCTGCCAAGTAGCCTTCAGCAATTAATCCTTCTGGATAATGCTTATTGCGGCAGTAAGACTTCAATTTGGATAGGAACCTAAACACGATATACAACATTATAAAAAGTTGCAACTAAAGGCATTGAGGTGAATGAAGGAATAATTTACAAATAAATTAACACCTTTCTATGGGATACCTCCATCGATAAAAAACGGGTCCACCAAATATTGCTTCACGAGGGAGATGAATTACCAAGTGCACCATAGTGAAGAAGGAAGGTGGGAAGATCTTCTCCAAATTGCATAAAGTCAATGCGGCTTGCTCTTGTAGTGTCTCAAGTTTTTGAACATCCAAAACTTTGCCACAAATGCCTTTCATTATATTGGATAGTTCAATTATATAAGATATCACCTTTTTCGACATACAACACCACATAGCAACTGGCAATAAATCTTGCATCAAGATGTGATAGTCATGTGATTTTAAGGCACATAGTATTCGATCTTTAAGACTCACACATCGAGGTATATTTGATGCATACACATCCGGGACCTTTATATCCTTCAACACCATACAGAACACTTCTTTCTCTGTCTTCGACATTGAAAAAATAGATGGCGGCAACTGATATTTCCTATTCGGAAGTGCTTGGGGATGAACTCACGCCGAATTCCCATGTGGACTAAATCAAGTTGACTCTGAAGATTGTCTTTCGATTTTCCATCGACATTTAAAATAGTCCCAATGATGTTCTCGCAGACATTTTTCTCAATGTGCATGACATCAAGATTATGTCGTAAAATGTGATGCTCCCAATAAGGCAACTCAAAAAAAATACTTCTTTTTTTCCATAAGTCCGCCTCATTAGGATCATTCGCTTCATCAGATTCATCATCAAATTCATCCATTGATCTTCATTTCTTTGCGTGTTGGGCGGTTGATTCATCTTCACATAAATGAAATTTATATCTTTCAACATGAACAAGATTTCAGATCCATCAGTCTGCGAATGAGCTTCTCTGAACTCTTCAGTACCGTCAAGCAGGGTACTCTGAAATCTAAATATATGATTTCCCGGTAACCACCGATGATGCTCCATGTAAGAGAACTTTTTCCCATTATATAACCATTGCGAACATGTTTACGCAGTGATAAACCGTAAAAGTAACATATTTTAAACCCACATTTAGCTTACTTTTTCCCACATTCCTTGATTTATATAAAAAGGTGCTTGTAATCCTTTCTTTTTATGTCTTATACCCAATAAAGCACCCGAGGATGAAAAGAACACAAAATGGGCCCAAAACTGAGTAAATGGGCCTTAGCACAAAATCGACACGGCCTAGCCCAAAGTTTACACGGCCGTGCCTCGACGAATACCTAAAGCACGGCCTCAACTCCGTCACACACGGCCGTGCCTCAAGTTAGAAATCCGAACACGGTTGGGTCTCGATCCACACGGACGTGTGCCACAGTCGTGCCTCTGTCACTGGAAAGAACAATTTTAGTCGGAAAAGGATACTTAGGGAGAAAGAATCGCATTCCAAGAGCCTATATATATCCCCTAAGTGTCACCTTTGAAAAGGCATCAAAGCTAGGCCAAGGAGCCAAGCCGAGAAGGTCAGAGTTAGGGAATAACGCGGGGATAGCCAGTTGATCCATCCCAAGAAGCCGGAGTTATACTCAAGATGGCGGAATTCTCCTTCAATTCCTTCAGGGAGTTTTAGGGATTTCTTATATTTTGTTTTATCTTTTCTCTTGAGATGTTTTCTTTTTACTTTATGAACTAAATCCTTTAGATACCTAAAGGGGATGAAACCTAGATGAATTTTGTTATTTGATTTCTAAGTTATATGATAATTGCTTAGTTTGTTCTTAATTATGTTGCTTAATCCAAATCTAATGTGCTTAGGTGGAAGAGGAATAGACCCTGCCTAAGAGTAGATCTAACATAATTAAGCGGAGTTGATCAGACGCCTAGAGATAGGGTTATGAGATTTTGCCGGATTAGGGTGAAACCTAATATGGGAGTCCATTGATCGATTTACTGCTATCCTAGAGGGTTATTATAAGCGAACAAGAGTTCCACTAATTAGCCTAGGGTTAGACATTATTCGCCTCGAGAGAGGGTTTAATATAGGTTAGGGAGTCTCACGGATCAAGCTAAGTAAAGAAATCATATAATTTAGGGTTAGATAACAAGTGAAGTCTAGGTGGATTCCTCCTGAGGGTATCATCGCAATCAACTGAGTTTTTATTCAAAGTTATTTTCCAATTCATCTTCTTGTCTTGTGTTTTTAGTTTAGTTTTCGTCAATATAATTTAAAGCAATTTCACTCTATTTTTAAGGCTAAGTAATAAAAAGAAAGTTAGTATTAGTACTTTTAGTTCCTTTGGGTTCGATATCCGGTCTTGCCTAAGTTATACTACTGTTCGATAGGTACACTTGCCTTTAATCGTTGTCAAAGTTAGTTTCCAGGTTCGATTAGTTTCCAGGTTCGATCGCGTTCATTATAAATTTCAAAGCTCTGATTTACAGCGATCAAGTTTTAAAGCTCTATTTTTATTACTTTAGCTATTATTTTATTCGCAATTTATTTCTTTTGTTTCTTAGGTTAAATTTTAATTTTTATAATTTTTAATTCTTTCTCTTTTCAAGGTACCTCTAGTTTATGACTAGAAGGAACCCGAGAGGACCTTTGGTATACAAAAGTGATATTGAAGCAACCGCTCGTAGGAATCATAGGGAAACCAGGTGAGCCCTAGATTACTCAGTAAGAGAGGAAGAAAACAGATCCAATCCTACTGAAGGGATGGACGAAAACAATCCACCACCATGCGATGTGGGAGATCACAATGCTCCGCGTACAATGTTTGATTATGCAAAATCGTATTTAACAGGAGCATAACCTAGTATTGTTAGGCCCGCTATAGCTGCTAACAATTTTGAATTAAAACCTAACACAATACAAATGATTCAACAGTTTGTTCAATTTGATGGTTTGCAGGATGAAGATCCAAACATGCATATAGCTAACTTTTTAGAATTCTATCATACCTTCAAAATAAATGGCATTTCTGATAATGCCATACGTCTTCGGTTATTTCCTTTTTCATTGAGAAATAGAGCTAAACAGTGGTTAAACTCGTTACAACGAGAGTCAATCACTACATGGGATCAGATGACCGAAAAATTTTTAATGAAATACTTTCCACTAGCAAAAACGGCCAAATTAAGGAATGATATCTCTTCTTTTGTGCAGATGGATTTAGAAACACTATACGATGCATGGGAGAGATTCAAGGATCTCTTGCGGAGGTGCCCACACCATGGCTTACCATTGTGGCTACAAGTCCAAACCTTCTATAATGGTGTAAACCCCTCAACAAGGCAATTGATTGATTCAGCCACCGGTGGAACCCTGAACAATAGAACTCCAGAAGCAGCCTACGAATTCATTGAGGAAATGTCATTAAACAATTATCAGTGGCAAGCTACAAGGGCTAAACTGACGAAATCAGTAGGATTTTTCAACGTCGATGCTATGACCATGCTATCAACGCAGCTAGAGATAATGAATAAAAAGCTTGATAATTTGTGTTCTTCACAGGCACATCCAGTCATACAGTGTGACGCAAGTGGAACCGTGGCGAATCCTGAGTACCCACCATACCAACCGGAAGCAGAGAGCGAACAGATGAACTATATAGGTAATAATTTCCAATCCAATAATAATCCTTATAGTAATACTTACAATCCAGGTTAGAGGAATCACCCAAATTTCTCATAGGGAGGTCAAGGCAATCAAGGAAATCAAAAGCAACAACCTCCTCAAAACTTCCGAAATCTGCCCTATCCACAAGAAAAGAAACCAACCCTCGAGGAATGTATCCAAGAAGCTGATAGAACAATTAAAAGCAACGAGAGCCGAATTGATGAAATTGCTAAGTCAGTCAAGGAAGTTAGAAATGTAGTTGAACAACTCGCAAAGCTAATGTCAGAACGACCACAAGGACGTCTACCAAGTAATACAGGGATTAACCCTAAGGAGCAAATTCAAGCCATCACAGCTCAGGACAGCGAGGAGTTAAATAAACCCAAACCAATTCCAGAAAGTAAGGTAGACAAAGGTACAACAGAGGTAGCACAAGAAAAGCCAAAACCGGTAATCAAAGAGTACAAACCTCGCATACCTTATCCCGAAGCATTACAAAGTGACGATTTAGAAGAAAAATTAGGTAAGTTTCTTAAACTTTTAAAGAAATTACATATTAACTTACCTCTTCTTGAAGCTCTTTTTCAGATGCCAGACTCGAGGAAATTTTTAAGACAGCTCTTAATCAACAAACGCAAAATAGATGAAGAGTATCACGTGGAACTAAACTCAACATGCTCAGCAATGTTACAAAATAGACTACTACAGAAGCAAAAAGATCTAGGGAGTTTTACAATTCCATGTTTAATTGGTAGTTTAAATATTGATAATGCGTTAGCTGATTTAGGGGCAAGCATAAATGTTATACCTTATACATTGTTTAAGCGACTAGGTCTAGGGATGCCCAAACAAACTAGGATGAGTATTCAATTAGCAGATAAAACTGTTAGAATTCTTAGAGGCATTATTGAAGATGTTCTCGTAAAAATCGATAAATTTGTTTTCCCAGTAGACTTTGTTGTTTTAGACATGGATGAGGATAATTCAATCCCCTTAATTTTAGGAAGACCTTTTCTAGCAACTGCCAAGACTAAAATTGATGTTGCCACATGCGAGCTCATACTTTGTGTAGGTGACGACTCAATTAGTCTTCAAGCCCTCGACTCATCTAGGTCATCAAAGAATCAAGATGAGAAAGAAAATTCTTTTAATAATCATTCAAATACACCCTCTTTATAGGAACCACCAAAAGAGGGAACGATTGAATCGGATCCTCAATTCAGTGCCAATAAAGAAATAACTCACGAGGAGCAAAGAATTCAACCCAATGACTTAGATGAGTGGAAAACGTACTTCAAGGAAAAACTAGAGTTACACGAGGAAGAACCAAAATCACACGAAGTGAAACCAGAGAAACCACTAGAAGAGCTCGTGGGGACATCAAATCACTTTAAAATAGGAGACCAGGTTCTGTTAGATAAAGCTGAGCCTCACATCACCACAACAGACCTGAAGGAAAAGAGAAAACTTCTTCTTAAGGTACACGATATCTTCCCACAAGGAATAGTTGAGGTCAGCAATCCAATATTCGACAATTTCAAGGTAAACGCTTCTCGACTTCAACTTTGTCAAGAGAATAAAACCATAAGCATGAGGGAAGATATTCAGACATTTAAACCTCCCTAAAATTTTTAAATACAAGGAAAGTCTAGCTTAAGACTATAAATGAGCACTTCTCGGGAGGCAACTCGAGTACTAACCCTATTTCTTTTTGCATTTCTTTTTTCTTTTTCTTCTCCTTTTTAACTAACCAAAAGTGCAGACCACACGACCTTACACACGGCCGTGTCCGGGGCTGTGTAGACCACCTGAACTACCACCCTGATAGGGCAAAGGCCGTGCAATTCAGTCCAACCACCCCCAATGTCACGGATCCAACCACCCTCCCCACGGGCACTGACAGATAGAGCACGGTCGTGCCCACAACCGTGTGAAGCTACTAACTTATCGAACACGGGTAAGACACGCCCGTGCAGAATGACCGTGCCAAAAGCGAAACTTCACAAGCACGGGCATAGAGGGATCAAACACGGGCATAGGGCGACAACACCCTCTATAACACGGCCGTGTGAGAAGGCCGTGTAATTTGACACACCCTGGGACCACAGCCGTGGGGGAGTACCAAATTTGAACATCTATTTAAACCCCTCACCTCTTCCCCTTCGCCCCATCTGATTTCATCCTTATTTTCTTTGATTTTCACTCTCTTCCATCTCAGATTCTCCACTTACTAAGACTCTAGATCCTTGAGCCAGGCAACACCATGTCGAAGAAGCGTAAAAGGCCAAACCTCTCAAAGGAGGACGATCAACATGAGTTCATACCGGCAGCTTCATCCAAACAAAAAGCCAAGGATATTTGAGGCTACTTAGTTTTCATTTTTCTTTTCTTTTTTGCTTCAATTTCCTTCCCTTTGACTATTTTTTGCTTCATTTAGTTTAATCGATTTGCATTTTTTAGTATCAGGTTCGTCAGGCTGCTAGGGAATCACGCCACTTCAGCCACTGCTAGCACCTCCCCAGCGTTAGAGGTCACACACGCCTCGCGAACCATACAACAATAAGGACTCTTCGGTCTATTTATCTTTAAATTTTGTTTTGTTTACATTTTTTTTTCTTTTTTCTTTATTTTTCTTATATTTAATTTTCTATTTAGTTTATTTTATATATGACTCAATAATTCCTGGCTAACTCTCTACGAGCTCCCAATTTCTTCATCTAAACGCAGAGCTCAGTAGTAGCAACCACCCATCCGGAAAACCATCCAAAATTCAGGGAGTATTCTTTCCCCCTCTCTTTTGATCTATCCTTTACATATAATTATCTATCTTTGTACATTGAGGGCAATGTACATCTTAAGTGTGGGGGGTGAATAGTTATTTTGAGAAAATGTCTAACTTTCTGCATTATTCTCAATCCCTAAAAATAAAAGTGCCTAACTTTTTTTATTATTCTCAAATCCCTGATTTAGTCTTGTTCTTAAGCAAATTTGTCATATTACAAATTAGGATGAAATTTCTAATGATTTATGATTTTTATTGACATGTTCTTGAATAAGTCATAGTTAATTGTACATTGATGTTTAATTTAAAGAATATTAGAGAATCAAGCATGATAAGTTTGTTTTTCAGGAATTAAAATTTTGCTAGGTTGTTAACCTAAATTTGAATACTACCTTGAAATTTAAAATTCACGAGGATGATGTCAAAACACCCATAATTTTTTGTGAGTATTTGAACTTTATAGAGCATACATTCTTTTTCGTGCTCATTTTTTGATTATGAGTGTGTCAACTATGAACTGTTATTCTAGAACTTGCCTCGTTTTTACATGTTGAGAGAGGGTTAGACGTTATTCGCCTCGAGAGGGGGTTTAATATAGGTTAGGGAGTCTCACGGATCAAGCTAAGTAAAGAAATAATATAATTTAGGGTTAGATAACAAGTGAAGTCTAGGTGGATTCCTCATGAGGGTATCATCGCAATCAACTGAGTTTTTCTTCAAAGTTATTTTCCAATTCATCTTCTTGTCTTGTGTCTTTAGTTTAGTTTTCGTCAATATAGTTTAAAGCAACTTCACTCTATTTTTAAGGCTAAATAATAAAAAGAAAGTTAGTATTAGTACTTTTAGTTCCTTTGGGTTCGATATCCTGTCTTGCCTAAGCTATACTACTGTTCGATAGGTACACTTGCCTTTAATCGTTGTCAGAGTTAGTTTCCAGGTTCGATCGCATTCATTATAAATTTTAAAGCTCTAATTTACAGCGATCATGCAGCACAACAAAGACAAGCATAACATCCCTTGGTACTCTAACCAAATAAATTGGCATAAGCCGAGAAGTCATTAATAGTCCACATTAAAGCTGCACGTAAATTAAAGTTCTCCTTTCTCAGTACATTATATGTCTCAACACTAGTCTATAATTGTTTTAACTCTTCAATAAGTGGCTGCAAATAAATGTCAATATCATTTCCAGAACCTTTCTCTCCAGGGATAATCATAGATAAGATAAAGAATGATTGTTTCATGTAAATCCATGGAGGCAAATTGTAAGGAACAAGCACTATAGGCCAAGTACTATACACAGTGCCCATGGTTTCTTAATGATTGTTTCATGTAAATCCATGGAGGATCGCTTGCAAAGCTTGGAAATTTACTGTCAAATGATTTCCAAGCTAAAGAACCCGTAGGATGCCTTAACAATCCATCATCGGTTCGTCCATCATGGTGCCACGTCATAGACTCGGCTATCTTCGACGACATGAAAAGCCTTTGAAACCTTAGTATTAGCGAAAAATACTGCAAAATCTTAATTGGCTTCTTCCTTGACTGTGCATCATTTTCATCCTCGTTACCATCTTCTGTATTTCTATTCATCCAACAGGATTGACCGCATACATGACAGCACTGTCGATTTTTCCGGTCGCCCCAATACAACATGCAGTCATTTGGGCAATTATGAATTTTGTTGTACCCGAGGCCCAAATCTTTTATCAGTTTCTTCATGTCTTTGCATGATTGAGAGATTTTTGCAAACGGGAACATTTCTCTCAAAAATTCTAATAGCATTGTCAAAGAGTTTGCGGTCCACCCCCTCAAACATTTTAAGCGAAAAAGACGAATACAGAAAGACATTTTTGAAAATTTTGATCCCTCATAAAGTTCTTCATTCATTTCACCAAGTAACGTGTAGAACTTCGCCGCTTCTTCATTTGGCTGTTCATCAGGTACACTTCTTCCCGTTTCGTTGAAAGTGTTTCCACCAAAATTATAATCATCGGATGCAACCAAGTCAGGTGAAAATGATTGTAAACCATCACTACACATATTACATGCATCTCGCAACATACCTTCCATGTCATCTTCTCTAACATTCTGATTGTAAACACTATGAAGATAACCCAGATTAATCGTTGAAGAGGCTCCACTAGATGTACACTCTCCATGGGAAATCCATTTTTTATACCCCCGAATAAAGCCATCAACAATTAGATGTTCGTAAACAACTTCACGATAATGCCAATTGATATTGCCACACTTCTTACACGAGCAAAGAATCATATCCTCTTGGCTTGCATTTTGAAATGCAAAATTTAGAAAAGTTTCTACTCCATTTCGATAGTCGTTGCTTACCCTTGACAAATTCATCCAAGTCCTATCTATTTCGTAGTTGTTGAAGTCTAAAGTTGACAATAAATTACACATGTAAGTTGTTTATTTATAAGTGTAATTAAGTTATGTAAGTTATGATATGATATATATTTATGTATCATGTAAGTTATGTAAGTTATGAAATTTGAACTTTAAATTATGTAAGTTATGTATTATGTAAGTTATGTAAATTATGTAAGTTATAAAATTTGATCTTTAAATTATGTAAGTTACGTATTATGTAAGTTTTGTAAATTATGTAAGTTATGAAATTTGAACTTTTAATTATGTAAGTTATGTAAATTATGTAAGTTCTGAAATTTAAACTTTAAATTATTTAAGTTGTGTAAATTTAAACTAGATGGCAAATTTAAGTAAGTAAAATGATCCAATATTTGAAAGGAAAACCAACATAAAATCAGCAGTTTTTGTAGGCGCGGCTCAAGGCTCTTGCTGGTTTCCATGATTATAATATTTTTAGTGTTATTTTAAATAATGAATTTTTTTTTTTAAGTTTTACTTCAATCCGTATTATTGTTGCTGTAACAATTAAGAAGCGTAATATTCTCACTACGATATTCACTTTTTTAAAAATTATATTTTAAGATAAATTAGTAATTTAAAAAAAAATAATAAATCAATTATTTTAATTACATGAAAAATAAAAAAATTATTTCTAAAATAAATATAATATTAAATATAATTATTATTTTATCTTGAATTTTAACAAGTTTTTGTTAAATTGATGTTGTATAAATAATACAATAAATTATTATAAGTCTGGTATAGCCATAGGTTAGGTTAGTAATATTAATTCATTCATTAGTTTAGGCAAACAATGATGATGGAAACAAACGGTTGGGCAACCATTAAACTTTTTCATAGGCTAACTTAACAATTAAACTTTAATTAAAAAATTGGGAGTAAAACTCTTCACGAATTGAATCGAATTGAAAATTCTTTACTTTAATTAAAAATTGTTACTAAAATTTTTTTTACAAAATTCATTTAAAAAACAATCACAAAGCTAGTAGAGATTATCATATGCCATGTTAAAAATTCATTTAATATCAATCATGTTAAAATTTTAGGATATTAATAATTGAAAATTCATAAGCCTATACATATAGTGCAGAAAATGCATAAAATCTTTGAAAATCAGAGAAAAATACACTAATACTAATAGCAACAGTAAAGTAACGTAGAAATTAAGTAAACCAAAGTATTAATATATTTTTTAAGTTAATCAAGAATTAACAGAAGCTTAATTTGTTTTTAGCCGGATCATATGATCTTCCTCCCAATGAATAAAAAAAAAGAACAATAAAATTGAACTCCATAAGTAAACCATGCAAAAGTATATTATAAATAATGAAATAAAGGCTCACATAATATTGATTTCTCAGTCTTAATTGAACTAGGGTGTCAATTTTAGATACAAGTACGTATCCAACAGGGGTATGTTTAATTTTCTTTTAAAGCTTTTCCATGTATTTAGAGGGTCCTTGGAGAGTCATATACCTATAACCATGTCCTAAAATGCGTCAGATAGAAGCACTTCTAGAAAAATATGAAGTGTAGCAGTAACAAAGATTTCTATATTGCAAAATTAGGAGGTCAACCCCTTCTCTTCTTGACAAGCAAAAATCATACCTTTAAAAGTTGCAAAATAAACTCAAGGGCTTCTTTGGGGCTTTTCCTGTCTGCAATTCTTATCGTTGCTACGGCGTGTGGAATGGCCTAACAAACCAAAGAAAATGAAGAAGGTTTAAGGAACGCCCACAAACTACATTTAAGTTAGAAATTTAGTAACTCAGTCTTAAGTACTAATGCATGCAAGAAGCATCTCAAAGTAAAGAAAAAAGCTAGAAGTCTAAACAGCATACAGAGGCAATTAACCTAATTTATGCAAAAGTACCACATGAACATAGAAATATTAGTGTTGCTATCTTGGGATCAAGGAACTCCCACAAACTACATTTCAGTTATACATTTAGCAACCCAAGCGTAAGTACCGGTGCATAAAAGAAGCATCTCAAAGTAAGGAAAAAAGCATTAAAAAACCCTTAATTTCTCACCACAAATGTGACATGCAAAAAGGATTATATAATGAGTACGTAAAGAAGATTGGAGGGACACAAAACAGACAGAGGACCTAGATTTTAATCTCTAACAAGGATCTCTAACCCAGAATCAATTATTTGGATTTAATTCTTTTTTCAATACAATTTTCTAACGATCACCTAGATGGACAAACACAAACAAATATGACACTGAGCAAAGCAAAACCAAAAGAAATCAGGGCAAAGCTGTAAAATAGAAGTAACACAGAATGAAATTTTATGCATGGCCATAGTTTCATTCTAAGGAGAGCACAATACGGAAGTTGCAAAATACCTTTGCGACCTGAATTTCCAGTGGCGGCAGGTGAGAGAAGATGCGACGGTGGAGATTTGAGAGAATGGGGATTTTGAATTCAGGATTTAGGGATTGCAAAATCTGGGGGAAAACTTGGGGGAAATTCAGATGGTGGTGAAAAGAATTCGGGGAAATCAGATTTGGGGGAAGTAAAGAACATTCGGGGCTAAAAACAACGTCGTTTAAGCTGAGTTTAATAAATTTTGCAGCGCTTGTAAAAACGCCACTAAAAGCAAAACATAAAAGGACACCGTTTTGTAAACACCTAATACATATTGGTGGCATTTTCGGCTAAAACGCCGGTAAAGCAAACCTTTTTGCGGCATTTCTGTAAAAATGCCACTAAAAACAAGGATGAAAACGCTGCCGTTTTGCACTCTTAAAAATATTTTTGTGGCGTTTATATTGAAAATGCTAGTAGCACATAATCTATTGCGGCATTTTAGAGAAAACGCCACTAAACATGCAGAATAAAACGGTGCCATTCATCAGTTTTTTCATACATATTACCGGTTTTTTTTAAAAAATGCCACTATTGCTAACTTATTAATATTGTTTTTTTATTAGATTTATTATTTAATAAATAAATTTCATGTTAAAAAATTGAAAAATGGTTATTCATGTATTTATAAATATTTTATAATAATAATAATTTTTAATAAATATTTTATTTAATAAATTTCATGTTTGCAGGATTCAGGGCTGGAAGAGACCAAAAAATAATAATTTCCCTAAAACCTAAACCTTAAACCCTAGACCTAAACCCCAAACCTTGAAAACCATAAACCCTAAACCTTAAAACTCTAACCCTAAACCCTCAACCCCAAATAGTAAACCTTAAACCCTAAACGATAAACTAGAACCTTTAAACTGTATAACTCTAGTCTGAACACCTTAAACCATAAACTAAAAATCACAAACCCGAAACCATATATATATCCACTAAACATGAAACCCTTAAACTCGAACCACATAACCAATAAACACAAAACACTAAACCATAAACACTGAACCCTTCAATCATAACCAATAAATATGAAGCCATAAATCATACCATCTAGACCCTAAATCTTAAACCCTAAAATATCACATTTATTGCAATGTTTTTTTTATCAAAAACTAATGGATTTGGGAAAAAAATTTAGGGAAGAAATAAAGGGTTTTGTGTAAAATTTTGGGGAAATCTGATTTGAAAAAAAAAATTATAGGATTTCTGGGGTAAATAAAATGAAGTCGTTTTAGTGAAATTGAAATAACATTATTTGTGGCGTTTAAGAAAAACGCCACTATTTCATAACAATTGCGGCGTTTTTAAAAAAAAAAAGCCACTAAAAAATAAATTAATGATGAGAAACGAAGTCGTCCAGAGCAAATTGGAATTGCAAATTTGTGGCATTTATAAAAAACGCCACTAAAATTTTATTCTCTCTTCTGAAATGTCGTCGTTTAGGGAAATGAGAGTTGCAATTTGCGGAGTTTATTAAAAACGCCACTAAAAAATTAATTCTCTATCGAGAAACGTCGTTGTTTTAGGCAATGGTTGATGCACATTTACGGCGTTTTCAGCATAAAACACCACTAAAACTTAGTTCCCTAACCTGAAACGAAGCTGTTTAGGGCATATTGGTATTGTATATTTGCGGCGTTAAAGAAAATGCCACTAAAAATCTTATTCCCTGTTGTGCAATGTCGTCAATTAGGTTTAAGTTTACGGCGTTTCTTATAAACACCACTAAGTGTTTAATACTCTAAAACGACACTACGCCGTTTGAGTCGAGTTGGTTTTGCAAATTTCTAGCATTTATGTAAAACGCCACTAAAAATTTAATTCCCTGTTGCAAAATGTCATCGTTTACGACAAATGATTATTGCAAAATTGCGGCGTTTTCGTAAAATTGCTACTAAGAATTAATACGCTGTACTGGAACTGCGTCGTTTTTGTCAAATTTGCGGTGTTTATTACAAACACCGCTAATATAAAAAATTTGCGGCGTTTTTTTCCGAAGCGCCACTAAAACTTTTTCCTCCTGTACTGAAACGGCGTCGTCTGGAAAATTTTAATAATTTTTTTGCGCTATACCTCCAACCTTTTCCAGCGTTTTGTCTTTAGCACCACTAGTGTAGAACTTTAGCGACGTTTTTGTTTCAAACGCCACAAAAAATGCCGCTAAAAGTTGAATTTGCTGTAATGCTTCTTTCTTTCAATTTATTTTTCTTTTCTTTCTTTCTGCTTCTTTTTTCCCTATTGTTTTCTTTTAGATTACTCTAATTTTGCTTTTAATTTATTTCTGTTAGTTTTGCAACTATTCTATCGAAGGAGTTGCCTATTTTGTCGTGTTCGACTGAATACTATCAATGTAAGTTCTATGGTTGAAATTCTGTGAATGTTACTCTCGCTTGTAACACCCCAAAATTTGAACATTTTTTTTGATAAATTTGTCAATAATTAAGTTTCTATATTTGTGGTTTAGTGCTCTATTTATGTGTTTGAGATTGGGGTTCGAGTATTCCTTTTTGAAATTTCTCTATTTATTTTGACTTAACATTTACCTTTGAACTCTCGACTTATATTTATTTCTGATAAGATTCTTTAACTGACTTGATCTTGTTGTTGGGATTCTTCCTTTTCTTTAGTGCTATTATTAGCTTTATTATCCCTTATTTAAACTTCAAATATATTATAGTGTTCTTTAACCACCTTATTATCTTCATCCCCTCTTGAAATAGTTTTTATTGATGTATGGACCTCTCCAATGCACTATGTCGACAAATTTAAATATTATATAATCTTTGTTGATCACTTCACCAAATACATATGGTTGTATCCTTTAAAGCGCAAGTCTGAGGCTCATGATACTTTCATCCGTTTCAAAGCCTTTGTCGAAAAGTTCTTCGACACTAAAATTAAAACAGTCTATTCAGACAATAGCGGTGAATACCAATCCTTATTGTTGTTTTTCAACATCAATAGAATTTCCCATATTACATCTCCTCCTCACACCCCTGAGCATAATGGTTTTGCTAAACGTCAACATTGACATATAGTAGAAACTGGTCTCTCTCTTATTTCCCATGCCTCAATGCCTCTATCCTATTAGTCATATGCCGTTTCTACAGCTATTTATCTTATAAACCGTATGCCTATGCCTACCCTTCACAATGGCTCCTCATACTTCAAACTTTTTGGCACTCTTTCTAACTATAGCAAACTCCGAAGCTTTGGTTGCCTTTGTTATCCGTAGCTACATCCCTATGCCTCTCATAAACTTGCACCTAGATCGACCCCTTGTCTCTTTGTCGGTTACTCTCTTCTCAGAGTGCCAATCTATGCCTTGATACGTCTTCCCATCGCCTGTATACTTCTCGTCATGTTCGTTTTATTGAAAATGTTTTCCCTTTTACACAAACTGCGCCTACTCTCCCTAGACCTACTCTCTTTACTATTTCTGAGTGATGCTCATTGTCTATACCAATCATTACTTCATCCGCCTCAACACCTACAACTACACCCATCTCTACTGCTCCATCTCCTTCCACCACTTCATCTGATCCAAACCTTCAACTGTCTTTTCCGACTACTCTAGACCAAATTGTCTCACCAACCCTTCTTACCTCCACTCAACCTGAATTACCAACCCTCCTTACCTTCACTCAACTTGAATTACCAACCACCACCGCCATACAGCCACATTTATCCTCTCCCAGTGTTGTTACTCGTTCTAAATACAATATAAGCAAACCCATTCAAAAACTCAACCTTCATACAAAACTCGACCTCCTTACCCGTGAACCAACCACAGTTATTCAAGCCTTAAAAGACCCTCAGTGGAGATGTGCCATGTCCGATGAATTTGATGCTCTTCTTCATAATGGAACATGGAATTTGTTCCATCGTGCCCCACTCAAAATGTAGTAGGCTGTAAATGGATATTCCGTACTAAATATCATTCTAACGGTTCACTTGACAGGTACAAAGCTCCTCTAGTTGCAAAAGGCTTCCATCAACACCCAGGCGTCAATTTTACAGAAACTTTTAGTCCCATTGTTAAACCAACCACGGTACGCCTGGTACTTAGCCGTGCTGTTAGTCATGGTTGGGTCCTTCATCAGCTTGATGTCAATAACGCCTTCCTCCAAGGCATCCTTTCAGAGGATGTGTTTATCACTCAACCTCCGAGGTTCATCGACCACGATAATCCTAATCATGTGTGCCGACTTCAGAAAGCTATATATGGGCTTAAACAGGCTCCGCGTGCTTGGTATAATGAATTACGGTTATTCTTGCTATCTTTTGGATTTATCAACTCCATTGCTGATGCCTCGCTGTTTGTCTTTCGTGGCCACAATACTGTAATTTATCTTCTTGTCTATGTTGATGATATCATCATTACAGGCAATACCTCTTCGGCTATATCTCAGTTTCTTCAACACCTATCTGTTCGGTTTTCATTGAAGGATCTTGGTCACTTGCATTATTTTCTTGGTGTCGAGGTCATTCCCCATGCTGATGGCTTATTTCTTAGTCAGTGCAAATACATTGCTGACCTTCTAGAGCTTAGATGATTGAAGCTAAACCGGTATCAATACTTATGTCCTCCTCAGAGTCTCTAACATTACATTCTGGTTCCCCATTAGCAGATGCAGCTGCCTATCGCACCATTGATAGCAGTTTTCAGTATCTCTCGTTAACATGACCCGATATCTTCTATGCTGTTAACAAGTTGTCGCAGTTCATGCATCAACCTATGGCCGATCATTAGACTACCGTCAAACGACTGTTACGCTATCTCTATGGTACCTTGGATCATGGCCTCTCCATCCGTCATCATTTGCCTCTTGCCCTTCATGCTTTTTCTGATGCTGATTGGGCTGGTGACAAAGATGGCTTTACCTTTACAAGTGCTTAAACAATTGCTCAATCTTCTACCGAAGCTGAGTATCATTTCGTGGCTGATACAGTTGCTGAATTACGCTGGCTGTGCTTCCTTCTGTCTGAACTCGGTGTTACCATACCACAACAGCCAGTGATATATTGCGACAATGTTGGAGCCACACATCTCTGTGCCAATCCAGTATTTCATTCAAGCATGAAGCATGTTGTGCTACACTACCACTTCATCTGTGAACAAATACAAAGCGGTTGTCTTCATGTGTATCATATTTCCACTATCGACCAGTATCGTTACCTCGCCGATAGTTTGTTCACATCATCAACAAGATTGGCCTCACTTCGACGTCGTCTATCTTGCTGGGGCATGATAAGATTCTTCAACCATCTTGATCTTGTTGTTGGGATTCTTCCTTTTTTTTAGTACTAATATTAGCTTTAATATCCCTCATTTGAACTTCAAATATTGTTAAATAGTTTGTTATTTCTCTATGTATATATAGGTTGGTAGTGCTTGTCAAAAGTGATATGAATAAAATCTTCTTCTCTAAATTACTTTCTGTTTCTCTCATTCTATAATTTCTACGCTAATTTATGTCAAGAATGAGCTTACTGGTTCAATAGTTAAGCATCTATAAACTTTTTGGTCCTGTTTTTGAATATTTGCACATGCGTTAAGGAAATATTTTTATGCTACTTGTAAAAGCTTGTTAGTTTTTTTTGTTTAGTTTGTGTTGTTTAGAAGTTCTATTTACCGTTTTTGTTTTCTCTTTCTTTTTCTTCACTTCACGTTTTCCTTTTCTTCTTTCTTTCTTTTATTTTCTTTCTCTTTTTCGTTTCTACTTGCTTCTATTGACTGCTATCGGGTTTAATTGGAAACTTTAAGTTTTTCGTTGCGTCAAATGAAAGGTTATTGAGTAAGTTTTGTTGTTATTCTCTTTTGCCTCACGAAATTTCGTTGTTTGCTTTAAAGTTAGAAATGACTGATGTTTGCTTGAATCTACATTAGTTGTGTGATTGTGGTTTTGTAAGGCGAAGGTCTTGAATCCGTTGTTACATACGAGGTAACGGTTGTTTTTCGAGTTGGGGTTCTATGTCAAATTTTTTGACATAAGTTTGGGTGGCACAATAATCTTAGCATTGCGCTGCGAATAATTGCATAATTGGCTTTTAGATTACTGTTGTTAGGTTTTGAACTTCTTCTAGGTGCTTCTATTCGAAATTGTACCAAATGTGTACTGAAAACCCGATTTTTTGTGACTTTTGAACGCTGGAAAACATGGCTGTCGACGCCACATGGCTATGTGGCAGACTGTGTAACTCACTGTTTATTAATTAGAGGCACACCGGCTAGGGACACGGGCGTGTGTAAGGCCCTAAAAATAGGTCTAGTAGTTTCGGGTAAGTTTACCGGGTTCCGAGTGAAAATTAAGAGTTAATCGAGTTTATTAGTAAATTTTTAGTTAGCTTAATTTTATTTAAAAATCGGGAAATAATATTTCAGAAAATAAAAATGCTTTTAGAAAATTTAATTTTATAGTTTTAAATGATTTTTGGGTAAAATAAATGTTTTGGGTCAAATTAGAATTGAAAAATAAATTAAAATAGGGGTTTAATTAAAAGAATTTAAAATATTAATTACATAGGACTATTTTGCAAAATAAGGGAAATATTTGAGTGGTTCTATGACAAATTACCCATATTTTCAGAATTTTGGAGGAAAAGGATTATTTAGTAAAACAAGGGGATTGTGGGAGTGGTCTGATGGCAATTTCCCCAATTTTTGGAAATCAGGTTCAAAAATGCTGCAGCCTCCTCACTTCACACACAATTCTCACCCCATTTCTAGGTGTTTTCTCTCATTTTTCATTTTCATTTTCGAAGTCCACATATCAAAGATTAGGTTTCATCTTTTTTTCTCTCAAAATTCTTTCATAATTCTCCAGAAAAGATTTCTAAAGTTGAGAAAAAAAAAAACTCATCTGAGTTCTTCAAAGATTTTGATCCAATGTTTAATATTGGTGATTCCAAATCGATTGAAGGTATTTTCTCAACTCTAAATTTATTCTAAGGTTGACAGCAAGGCGAGTTTGCGAACCTTGCTCGCAGAGCGAGAACGCGAACTCAGCTCGTAAGGCAAAGCAAAGGACCCAGCTCGTAACACAAGGCTACAGATCCAGCTCGCAGGGACCCAAGGAAGGCCACTATCTCAGCTTGCATACACCTAGGGAGCTCACAAAAAGGGTCGGGTGCTCCGCAGGCCACCTAAACATGTGTCTCGTAGGTACAGAGCCCGTCCAGAATGTCAGTCCCAGGAACTGAAAGGACTGCGTGCTTCGTAGACACGTGCCTAGTAAACCTGGAGTTCGCAAAGAATGTCGGTACTAGGGACAGAGAATGCCAGTACCAGAGGCAACAGAGTCAAGACAAAATAGTGGGACCCTATCATGAGCTGTAATAATATCTGTAACAATATATATAAATACCGAACACTCCTATGAGTAACACACGATAAAATATTACTCATCAAATCAAAATTTTATTTCAATTGAAAATCTTTTATTATTACACTACGAAATCAATTCACAATTAAATCCAAATGAAGGGATAAAATTGAGCCTCAGATATTTAAAAAAGAAAAACAATGACTTTTTTAGAATTAAAATATATTCAAAATGGAAGCAAACCCTTTAAAAGATCCATCAACTTGCAGTACTCTCCTATGGTCTTCTCATCTACGCCATTCCTCAACAACTGCGGGAAAAACAACCAGACGGCAGTCACCGCCACAAATCCCAAAGCCAACGCCCCGGAAACCACCGGGTTCAACCTCACTTTCTCAGGCACCACCTTCTTCACCACCACTTCCGTCGCCACCGCAACCCCATGTAAGATGAAAAACCATGTCACCTCCCAAGTAGGAGCCACACGAGTCAAGTAATAATAAATCAATTCATGCATCAAGCCGGAGACGACGAACACGGCGATGATCGCCGGCAAAGAAGCCCACCTTGATCCGACCAAACGAGTAGAAATACGGCGTATGGGGTAATATACGGTTGGTCGTAGAATACTAGTAACCATAAGGTTCCATCTACGACCCCAAAAATCTTGTAAAGAGGTAGCTAAGTAGGGTTCATTGAACTGTGGCTCGATCTCGAGCCCAAACTTGGCTCGTGCCGGGACTGCTGCCAAGGCTAGGATGAGCTCAAGCTCAATGTAGGTGTGGACACAGTACATTGCTAGAACTACATTTTTATGGAGATTTTGTTTGTAGCTATAACAATGGTAAAGCAAAGCTAATATTAGAACTTTTATAGCAAACAAGATCGATCTTTGGGGTGGTTTAGATTTGTTTTGAGATGGGGTTTTTTGTTTTGGTTTAATGGGAAGAGACGCTAAGGAAATGAAGTGAAAAAGGTTGGACGGTGGAGGTGAGAGCGGTGGTTGGTCGAAACAAAATAGGAGGAGCTTGAAATTAGCTAACCAAGAGAGGAAGAAGGCGGTGATGCCAACGAGATGAACGGAGGAGATGGTGAGAGGGAGGTAAAGGAAGAAGATGAAGATTGGGGTTAAAGAAATAGGCTTGAAAATGCCTTTGGGGAGCTTTGATGATATGTAGAAACAATAACAAAGGGAAATTATAGCTAAAATCCATACCTTGATGAAATTGTGAAGTTCGTTCTCCATTTGTGGATCTTTGGATCTTTGATGGAAATGAAGTTTAATGTTTAATATTGATAAGAAATGTACTTGACTTTACTTATATCGAGAACCATGGTCATAATATGTTAATAGCTAATTGTAATTTTCAAAAATTTAGAATTTAGTCTGTATATTTTAATTTTTAAGGATTCAATCCTTATATTTTTCAAATTTCAAAATTCAAGTTCAATTTTTTTTTCTTCAATCAAACTCTTCTGTTTAAAAGCAACAGAACAGTAGTTCCAGTTAAACAATACAATTGTCACAAAAGCTATTATAACATGAAAACTAGGCATTCCAATCACCAATCTAACATTCACCACAACGCCTTGAACATAACCCTATGTTTTTGCCATTTGATTACCACGCTGCTCTGCTTTTGAAAATGCTACCTCACCCACACAGGCTAGTCTCCTTTCCATATCTACGAATGTAGTTTTTTGCGACCAAGATCTCCTGTCTTTGTTCAATAACCTGTTATACGCCACCAGTGACCCGATTTCAACAATAATCTAAGTTTAATTGTTAACATTGTTAATTTTAAAATAAAATAAAAACTCACTTGATAATGATTTAACTAAAAAAATAATGTCGTAATGAACCTGAATTTAACAAAATAACCCTAATAGTGTTAACAATTGGAAATAAAGTTTGAAAAATGAAAAATAGAGATACTAAATTTTTAGAAATAAAAGTACAATGACTAAATTTCACTTTTACGAAGAGTTTAGGTGTAATACCCCAAAAATTATTATAGTAAGAAAGTAAGATATTATCCTTGATATAGTTAAGTAAGGAAATAAAGTGACAAAAAGGGAAATTTTGGATTATGTCAAAATTTGGAAGTATATTATGATATATTACATTATTAATTCAAAAAAGAACTAAATTGTAAAAGTTAGAAAAGTTTTGTTGTCCAAGAGTAAACACTCAAAATTTAAGGGGTTAAAGTATAAATATGAAAAGTTGAAGGACCAATGAAACTAAGGAAAATGGATGAATTAGGACCAAATCGAATAGATAAAGAATTATGAGGGACTAAATTGTAATTTTTCCAAATTAAGTGATGACTAAATGATAGAATTTTAAAAGATCATGAAGGGCAAAATGGTCAATTAGTAAGAGAGAGAACTCTAGAATGTAATGATTATGTTGATGATATTTTAAATTAATTAATTAGATAAATATTACTTTATTAATATTTTAATAAGATATTTTTTTATTATTTTATTATTTCATTTAGTATATATATATGTGTGTGCGGAAGATAACAAGTTAACAAATAATATGTAAAAATAACAAGTTAACATGACATTTCAAATATGATAATATGTTTGCTGCATAAATTTTTAGAAATAATTTAACTTAATAAATTCAACCTCTACTATTTGACTACAATAGTAATTTTAAAAATTAAAATATATATTAATTAATTTATAATTTATACATAATATAAGTACTAATAACAAAATTTTAAATATAGATAGGTACAAAATTTAATGTGTATTTAATTGAATAATGTGGATAGATCTAGATTTTTTTTAGTTGTCAAATTTGGTTGGATATGAAAATATAATTAAATGTAATTTAAATTATGTTAATATATTTGTTTTTAGATGTACGTAATGGAGTTCAAGCTCGATTTAAAATAAAAAATCAAATAGTTTGAACAAATTTTATTACACAAAATTAAAGTTCATTAATGTAAGAATTTTTTTTTTATTTTCATGTAACTTCAAATTCGATTATTTATGCTCGATTTGAGCTCCAGTAATACTAGCAATATTTAAATTCAATTTACTCAATTTCTATTAAAATCAATTAAATTTAAATTTTGGCATAATAATTTATTTGGCCCTCCAATATTTAAAAAAAATATTTTAGTATTTTATTCAATTTTTCGCTTTCTTTAATAATTAAATCCATGTTGTTTGTCAAATCAAAAAGTTAATATTTGTTAACTTTTACTAACTTGGCATGCATATGGATTGCCACGTGATGTCATATTGACAATTAATTAATTTTTTAAAAATTTTAAAACTTTTAAAATTAAATATTATTAAAATTACATAAAAAAGTATAAAAATTATATTAGAAATATTTTAAATTTTTAAAAAAATTAATTAAATGTTAACGTGGCAATCCAGGTGTATGCCACCTCAGTAAAGTTAATAAGTATGAACTTTCTCCATCTATTTTGAAGTGGTTTAACAAATAATACAAATTTAAAGACTAAAAGAAGCGAAGAATTAAATGGGGTTCGAATGAATTTTTTTAAAGTTAAAGGACCAAAAATGTCATTATACCTTTTTTCTTTTTTTAGTACTAAAGGCAGTGCTCTCAATTAATTTTATAATGTTGTCATTAAGCAAAAAAGTAAATAATAACATGTGAGGGATTGTGAAAGTGGGTGCCGTCTTTAGGACAAATCTATATCTATATATCCAAACCAATGTCCTGCTGTCAAGTGGCAAGTCCACTGCATTTTTTATTTATTTTTAATTTTAATATATATATATTAGTTCTTCATCCCAACGAACAGTCGATGTCATGGTAGGAAGAGAGCCTCTGTCCCGACGATGTGACGCCCCCTCGTCCCTACAATACAAATGCCACATCACGACCTGACAACATGCACCTCAAGTTTTTCAACTTTCTTCTCTTAGTTAAACTATGGTTTTAGTTTTCCACTTAAACTATGATTAGCCTAGGGTTATTCTAGTCATATATGCTACGAATTTCAGCCTATAAATAGGCCTTAGTTACTCTAAGTTACATACAATGGAAATATTTAGATTGGGATAACTCAGTTATTTGTTTTGAAGGGTTTATTTTTTTGAGGCTTCGAGATTTCCTTTGATTCTCTCCATCTTTTGTACTCTCTTTATTATAGTGAAATCTCTTTTTGCCTTTGTTTTTTTATCCTCTTTTGATGAGCTTTTCCACGTACATTTTATGTGTTCGATCTTGTCATTTTTACTTTATTCACTTGTTCGTTGCATACGAGGTCAATTTCCCTACACTGTTCCCCTAGTTAATTTATCACTATGGAAGAAGTAGGAGATTTGAGGTTGTTTTTGAATCTCTGTAACTACTTATCGATTGGAGGAGAGAGAATCTATTGTTCGAGATCAATTCAAAGTCAGAGTCAAAATCACACGTAAGGCTAGAGTTTTCATTTTATCAGTTTATTAAGTTTTAATTTTGTTTTACTTATTTCTACTTTGCTTTTATTTTTATTTAATTTTCTGTGATTTATTTTATATTCCAATTTAATCCCCCTCAATTTTGTATAGGTTGGCATGAGTCATGGGCACGAAAACTGTTTGGGATGTGTTACTGTTATAAAGAGATACAGATTCAGATAAATCAATCTCTGTGGAATTGACCCTACTCTCTATACTATAAATTTAATTTCAGTTTAGACATAATTTTTTTTTTTTGATTCAACACCCATCACAGATGTATTTGGATGTAATGAAACAAGTTGATAGAGTCGAGTCAATGTGGCTTGCCTCTTTTACACTTGTCAAACATGCACGAGACAGACGTTACACAAAAAGATTAATGTTTTGCCATGTTGGTGAGCTTTCGATAGATAGATGTTGATGAATGTTGAAAAAGAAATTTTTCTATTTTTCATTGGTCAAAGAGGTTGACTTGATGAGATCCCTTTGACAAGATGAAATATATAATAATTACAAATATGTAAAAATGAAAATAGGAAGAACATAAATTCATCAAGGCATATCTTATTTACACTTCTTGATTTTACGATTTTACATATGATGTTTTAACTCAAAAGCATTATTATTGTTGAGGGAGACTCTTTCGAGAGAAGTCTTCGAAGTGTCATCTGCCCAATAAACAACCTAGTCCCCTAACAACCGAAGTATTATCCCCTTATCAGGGTTTTGTCCGTAGCCTCCGCGAAGACCTATGTATGATTCACGAAGAGAACATCTCGAGAGATAGATACCTATAAAACTTAATAAAGATGTCAGTATGGGGCGTGTAAATAATAATGGAGGTAGTCCGTGCTGCGACTTAAACCACTAACCAAGACTTAATAAAGATGTCAGTATGGTTTCTTAAAAATTTGTTTTTATCCAACCTGCTCAAAGCCAACAAAAGTGTTTGATAGAAATAATGAGGACAAACAGACAAAACTTTGACAATTCACATGTTATATATTGTTGTGTAATGTTCTTTTTATAGCCAATAGTCTAGATTATCGGCAAGTCGCCGATAGTTTCTACGTCCTGGAAACGAAACATCAAACCGACATTTTTCAAAGTCTTTATATTTTAAGAAATTTATACTTCTTAAATTTTGCGATAATTACTAAATTCAGTAAATTTTGTTACTTTCAAAATCTGATATGGTAAACATATTATCATATGCGTAATAACATGATAACTTGTTATTTCCTCATATTACTTATTAAAAATACATGCAATGGCTTAACGACTATCACTTGCTTCAGGATTGAAATTTTACAAATCGAAAAATATAAAGACTTAAAATGATCCACTTGAAGAATATGGATTAAATTTGTAACTTTACATATAGTACAGGACTATTAATTATTTAACTGAACAAATCCGACCGCAATTATGTGGGTTATGACTAAATGTCAAAATTCAAAAAATATAATACTAGAATTGATCAAAGTAAATATAAAGACTATATTCATAATTTTGACAAAATACAGAGATTATTAGCAGAATTTACCTTTTTTAATGAAATAAAAAATATAACCATGGAAATATTCTTCATAGAACTTTGTTGTTAAAGTCAGACTCAGAGAGTTCTCTCGTGATTATCCTACAAACTGTATTCGCATTGTCGTAACCATTTTTTTTGATAAAACAGTAAACGACGCGGTCGACTCGAGGTTTGAAAACGAAAAGGAAGGGAGTCGCCACCGATCTTTATTTGGGTGAGATCGGATCACCTTTGTTTTAATAAATATTTCGATTCACTAAAACAATGTTTTTGATCTACGAATTTTGAGAAAATGGGCTCGGGAGTCGGTTACGTGCGAGGAAGGATTAGCACCCTCGTCACGCCCGAAATCGGTACCAAACTGATTGATCGATGTCCTAATGTTGAAAACTTTGAAATGGTTTGAAAATGGATGCTTTTTATTTTTTTTTTTTTAAAAAAAAATTCTAAGGAATTGGAAGGGATATTAAGGCTCTCTTATTTTCGAAGAGGTAAAGCATCATGTCCAGTAAGTTAGGGCGCGACACTTTAGACTCCTGAGGCTAAGCTCGCCTTTTTAAAACTCGGTTTTATTTTTTGAAGAGGATCTTCCGTCGTTTGTCAAACGGGAAATCAGAACCCAGTAAGTTAGGGCTCGTTTTCCCGAAAATCCAAATTAGGAATATTGCCTCTATTTTAAAAGAAAAAGAAACTTATCTCGAAGTGTCTAGATGTCGAGTCCAGTAAGTTAGGGCGCAACATTTCGAACTTCCGAGATTAAGTGTTTTGTTTAAAATTTGAATTGCGATTTTTAAAAGGGATATTCCGTTGCTTGGTTTAAACGAGAAAAAATCCGAACCCAGTAAGTTAGGGCTCGACTCACTCGAATTGCTAATACGGAATATCGATTTAAAACTGGAATTTGTGATTTTGAAAGGGACATTCCGTTGTTTAACCTAAACGAGAAAAATCGGAACCCAGTAAGTTAGGGCTCGATTTTCCCGGATTTGCTAACACGGAAATATCGATCGTTATAAAATTGAGAGGTCGAAGAACAGTGAAGTGTCGATGAGAATATGAGTAATGGCGACAGAAAAAGCATCGTGACAATAGTGTATTTGACGATGATAAAAATAATGATAATAATAATGATAGTAATAAAATAAATAAAAATATATACGTATAAAAGTAAAATATAATAATAGTAATAATATAGTGATAAATATAATATATGTGCATAGATGTAGTCAATAATATATATGTACATAAAATAATAATATGATATCAGTAATAATGTAATAATATAGAAACATTAGTATAGTAATATACGTACGTAAAATATGTGATAATAATATTGATGATAGTAATAGTAATATACATATAAGTAGTAATAATAATAATAGTGAAAATAAAATAATAATAGTAACAATGATAAAATAATAATATAGTATGTATGTGCCTGGAAATAATAATAATACTGTCATAGTAATAATGGTAGTATAGTAATAATAACAATAGTAATAATAATAATATATGTATGTAAAAATATGGTAATAGCAATAATAGTATTAATAATAATATCATAGGATGATAAATAATAGTAATAATAATGACCTAGTAATAATAGTAATATAATAAAAATATAGTAAGGATAGAAATAATATATACGTACATGGGAACGACAATAATACTATATAACAATAATAGTGGTAGTGATAATATAATATGCAGATATATACAAAAATAGGGAAAATGATGAAAAGGAAGACTAAATTAGATTAAAAGCAAAATCTTGGGACGAATTTAAAATAAATAAAAGAGGAAGGGCCATATTGTAATGCGCACGAAAAAATCCAGGGACGAGGAGCAAATTTTCTCCAAGTGCTTAAGCGCATTGTTTAAAGGGGACCGAATTGAATGCGGTACTAAACTTTAGGGAGATTTAAAAGAAATTTAAACTTGATTGCGAACGTTGGGAAATTAGGAGGATCATGCATAAAATTTTCCATTTTTCCGGCAAAACACGCGATCCTCCGTAGGCGGGTCGGATCGGGTCGGGCCATGTCAAAACGACGTCGTTTTGGGGCTTAAGGACGCCGGCCAAAACGGCGTCATTTTGATTGCCTATATAAGCCAGCTTTTTTGTAAAAATTTTCATTTTCTCTTGTTCTTAAAAAAAAACTGATGCCTTGTATCTTTTTCTCTCTGCAGGGGGGGACTCCGGCGGTTCACGTCGCGCCTTCGTCGTCGTCGGCCGTCGCTCCCGGAAAAGGTAAAAATTTGTTTTTTTTTTTATTTTTTTAGTGAAAATAATATATGTGTATATTAGTCAAAAGATAATAGATAAAGAATGTAAGCCGAAAATAAGAAAAGAGAAAGAGAAAAAAAAAAGAAATACAAGAACTTTGAAAATGAAATCACCTCTGTACTCTGTTTTTGATTCTAATTTTTCGTTTAATCTCTTGTCCTTGTGTTGTATTGATTCTTGCTTGCTATTTGTTGCCTTTTTATTGTTTGAATCATCTATTCCTCTCTTATTAATCGAAAGAGAAAAAAAAAAGCTGTATAATGGTTACAAACGGCCTTTATAGCCTCTTTCTATTGCTTTCTGTCTTGTCCGCTTAATGTCTTGCAGTCAAGTGGAGGGTAGATAGAGGGTCGGTGTGTCCGACTCTCATGTCGATGGCGGTGGAAGGGGGATCACGGCGTCGTCGGACATGTCGTGGGCGGTTCGTCGGCGCTGGGTGAAGACAGAAGACCCTAGGTGCGGCGCACCTAGGGTTTAGAAATTCTGAAAAAATTATTGGGTTAGGGTTGCTGGTGGGCCACTGGTTTGGGCTTCGGGTTAGTTGTAATTGGGTTTGGGTTTTTTAGTGGGTTAGTCTGTTTAGGTTTTAATTGGGCTTTAGTGGATTGGGTCACTTTAGACCCGGGTAAAATTGGGGTTCATACAGCTGCCCCTCTTTGCTCGTTATCGTGTAACGGGAACTGAGAAAAGACTTTCAAGAAAGACCAATTTTGCCCGGTATCACTAAGTCTTGACTTCTTTGGTGCTTTTCCATAGATAGCTTCATTCCTGTCCACCGCCTTTTGTCGCTTTGGTCCATTCTATCACTACAACTTCAAAGAGATAGAACTTGCAGTTCTAATTTATGCTGTTGTGCCTTTATAGGGATAAGACTTGTATCTTCGATCCACTACTTCTGTCTTCAATTTGCTTCCTGCAACTTCAAGGACGTCAAATCCCCTATTTTCAATCTGATCCCTGCAAGCTCAGGGACCCCCAGACTGATGTCTTCAATCTGCTTTCTGCAACTTCAGGAATGTCAAATCTGCTTTCTTCAATCTAATCCCTGCAAACTCAGGGATCGCCAGGTTGATATATTCGATCTGCTTCCTGCAACTCAGGAAGACGAGACCTGCTCAACCGCACTGTCCTCTCGAGGACATAACCTGTAGAATGAGTACATGCTTATGCCTAATGATTAGGATGCCATGAGCATGATGAGTCAGAATGTCATGAGTGTGATTTCCTATTTGAGGTATTATCATCTATGTATCTATCAAGGTTTCGTATTTGTTTCCTTTGCGAGAACTATTTTTCGTATGAATGACCTTCCCTTGTGGGAATTTTAAGGCCCATTTTAGGCCTCAGGACGCAGGTCTATATTGACTTCTAGCTGTCTTTCCCGGGATTCTCATCTCCTTCTCGAAGGATACCTGGCTTGGTTTGTATTGGATTCGTTCCTTAGTGATTTTGGGTTTTCGAATCTTTCCTGGTCGAAAATTCAACTGTCGTACCACTTTCTGGATGACTAGGTAATTAATGAATTGGGCGAGGAACTTGGAGAGATGGTCTCCTTTGGGATCTTTCCTTCCTCAATATCTTCAATCTGGGTATGTGAAAGTTCTAAACAATTGTCCTGTTTCGGTTTCTTGCTTTGTCTAGAGATTTCCAAAGTAATACGTAGAACTTTCTTTTGTGAAATTATCAGTTCATCCATTATTATTTCAATGCAACATGTTTATGAATGATGGGCAACAATAAATTAATTTCAAGGAGAGTTTTAAAAGGAATTATCAATGATACGAGGAAATGATTGGGAACCCATCATTTTTGCAAAAAAGAATACAACAATAGTGAAAATGAGTAAGACATAAGTCAAATGCCCTAGACACCGCCAATTGGGCTTCCATACAAGTTTCATGAAGGATGCTTTGAACTTTTGCATGTGTCTAGAAGACTCAAAGTATTTTGTTGATGCCCCGATATGCAATGTGCTTCCTTTTCTGTTGATTCTGGTGCTGCAAGATCGCCACATGTCCAATCAAAATTTGAGCCGCCCTTTTGGGATTTTCAACTCAAAAGCCCTTTGGTCTCAAGGCGCCCTTTTGCGGGTTTTCGCCTTGGCCTCTCCATTTTTTTTTTCAAAGCGCCCTTTGCGGGTTTTCGCCTTGGCCCCTTAAGCAAAGTACTTTTTAACTGAATCTGAGTTCACAGGATTGGGCAAGCTTTTCCCGTCCATCTCAGTCAGAATCAGTGCACCTCCCGAGAAAGCTTTCTTTACCACATACGGCCCTTTCCAGTTTGGCATCCATTTCCCTCTGTGATCCTTTTGTATGGGAAGAATCTTTTTGAGATTTGAGTCCCTTCATGAAATTCTCTTGGCCGAACTTTCTTGTCATAAGCTCGCATCATCCATTTTTGGTACATCTGACCATGGCGAATGGCCCTCAATCTCTTTTCTTCGATTAAATTCAACTGATCATATCGAGCTTGGATCCATTCGGCCTCGTCCAGTTTTACTTCTGACAACACTCGAAGAAGTATTTCCACTTCAATAGGTAGAACCGCTTCCATCCCGTAGACCAATGAGAAAGGTGTTGCCCCAGTAGAGGTTCTGACGGATGTCCGGTAAGCATAGAGTGCAAATGGCAACTTCTCATGCCAGTCTCTATAAGTCTCTGTCATCTTTCCCACTATCTTTTTGATGTTCTTGTTGGTTGCTTCCACGGCCCCATTCATTTTTGGACGATACGGTGACGAATTGTGGTGTTTGATATTGAATTGACTACAAACCCCTACTATCGTGCTATTGTTTAAATTCAGTGCATTGTCTGATATGATCCTCTCAGGCATTCCATCTCGACAAATGATCTCCTTTTTCAAAAATCGACTAACCGCTGATTTGGTGACATTAGCATATGAAGCCGCCTCTACCCATTTTGTGAAGTAGTCAATAACTACAAAGATGAACCGATGTCCATTCGAAGCCTTCGGAGATATCGGCCCAATGACATCCATGCCCCACATGGAAAATGGCCATGGAGAAGTCATAACATGTAAAGGTGACGGGGGCACATGAATCTTGTCTCCATAAATTTGGCATTTATGACATTTCTTGGCATAATTGATACAGTCTCCCTCCATGGTGGACCAATAATATCCAAACCTCATTATTTGTCTGGCCATTGTGAAACCATTAGCGTGAGTTCCACAGACACCCTCATGGACTTCTTCTAGGATTAACTTAGCTTCGGCGGCGTCCACACATCTCAGCAGCACTTGGTCTTTCCTTTTCTTGTATAGGACTTCTCCATCCAGGACGTAATCACAGCAGCCGCTTCTTCGGCGTCTTTTTATCGTTCTCAGTCACCTGATCGGGGTATTCACGATTTTTCACATACCGCAGTATATCGTGGTACCATGGTGGGCCTGTTTTCTCTTCTTCCTCGACATTGTAGCAATGGGCTGGGTCTTGTTGAATGCTCATTTGTATTGGCTTCATATCTTCGCTTTCATTTATTCGGACCATGGAAGCCAGGGTGGCCAGAGCATCAGCCATCTGATTCTTGTCCCTGGGCAGGTAATTGAAAGTGATGTCATCGAACTCTCTGATCAATTCTTGGGCCAATCTTCTGTAGATAACCAATTTTGGATCTCTGGTTTCCCATTCTCCTTTGAGTTGATAGATTACTAGAGCAGAATCTTCATATACTTTCAATACCCTGATTTTGCGTTCGATAGCGGCGCGGAGACCCATAATGCAAGCTTCATATTCGGCCATGTTATTAGTGCAATCAAAATCCAATTTGCAAGTGAATGGATAATAGTCTCCTTTTGGGGACATCAAGACTGCCCCAATTCCATTGCCCACGGCATTTGATGCCCCGTCGAAATTCAGTTTCCAAGAATGGTCTTCGGAGGCAGCCTCTTCAGTGTCTGCCACGTACATCAAATCCTCATTAGGGAAATCAAAATCTAAGGGCTCATAGTCTTCAAGGGCTCTACTGGCTAGAAAGTCCGCTATCGCACTCCCTTTCACCGCTTTTTGGTTTATATAAACGATGTCAAATTTAGACAGTAGAATCTGCCATCTAGCCATTCTTCCATTCAATGCGGTAGATTCCATCATATATTTAAGGGGATCTAGCTTCGAGATGAGCCATGTCGTGTGATACAGCATGTATTGCCTCAATCTTCGAGTTGTCCAGATCAAGGCACAACATAATTTCTCGATTGGCGGGTACCTCGTTTCACATTCGGTGAATTTTCTACTAAGGTAATATATGGCTTTTTCTTTCTTCCCCGACTCGTCATGCTGACCCAGTACACATCCCATCGAATTATCCAGTACTGTTAGATAAAGAATCAGTGGCTTGTCTGGTTGAGGCGGCGTTAGTACAAAGTGCAGGGCGGTATTGTTTTACCTTTTCGAAGGTCTTCTGGCATTCTTCATCCCACGTGCCTGGGTTGTGTTTCTTGAGGAGACGGAATATGGGGTCACATCTCTCGATCAGTTGTGAAATGAACCGGGCGATGTAATTCAGCCTTCCTAAGAAGCCTCTAACTTCTTTTTGGGTACGTGGTGGAGGTAATTCTTGTATGGCTTTGACTTTATCCGGTCAACCTCAATCCCTTTTCACCGACTATGAACCCGAGTAGCTTCCCCGGCATCGAGCTCAAGGTACACTTTGACGGAGTTAAGCTTCAACTGGAATTTTCTCGGCCTCAAGAACAATTTTCTCAAGACTGCGCACATGCTCTTCTTCTTCAGTTCGGGACTTGGCGATCATATCGTCGACGTAAACCTCAATGTCCTTGTGCATCATGTCATGGAATAAGATTACCATGGCTCTTTGATATGTTGCCCCGCATTTTTAGCCCAAATGGCATCACCTTGTAGCAAAATGTTCCCACATGGTTATAAACGTCGTCTTGTCCATGTCTTCGTGGATGCATCTTTATTTGGTTGTACCAGAAACCATCCATGAAGGAGAACAACGAATAGCTCTCTGTATTGTCTACCAAAGTGTCGATGTGAGGCACGGAAATTGTCCTTTGGTTTGGCCTTGTTCAGTCTCAGAATCCACGCACATCCGTACCTTCCCGCTTTTTTTGGGGACAGGGACAATGTTAGCCACCCAATCCGAGTACTTGACCACTTGCAAGAACCCAGCGTTAAATTGCTTTTTGACTTCTTCTTTTATTTTTAACAAAACGTCTGGTCGCATTCTTCGGAGCTTCTGTTAGATTGGCTTGCACTCTTCTCTTATGGGCAATCGGTGTACTGTGATATCAGTACTTAGTCCGGGCATATCTTGGTACGACATGCGAACACATCCTTGAATTCATGGAGTAATTCGATGAGGTTTCGCCTGGTTTCCGCAGTAATACGGGCTCCGATCTTCACTTCTTGCCCCTCTCCTAGGTTCACCATTTCTACCGACTCTTTATGGGGTAGGATCTGTTTTTCTTCTTGCTCTACCATCCTCAACAAATCTGGAGGCAAATTGCATTCTGTGTCATTTTTAAAATCCTGAGATTCCCCTGAACACATGTCTTGCTCAAAGCAGACTTCTGAATCTGTAGTATCGTTACTCATATCGTTGATGTCTAGAAACCTGTAACGGGTGTCAAAGGGTGTACAAAGAACAAATGAATTCGAGGACAACTATTCACATGATATGAATGAGAATAAAGAATAAATGGTAAAAATGTGAAATGAGAGAACATTTAGTAGAATTGAAGATGTATTTTATTAAAACAAAAATGTCCGAACATGAGCCTCTTTCACAAAAGAAATCTCATTGTTTCTAGGCTTAAAAACAACAAGAGTGTTCTGAGTATTGCTCTGTATCATCTCTAACAACTACAGGAAACTCCTCTTCAGTTCAATTGTCTAGAGTGCTTCCAGTTTATATGGGCGAATGCCCGATGATTTCTTGATTAGTCACCTCATCGTATAGCATTGATGTGAGGATATTCATCTTTAGAGATCCTTTTCCTGTGTAAATTATTCCTCCCGATATGAAGGTATGAGATATGTGGGGAACGTCATCGGTTCCCACTTAACGTCCCTCTCCATTCAAACCCAGCCCTTCTCTTTTCTTGTTTCTTTTCCACTTCTTTCTTCATTTGTTGAGCATCTGGTTTGAAACCTAAACCAAAGCGGTCTCTTTTCTCCTTTAGCATCGGGGTCTGGAATTTTCCTTGGAGATATTTGCCCAATCCTCTTCCGTGTAGCGCTCCTTTTCCCATCGTCATTCGTAATCCCATCCCGGTGGTCTTAGATAGCTTGGGTACCGAACTTCACTTCCTCCGCGATGAATGTCGCGTTTACAATTTCTAGGGATCGGAAAGAACATTCGATGGCCTCTCATTCGCTTTCTAAATACGTAGCTTACTGTAACAGTTGCTCACGATATCTTCTTCGTGTTTATAGTTACCACCGATTTTCTGCTACCGGTTTCAATTTCTCAGTGCAAATGATGAGGTACGGCTCCCACCGAATGAATCCATGGCCTCCCAACGAGCGGTTATGCGAGGGTTTGATATCCATGATCGTGAAGTCTACCTCGTAAGTGTTAGGCCCTATCAATAAAGGTACGTCTATTCTCCCCATCACCCTTCTTTCAAGTCTGCGTCAAAATGCTCTCACTATGTTCTAGCATGCTTTCATGTGAGAACCGCTCTTGGTAACCTCTTGAGTGTAGCCAATGGTAAGACATTCAATACCGTGACCCATTATCTATTAGCACGCTTGGTAGAGTGTATCCTTTACACGGTAGTTATGTGCAAGGCCTTCTTTGATCCCATGCCTCGGGTGGGATTTCGTCATCGCTAAAATAGATGAAATTGTCGGTAACTTATGTTACTAACTGAGACGGTCTAACTTGTTGACGGATATATCCTTAGTAACATAGGTCTCATTTAGTACTTTCATCAATGCTTCGCGGTGCGCCTCTGAGCTTAGGAGTAGGGCTAACACGGAGATACGGGCTGGTTGTCTGTGTAGTTGTTCCACCACGCTGTATTCGATGTGTTTCAAGAATTTCCAGAATTCTTTGGCCTCTTCCTCCTTTACGGGTTCGTTGATAGGGGCTTCGGGTTCCTTTTTTCGCCCGATCAGTATAGTCTTTAGTTTCATTGGTTCTTCTCCTTTATTTCCAGGATCATAACGCTTCCCACTACGCGTATAGAACCCTTCATTCTTGCCCTCCTCAGGACTGCTAGTGGAGCTTTCTGCCCATGGCATCGTCACATTACAATTATAATTCCAAGAATCCTTTTTACTATCTTTATAAGGAAAAGAAGCAGGTTTCTGAATTATAATTTTCGGCCTTCCCTGTGCTCCGCCTTCCGTGTTTCGCGAAATGATGATTCTCGGGTAATTAACTCCAGGCTTTGTCAATTCTTCCTCGATCGCGAATATTTCCTCTTCCTCCACTCCTTCTTCATAAAACTCCAGTTCTTTGTTGTCCATAAGACCTTGCACCAAAATTCTAAATTCGGCGCATTCTTGAATCACATGTTCCTTGGTTTTATGGAATTCGCAGTAGTTCTTTATATGCCCCTCGTTCTCCGCAATATCTAAATATATCAATCTTCTTTTTGCCATTTCCTCCCAGACTATTCGCAATGGGGTCTTCACTTCTGTGACATCTTTCTTGATCTTCCTCACTCCTTCCTCACCAATCGCGTTTACCCCTCTATCTTCATGATTGGGCAGTGGGTTCCCCTTTTTTACCATGTCGTCGAGTGTTATAACCTCCATCTTTATTAGTCTCTCGACTACCTTTTTAAAGGCGAGGCAATTCTCTATCGAATGCCCCTCTATCCCTGCATGGTAATCGCAGTGAGCGTTAGAGTCGTACCACTTAGGGTATGGGGGCTGCAATAGTTGCAAATAGAACGGGGACATGATGTTGCTCATTGAATAAAATCTGGTACAGCTCTTTGTACGTTATAGGAATTGGCGTAAATTGAATCTTTTCAGTATTCGGTCTGGTTCCCGGTTCCTGTCTTGCCGGTCCTTGTTGTCCAGTCGTAATTGTCTTTGGCTGATTAATTGTGATCGCCTTCGAGTACCCCTTATTGTATGTACTCACGTTATTTACTTCACCGTCTTTCTTCTTAGGAGCGACCCTCCTAATGCTTTCTCCTACCTCGATCTTGCCACCTCGTATGGCATGTTCAATCATCTCCCCTCCCATCACTATATCGGCGAAGCTCTTAGTTGTACTCCCTATCATGTGGGTTATGAAAGGGGCCTTCAGGGTGTTAATAAAGAGCATGGTAGTTTCTTTTTCTAAGAGGGGTGGTTGGACCTACATGGTGACCTCTCTCCACCTCTACGCGTACTGTCTGAAACTTTCGTTTTGTCTTTTTTCCATGCTTTGCAAAGTAATTCTATCCGGTGTCATGTCCGTGACGTGGCTATAATGCTTCAGAAACGCTTGAGCCAAATCTCTCCAAGAACTAATGTTGGCCCGACTAAGCTGGTTATACCATCTAGCTGCTGCGCCCACCAAACTTTCTTGGAAACAGTGGATTAAGAGCTGATCATTGCTCACGTAGCCGGCCATTCGCCTGCAGAACATGGTGATATGGGCCTCTGAGCAGCTAGTCCCACTATATTTTTCAAACTCGGGCATTTTGAACTTATGGGCGATGCACAAATTGGGAACTAGACTTAAATCCTTCAAGTCGATCCCATGATGATGATCGATGCTTTCGAAGGCTTTGAACTTTTCCTCTAGCCATTTGCAACGATCCTCTAGTTACCTTGAGGATTCTATTCTCGACCCCATTCTCTTTATTGCATCCAGATCGGGCACAACAGGGTTGGCTGGGCTATCTCCTGGTTGGGATCCAGAGCCCACGTGATGGCTCACGGGAGGTCTAGTGTCATCCTGTCCCTACTGGGGCCTGATCGTAATTGATGGCCTTTGGAGATATTCCTCGAGCGGGGCTCTTGAGTGCGGCGGGGGTAAAACCCGGGGGAGCGCCTTCGCTATCCTCTTCGACCGGAGGCATTGGACCTTTCCCTTTGTCCGTTACTCCATTCAGCATTTGGGCCATCTGTGCTATCATGTTTTTCTGGGCCTCTAGCATTTGGTCCTTCATTTCCTGCTGGAGTTTCAACATTTGCTGTTGCATTTCTTCCTGCATTTCTTTCTGGAATTGTTCGAACCTTTGATCCATTCTCTTGGTTTTAGCACGAGTCCCGTAGTAATGTTCAGTTCCCAGATTTCCTTTCTCTTGTCTGATAATTTTAGCCAATTAGGTTCTTTTTATAAACTTAAATGCATGTAATGTGATATAATGTAAATGCATGAATGCAAGAAGAAGACATCGATTCTGATCAACTTCATTTTAGAAGACTTTATTAGAAGGCAAGATCCTTTACATAAAACGGATTACAAATATGCTTTGGCCCTTAAGCCCAAAGTTTTGATTTTTCTAAGTAAAGAAGTCAGCTCTTGGTTACGATCTGCCTGTAGCTCGTATTTCATGCTTACGATCTCAGCTTGAGACGCCAGGGCCTGCAGGTGATCAGCCATTTCCCGAATCTGAACTATCGCTTCGCCCATGAGGTAGTCTCGATCTCTAACTTGCCTGTGGGAATGGTGAAGTTCCTCTTTCCATTGCTCTTCTCTTGCTTCTAAAAGTTCATTTCGGAGCTCGCAGCCATGTAATGCTGTCTCTAACTCTTCAATCTTTCCCTTCATTTCTTCAATTTTGTTTAAACTCAATTTCAGTTCGTTTTCTGAATTGCGACTTTGGTAGTGATGTAGGGACCGTCCAAGCTCAGCCACCTTAGCTTTTAACCCCTTTTTCTCTTTGTGGCTTTCGGCCATATCCTTTCTCAGAACCTCGTTTTGTGTTTGCATTTCCTGGAACTTCTTCTCCCAACTGCTAGCTTTGGCTCTTTCCTCTCGGATCTCGCGTCGCCATTGCTCCGGAGTTTTTCCTAATCTGGCGTTTTTCATTGTCAAACGCATCTTCTTATATTCCATCTTCAGATCATCTCAATCTTCCTCTATTTTCTCTTTTTCTTTTCTTAACCTCTCAGCTTCCGACTTTTGTCCATCTACGTCTAACTTGAGGAGCATCTTCTCTTCTTCTAGCCTCTCTATTTTTCTTTCAAGTTCCGAACTCATCCTTTCAAAATCTCATTTCACAATCTCCAGTTCTGATGGGACTACCCGCAAATATTCCTCTCTTGACCGGACACCCTCGGGATTCGGTTCAGGAATGTTGTCATTGATCCTCCTAGTCCTCCATTCTCTATACTTCGAGGTCATCATCGGGCCTACGGATAACCTCTTCATTCTGTGAATCTGATTCCAGGCACTAGAGATCTCTTTAACCTTTTTCTTATAGCTCCCCCCTTCGTACGAGAACTCAGATTGAGCCAACCCATATGTCGTTGGCACAAACTGTCTTGAACTATATTGTCTCAGGACCAGCAGAGGGGCATATGCAGTGGCACCCCAAATTCCCAGTAGAGGAACCCAGTCGAAGCTTCCATAACAATAAAGGATTTGGTCGGTAACCAACTACAGAGCTTTCCAACCGATGTCATCTTCTTGAAGGCTTTGGAAGAGCGCGATCTAATTTTCTTCGGACACATCCTCTCTTCTAGGTGTAGCTGCTATTTCTTTTAGTGGGGAGTAATTCTCTGTCATAAACCGATAGGACACTTTCTCCACTTTCCAGAAGTGACTATGGAACCAAGCCAATAACAATTGCAAGACATCCAATAAACTCCGCTTTCACCCACCCATTCTCCTGCATGCATTCAAGGACCTAAACGTTTGGCTAAGACGGCAGGAACAGGTATGACCCCTTTGTCTAATCGGCTGAATAGATCAATAACTGCTTCGTCGATATGCCTTAAAGCTTTTGGGAAGATTACCAGACCGTAAACACACAGGGCGAAGACGTCAATCCTTTTCTTTGCATCGGGATGCGCCAAGATTAAGTCTCTCAAACATATCCGTATATGCATTTACCTCGCTTTCTTTTTGCATTCTAGTGAAACCCGGTGATGTTCATCAATTTCTAACGCGAAGGTTGGGCCATTAATCGCTTTGGAATAAGCTTTGTCAACTTGAATTCTTGGGTAACGTAATAAGGTCGTATATTCTTCTACCGTGGGAACTAGATCCATCTTCCCAAAAGAGAAATGAATATAAGCGATTCCAAAATCGGGTCATTGCTCGGAATAGGTGCTTATCTATTTTGACATCAAGCAGGTAAGGCAGGTCACCGTAAGTACCATAGAACAGTTGCTTCGTCTCGTTATCCCACTGAGTCCAAATTTCTTTCAACTCTTGGAGCTCGTTCTGTGTGACACTGATATTGGTGAAATCCCGTAGCTCAGACACATATCCTCAACTATGCTATCCCTTTTTCTATTTGGCATTGCTCGGACCACGTCACGGACGGCCGCATTGTCTTCCACTTTATCAAGGAATTTGCTTTCCATAACCAGCTTTCTAACTCAGAAACTGACCGTGAATCGATGCCTCTTAAAATATGAAATGATATGCACAAAGAAAAATAAAACACAAAAAAGTTAGTACCATGGAATACAAAGTAAGTGAAATAAACAAACACCTATCTGGGTCATTATTAAGGTCTGGCATAGTTCAGCTTGGGGTGGGTTCTTAGGCTCTTTACATGTGGTTGAGTTCTAAAGTTCGAGGTACCCGAACCAGCAGATTCCTCGATCCTCACCCATTATAGGCTCATACGGACCGAGTTTGGTTCAGGGGAATACATTTCCCTATGGCCATGCGGAAGTGAAAACTTCACGAAGACATAGGTACGGATGTATTCCGGAAGCAGTCCACTAGCCCATGCGGAGGTGAAAACCTCACGAAAGCATAGCTTCTCGCTCCCACTTAAAGGTGTAACCCTAATGGTCATGCAATGCAATGCCAAAGTATTCAAGAGATCAAATATAACATTGAAAGTGCATTTAAAGGAACACGAATTTTGAAACCATTTTCCAATTTTAATTACAAGGACAAAAATCGATCAATCAATGGCCTGACACTCGACGAATAAGTCCACAGTGGAGTCGCCAAGCTGTCGTAACCATTTTTTTTTTGATAAAACAGTAAACGACGCGGTCGACTCGAGGTTTGAAAACGAAAAGGAAGGGAGTCGCCACCGATCTTTATTTGGGTGAGATCGGATCACCTTTGTTTTAATAAATATTTTGATTCACTAAAACAATGTTTTTGATCTACGAATTTTGAGAAAATGGGCTCGGGAGTCGGTTACGTACGAGGAAGGATTAGCACCCTCGTCACGCCCGAAATCGGTACCAAACTGATTGATCGATGTCCTAATGTTGAAAACTTTGAAATGGTTTGAAAATGGATGCTTTTTATTCTTCTTTTTTTTAAAAAAAAATTCTAAGGAATTGGAAGGGATATTAAGGCTCTCTTATTTTCGAAGAGGTAAAGCATCATGTCCAGTAAGTTAGGGCGCGACACTTTAGACTCTTGAGGCTAAGCTCACCTTTTTAAAACTCGGTTTTATTTTTTGAAGAGGATCTTCCGTCGTTTGTCAAACGGGAAATCAGAACCCAATAAGTTAGGGCTCGTTTTCCCGAAAATCCAAATTAGGAATATTGCCTCTATTTTAAAAGAAAAAGAAACTTATCTCGAAGTGTCTAGATGTCGAGTCCAGTAAGTTAGGGCGCAACATTTCGAACTTCCGAGATTAAGTGTTTTGTTTAAAATTTGAATTGCGATTTTTAAAAGGGATATTCCGTTGCTTGGTTTAAACGAGAAAAAATCCGAACCCAGTAAGTTAGGGCTCGACTCACTCGAATTGCTAATACGGAATATCGATTTAAAAAGCGGAATTTGTGATTTTGAAAGGGACATTCCGTTGTTTAACCTAAACAAGAAAAATCGGAACCCAGTAAGTTAGGGCTCGATTTTCCCGGATTTGCTAACACGGAAATATCGGTCGTTATAAAATTGAGAGGTCGAAGAACAGTGAAGTGTCGATGAGAATATGAGTAATGGCGACAGAAAAAGCATCGTGACAATGGTGTATTTGACGATGATAAAAATAATGATAATAATAATGATAGTAATAAAATAAATAAAAATATATACGTATAAAAGTAAAATATAATAATAGTAATAATATAGTGATAAATATGATATATGTGCATAGATGTAGTCAATAATATATATGTACATAAAATAATAATATGATATCAGTAATAATGTAATAATATAGTAACATTAGTATAGTAATATACGTAAGTAAAATATGTGATAATAATATTGATGATAGTAATAGTAATATACATATAAGTAGTAATAATAATAATAGTGAAAATAAAATAATAATAGTAACAATAATAAAATAATAATATAGTATGAAATAATAATAATACTCATCATAGTAATAATGGTAGTATAGTAATAATAACAATAGTAATAATAATATATGTATGTAAAAATATGGTAATAGCAATAATAGTATTAATAATAATATCATAGGATGATAAATAATAGTAATAATAATGACCTAGTAATAATAGTAATATAATAAAAATATAGTAAGGATAGAAATAATATATACGTACATGGGAACGACAATAATACTATATAACAATAATAGTGGTAGTGATAATATAATATGCAGATATATACAAAAATAGGGAAAATGATGAAAAGGAAGACTAAATTAGATTAAAAGCAAAATCTTGGGACGAATTTAAAATAAATAAAAGAGGGAAGGGCCATATTGTAATGCGCACGAAAATCCAGGGGACGAGGAGCGCAAATTTTCTCCAAGTGCTTAAGCGCAGCTATTTAAAGGGACCGAATTGAATGCGGTACTAAACTTTAGGGGGAGATTTAAAAGAAATTTAAACTTGATTGCGAACGTTGGGAAATTAGGAGGGACTGCGCGCGTAAATTTTCTATTTTTCCGGCAAAACACGCGGATCCTCTGGTAGGCGGGTCGGATCGGGTCGGGCCATGTCAAAACGACGTCGTTTTGGGGCTTAAGGACGCCGGCCAAAACGGCGTCATTTTGATTGCCTATATAAGCCAGCTTTTTTGTAAAAATTTTCATTTTCTCTTGTTCTTAAAAAAAAACTGATGCCTTGTATCTTTTTCTCTGCAGGGGACTCGTGGTTCACGTTGCGCGCCAAGTCGTCGTCGTGCGCTCTCGGAAAAAGGTAAAAATTTGTTTTTTTTTTTATTTTTTTAGTGAAAATAATATATGTGTATATTAGTCAAAAGATAATAGATAAAGAATGTAAGCCGAAAATAAGAAAAGAGAAAGAGAAAAAAAAAAAATACAAGAACTTTGAAAATGAAATCACCTCTGTACTCTGTTTTTGATTCTAATTTTTCGTTTAATCTCTTGTCCTTGTGTTGTATTGATTCTTGCTTGCTATTTGTTGCCTTTTTTATTGTTTGAATCTGTCTATTCCTCTCTTATTAATCGAAAAGAGAAAAAAAAAAGAAAGCCCTGTACAATGGTTACAAACGGCCTTTATAGCCTCTTTCTATTGCTTTCTGTCTTGTCCGTTTAATGTCTTGCAGGTCAAGTGGAGGGTAGATAGAGGGTCGGTGGCCGACTCTGTCAGTGGCGGTGGAAGGGACTGCTGGCGGCGTCAGACATGTCAGGGGCAGGTTCGGCGCTGGGTGAAGACAGAAGACCCTAGGTGCGGCGCACCTAGGGTTTAGAAATTCTGAAAAAATTATTGGGTTAGGGTTGCTGGTGGGCCACTGGTTTGGGCTTCGGGTTAGTTGTAATTGGGTTTGGGTTTTTTAGTGGGTTAGTCTGTTTAGGTTTTAATTGGGCTTTAGTGGATTGGGTCACTTTAGACCCGGGTAAAATTGGGGTTCATACAGCTGCCCCTCTTTGCTCGTTATCGTGTAACGGGAACTGAGAAAAGACTTTCAAGAAAGACCAATTTTGCCCGGTATCACTAAGTCTTGACTTCTTTGGTGCTTTTCCATAGATAGCTTCATTCCTGTCCACCGCCTTTTGTCGCTTTGGTCCATTCTATCACTACAACTTCAAAGAGATAGAACTTGCAGTTCTAATTTATGCTGTTGTGCCTTTATAGGGATAAGACTTGTATCTTCGATCCACTACTTCTGTCTTCAATTTGCTTCCTGCAACTTCAAGGACGTCAGATCCCCTATTTTCAATCTGATCCCTGCAAGCTCAGGGACCCCCAGACTGATGTCTTCAATCTGCTTTCTGCAACTTCAGGAATATCAAATCTGCTTTCTTTAATCTAATCCCTGCAAACTCAGGGATCGCCAGGTTGATATATTCGATCTGCTTCCTGCAACTCAGGAAGACGAGACTCTCAAACCCAACATCGTTCCTCTCGAGGACATAACCTGTAGAATGAGTACATGCTTATGCCTAATGATTAGGATGCCATGAGCATGATGAGTCAGAATGTCATGAGTGTGATTTCCTATTTGAGGTATTATCATCTATGTATCTATCAAGGTTTCGTATTTGTTTCCTTTGCAGTAACTATTTTCGTATGAATGACCTTCCCTTGTGGGAATTTTAAGGCCCATTTTAGGCCTCAGGACGCAGGTCTATATTGACTTCTAGCTGTCTTTCCCGGGATTCTCATCTCCTTCTCGAAGGATACCTGGCTTGGTTTGTATTGGATTCGTTCCTTAGTGATTTTGGGTTTTCGAATCTTTCCTGGTCGAAAATTCAACTGTCGTACCACTTTCTGGATGACTAGGTAATTAATGAATTGGGCGAGGAACTTGGAGAGATGGTCTCCTTTGGGATCTTTCCTTCCTCAATATCTTCAATCTGGGTATGTGAAAGTTCTAAACAATTGTCCTGTTTCGGTTTCTTGCTTTGTCTAGAGATTTCCAAAGTAATACGTAGAACTTTCTTTTGTGAAATTATCAGTTCATCCATTATTATTTCAATGCAACATGTTTATGAATGATGGGCAACAATAAATTAATTTCAAGGAGAGTTTTAAAAGGAATTATCAATGATACGAGGAAATGATTGGGAACCCATCATTTTTGCAAAAAAGAATACAACAATAGTGAAAATGAGTAAGACATAAGTCAAATGCCCTAGACACCGCCAATTGGGCTTCCATACAAGTTTCATGAAGGATGCTTTGAACTTTTGCATGTGTCTAGAAGACTCAAAGTATTTTGTTGATGCCCCGATATGCAATGTGCTTCCTTTTCTGTTGATTCTGGTGCTGCAAGATCGCCACATGTCCAATCAAAATTTGAGCCGCCCTTTTGGGATTTTCAACTCAAAAGCCCTTTGGTCTCAAGCGCGCCTTTTGGGTTTTTCGCCTTGGCCTCTCCATTTTTTTTTTTTTCAAAGCGCCGCTGCGGGTTTTTGCCTTGGCCCCTTAAGCAAAGTACTTTTTAACTGAATCTGAGTTCACAGGATTGGGCAAGCTTTTCCCGTCCATCTCAGTCAGAATCAGTGCACCTCCCGAGAAAGCTTTCTTTACCACATACGGCCCTTTCCAGTTTGGCATCCATTTCCCTCTGTGATCCTTTTGTATGGGAAGAATCTTTTTCAGTACGAGGTCCCCTTCATGAAATTCTCTTGGCCGAACTTTCTTGTCATAAGCTCGCATCATCCATTTTTGGTACATCTGACCATGGCGAATGGCCCTCAATCTCTTTTCTTCGATTAAATTCAACTGATCATATCGAGCTTGGATCCATTCGGCCTCGTCCAGTTTTACTTCTGACAACACTCGAAGAGAAGGTATTTCCACTTCAATAGGTAGAACCGCTTCCATCCCGTAGACCAATGAGAAAGGTGTTGCCCCAGTAGAGGTTCTGACGGATGTCCGGTAAGCATAGAGTGCAAATGGCAACTTCTCATGCCAGTCTCTATAAGTCTCTGTCATCTTTCCCACTATCTTTTTGATGTTCTTGTTGGTTGCTTCCACGGCCCCATTCATTTTTGGACGATACGGTGACGAATTGTGGTGTTTGATATTGAATTGACTACAAACCCCTACTATCGTGCTATTGTTTAAATTCAGTGCATTGTCTGATATGATCCTCTCAGGCATTCCATCTCGACAAATGATCTCCTTTTTCAAAAATCGACTAACCGCTGATTTGGTGACATTAGCATATGAAGCCGCCTCTACCCATTTTGTGAAGTAGTCAATAACTACAAAGATGAACCGATGTCCATTCGAAGCCTTCGGAGATATCGGCCCAATGACATCCATGCCCCACATGGAAAATGGCCATGGAGAAGTCATAACATGTAAAGGTGACGGGGGCACATGAATCTTGTCTCCATAAATTTGGCATTTATGACATTTCTTGGCATAATTGATACAGTCTCCCTCCATGGTGGACCAATAATATCCAAACCTCATTATTTGTCCACATTTGTGAAACCATTAGCGTGAGTTCCACGACACCCTCATGGACTTCTTCTAGGATTAACTTAGCTTCGGCGGCGTCCACACATCTCAGCAGCACTTGATCTTTCCTTTTCTTGTATAGGACTTCTCCATCCAGGACGTAATCACAGGCCAGTCTTCTCAGCGTCTTTTTATCGTTCTCAGTCACCTGATCGGGGTATTCACGATTTTTCACATACCGCATGATATATCGTGGTACCATGGTGGGCTGCGCTTCTCTTCTTCCTCGACATTGTAGCAATGGGTGGGTCTTGTTGAATGCTCATTTGTATTGGCTTCATATCTTCGCTTTCATTTATTCGGACCATGGAAGCCGGGGCTGGCGAGAGCATCGACCATCGATTCTTGTCCACAGGCGGTAATTGAAAGTGATGTCATCGAACTCTCTGATCAATTCTTGGGCCAATCTTCTGTAGATAACCAATTTTGGATCTCTGGTTTCCCATTCTCCTTTGAGTTGATAGATTACTAGAGCAGAATCTTCATATACTTTCAATACCCTGATTTTGCGTTCGATAGCGGCGCGGAGACCCATAATGCAAGCTTCATATTCGGCCATGTTATTAGTGCAATCAAAATCCAATTTGCAAGTGAATGGATAATAGTCTCCTTTTGGGGACATCAAGACTGCCCCAATTCCATTGCCCACGGCATTTGATGCCCCGTCGAAATTCAGTTTCCAAGAATGGTCTTCGGAGGCGACCTCTTGATGTCCGCCCACGTACATCAAATCCTCATTAGGAAATCAAAATCTAAGGGCTCATAGTCTTCAAGGGCTCTCTCGGCTAGAAAGTCCGCTATCGCACTCCTTTCACCGCTTTTTGGTTTATATAAACGATGTCAAATTTAGACGATGAGAATCGCCATCTAGCCATTCTTCCATTCAATGCGGTAGATTCCATCATATATTTAAGGGGATCTAGCTTCGAGATGAGCCATGTCGTGTGATACAGCATGTATTGCCTCAATCTTCGAGTTGTCGGATCAAGGCACAACATAATTTCTCGATTGGCGGGTACCTCGTTTCACATTCGGTGAATTTTCTACTAAGGTAATATATGGCTTTTTCTTTCTTCCCGACTCGTCATGTCGACCCGATACACATCCCATCGAATTATCCATCTTCATTTAGATAAAGAATCGGTGGCTTGTCCGGTTGAGGCGGCGTTAGTACCGGGTGTGGGGCGGTATTGTTTTACCTTTTGAAGGTCTTCGGCATTCTTCATCCCACGTGCACAGGTTGTGTTTCTTGAGAGAGCGGAATATGGGGTCACATCTCGATCGATCGTTGTGAAATGAACCGGCGGCGATGTAATTCACCTTCCTAAGAAGCCTCTAACTTCTTTTTGGAGTGCGTGGTGGAGGTAATTCTTGTATGGCTTTGACTTTATCCGGGTCAACCTCAATCCCCTTTTCACTGACTATGAACCCGAGTAGCTTCCTGCATCGAGCTCAGAGGTACACTTTGACGTTAAGCTTCAACTGGAATTTTCTCGGCCTCAAGAACAATTTTCTCAAGACTCGCATGCTCTCTTCTTCATTCGGGACTTGGCGATCATATCGTCGACGTAAACCTCAATGTCCTTGTGCATCATGTCATGGAATAAGATTACCATGGCTCTTTGATATGTTGCCCCCGCATTTTTTAGCCCAAATGGCATCACCTTGTAGCAAAATGTTCCCCACATGGTTATAAACGTCGTCTTGTCCATGTCTTCGTGATGCATCTTTATTTGGTTGTACCCGAAAACCATCCATGAAGGAGAACAACGAATAGCCTGCTGTATTGTCTACCAAAGTGTCGATGTGAGGCAACGGGAAATTGTCCTTTGGGCTGGCCTTGTTCAGGTCTCTGTAATCCACGCACATCCGTACCTTCCCGTCTTTTTTGGGGACAGGGACAATGTTAGCCACCCAATCCGAGTACTTGACCACTTGCAAAAACCCAGCGTTAAATTGCTTTTCGACTTCTTCTTTTATTTTTAACAAAACGTCTGGTCGCATTCTTCGGAGCTTCAGTTAGATTGGCTTGCACTCTTCTCTTATGGGCAATCGGTTATCTTGTGATATCGATGCTTAGTCACAGCATATCTTGATACGACATGCGAACACATCCTTGAATTCATGGAGTAATTCGATGAGGTTTCGCCTGTTTCAGCGATATCTGAGGCTCCGATCTTCACTTCTTGCCCTCTCCTAGGTTCACCATTTCTCTGAGACTCTTTTATGGGGTAGGATCTGCTTTTTCTTCTTGCTCTACCATCCTCAACAAATCTGAGGCAAATCGCATTACTGTGTCATTTTAAAATCCCGAGATTCCCCAACACATGTCTTGCTCAAAGCGGACTTACGAATCAGTAGTATCGTTACTCATATCGTTGATGTCTAGAAACACATGTAGAATGTCAAAGGGTGTACAAAGAACAAATAAATTCGAGGACAACTATTCACATGATATGAATGAGAATAAAGAATAAATGGTAAAAATGTGAAATGAGAGAACATTTAGTAAAATTGAAGATGTATTTTATTAAAACAAAAATGTCCGAACATGAGCCTCTTTCACAAAAGAAATCTCATTGTTTCTAGGCTTAAAAACAACAAGAGTGTTCTGAGTATTGCTCTGTATCATCTCTAACAACTACAGGAAACTCCTCTTCAGTTCAATTGTCTAGAGTGCTTCCAGGTTTATATGGGCGAATGCCCGACAGATTTCCTTGATTAGTCACCTCATCGTGTATAGCATTGATGTGAGGATATTCATCTTTAGGAGATCCTTTTCCCAGGTAAATTATTCCTCCTGATATGAAGGTATGAGATATGTGGGGGAACGTCATCGGTTCCCACTTAACGTCCTCTCCATTCAGCCGGGCCCTTCTCTTTTCTTGTTTCTTTTCCACTTCTTTCTTCATTTGTTGAGCATCTGGTTTGAAACCTAAACCAAAGCGGTCTCTTTTCTCCTTTAGCATCGGGGTCTGGAATTTTCCTTGGAGATATTTGCCCAATCCTCTTCCAGGTAGCGCTCCTTTTCCCATCGTCATTCGTAATCCCATCCTGGTGGTCTTAGATAGCTTGGGTACCGGAACTTTACTTCCCTCCGCGATGAATGTCGCGTTTACAAATTCTAGGGATCGGAAAGAACATTCGATGGCCTCCTCATTCGTTTAAATACGGTAACGTTACTGGTAAGCAGTTGCTCTGATATCTTCTTCGGTGTTTATAGTTACCGTACCGATTTTCTGCATTACCGATTTCAATTTTCAGTGCGGCGATGAAATACGGCTCCCGCTGAATGAATCCATGGCCTCCCCAACAGGCAGTTGTACGAGGGTTTGATATCCATGATCAGGAAGTCTACCTCGTAAGTGTTAGGCCCTATCAATAAAGGTACGTCTATTCTCCCCATCACCCTTCTTTCAGTGCCGTCAAATGCTCTCACTATGTTCTAGCATGCTTTCATGTGAGAACTGTCTATTGGTAACCTCTTGAGTGTAGCCAATGGTAAGACATTCAGCGCTGACCCATTATCTATTAGCACGCTTGGTAGAGTGTATCCCTTACAGCGGGTAGTTATGTGCAAGGCCTTCTTTGATCCCATGCCTCCGGGTGGGATTTCGTCATCGCTAAAATAGATGAAATTGTCAGCGCTTATGTTACTAACCAGACGGTCTAACTTGTTGACGGATATATCCTTAGTAACATAGGTCTCATTTAGTACTTTCATCAATGCTTGGCATGCGCGCCTCGAGCTTAGTAGAGTAGGGCTAACACGGAGATACGGGCTGGTTGTCTGTGTAGTTGTTCCACCACGCTGTATTCGATGTGTTTCAAGAATTTCCAGAATTCTTTGGCCTCTTCCTCCTTTACGGGTTCGTTGATAGGGGCTTCGGGTTCCTTTTTTCGCCCGATGAGTATAGTCTTCAGTTTCATTGGTTCTTCTCCTTTATTTCCGGGATCATAACGCTTCCCACTCTGCGTATAGAACCCTTCATTCTTGCCTCCTCGGATCAAGTAGTGGAGCTTTACGCGTGGCATCGTCACATTACAATTATAATTCCAAGAAACCTTTTTACTATCTTTATAAGGAAAAGAAGCGGTTTTACGAATTATAATTTTCGACTTCCCGTGCTCTCGCCTTAGTGTTTTTAGCGAAATGATGATTCTCGGGTAATTAACTCCGTGCTTTGTCAATTCTTCCTCGATCGCGAATATTTCCTCTTCCTCCACTCCTTCTTCATAAAACTCCAGTTCTTTGTTGTCCATAAGACCTTGCACCAAAATTCTAAATTCAGCGCATTCTTGAATCACATGTTCCTTGGTTTTATGGAATTCGCAGAGTTCTTTATATGCCCTCGTTCTCATAATATCTAAATATATCAATCTTCTTTTGCCATTTCCTCCCGCACTATTCGCAATGGGGTCTTCACTACGTGACATCTTTCTTGATCTTCCTCACTCCTTCCTCACCAATCGCGTTTACCTCTATCTTCATGATTGGGCGTTGGGTTCCCTTTTTTACCATGTCGTCGAGTGTTATAACCTCCATCTTTATTAGTCTCTCGACTACCTTTTTAAAGCGAGGCAATTCACTATCGAATGCCCTCTATCCCCGCATGGTAATCGCAGCGATGAGCGTTAGAGTCGTACCACTTAGGGTATGGGGGCGCAATAGTTGCAAATAGAACGGGGACATGATGTGCTCATTGAATAAAATGCTGTGCACTCTTCTTTTATGCGTTATAGGAATTGGCGTAAATTGAATCTTTTCAAAGATTCGATCCGCAGTTCCCTTCTCCTCGCCTTGCCGGTCTTTGTTGTCCAAATCGTAATTGTCTTTGGTGATTAATCATGATCGCCTTCGAGTACCCTCTTATTGTATGTACTCACGTTATTTACTTCACCGTCTTTCTTCTTAGGAGCGACCCTCCTAATGCTTTCTCCTACCTCGATCTTGCCACCTCGTATGGCATGTTCAATCATCTCCCCTGCCATCACTATATCGGCGAAGCTCTTAGTTGTACTCCCTATCATGTGGGTTATGAAAGGGGCCTTCAGGGTGTTAATAAAGAGCATGGTAGTTTCTTTTTCTAAGAGGGGTGGTTGGACCTACATGGTGACCTCTCTCCACCTCTACGCGTACTGTCTGAAACTTTCGTTTTGTCTTTTTTCCATGCTTTGCAAAGTAATTCTATCCGGTGTCATGTCCGTGACGTGGCTATAATGCTTCAGAAACGCTTGAGCCAAATCTCTCCAGGAACTAATGTTGGCCCGACTAAGCTGGTTATACCATCTAGCTGCTGCGCCCACCAAACTTTCTTGGAAACAGTGGATTAAGAGCTGATCATTGCTCACGTAGCCGGCCATTCGCCTGCAGAACATGGTGATATGGGCCTCCGAGCAGCTAGTCCCACTATATTTTTCAAACTCGGGCATTTTGAACTTATGGGGCAGTACCAAATTGGGAACTAGACTTAAATCCTTCGTGTCGATCCCATGATGATGATCGATGCTTTCCAGTGCTTTGAACTTTTCCTCTAGCCATTTGCAACGATCCTCTAGTTACCTTGAGGATTCTATTCTCGACCCCATTCTCTTTATTGCATCCAGATCGGGCACAACAGGGTTGGCTGGGCTATCTCCTGGTTGGGATCCAGAGCCCACGTGATGGCTCACGGGAGGTCTAGTGTCATCCTGTCCCTGCTGGGGCCTGATCGTAATTGATGGCCTTTGGAGATATTCCTCAGGCAGGGCTCTTGAGTGCGGCGGGGTAAAACCCGGGGGAGCGCCTTCGCTATCCTCTTCGACCGGAGGCATTGGACCTTTCCCTTTGTCCGTTACTCCATTCAGCATTTGGGCCATCTGTGCTATCATGTTTTTCTGGGCCTCTAGCATTTGGTCCTTCATTTCCTGCTGGAGTTTCAACATTTGCTGTTGCATTTCTTCCTGCATTTCTTTCTGGAATTGTTCGAACCTTTGATCCATTCTCTTGGTTTTAGCACGAGTCCCGTAGTAATGTTCAGTTCCCAGATTTCCTTTCTCTTGTCTGATAATTTTAGCCAATTAGGTTCTTTTTATAAACTTAAATGCATGTAATGTGATATAATGTAAATGCATGAATGCAAGAAGAAGACATCGATTCTGATCAACTTCATTTTAGAAGACTTTATTAGAAGGCAAGATCCTTTACATAAAACGGATTACAAATATGCTTTGGCCCTTAAGCCCAAAGTTTTGATTTTTCTAAGTAAAGAAGTCAGCTCTTGGTTACGATCTGCCTGTAGCTCGTATTTCATGCTTACGATCTCAGCTTGAGACGCCAGGGCCTGCAGGTGATCAGCCATTTCCCGAATCTGAACTATCGCTTCGCCCATGAGGTAGTCTCGATCTCTAACTTGCCTGTGGGAATGGTGAAGTTCCTCTTTCCATTGCTCTTCTCTTGCTTCTAAAAGTTCATTTCGGAGCTCGCAGCCATGTAATGCTGTCTCTAACTCTTCAATCTTTCCCTTCATTTCTTCAATTTTGTTTAAACTCAATTTGATTCGTTTTACGAATTGCGACTTTGGTAGTGATGTAGGGACCGTCCAAGCTCAAATACCACCTTAGCTTTTAACCCTTTTTCTCTTTGTGGCTTTCGGCCATATCCTTTCTCAGAACCTCGTTTTGTGTTTGCATTTCCTGGAACTTCTTCTCCCAACTGCTAGCTTTGGCTCTTTCCTCTCGGATCTCGCGTTGCCATTGCTCCGGAGTTTTTCCTAATCCGGCGTTTTTCATTGTCAAACGCATCTTCTTATATTCCATCTTCAGATCATCTCGATCTTCCTCTATTTTCTCTTTTTCTTTTCTTAACCTCTCAGCTTCCGACTTTTGTCCATCTACGTCTAACTTGAGGAGCATCTTCTCTTCTTCTAGCCTCTCTATTTTTCTTTCAAGTTCCGAACTCATCCTTTCAAAATCTCATTTCACAATCTCCAGTTCTGATGGGACTACCCGCAAATATTCCTCTCTTGACCGGGCACCCTCGGGATTCGGTTCAGGAATGTTGTCATTGATCCTCCTAGTCCTCCATTCTCTATACTCCGAGGTCATCATCGGGCCTACGGATAACCTCTTCATTCTGTGAATCTGATTCCAGGCACTAGAGATCTCTTTAACCTTTTTCTTATAGCTCCCCCCTTCGTACGAGAACTCAGATTGAGCCAACCCATATGTCGTTGGCACAAACTGTCTTGAACTATATTGTCTCAGGACCAGCAGAGGGGCATATGCAGTGGCACCCCAAATTCCCAGTAGAGGAACCCAGTCGAAGCTTCCATAACAATAAAGGATTTGGTCGGTAACCAACCACAGAGCTTTCCAACCGATGTCATCTTCTTGAAGGCTTTGGAAGAGCGCGATCTAATTTTCTTCGGACACATCCTCTCTTCTAGGTGTAGCTGCTATTTCTTTTAGTGGGGAGTAATTCTCTGTCATAAACCGATAGGACACTTTCTCCACTTTCCAGAAGTGACTATGGAACCAAGCCAATAACAGCTGCGCACATCCAATAAACCTGCCTTCACCCATTCTCCTGCATGCATTCAAGGACCTAAACGTTTCGGCTAAGATGGCAGGAACAGGTATGACCCCTTTGTCTAATCGGCTGAATAGATCAATAACTGCTTCGTCGATATGCCTTAAAGCTTTTGGGAAGATTACCAGACCGTAAACACACAGGGCGAAGACGTCAATCCTTTTCTTTGCATCGGGATGCGCCAAGATTAAGTCTCTCAAACATATCCAGGGTATGCATTTACCTCCGCCTTTCTTTTGCATTCTAGCTGAAACCCGGTGATGTTCATCAATTTCTTCGCGAAGGTTGGGCCATTAACTGCTTTGGAATAAGCTTTGTCAACTTGAATTCTTGGGTAACGTAACAAGGTCGTATATTCTTCTACCGTGGGAACTAGATCCATCTTCCCAAAAGAGAAACAGCTATAAGCAGCATTCCAAAACTGGGTCATTGCTCGGAATAGGTGCTTATCTATTTTGACATCAAGCAGGTAAGGCAGGTCACCGTAAGTACCATAGAACAGTTGCTTCGTCTCGTTATCCCACTGAGTCCAAATTTCTTTCAACTCTTGGAGCTCGTTCTGTGTGACACTGATATTGGTGAAATCCCGTAGCTCCGACACATATCCCTCAACTATGCTATCCCCTTTTTCTATTTGGCATTGCTCGGACCACGTGCGGACGGCCGCATTGTCTTCCACTTTATCAAGGAATTTACTTTCCATAACCAGCTTTCTAACTCAGAAACTGACCATGAATCGATGCCTCTTAAAATATGAAATGATATGCACAAAGAAAAATAAAACACAAAAAAGTTAGTACCATGGAATACAAAGTAAGTGAAATAAACAAACACCTATCTGGGTAATTACTAAGGTCTGGCATAGTTCAGCTTGGGGTAGGTTCTTAGGCTCTTTACATGTGGTTGAGTTCTAAAGTTCGAGGTACCCGAACCAGCAGATTCCTCGATCCTCACCCATTATAGGCTCATACGGACCGAGTTTGGTTCAGGGGAATACATTTCCCTATGGCCATGCGGAAGTGAAAACTTCACGAAGACATAGGTACGGATGTATTCCGGAAGCAGTCCACTAGCCCATGCGGAGGTGAAAACCTCACGAAAGCATAGCTTCTCGCTCCCACTTAAAGGTGTAACCCTAATGGTCATGCAATGCAATGCCAAAGTATTCAAGAGATCAAATATAACATTGAAAGTGCATTTAAAGGAACACGAATTTTGAAACCATTTTCCAATTTTAATTACAAGGACAAAAATCGATCAATCAATGGCCTGACACTCGACGAATAAGTCCACAGTGGAGTCGCCAAGCTGTCGTAACCATTTTTTTTTTGATAAAACAGTAAACGACGCGGTCGACTTGAGGTTTGAAAACGAAAAGGAAGGGAGTCGCCACCGATCTTTATTTGGGTGAGATCGGATCACCTTTGTTTTAATAAATATTTCGATTCACTAAAACAATGTTTTTGATCTACGAATTTTGAGAAAATGGGCTCGAGAGTCGATTACGTCTTTTAGGAAGGATTAGCACCTCCATCACGCCCAAATCGGTACCAAACCGATTGATCGATGTCCTAATGTTGAAAACTTTGAAATGGTTTGAAAATGGATGCTTTTATTCTTCTTTTTTAAAAAAAATTCTAAGGAATTGGAAGGGATATTAAGGCTCTCTTATTTTCAAGAGGTAAAGCATCATGTCCAGTAAGTTAGGTGCGACACTTTAGACTCCCGAGGCTAAGCTCGCCTTTTAAAACTCGGTTTTATTTTTTGAAGAGGATCTTCCGTCGTTTGTCAAACGGGAAATCAGAACCCAGTAAGTTAGGGCTCGTTTTCCTGAAAATCCAAATTAGGAATATTGCCTCTATTTTAAAAGAAAAAGAAACTTATCTCGAAGTGTCTAGATGTCGAGTCCAATAAGTTAGGCATGACATTTCAACTTCCGAGATTAAGTGTTTTGTTTAAAATTTGAATTGCGATTTTTAAAAGGGATATTCCGTTGCTTGGTTTAAACGAGAAAAATCCGAACCCATAGAGTTAGGGCTCGACTCACTCGAATTGCTAATACGGAATATCGATTTAAAAACGGAATTTGTGATTTTGAAAGGGACATTCCGTTGTTTAACCTAAACAAGAAAAATCGAACCCAAGAAGTTAGGGCTCGATTTTCCCGGATTTGCTAACACGGAAATATCGGTCGTTATAAAATTGAGAGGTCGAAGAACAGTGAAGTGTCGATGAGAATATGAGTAATGGCGACAGAAAAAGCATCGTGACAATGGTGTATTTGACGATGATAAAAATAATGATAATAATAATGATAGTAATAAAATAAATAAAAATATATACGTATAAAAGTAAAATATAATAATAGTAATAATATAGTGATAAATATAATATATGTGCATAGATGTAGTCAATAATATATATGTACATAAAATAATAATATGATATCAGTAATAATGTAATAATATAGTAACATTAGTATAGTAATATACGTAAGTAAAATATGTGATAATAATATTGATGATAGTAATAGTAATATACATATAAGTAGTAATAATAATAATAGTGAAAATAAAATAATAATAGTAACAATAATAAAATAATAATATAGTATGAAATAATAATAATACTGTCATAGTAATAATGGTAGTATAGTAATAATAACAATAGTAATAATAATATATGTATGTAAAAATATGGTAATAGCAATAATAGTATTAATAATAATATCATAGGATGATAAATAATAGTAATAATAATGACCTAGTAATAATAGTAATATAATAAAAATATAGTAAGGATAGAAATAATATATACGTACATGGGAACGACAATAATACTATATAACAATAATAGTGGTAGTGATAATATAATATGCAGATATATACAAAAATAGGGAAAATGATGAAAAGGAAGACTAAATTAGATTAAAAGCAAAATCTTGGGACGAATTTAAAATAAATAAAAGAGGGAAGGGCCATATTGTAATGCGCACGAAAATCCAGGGGACGAGGGGCGCAAATTTTCTCCAAGTGCTTAAGCGCGGCGATTTAAAAGGACCGAATTGAATGCGGTACTAAACTTTAGGGGGAGATTTAAAAGAAATTTAAACTTGATTGCGAACGTTGGGAAATTAGGAGGGACTGCGCGCGTAAATTTTCCATTTTTCCGGCAAAACACGCGGATCCTCTGGTAGGCGGGTCGGATCGGGTCGGGCCATGTCAAAACGACGTCGTTTTGGGGCTTAAGGACGCCGGCCAAAACAGCGTCGTTTTGATTGCCTACATAAGCCAGCTTTTTTGTAAAAATTTTCATTTTCTCTTGTTCTTAAAAAAAAACTGATGCCTTGTATCTTTTTCTCTCTGTAAGGGGGACTCCGGCGGTTCACGTCGCGCCTTCGTCGTCGTCGGCCGTCGCTCCTGGAAAAGGTAAAAATTTGTTTTTTTTTTATTTTTTTAGTGAAAATAATATATGTGTATATTAGTCAAAAGATAATCGATAAAGAATGTAAGCCGAAAATAAGAAAAGAGAAAGAGAAAAAAAAAGAAATACAAGAACTTTGAAAATGAAATCACCTCTGTACTCTGTTTTTTATTCTAATTTTTCGTTTAATCTCTTGTCCTTGTGTTGTATTGATTCTTGCTTGCTATTTGTTGCCTTTTTTATTGTTTGAATCTGTCTATTCCTCTCTTATTAATCGAAAAGAGAAAAAAAAAAAGAAGCCCCTGTACAATGGTTACAAACGGCCTTTATAGCCTCTTTCTATTGCTTTCTGTCTTGTCCGTTTAATGTCTTGCAGGTCAAGTGGAGGGTAGATAGAGGGTCGGTGGCCGACTCTGTCAGTGGCGGTGGAAGGGACTGCTGGCGGCGTCAGACATGTCAGGGGCAGGTTCGGCGCTGGGTGAAGACAGAAGACCGGGTTTGGAAATTCTGAAAAAATTATTGGGTTAGGGTTGCTGGTGGGCCACTGGTTTGGGCTTCGGGTTAGTTGTAATTGGGTTTGGGTTTTTTAGTGGGTTAGTCTGTTTAGGTTTTAATTGGGCTTTAGTGGATTGGGTCGCTTTAGACCCGGGTAAAATTGGGGGTCATACACGCATGTATTGTTATATATATATATGTATGTATGTATATATGGGTAAACTATGCTAGTAGTTACCCAAGTATTAATATATTTTTTTTTTCTAAAATTACAATGATATTCAAAATGGAAGCAAACCCTTTATAAGATCCATCAACTTGGAGTACTCTCCAATGTTCTCCTCATCTACACCATTCCTCACTAACTGCGGGAGAAACAACCAAACGGCAGTCACCGCCACAAATCCCAAAGCCAAGGCCCCGGAAACCACCGGGTGCAACCTCATTTTATCAGGCACCACCTTTTTCACCACCACTTCCGCCACCACCGCAACCCCATGTAAGATGAAAAACCATGCCACCTCCCAAGTAGGAGCCACACGAGTCATGTAATAAAAAATCAATTCATGCATCAAGCCGGAGACGACGAACACGACGACGACCGCGGGCAACGAAGACCACCTTGATCTAAGCAAACGAGTACAAATACGGCGTATGGGGTAATATACGGTTGGTCTAGAATACTAGTAACCATAAGGTTCCATCTACGACCCCAAAAATCTTGTAAAGAGGTAGCCAAGTAGGGTTCATTAAACTGTGGCTCGATCTCGAACCCAAGCATGGCTCGAGCAAGGATTGTGGCCAAGGCTAGGGTGAGCTCAAGCTCAATGTAGATGCGGACACAGAACATTACTAGAACTACATTTTTATGAAGATTTTGTTTGTGGCTATAACAATGATAAAGCAAAGCTAATATTAAAACTTTTATAGCAAACAAGATTGATCTTTGGGATTGTTTAGATTTGTTTTGAGATGGGGTTTTTTGTTTAGATTTAATCGGAAGAGAAACTAAGGAAATGAAATGAAAAAGGTTGGACGGCGGTGGTAACAAAAGAGGAGCAGCTTGAAATTAGCTAACCAAGAAAGGAAGAAGGCGGTGATGCCGGCGAGATAGGCGGTGGAGATGGTGAGAGGGAGGTAAAGGAAGAAGATGAAGATTGGGGTTAAAGAAATAAGCTTGAAAATGCCTTTGGGGAGCTTTGATGATATGTAATAACAATAACAAAGGGAAATTATAGCTAAAACCCATACCTTGATGAAGTTGTAATGTTCAATCTCCATATGCTGATCTTTGGATCTTTGATGAAAATGAAGTTTAATGTTCAATAAGGAATGTAGTTGACTTTACTTAGATGCGTGATTAGACACGTGCAAAAGTTAATGTGTATTTAATTGAAGGTTGTAGATAGGTGTATTGCCCCTAATCATATCATAGTAAATTTAAGATTAGGTTTTGTTAGTTGTCAATTTTGGTTGGATATGAAAATATAATTAAATGTAATTTTGGTTGTATTTATTAAAATATTGATATAATTTTAAGAGTTGTAAACATTATTAAAACTATATGTTAAATTTAATTATATTGTAATGCTTTTCTTTTACATGATTATTTCGTGGGTATTTCTTTTATTTTAAAATATCACATCAATGAATTTAATAGTGTTAACAATTAGGTTAAATTCAATCTACTCCACTGTAACTTCAGGGAGATAAAATTTGTAGCTTCAATCTGCTCCACTACAATTTCAGGTAGATAAGATTTGTAGCTTCAATATGCTCCACCGCAACTTCGGGGAGATAAGATTTGCTATCTTCAATCTGCTCCACTACAACTTCAGGGAGATAAGATTTGTAACTTATAGCTTTAGTCTATTCCACTGCAACTTTAGGGAGATAAGACTCGCTATAGTAGATGTAATCCGACCTACTGCAACTTCAGAGGTATAGGACTTATCATTTCAATCTGCTCCACTGCAACTTTAGGGAGATAAGATTTGTAATTTTTAAATTTAATCTGTTCCACTGCACTTCAGGGAAATAAGATTCGCTATCTTCTTTAGTCTGCTCCTCTGCAACTTTAGGGAGATAAGACTTGTAACTTTAACCTGCCCCACTGTAACTTTAGGGAGATAAGATTTATAGCTTTAATCTGCTCTACTACAACTTCAGAAAGATAAGATTTTCTGTCTTTAATTAAAAATTTAAATGTTAACGTGGCAATCCACGTGTATGCCACCTCAGTAAAGTTAACAAGCATGAACTTTCTCCATCTATTCTGAATCTATATATCCAAAGCAATGTCCTACTGTCAAGTGGCAAGTCGACTGCTTTTTTTTTATTTTTTTAATTTAGTCTATATATTTTAATTTTTAAAATAATTTAGTTTCTATATTTTTATAATTTAGTCTAACTATTAGTAATTGTTTTTAGTCACACAACTATAAAAATTATAAAATAATCACCAAACAATTCAATTTGTCATTTTTTTTGTCACTAGCTGGCTAATATAAAAATGGAAACACCCAAAAATTCAATATAATTGGGTGACCAAAAAAGAAATTTATTAATAGTTGGATAACCATTTTATAACTTTTGATAGACTAAAATTTTTTTTCTAATAATTGGGTGAATACTAACACAGCTTGCCCTCAAAACCCTTGCTATAAATTAAGTGCAGGTGTGTTACTTAGCATTGGGTTTGATATAGTTTTTTTGAGGCAAGAAAAATGGCTAAGGTTAGTGAGAAACTTATGGTGTATTGCTTGGTAGCAATCTTTGTGACCATTGCAATGGTGGAAGGTGCTAAAGGGGCAACCATATGTAAAATTCCATTGAGTAGGTTGAACCTTTGCCGGCCGGCGGTCACTGGGAGATACCCTCCACCACCGACCAAACAATGCTGTGTTTTGATAAAACATGCCGACTTGAATTGTGTTTGTAACTTCAAGGATGCTCTTCCTGCCTTCAATAATCTTCACCATGATTCCAATTGAAGGAATTTAAAGAGCTTGATTTTTATTTATGATTTTTTTTCTAAAAGTACAATGATATTCAAAATAGAAGCAAACCCTTTATAAGATCCATCAACTTGCAGTACCCTCCTATGGGCTTCTCATCTACACCATTCCTCACTAACTGCGGGAGAAACAACCAAACGGCAGTCACCGTCACAAATCCCAAAGCCAACGCCCCGGAAACCACCGGCTGCAACCTCATTTTATCAGGCACCACCTTTTTCACCACCACTTCCGCCACCACCGCAACCCCATGTAAGATGAAAAACCATGCCACCTCCCAAGTAGGAGCCACACGAGTCAAGTAATAAAAAATCAATTCATGCATCAAGCCGGAGATGACAAACACGACGACGATCGCCGGCAAAGAAGCCCACCTTGATCCGAGCAAACGAGTAGAAATACGGCGTATGGGGTAATATACGGTTGGTCGTAGAATACTAGTAACCATAAGGTTCCATCTACGACCCCAAAAATCTTGTAAAGAGGTAGCCAAGTAGGGTTCATTGAACTGTGGCTCGATCTCGAACCCAAACAAGGCTCGAGCAAGGGTTCCGGCCGAGGCAAGGATGAGCTCAAGCTCAATGTAGATTCGGACACACAACATTACTAGAACTACATTTTTATGGAGATTTTGTTTGTAGCTATAAAAATGATAAAGCAAAGCTAATGTTAAAACTTTTATAGCAAACAAGATTGATCTTTGGGGTGGTTTAGATTTGTTTTGAGATGGGGTTTTTTGTTTTGGTTTAATAGGAAGAGAAGCTAAGGCAATGAAATGAAAAAAGTTGGACGGTGGTGGTGAGAGCGGTGGTTGGTCGAAACAAAAGAGGAGGAGCTTGAAATTAGCTAACCAAGAGAGGAAGAAGGCTGTGATGCCGACGAGAGGGGCGGTGGAGATGGTGAGAGGGAGGTAAAGGAAGAAGGTGAAGATTGGGGTTAAAGAAATAAGCTTGAAAATGCCTTTGGGGAGCTTTGATGGTATGTAGAAACAATAACAAAGGGAAATTATAGCTAAAATCCATACCTTGATGAAATTGTGAAGTTCGTTCTCCATTTGTTGATCTTTGGATCTTTGATGAAAATGAAGTTTAATGTTTAATATTGATAAGGAATGTACTTGACTTGACTTGACTTGGATAAGTAAATAGGCACGTGCAAAATTTAATATGTATTTAATTGAATGTCATAGATAGGTGTCTTGCCTCCAATCATATCATAATGAATTTAAGCCTACAATTTGCTAGTTGTGAATTTTGGTTCGACATGATAAATATAATTTTGGTTGTGTTTGACTAAAATATTGATAAAATTTTACTGAGTGGTTTTCTTTTAATGTAACATTAGTGAATTTAATAGCGTAAACGAAAAATTATAAAGATATAGAGTGTATTTTAATATTCAATTATTTACTCTATAATTTAGCTTAAAAAATAATTAATCTAATGCAAAGCGTGACAACAACTATACTTGTTATATTTCAAAGCAGACAAATGAGAGAAGCCCAGTTTGTCCTTTTCATAATAGTTCTCTTGTTATTGGTTACTTTGACCAACTGAATTAGCTTGGTATTGAAACTCTTAATAGTTGTGATTTTCAATTGCACCAATTGTTGATACAAAATGTTGGCTTAGTGGTACATGGTGATTCATATACATCATTATGGAGAGTCGTTGGTGGTGGTTCCGAGAATTTCAGAGATCGATAAAAAGGCTTCTTGAAGGGTTTTAACAAAGTTTATAGGTAAAAGGGGATATTCTAACTATATTTAGGTAAGGAAAACGATTATATAATTCATAATCTTTGAAGTAGGTTCCTTGGAGGGAATTTGGAAGCTTGGTCATGATGCGTTTTTTTTTTTGCACGTTGATAATGTGCTTAATCGACATGTTTTTAGTGATTTATTGTAATTAATTTTGGACATGGATGCTGCTAATTTGGTACCTTTTTTCTTTTTTTTTTTACTATTTTCTATATAGGTACAATGCAAGTTTGAAATGTTAGAGTACAAGTTGCTTTCAAGGTTAAGCACTTGGTAAGGGTTAGTTGTCGTGTTGATCTTGTAATTAATTTATCACTACGGAAGAATTTGGAGATTTAAGATTGTTCCTCGATCTCTATAACCGACTTATCAATTGGAGGAGAGAATCCATTATTCAGGATCAGTTCAAAGTCGAAGTCAAAATTGCGTCTAAGGCTAGATTTTTCATTTTATAGGTCGGCACGAGTCATGGGCACGAAAATTGCCTATGACGCATTTTGGTTATAAAGAGATACAAAGTCAAATAAATTAGTCCTTGTGGGATCAACTCTACTCTTTATACTATAATTTAATTTTGGATTTAGGCATAAGAATTTATTTTTGGTGGATTTGACACCTATCATAGGTGTATTTGGATGTAATGAAACAAGTTGGTAGAGTCAAGTCAATGTGGCTTGCCTCTTTTACACTTGTCAAACATGCATGAGACAGATGTTTAGCAAAGGATTAATGTTTTACCATGTTGGTGAGCTCCCACATATAGATGTTGGTGAAATGTTATGGGCGAAATTCTTCTATTTTCCATTGGTCAAAGAGGTTGACTTGACAAGATCCATTAGGCAAGATGACACATATAACAATTACGAATATGCAAAAATGAAAAATGAAAAAAGGAAGAAAAAAAATTCATTGAGACATATCTTATTTACACTTCACAACTATACAATTTTTTATATGATATTTTAACTCAAAAGCATCATTATTGTTGAGGAAGGGCCGACTCCTTCGGGAGAAGTCTTTAAAGTGTCGTATGTTGGGCAGCCGACCTGATCCCCCAACAACCGAAGGTATTGTCCCCTTGTCGAGGTTTTGTCTTCCGCCTTCATGAAGAGCCGTGTACAGTTCATGGAGGGGGCGCCTCGAGTGATAGGTACTTGCTTGGGAAAGATGTCAGTGTGGGGGTGTGAATAATACGTGGGTGCATCGCAATTCAAACCATCAACCAAGGCTTAAAAACAACATGTTTGTAAACATGGTACTCGTCATTTTATTAAAACCTCGACATGGGGACTATATTGATTGTTGGGGGTTTGGGTTGACTACCAGAGGACGACACTTTGAAAACTTCTCACAAAAGAACCAATTATCCTCTCAACAATTATGATGACTATAACAACCCGATTTTCAATGGTATTGGAAAAAGCAGCTTTGAAACCTCATTTCCATAAACTGCGTCTATAAATATTAATATTTAATATTTACTAGGCTATTATAGTAATATATTAATGTTTGGTTTAGTAATTTCGTTGAATTGATAGCTAATTAAGGTTCAAGGACTAAATTGTAAAAGTTTATCACTATAGGTTTTTAATTGGCCAAAGATTTAGGGACTTAAATTGCAATTAATAAAAGGTCCAAAAAGGTAATTTAACCAATTTACAATATGAAATTGTGGCATATGATGACATTCCCACTATCTTTGATTAATAGTTAATTAATTAAACTTAAATTAATTAAACTTAGTTAACTCATTCTTAATCTAAACAAATTAAAAGGAAAAGTTATCATCTTTTATTCATCTTCCTCTCTTGGCCGAATATTAGAGGAGAGAAAACCTAAGGAAACATTTCACATTCGGCTACAAAATTGGTATGTGCAATTAAGCCATTTTCTTGTAATTTTTATGTTTTTGATGCCATGGAAACTTGATTTAGCTAGCTCATGTACCAATTTATAAAACTGTTAAAATTTTTAAAAGTTTTCATTTCTAATTTCTTAAATAAATTAGTGTTAAATTGATAGAATTCAAGCTTAGATGTGAAAAAGGATAAGATTGTAAAGTTTAAATTGTTAGTTTTGTTAAAAAGGATTAAAGTATAAAAATTGAATATTTGATGTGAAAGTTTTTTGACAATAGATAGTAGAGGGTCCTAAAAGGATGTGAGTGAGATCGGTTTTGAAATCTAAGCTCAAAATTGAAAGTTATGGTAATTTCTATTTTAGGGTCTAAATTGAATAAAATGTAGAACTTTAGGGGCATTCAGAAAATGAATTGAACTGTTAAATGCATATAATAAATTGTTATAAAATTTTAGTATTGATAAATTGAATTGAATAATTGTATAGATCTAGAATTGAACCAAACTGAAGATAATTGAACCAAACCGAAGATAATTGGGAAAAAGAAAAAATTATCGATTAGTCCTTAAAGTCTTGTTTATTGCTCTTTTTCCAGGTACGTTCATATGGAACTTACTAAATTATCTTTTGAATTGTATTTTTTTTTCAATTGTATGTTTATATTTAAGTGAAATTGTGGAAATTGGCCTATTTGGCTATTTATGGACTGAATTGTAAAACATGAAAATGTTGGTTATACGAAAAGGTACAAAGCACCGATATGAATGTTACATGTTTACAGGAGTTGTATGAAATATGCATTCTGATTTAAGGCTTGAAATGATACGATTAAGATAATGATGCTCGGGTGAACTTAGTAAAAGATTAGGATACGTATGGCATGCCATTAGGGTCAAATATGGAATCAGTCAATGATTTACATGGTTATATGAGATCCAAAATTTGTTGTGGATTCTCAGTCTATATGTATCATTGGTTTAGCCTGGATTAGTAACTTCAATACGATGTTAGTTTGTTTAAGCAAATTCATAAATGTCAACTTGTTTGAGCAACCTTGACCACTGCCAACTTTTGTGAGCAATATAGTCACGTGTATCCGAAATGGTAACCTAACGGAAATGAAATCATTGTAATGATACAAATGTGGATTGAATTTTAGATGCTTTCAAATTGAATATGAATTTTTTTGTACATGTTTCAAATTGAGTTGTGGTAAATGATTTTTGTTTAAAGTTCTTAATATGAAAATAGACTAAACTATTCGTTGTATATGATATTATATGTTAGCTATTTCAAGATATGTCAAATGATGCCATATTGAATGACAATGTATTTAAATGTTTAGTTTGTTGTAATGTCAACGTAAGTTAAGTTAAATTTCATATGAATTTACTAAACATTATGTTACTTTCTGTTTTCCTTGTAGATCGTTACCTTGCGGAACATATCAAGTAGATCGCCTTGAATCTCACTATCCTGTTTTTGAATTGGTGGCTTTTCAATCATTTTAAGTTTGTAATTATGGCATGTATATAAGTATTTTGTTTATGTTAACTTTTAATGTTGAACATAGCTTGAAACCTTCTTAATGCATGATTTTGACAATGTTAATGTCTAGTTGAAATGGCATGTTTTGGTAAATGTGTTTGAATTATGTTTGGCAATTAAAATAGCATGTCTGAACATAGAAAAGAAGTTGGTATTTGAATGGCTAGTTGGTTGGATGGATGGTTTATAATTGAATGAGTTGAATTGGTATGTTTTGTGTTAATTTGAACTTATATTGAATTGATTGAATGAAAATGGTTAATTGGCTTGTTTGGGTATGTTTTTAGTATGGTTTGATTCATGTAAAGATGGTGATTTGCTGAGTAAATTGAATAGTTTGTTTGGAAGCACTGAAATAGGTAACAAATGGTACATTTTTATCGAAAACAAGTTCCACGTCACAACTACGAATCTCAACATCGCGACATTGGCAACTTAGAGAGTCTTGTTGTGACGAGGAAACACTGAAGTCACGACGATGGCTTGGAATTTTTAAAACTTCACAATTTGGTCCTATTTCGTGCTTGGGTCAACAAAAGAGCTTTCAAAAGCTCGATTAAGGCTTAGATTTGATTGATTAACATAATGTAAATGTGTTTAGCACTTAATTACATGTTTGATTGATGTTTATTGTATAATTAACTGTTAAAACTGAACATTAATAATGACAATGAATAGCAAAGAAAGAGAGAAAAATAGAACACACAGAATTTTACATGGAAACCTTTTTAGGAAAAAACCACGGGCAGAGGAGAAGGAATTCACTATGTTGAATTCGAATCATACAATAGGAGTATAAACTACGTTTATTTATAGGTTTGTAAAACAATATTCTAATCAAAGTCAAATAGAAGTAATGCAGTAAGATTAAAACACCTTATTGTAATCAATATCAAATAGAAAAAGTAAACTTCTATATGAATTTCACTTGTGTAGCATGTACCATACCCTTGGTTAAAACCACAATCTAGTATTTTGCTTATTAGGGATCTACGATAGGCTGCGGCCTTTGCCCTTGTAGATCCCCTTATCTTGCCACTTGTATTTTATTTTTAACAGGAATTTGGATCACACAATTTCTAACATTAACGATAGTTTCAACAACGAATGTAACATCCTATAACTCAAACCCGATAATCAAATCAGCTATGAGTGATACAATGAACATTGAATTCCATCGGTAATCTAATTTTTTTAAAAGACATCTATAATTAATATTCATGTTCCACGTGTATATATATAAGATACCCTTTCTTAAAAGTTTGTTTTTATCCAATCTGGTCAAAGCCAACAAAAGTGTTTGATAGAAACGAGAAGGACAAACAGACAAAACATTGACAATTCACATGTTATTTGTTGTTGTGTTGTGTTTTAATTATCTTTTTTATAGCCAATAGTCTAGATTATGGGTAAGTCACCAAAAATTGCATGGCCTGTTTTCTTGTACGAAACCATAGTTTCTACATCCTGGAAATGAAACATCAAACCGACATTTTTAAGGTTAATTTCTGCTCTTAGTCCTTAATTTTTGCGAAAACTTATGGATTTAATCTTTGTACTTTAATTTAATTATTTTTAGTAATTGTACTTTTCAAATTTTAAAATTTCTAAACTAACCAAACAATAACTGTTGAATTCAGTAAGTTTTGCTATTTCTAAAATTTGATGTGATAAATATATTATCATATGTGTAATAACATGTCAACTAATTATTTCCACATATTCCTCACTAAAAATCCATGCAATGGATTAACGACTGTCATTTGTATCAAGACTAAAATTTCAAAATTCAAAAAATCTAGGGACTTAAAATGATCCAATTGAAGAATATAGACTAAATCTGTAACTATACGCATAGTATAGGACTATTGATTGAATTTGACTAAACGAATTTGAATCCTACTATTTGGGTTATGACTAAATTTTAAAATTCAAAAAATACAGGAGTAAAATTGATTAAATTAAAGTATAAAGACTAAATCTATAATTTTGACAATGTGATTGGATTAATAGCATAATTTAACTATTTTAATGAATTAAAAAATATAACCATGGAAACATTCTTCATAGAACTTTGTTGTTCAATTCAGACTCAAAGATTAAGTATTTACCACTCTTTAAGTTCTCTCGTGACTGTCCTACAGACTGTATTCACATGTCTTGTTTTATATATATATGGGTAAAGTATGCTAGTAGTCACTCAACTATTAGTAAATTTCTTTTTTGGTCACTCAATTATGAAAAGTTATAAAATCATCATCTAACTATTAGTAAATTTATTTTTTAGTCACACAACTATGAAAAATTATAAAATAATCACCAAACAATTCAATTTGTCATTTTTTTGTCCCCAACTGGCTAATATAAAAAAAGAAACACCCAAAATTCCAATATAATTGGGTGACTAAAAAACAAATTTATTAATAGTTGGGTGGCCAAAAATTTTTTTCTAATAATTGGGTGACTACTAAGATAGTTTACCCTCAAAACCCTTGCTATAAATTAAGTGCAGGTGTGTTACTTAGCATTGGATTTGATATAGTTTTTTTGAGGCAAGAAAAATGGCTATGGTTAGTGAGAAACTTATGGTGTATTGCTTGGTAGCAATCTTTGTGGTCATTGCAATGGTGGAAGGAGCTAAAGGGGCAACCATATGTGACATTCCATTGAGTAGGTTGAACCTTTGCCGGCCGGCGGTCACCGGGAGATACCCTCTACCACCTACCAAGCGATGCTGTCTTTTGATAAAACATGCAGACTTGAATTGTCTTTGCAACTTCAAGGATGCTCTTCCTGCCTTCAATATCAACCCTTCTCGTGCATTTGCATTGCCTAAAAAGTGCAAATATAATCTTCACATACCACCAAAATGCAGAGGTAAGTTCTTGGGAAATAGTTTTGATGAGGGTTAAAAGTTTTTAAAGTGTCATCTATTGAGTAGTCGACCGTAGTGTAAGTAGTATTATGTTCTTTAAGTGGTAATCTGTATGCCATGGGTAACTCCACCAAGGGCGAGATGCTCATGACCCTTAGTGGGTGGCTGTGTACCCAAGTACGGTCGAGGCACTTCTTTTATGAACCGTTCACCGTTTTTAGCTAGAGATGACAAAAAATCTTAATCCAACGAGTTCTGACCCCACCCGATCCATTAGGGTTGGAATTTTTTTTGGAAAATTGGGTTCGAGGCAAGTTAGGTGAAATTATAAAAATAGTTAGATTGAGGTCGAGTTTGAGGTAAAATTACTCCATTTTGAGAGATTTACAAAATTGCCCCATATATAATATTAAATTTTAAGCTTAAACTAAAATTAATAATTTTATTTGCTTCAAAAAAAAAGATAAATCAATTAAAAATGTAATATTATTCCCTTCAAAATGAAAAATAAAACGATTAAATTAAATTCGGATCGAATTAAATTAGAGTCAGATCTCCTATTAAATTTTAAGTTCAGAGCAATTTTTTTCTTAAAAATCGAGATCAAGACAAATTGGTCAAGCTTCGAGTTGGGACAGGCAAAAATCCTCCCTATTGCCATCCCTACTTTTGATAGAGTCAAAAACAAAACCCGTATCAAGAGACAAGTTTGTAAATCATTGTTTTCTTGTTTGATAACATTAATATCGTGGACAGTTTTGGCTTCTAACTGATATGTCTTGTTCTTTTGCAGGCTGAAGCACACTTGAATGTTCCTTAATTATCTGCTGAAGATTTCTTTGGACCATGTCTAGATATTATATGTTCTTGTTGCAATAATCGCTTCAATTTTCTTCTGCTTATTTTTGGTCATGTCTTTAATGTTTGTATTATTCATGAATGTTACTCGAATTCGAGTATCGATATTCTATAAAGATTTCGACATATCATTCTATGAAGTTCACGAAAAGTTTAAATTTTATTATTAGTCTTTGTATTTTGTAAAAGTTGTGAATTTATTCATTATATTTCAATTTGATTAATTTTAGTCCTTGTATTTTTTTTTAATTTTGAAAATTTAATTCTAATCCAAACACAAGCAATTAAATACGTTTGATTAAATTTAATTACTAATCATGTACTATATGTATAGCTGTAAATTTAATCCATATTCTTCAATTAAATCGTTCTAAGTCTCTATACTTGTCAAATTTTGAAATTTCAATATTTAACGTAAATGATAGTCATTAATCTATTGATGAATTTAAAAAAAAAAGGTAAAAATAACATTCTGACATGATATTATATATACGATAATACGTTTGATGTATTATATTTTAAAAATAAAAAATTAAAAAAACATAAAAATTATATCTAGAACTTTCACAAATTAGGACAATGTCACATGCAGCAATAGGCTACACTATAATACATATAAAACAAAGAAATCAATGCAAATATGTATTGGAATTTGGTTAAAACATACCTATAGTCCCTACACTTTTCAAAAATTAAGAATTTAGTCCCTATACTTATATTTTTAGAAATTTAATCCTTCTACCAAATGAGTTTTTTTTTTTTTTTTTTTTTTTTTAAGAATCCCATAGCAACAAATTTGACAACAACAAAAATTAGCAGCATTAACAGTTAGACCTGAATTTTGAAATCTGAAAAATAAAGATGAAATTCCTAAAATACAAGGACTAAATTCCTAATTTTCGAAAAGTCAGCATCTAACCGTGGATTTTACACAGCATCTAACCGTGGATTTTACATACACTTTTGAGTTATCATATCCTCAAGGTCACTGATGAGTTTCAACAAACGGAGGGACTCACTCTGGTTTAGCTTTTACATTTTGTTTCGCCTCTATAGCTGGTTTAACCGCCAACCGAAAAATCCAAACCGCTAACAAAGTCGCCTCTATCGGAGCGAGCCAGTATACGAGTATATGTTCCTTCGAGATATGATCTCCACGAGCATAAGCCCATCCCATTACCTACATGTTTTAAATAAATAAAAAAAAGTGTTTAAACCGTTAGGTTCTGTTATCGACCACATCGATCGGGACTAAGAAACGGTGGGTGCTTACAGAGGCAGGGTTCATGCATCCACCAGTGAGATCAGAGCCAAGAATATGAAGTGCTAACTTGGAGATGCTTGCGATCCACGTCTTTATAAAGAAACTGCTAGGGATCTTGGTAGTAAGCCCGAGCGAGATGATGACAATTGCAAATGTCAAGAATCCTTCAGTTAATGCACCTTGATGGATATCGACATTCAAACGTGGCCCGGATCCAATCCCCGGAAAGACCTGGATAATGAGCTTAACCCCAGTAATAGATCCAATTACCTGAAAAGGAAAAAAAAAAAAACATACATAACAACATATCAAAGTGCAATGAAGTAAAAGCTGTTTTTGATCTATCATACAATCAACATTTGAGATCATAAATAGCTTTGGCAACATACATTGATCAACCGAAACATAGTTTGCAAATGTTCGGATTATGGTCATGTGAGAAATCATGTTACAAGTCATGTCAAAAACTTAATTTTCGAGCAGAGCTCGAGCTTAATTACAAAAATTGGTAAACAAGTTTTAATTGAGCTCAAACGCAAGTAGCCCAATTATATCTCAAACTTAAAAACAGATGTTCGATCAAGCTCAAGCCAAGTATCGAGCTTAAAACTTCGAGTTGAGCTCGGCTCAATTACACCCTTATTCACTATTAAGCATGTTTAGATTCTTGTCTAAAGAGAAACAACATTCTTTGAACAAGTACAAACAACAGATACCATACATATAAGATACCACACACTTGGTTTCTAAATCCAAATCCTTGGTAAGTTTGGTAAGAAAAAACAACATTATAGTTCCCTAAGTACTTGATGCAGACATGAAATGAGATAAACAATGGCAGTAGATTCAGTATAAGTATCATGGAAGCCCTGTGCTAGGAGTTGAATTACATTTTGCTCTCTTTATTCCAAAAATAAGCATAAATGATTCGTGGCGTGTCACATGTCACTCTATAGTTATTTCGTCTACTACGCCAGTTTTTATCAATATAAATTAATGAAATTTTTAACAAAAAGGATCAATTTGCTCTTTAATGCAATGTACAAATATTAGTAAAGGGACAAAATATAATCCAACTTCTAATACAATATCCTCCATGGTAAAGGGACTAGTTTGCTTGAGTAGAGCAAAATGGAATCCCCCCCCCCCCCACATGGTTACCTAGTGGATTCTAACGAAGTATCATCCACCAAGGCACAAAATCCAAACATCAACAAACAGGAAACATCAAAAGAAATCTAAAATTATGTAATATACAAATGCATAATTAACCTAAACATCAACAATGTATATAATTTAACCATTAAATACACATATAAATTTGTTGTAAAAAGACATTAACCTGAGCGGGAATTCTGGCCCCAACAGTGAAAAGGAAGTGGGCGAAACCACCAGACACGGCGGAAGCTAAAACAGTCAAAGGATTATAAGCGCCGCCATTAGTGACCTTACCCAAGAAGGCGAAGAAGAACATGTTGATAACGGATAAAGAATTCTTCACAAATTCAGCCTTGGGTTGGTAGTCAATTCCTAAAATTTGATTCACCAACAGCTTTATCAGAAAATTAGACCATACCCACATCAAGGAGATGATAAAATCGTATATAATCACCCCACTCTTGCCCATCTTTTTTTTCTTTTTGAACTTTCAGTTTCTATTTGATCATACAGATTTTCATTTTAACTCTTTGTTTAAAGCTGACAAATTCTCCAAACAAGGAACTTTCATGGAAAATTCTGGGAAAAATTTTTTATATATGGGTTAATTACAAATATAATCCTCCTTTTTTTGTAAAATTTCTAAATTCGTCTCTAAACTTTTAACCGTTCAAATTAAATCCTCTATATTTTTCAATTAGATTGTTTCATTAGCCATCTTGTTAAATTTTTGGTAAAAATATGCTATTAGTTCTTGTACATTGACAAAATGTGAGATTTAATCCCTTTATAAAATATTAACTACAAAAGACAATAAAATATTACTTTGGTTAAAGATAGTAAAGATAATGAGAGTCGTAATATTTTGAATTTAAATCTCTTTATACACGTATTTTCTAAATTTTATATAAAAACATTTTCAAAATTTTAAAATTAAATTATTATATGACGTGATTAATAGCAAAAAAATATGATATGATAATTAAATTAAATTAATTATTATTTAATAGAGATGCTATGGTAACACTTTCCTAGCTTATACCAAAAAAATTCCTTTTACAAAAGCATCCATTTCACAACATAATAATATTCTTTTAACCAAATTGGCATCATTTAGAAAGATTTGGGTAAAATTAGAAATCAAAATCATAAAACTGATGTACGAAGCTCTTCAACTCAAATCGAGATCTTTTGTGTTTAGAAACATATGTAAAATCATTTGAAAACTTTTATAGGGTGATCGAAGGTGTTCGGGGTCTAGTATAAGCTTCGGGAAGTTCAAAACGACCAAAACAAGCTATACCCAAGGTGTTGGTACCTTAGTTTGGAATTGTAGCATTTTGACTACTGTCATTGATCTCTCAAATAATAAGTTTAAAAAGGCCTAGCCTTTCTCATTATAACCTTAGTGGTTACATTCCCACATCAATAGGGAATTTGACCAACCTTGAATGGCTAGACCTCTATTCAAACAAGCTAGTTGGAAGGGTTCCTTGACGAAGAATGAACTTGTTAGGTGCATTCCTAGAGGAAAACAGTTCAACACCTTTGAAAATACTTCCTATGAAGGAAACAATTTGTATCACTTGGTTTTCCTCCGTCAAAGAATTGCAACAACAATGAGTCGCCGCCTCCATCACCCCTTCAAGCCTTGCTTTTGGGTGGCAAGTGGTGTTGCTAGGTTATGGATGTGGAGTAGTGTTGGGATTACTATGGTATATGTTGTTTTCGAAATTGGTAAGCTAAAGTAGATTGTGAATTTGGTTAAAGACTATCTTCAAACCAGACGTAGAAAAAAATCAAAGACTAGAAATCCCAACGATAGAAAGATTGTGAATTTGGTATATGTTGCATTTTCATAATGTTTTGCATTGTAAATTCAGTTTCTACTTTGTTTTCCTACTCAATGGTCTTCATGAAAATATTATTTATTGTGGTTCAATGTTTTTCTCTTAAGTCGAATGATTTTTTTTGAGACTCGGTGTTTAGAAAATAACATGGAAATGCAAGAGTTAAGTTGTTGATTATAATGAAAATTAGATAAACAACATTAGCGAGTTTACTAAAGTGATCGATCAGTCATCAATTTCACTGATCTTATTGATTCCTAAATTAATCAATCTAATTTAGTTTTTTGAATCGATATCTGAATTGATTTTCAATCTAATCGATTAACCCACTAATCTAAACAATCATGATTACCAAATGTCAATACCAATGTTATATGTTAAACCGTATAAATTTAAAGCTTGAGTCCGACCCGTGACACTACCATATTTGTTGCAAAATAGTTTTGTAACTCATTAAAAAAAATGTATCAAGCTTTTAAGTTTTAATATTAGGGGTTTATGATTTGCATGGTAAGGCCCAGTTGAAACTTGCCGCTTGGATATCTTCTTGGGATTTTATTTGTTAAAATTTAGGCAAAATAACTTATTTTGTTTTAACCCTACATTTAATTTTTTTTATCATTGTTAATTTTGTTGACATGACATTCATGAGACAATTCATATGTATGTCATATTAATAATTAATTATTATTTTTGAATTAATTTTTTTAAAATTTATTTTTATATTTTTTAATAATTTTAAAATTTAAAATAATTTTATAATTTTTTTAAATTTTCTAAATCTAAAAAATTAATTAATTGTTATCGTGGCAATCCATGTGTATACCGCATCGACAAAATTAATAAACGTTAACTTTTTCTTCTATTTATGAAATGATTTGATAGACAACACAAATTTAAAGACTAAAAGAGATTAAAAAAAATTAAATTGAGAATTAAATTAACTTTTTTATAAAGTCATTATGCTTAAATTTTAAAGCAAAATCATTTCATTTTAAATTAATTTTACAATTATTTCAAATTGGGCCAGCCCAAGAACAAATTCGGATAAAAAACACAAAAGTCTATTCCTGTAATATTGTCTAAATACCCAATTGACTTTTAGATCAATTGGTATCGATATTGTTGTCAATGCAAAAGGACGTAGGTTTGAGTGCACTGAAACGTATTATCCTCTTATTTATGAGTTGAGAGAACTATAAATAATTCTAAGCATTGTGTCAAAAAAAAAAAGCCCAAATAAATTATTTCAATATGTTAGTATACAGAAATAACTAACACATGCTAAACCATGTGCTTTTTATTTATTATGAAATATTTGAAAGACTATGATTTCCTAGAGTTATAAACCTATGGTTTTAACATTAATTTTTAAATTACTAAATAATTATTCAACATGTACCTACCCATTATGTAGCATAGGTTGTCGATTAGATCTTATCTCGATTGACATAGGTTGTCAATGTAAGAGGATGTGAGTTCGAATGCACTGAAGCGCATTATCCTCCTATTTAAGAGTTGGGGAGGGAATATTTTGGTTGAATACACACAAATGTGTACTTTTTTTTTTAAATCCCCAACTCTTAAATAGGAGGATAAATGCGTTTCAGCACACTCGAGCCTACATCCTTTTGTATAGGTGACAATATTAATACCAACCAAGTTAACACCCAGTCAATACAATGTGTCCATTTTTTAAACATTATACATACATATTTAATATTGGACCAGTTATTATAATTTTGTATGAATTTTCTATCACTTAATAATTTATTTATTTATATTTTATATTTATATTTATTTATACTAATATTATAATATCAAAATCAATGAAGTGGTACTCACGATTTGGGTTGTCTCCATATTACACAAAAAAATAAAAAATGTTTCAATCAAATTTTCTTTGAATAATTCAAAGCAATATATATACATATATACATATATATATATATATATATATATATGGGAAAAAAAGTAAAGTAGTTGTCTTGGAACATATCCCTTAAAATTAGTGTCACCATCATTGCCCTTTGAACAAGTCTTTTTGTATTTAAGGCACCTTCCTACTTACCCTTCTTTTGATAAGATTGATTTAAGGTAAAATGTGTCACAAATCCTTATATTTTTAAAAATTTAAGAATTTAGTACCTGTATTATTATTTTTATGATTTCGAAGGTCCAACTGTTAATCCTTTAAATTTTTTTGTTAAATTCAAGTTTTCTACAGAGTCGTTTTTTAAAATCTAAAAAATAGAGAGACTAAATTGAAATATTTTATACTAAATATTTTAACCATTTATTTATCCTTATTATAAATATTAATTTTAAAAATAGATGTCATGTTATCATGATTTTGGATTTTTTTATTTGTATGTACATGACAAGTTGGGATAATATAAAAGAGAAACTTCCTCCCACAATAAAATATATCAAATTATTTATTTTACAATTGAGGGCTTGAGCAATGCCTTTGACTATGGTTTTAAATTGATTATGTTGTTAATATTAAATTATAATTAGGTAGGAGAATAAAGGAATATAACATTAAAACTATATAATAAAATCAAGATTGTCAACAATTGGGTTATACTCATCGAAATTATAAAATCAAATCATCTCGAAATAATAAAAAAAATTAACGTCTGTTAATTTTATTAATTTGACGTATATATAAATGTCACGTCAATAATTAATTATTTTTTATAAAATATAAAAATGATTATGACATAATAAATATATAGATAATGAATTATCATGTCACAATAAAGATGAAAAGTATGCTTTCATAAAGGTGCATGAAAAAGTATTGCAAAAATTAGTTGTTGGGTAACCATCTAATTGAACTTTTTTTTTTCTTTTTTACTTAGCAAGAGAGATTTAGGGTCAACTCTTTTGTTGAATAAAATTTATTTTTCCACATATGAAAAAATATATATTTCTACTTAAATTTACTTAAAAGTATTATAGAGATTTCCGTACTAGAAGTGAGATTAGATTATGATTTTTATTTTAAAAAATACATAAAATTCTATGCGCGTTAGATCAAAGAGTAAGCTGGTCATTTTATTAAAATTTTTATCTATTTTTAAAACTAATCTCTGTACGTCAGTAGAAGATGCACGTGGCATGCCATGAGAGTCAATGTTTAATTTTTTTTTTTTATTAGCCACAAAGGGATACAATTTTCAAAACAAATAATAAATTGGTTTTTTTATCTAACCTACAATGACTAATTTGTCCATTTTTTGAATAGAGGGGGCAAAACGCAATGTGACTCCTAATACAAGAGTTTCCATGGTACTTTTACCTACTTATATTGTATTTCCATTGAGAATGTCAATCACAAATCATATTATGTATCTATATTATTATTTAAGTGTTCAACTAAACTGGTGTCACTAGTTAACCCGACATCATTTCAGTCAAGGAAATTATCAAAATAATCTTACATATTTTTAAATAAATTGTATTATTACGAGGGTACGTTTGTATTTTTTATTTCTTAAAAAAGACTTTGAAAATATTGATATTTAAACCCATACCACTGGTATCTATAAAATCTCTTCTTTACCACTTAAACGAAAGCTTTATTTTGATATGTTTACTCACATTAGTTCATTGAGTTAGTATCATTAGTCAACTCGATACTAACTCTACAAAATGATAATAACATAATAAACAATCAGAACACGTTTAATATTCTTAATCTAATGTAGTTAAATATGTAATTTTCATACATATATATATATAATTTCTAGTATATATAAAGTGAGCATATGTAAACACACCATTTTAGTTAAATTATATGTAAAAGTTGGGTCATTTTAAAATTCTCTTGGCTTTTACATAAAGCAACTTTAATAAACAATTATTGGATTTCTTTATATATATACATATATATATATATTTGCTTTAATTTCTTTAATAATATTATAATAACAAACAAAGGTAGAATGGTACAATTGTTGCCTTTTCTTTAATATAAACATAACCAATGATACCTTTAATTAATATTTTGATCATGCATGAAATCATAATTATCTTTATAAAGAGTCTAAAGATGAGTTGGTAAAGATAGAAATTCCTTTATATAATTCCATTATCAAATTTTGAATTAAGATCGTCTCTTTATATATATATATATATATATTAGTTTTGTTTTTTATATAAGAGGTGGAGCCAGAAAAATTTTTGAGGGTCAGAATTAAATTTTATATTTTTTACAATAGTAAAAATATAATTTTATAATTTTAATAATTTATATATTTATAATTTTAAAGGATTAAATCAATTTTTTATTATTTTTAAGGGGCTAAAGTGCAATTTTACCATTACTCCTAATTTGAGATTTAATCCCTCTACTTCGCGTTGGGTTAACTAAATTATAGAGCATAATTTTGCAAAGAAATAGCCCACTTGCCTCTTGAGAAGAGATGGGAAACATGCTCAATATCATTTGATTGAATAGTTGACCCAGCTCCTTGTTGTTTGAAGAAACCCTCCACTTCAATTGGTATTTTTTCACGAAAAGCAAACATGAGATAACAAATCCAGTCTTTCACTAAGATTTCGAATAGCTGTCCCGAGTTCAAGTTGATTATGTTTCGCCTCTTACTCGGAGAAAGACGATCAAACAATTCCCAATCATGGTCCTTGCGGATCGAATCATCCATATAATATACAAAAAGAAACTCCAGATATTTGATATCTTTCTCTTTGAATGAGATCTCAATTCCAGCGACGGTTTCATTAGATATCTTACAACTAGAAATGTAAATGTTATAATATGCTTAAAGTACTTGTACTCTTCGTATATTTGGAATTTAATCTCTCTACTTTTTAAATTTTAAAATTTAGGTCTATTAGTTAACACCGTTAAAATCCTTATGTTAAATTTATTGGTGTGACATTTTGAATTTAAAAAAATACTCTCTTGGTATCCATGTAACAGAAAATGACATTATAATGGATTTTAATTTAATAGAGAATTTTAACGGTATTAACTATTCTTAAAAATTCACCTCAGCATTTTAATCAGAATAAAATATTTAGACCAACTAATGGCACTATAAAAGTTGAGGGACCAAATTATGTCAAAATTAAAGTATAGATATTTAAATCTCACATTCGAGCGAAATATAGGGATCAAAATTGAAATTTAACCATTCTTATATAATCTTAAGAAAGTAGATGGATTAGAATTGAAATTGACCATTATTTTATCATGTCAAAAGAAAAGAAAAAGAACGAATAGGCGTCTAAATTATATCAAAATTAAATCTCAATTTTTGAGTGTAATATAAGATCAAAATTAAAATTTAATTATTTTTATATAATCTTAAAAAAATATAGGGATTAAAATTGAAATTAGCCATTATTTTCCTCGTGTCAAAAGAAAATAAAAGAATGGACAGGTATCAAAATTAAAATATAAAAATTAAATATAAAAATTGAACAAAATATAAGAATGCAAAACTGAAATTTAACCATTTTTATATAATCATAAAAAAATAGAAAAATTAGAATTGCAATTTAACCATTATTTTCTTATGTATAAAATTAAAATTATATCCTCATTTATCTTTTATTTTATTTTTAAAAAAGAATTTAATGCCCAAATTTATCTGTCATTTAATCATATACAGCTAACAGTCCAAAGCATACAATTTTTGAATTTGAATTACTTGAATTAAAATAATAAAAAGAGTTTAATATATCATTTGGTACCCGAGTTTGATACTTTTTTTTAATGTGGTACTTATGTTATTTTTTTGTCCAATTTGGTACCTATATTTGGTGAAAGTTACATATTTTAGTACTCAAAAGATAACAATGTTAACTTCTTAGTATTCAGTTCGGTTTTTTTAAGAAAATAAATTTAGTATTAATTATGATTTTTTTAATCCCGTGTTTAATTTTTCAAATGCAATCTGATGAATGTAAGTTTTATTAATAATATTAAGGTCAACATCAAAAACCAAAAAAAATAAAATCAATTAATGTTTTTATACATTGACTAAACCCAACCAAAATCCCAAACCAAAACACAATTTGCCAAATCTTTCAATTTCACCCTCAACATTTTATATTGACCCCAATTTGCTATTTTATTATTGGCTGTGGTGGGGCTTCCACTTTGCAACGTGACCATTTGACGCGTTATTTGCCAGGGTGGCGATAGGGTTTGGACACCACCAGATAGCTGTCCTCCAATCAGAAACTTGGTGGCTTAGTGCGCCGCATCCAGTTGCTGGCTCGAGCCGTGGGAAAAGAAATTGAGCTCAGTTTTCTTTTTGGATGGAATTGAGAGATTATAGGGACCTCATAAAATTAGTTTTTTTTACCAGGTTAAAAAAGTTTAAATAAGATCGAACATCGTGTGTTTTCCTGATTGTTAGAGTGTTTATAGTCTCAGGTGTAGCTTAGGTTTGAGTCGCGTTAATCATGTTGTTGTTAGGACTTCACAACCAAAAAAAATTAAACAAGGTTAAATTGGAATAAAGTTAATATTTACGGTTTAATATTTTTATGGTTTTGTAAATTAAATCTTTTGTTTGGAATTGAACTGTAATTGAAAAATATGATTTTTAAGACAATTTTTTATATAGTAAATGTTAACTTTGATACAATGTGGACTTATTTGATTCATTTTAATAGTATATGGACTAAATTGATCTATTTGATAATAGAGGAACTAATTTGATCCAATCCTTATAATACATGGAATTCCTAGGTACTTTAACAATTTTTTTTTACGTTCATCTACTAATATAAGTTGTGTTTTCGTATTACGATCCGATCACGAATACCGCTTAGCATTAGTTAAACATTAAATAACCAGTGAGCTAATCTTTGCTTCCATCTTGTTTTGCATGCAAAAACCATTGAGGAAAATATACAAAGGGTATTAATGTAATTCATGAATAATTTTATTAAACTAATCTGTTTGAAAAAAATACAAGTGTACATAGACGAAAATACTACACTTAGGGTACCAGATCCAATAGTTATTTCATCATTTATGCTTTTAATTTTTTGAACAAATTGGTTAATAAAATTCCATGATTTAATTAGCATGTTTGTATCGTGTCCTCATTGGTTTTTGTGCGAAAAGAAAAATGAACAAAGATATTAACTTACTGATAACTGAAGGTTTAACTAATACTAAGTTACATCATTGGGTCAGATTATGATGCGAGAATACAATTTATATTAGTAGGTAATCTAAATAGTCTATAGTATGAGGAATCAAAATTGAGCAATTTATGTAAGAGATTTATTTTTTCTATGAAGTCCAATTGGAGAAATACATTATCTTGGGTACTGGGGTAGATAACTCTTAGAAAGATAGAGACATAAGTGTAACACCTCAAAAATTTTCAATTTATCGTATATTGATATATTGAAACATTCAGTAGAATTCTGATATGTGAAATTTTGAATTTTTGATAGATTAAATTAGTTTTAATTTATTGAGAAGCCTTTATAAGAAAATTTTAGTTAATTTGACTATTTCGAGCCCAATCGAGTAAATATACGAGAATAGATCTCCTTCAAGTGTGTCTAAAGTAGGCTCTAATACAATTTGTAAAAATTATATGTGATTTTGAAATTGTTTTAGTATTTCATGGATTCCATGATTGGAAACGAACAATATGTTCTCCTTCAAGTGTGTCTAAAGTAGGCTCTGATACAAAGTGAAATTACCTCAATCGGCACTTGTTCCAAGAGTTGGGATAGGAAGATGGGACATGCAATTTTTCAATGAGAGTAAGGGAAGGAGAAAGATCAACACACGATATTTGATAATTTAGCTTGGATTCACCAATCCTACATCTACGAAGCCTTACTCAGAGAATGATTTTATTCAACAGTTCTTCTGAAATAACTATGGGCTTAAGTCCAATTTACCCTTTCAATAATAGATAATTGCAACTACAAATTCGAACCCAAATTGTTATAATCACTCTCCCCAAAATCTCATAATACAATCAATATAACTCTTCAAAGAATACATCACAAAAGAGTGCCAAAATACTGAGTAAAAGATAGTAAAATACTCGACAAAAGAACACTCTAAACATACACTCCTACTACGATATGACAACCTATAAATAGGGCTTATTACAAATTTATTCCAAATCAAAATAAAATAGGTCAACAACCTTCAATAGATTCAATCCTTCTTGAAGTAAATCTTGATCAACTTTTTAGTAAATAAGTTTCTACTTGAAGTAAATCTAATCAACAACTTATCCATTAAGATAACAAAAAATTGTAGTCAAAGTCAAACTTCTAATTCAAGTCAAAACTATCACCCCTACTTGGATACGACTTTAAACTCCTTTAACCCTAGTTTCTCTTGTCATAAAAAAAAATGTTCAACACATTCTTTATTTGCTACTTATATAAGTCTCTAATGGTATCTTTATACAAGTCAAAATTGCACACTAAATCTGCTATGTTCTAACTGTTGTTCAAATAGGATATGAAACAATAGAAACAACAATCAAAATTTCCAACAATTAATTTCATATTTAATGTGATTAAACATGTCACACGTTGAGGTTTTTGGAAAAGCTTTCATAGGTGTCAAGGCATTTTATAGAATCCCATTTCGTACCTCAAGGGGCACGAAACTCATTGTTCATTAAATTTCAAATTGACTCGACACTTGAAATTAAGCTATGAGAAAATATATTTTAATAAATAATTTTGGATGTTTGATAATTTGGAAAAATAATAATTGAATAAAAATTTCCAAAGGTTCTACCTGATGTTTTTGAAACTAGACTGGTGGTTGAACTCTTCAAACCACCAGTTCCCAATTTGATTGGTTTGTTCAGTTTAAAATAAATAAATTATTAAAAAAGATTTAAAAATAAAATCTAATTCAATTAATTCAACTACTTTTTTAGTCCATTTCAATCAATCTATATCACTTTTCAAGTCAAACGATTTTTTTCACTTTCCAAACTGGTACCCCGAATGGTTCATGGCCCAATCAACCATTCTAATTTGATTAAAAAACATTGGTTCTACCATCTAACCTTTCAAATACCAATAAAATGAAGAAAAGAAAAAAAAAATTAGCTCCTAAACTTGGCAACTTTTCTCAAACTGACTCTTAATTTTTTCTTGGATCATAGTGGTCCTTTAAGTTTAGCATTTGTTACACAAATCATTCCTTATGGTTAACACCATTAGTTTTTTTTTAAGGCTTAATATATAGATTGGCCCCTAACTTAGCAATTTTTCTCACATTGGTCCCTAAACTTTTTTTGGATCATATTGGTCCCTAAGGTTGGCATTACACAAATCGACCCTTTACATTAACACAATTTGTTTATGAAAAATTTGCTAATGTGGATAAATATGGGGCGACACGTGGAGAAATAAAGGGATGTGTATTCATCTTTAAGGTTTAAAATATTTTTTAATTTTATATTTTATGCTTCTACACTTTCTTGCAATTTTCTAAAAAAATTAACCAAGTTTATTTATTTTTTTGATTTTCTAAACATATTTAATTTTTGAAAAATTTTAACTAAATTTGTTATTTTTATTTCAATTTATATATATATTTTTAAGTTTTATAATTTATATATTTCTTATATTTTTTAACAAAAATTTCAAAACTTTAAGATTTTTACTTTTTTTATAGAATGATTAAAAGTGAATTCACGTGTCATTCTTTTATTTCTCCTTGTGTTAATCCCGCGGTTGTCCACATCAAAAAATTCTTAAAAACAAACAAACAGTGTTAGCGAAGGGACCAATTTGTGTAGCAGATGCCAACCTTAGGGACTAATATGATCCAAAAACAATTTTAGAGGCCAGTGTGAGAAAAGTTGTCAAGTTCAGGGGCATTCAATATATTAAGCCAATAATAATAGCCAAGAACCTTCCTGAAACCGGCTCGAGCCGAGCTTAGGACAACGCGTAATTTGGTATAGCATTAGAAAAAAAAAAATAAGAAGAAGAAGAAACCTGATTTAAATAACTAAAAAGTCGTAATTAAATATTAAAATTAATTAAAAAGGAATAATTATATAAATATTGAAAGCAACCAAAAAAAAAAGAAAAAGAAATAAAGACAGCCTAAAAAGTTCAGTATTTTTCTGTTATTCTTCTCCACAATCTTGCGCGGTTCACGAAGGAAAGGAAGGGAAGAAACCGTCGACGGAGATCAGTGGCGGAACTGAGCTGAGTTGTCATCGGAAAAGATATTTCCGGCAATGGGAAGCTTACGTGGCATTTCGGTTACCATTTTTGTAGTTCAAGCTTTGTTAGCTTCAGTAACTTTAGTATCTGCTCAGGGATCTACCAACGGTTCTCGTTGGCAGACTCTAAGTGGTGCGTTTCTCGTTATTAGAGTCTTCTCTTTGTTTTATTTCTCTTTAAGTGATTACGTGATGAGAAGAATCTCTTCTCTTTTTTTTTCGTCGGTTTAGTTTCTTGTTTCAATTTTTCTTTTAGCTAGTTTTTGTGTTTGATTGATGAGAAAGAGGGAAAAATGTTGAGAAAGTAGCTTTTTTGAGATGGAAGCATGTTCAGTTTTCTATATTTTGGCTTAATTGTTAGGTTTCGTCTCCTCAAAAGTGAAGGAAATGATAAGAAAATTGTTCAAACTAAGCTTACTTTGACTTTGAGCTGCTTGAGCTTTTAGCAGATTCGTTAAAGTTGATTTTCTTGTGTTATGCTTGAATTCTAGCTTCTTTTTTTTCAGTGTTTTCTGTTTGTTTTCAAAGAAAACGGAGGAAAAAAACGATGAGAAATGCATGTTTACTAATTTCCAACTCCATGCTTGTCAAAGTGGAAATATTTCCTTTATTTTAAAAAAAATTTGACCTTTTTTTTAAATAGATTTTTTATCCTTAAAATTTAGTTATTTTCCATTTGGTTTCTGAGGAAATTAACGAGCCAGGTTTTTTTTCTCTATCAGTCAACTGCAATTAGTGTTTTCTTTTCTTTCCCTAATAATATGTGTGTGGGTCATTTTAACTTTTATAGGTTTACTTGAAATATTAGGCTTTTTCTTAGTCTTATATATTTGTTTCATTCGTTCACTAGTAAATCTTTTCGGTTTTGTTGATGAGAAAATGGAACAAATTGATAGAAAATGCACCTTCGTGCCTTCCTGATTTACTTATTTGAATATTATTGTTTCTATTTTGGGTCTTCCTTCTTAAATTAGAATGAGATTTACTCGAAAAAACTAAAGAAAGGCTCTCTTTTTTTCCTCTACCAAAGAGCTTTAGCTTTCTCCTATTGATTCTACCTAAGGCTGGTTGAAATTCCGATGACCTCACCTGACAGCATCCTGAGCTATACAGCATTGGAACATTTGAGTCGATAGATGCAGAAAAAACTTTTAGCATTAGCATCCATAGCAGAAAAAAGTTCTGTAAAGTTTGTCTCCCTTTTTATATGATGTTCCATAAGATTAAACGGTTTGATTGCTTTTGCAGGGAAGGCACCCTCCGTCATAGCTCACGGTGGATTTTCAGGAATATTTGCTGACTCCAGTTTTGGAGCTTATAGTTTGGCTTTATTAACTAGTCCACCTGATGTCATCTTGTGGTGTGATGTTCAATTAACAAGAGATGGAGCTGGGATTTGCTTTCCTGATCTTAAGCTAGATAATAATTCTGACGTGGCAACTGTATACAAGGATAGGCAGAAGACTTACCTTGTCAATGGGGTCTCTACAAAGGGATGGTTTTCTATTGATTTCACTCTTAGAGAACTTGGAAATGTCATATGTAAGTTTAGCTCACAATTTCTCTTCTTCTTTTTTTTGTCATCATCAATGTTCTCTTAGTATTGTTCATTACTTTTGCCCTTGCTACATTCTGATTATTATCATCATCTCCTCAAAATTAGTTATCAGTTTTGAATCTTAAAACATAAACTCATTCCCTAATCACTACTTAGTTCAAGCAATTACGAGCAATCAGGTTTTTGATATGCTTGTGCTAGTTGTTATGTCAATATTAGGACCTATAGAGGTTCAGCATCTTTTCTAAATTTATTTTGGTTTGACTTGCTTCAAAATGTACTAGTAATAAAATCTTCTCTTCTTTCATTTGTTTGATGTTTCACATTCTAATGTTTTGTTTGTTATTTGGACAGTAAGCCAAGGTGTCTATTCTCGAACTAATAAGTTTGATGGCAATAATTACCCAATTATGACTGTTCAGGATATCTATGCACAGTTGAATCCACCTCGGTTTTGGTTGAATATTCAGGTAAAGAATTTGCAAATGCTTAACAATGCCATTTTACTTTTTCCCTCCTGTCCCTTCTTATCCCCTTGTTAAATAAGTATAACTCCACCTTCCTGTTTTTGGATTTAATTGACTGTCTCTCAATTTTGCAGCATGATGCATTCTATACACAACACAACTTGAGTATGAGAAGCTTTGTACTTTCTGTAACTAGAAATATGAATGTAACTATTGCCTATATCTCATCACCAGAAGTGGCTTTCTTGCAAAACATTGCCCCAAGTTTCCGAAGAAGTGCAACAAATCTTGTCTTCCGGTTTCTAGGAAAGAACGATGTGGAGCCTTCAACCAATCAGACTTACGGTTCTCTCTTAAAGAATATCACATTTATCAAGACATTTGCCTCCGGAATTATTGTGCCCAAGTCTTATATATGGCCTGTAGATAAGGATCTTTACTTGCTACCTTCTGAAACTCTTGTCTTGGATGCTCACAAAGAAGGGCTAGAAGTTTTTGCATCAGATTTCTATAATGATGTTCCATTTAGCTTCAACTACTCCTATGATCCAGTGGCCGAGTATCTTCAGTTTATTGACAATGGTGAATTCTCTGTTGATGGGATGATATCCGACTTCCCAATAACTCCATCAGCTGCTATAGGTGAGTTATACGCCTCTGGATGCAATATAAATCTTCATAGAATTCTTCAATTTGTTTTTGCATCTCACACACTGATATTTGCTTTTCAATTTAAATAATGGTTGAATTTAAAAAATTCTTAAGGATCATTACTTGTCTCAGTGACTTGTGCTTGCAAATGTCTTACAAATTTCTTTAGTTTTCTCAACTTAGGTAGTATATCCTGTTTTATGAATAAGAGAGCGCACCCAAGGATCTTGCACTTTGTTGATTTTATTCTCATTAATTGCCTCATGCCATGGTTGCATCATATAAATAAGAGGATGAAGTGAGATTTTGTCTGCCGTTTCTGTCTCTCTTTACTCTCTTAGCCTGACACGCTCTACCGCCTACAAAATAACTTTGATTATTGAAAGAAAGATTGCCTTATTTTTATTAAATACCATTATATTTCGCTGCTAATGGATAAGAGGTTTTTTTGTTGAGATGCTAACTTTTGTTGAACATTGCAGATTGCTTTGCTCACCTCGGCCGAAATGCCTCCAAACAAGGTATGCCATTATATGATGCTTCCGAGTGAGAGACCTTAGGTTTTTTTGCTAGGAGTCAGTGGTAAATGACCATGAGATTTTGTGTTTTAAGGTACCAACGTAACTAAACTATTTTTCTTTTGTTGCAATGTTACAGTGGACCTTCTGGTCATCTCAAGTAATGGAGCAAGTGGAGACTATCCTGGTTGTACAGATGAGGCATATTCAAAAGCAATTCAAGATGGTGTAGATGTTATTGACTGTCCTGTTCAAATGACAATGGATGGAACACCTATTTGCTTGAGCTCTATAAATCTCATAGATAGCACAACAGTTGCTCAATCAGAATTCAGCAATCTTACAACAACAATTCCACAGATTATGCCGGGCAGTGGAATATTTACCTTTAATCTGTCATGGAGTGGAATTAAAACCTTGACACGTAAGTTAAATTTAGTTTTCTTTCTATAAAATAGAAACATAACATGTTGGGAAAAAAAAAAAGTTTTCCAGCTCAATCTAGATTGAAGTTTGTATGTTACATTGACTGGGTTTATAAAAACTTGATGCTTTGGGGATTCTCTTCATGTTCATGTTGATGGAGCATGAATAAGAAAACCTTGCTTTGGGAGATAATGGTTCCTTACATACGGTACTTATTTCAATTTTGTATACTTTGCCTATCATCTAAATCTGTGTTTTAGTTGCTGACATTTAGCTGGCTTGTTGTTTCATAAATAGATATGATTTGCATTAGCTTTTCATCAACTTCCTTGTTTTAATCTTTCATTACTTTCACTGTAGCTATAATAGCAAGCCCACAGTCACAGTACAAATTGTTTCGAAACCCGAGGTTCAGAAATGCTGGGAAGTTCTTAACATTATCCGAGTTTTTAACCATGGCAAGCAATGCTAGCTCTCTACAAGGTGTCTTAATCAGCATTGAGGTCAGTTCTTTCCCTTCTATATTTTTCCTCTTCAAGTTCCTTCCATTGGAGTTTACTTCCATGGTTTTCATTTTCTATTTCCACACGTTATTGAGCCTCATGATGGATGTTAAGAGGTGAGGCACGGTAACTGAATGGTCGCTATTGTTTTCTGTTGTGCCATGGTGGTATGATTAGCATGGGAGCTTAATTATCCGGAGATGCATATATTTGTATTTCATAACAAACATTTTCTTTTGAAGAATTGTCAACATTTTTGACTTGTTTATTCCTTTTCAGAATGCTGCTTTCCTTTTAGAGCAAGGATTTGCCGTAACCGATGCAGTGCTCGATGCTTTGAGCAAAGCTGGCTACGGTAACAAGACAGATCAGAAAGTCATGATTCAGTCCAGTAGTAGCTCGGTTCTAATGAAGTTCAAGAGTCAACCCAACTATGATCTCGTTTACAAGGTTGATGAAGATATTGGTGGTGCTCAAAGTTCAACGATTGATGACATTAAGGGATTTGCTAGCGCTGTGGTCATTAGCAAGGATTCCGTATTTCCTGAAAATTCAGCATTCATCACTAGTGCTACGAATGTTGTACCGAGGCTAAAAGCTGCTAATCTCTCTGTATATGTTCAAACCTTCAGTAATGAGTTTACATCTCAAGCATGGGACTTCTTCTCCGACCCAACTGTTGAGATAAACTCATTCTGTTTAGGAGGTGGTATTGATGGTGTTATTACAGATTTCCCAAAGACATCTAATAGATATCGGAGTAAGTACTTGCTGATTGAATTTTGACACTGCTATGTGCTGAAACTATTAACATTTTCATCTCATTGTACTACCAGCCTTTATGAACACCAGTATTGACGTAATAACCGTTTTGTAGGGAACCGATGCTTGAACAGAGGCAATCAAATTCCTGGCTACATGAGTCCCGTGCAACCCGGAAGCCTTTATCAACTAATCACAGCTCCTTACTTGCCACCAGCTGAAGCTCCAAATCCGTTCCTTACCGAAGCAGATGTCAACGAGCCCGCTTTGCCTCCTGTTGCTGCAAAAACCCCAAGTAATTCTCGAAATGGTACTGCACTTGCCCCAACATCACCAAATGGACAACCTAAAGTTGCTGCATCCGCCATCATGCAGCTATTGACTGTTTTTCTTGCCATTTCTGTACTGTTTTGAAACCATCGAAAATCTGGCCTTGCCCTAACACGTTTTACCCCCTTGTCATCTTATCTTATTGCTTCCGTACCGCGTAGCTCGAAGGTCTTATTGCAGGAGTGGTGTGACAAATACCACTTGTTCTTTTTGGTTCTCTCCCCTTCCAAAGTCCAAAACAGAAGTTAATTCTGTCACCATTTAGTTTTGAAGGTTTGTTCATTCTTCTCTCTTGTAATTTTCAAATAACACAAAATTCTTCAAAGAGGTACATGTCCTTAATGAATCCTTTCCTTATTTGATTTGTGTATAAAGATATGGTGTGATTATTCTTTTGTGTTAGCACTTACTCTCTCCTTTGTTTTATTTCCTTTGATATTAGGCTCCAAATCTTTAATTCTTTATTTCCTAAAAAGGACTAATTATGGGTTTAGTCCTTACACTGTACTGAAAATTGAGATTTCATCTTTCTATTTTAATTTTGTATTATTTGGTCCCGTTTTATAATGTTATTAGTGGACAAAGAGGGGAAGTTTTTTTTTTTTTTTTTTTTTTAAAACTAGCTTTAAGTATTTGGGTAATATATATGTTATTATTGGTGAACGTTGGTTAACTAGAGACATGATTTTGATTGTGTAACTAAATAATAGTTATTACATAATCACTCTAATAAGCAGTGTACCTCTCTAGAAGAGCTCTCCCTTAGGGTTTCTTCCTAGGCCTTCGTCCTCGTTTGCCCTTCCCAGTGACTCCTCCTCTGTCAGCTCGACAGGCCTTCTTGATTCCCTATTCCTTTTTCTTGTTTCTATTCGTTGCATTCTCTTCTTTCCTGCATTAACTACTATTTTTGTAATCATCTTCGTCGCCACCTTTTTTCTCCCCCTACATTTAATCTACGTCACCCAATCCTTGCTAATCTTAACTAGTTTCCTCTCTCATGCGTTCCCTTCATTATTGCTCTTACCCTTCATCCTTTGGTTATCCCATAACCCCATTAATCTCATCATAACGCTACACCCTTCCCTGTCGTTTCATTTCCTACTCTCTATTATCCTCAGGCCTTTTCTCTCATCGTTTCGACTTCCCAAGACACCATGACTTATAAACACTTAAAATGACAGTATAGGATCCCTTGGTCTTGTTTCTCTTCACAGTTTACTGGTTTCCCCTCTATCACTCTCTCCTTGTTCTTCATGTCCAATCCTTTCCTTCTCTGATCCTCCTCCTCTAAATCCTTAGATTACCTTCTAGAGATTGTGCTTGGTCTGACAGAAAATCTTCTAGGACCTCCTCTGAGGATGACTCTAGCATGCAACATACCATTCAAGCTAAGGTCCATCCCCATGCAAATGCAACACTCAGAAGAGGCTTGTCATCCCTTTCAACCAGCAGGAGTTTGAAGTTGGTAGAGCACAATGGAATCATTACCTAATCAGATATATGCATGACTTTAGATGTTTCGATCCTCCTAATCTCAAACGCACTATCAAATAGACTTTGGAACACTCGAGGTAGAGTACATGTAGATTCCAGCAGTGGTGACATTTTCTTTCTCAGATTTGATTCCATGAAAAAACTTCATCAGATCTTTCGAGATGGGCCATACGCCATTATGGTGCCTACTTATGTTAGCTAGATGGTCCCCCAACATCACTTCCTCCAGAGAACCATTTGCCACCTTACCTGTTTGGATACAAATTTGGGGACTACCATTGGAGTATTTTCGTTCTTTTGTGGCATTCAGATTAGGCAGAATCGTTGAAAGGGTAGTGCAAGTGGACAACCATGACGAGACTCCTTAAAACATTCGTTTCTCCGAGTCAAAGTGGAAATAAACCCTTGGAGACCTCTAATCTCTGGATGTAACATCCAAAGAGATGACAAAGTTATGCAATGAGGCCATTTTCAAAAAAATGATCGATCACATGTGAAACACTGTTCCAGTGACCTTCAAAATGTTGAGTATATGGTAAACGAGCAAAAGAATAAGATCCGTGAGAATCTGGGATATGAAATCGAAAACAATGCCAATCAGACCCTTTTCAGAGGTTGCATTAGAGCAGCCATAGCCAGAGGCACCAACCGTTCCACTTACGTGAACCTTGATACTCCTCAAGTCTAATTTTGCATTAGTTCATCTTATATTTTCTCCAGAAGAACAAGATTCCATTTTGTTTGTAGTTTAAGAACCACATCTCCAAGAAGTTATAATGCAGATCAAAATGATGAAGCAACCAACCCCACCCCATGGCAATGGTATTTCGAGTATGGCTAACCCTATTCCTATTGATGATGACGATGAGGAATCTAACCCCTCAATGGATGAAGATAAAAAAAATAGTGAAGACTTAACTCCCTCAAAAAGAGACTTGGCGATGAATGCTATTACTGATGATCTTCCATCTATTCCCCTTCTTCCCTCACATTTGATAATCATGCTTTAGCAATCATTCCACATTCTAGCAACCCTATTACGAATCCCTTCTTAGCCCCCATCCTTGATTTTGGCCCCTGTGCTCTTGATGTCGAAGTGGATGATTCTATTAGAGCCCAATTCCTTGCCTCTTTCATCAGGGCTAATGAACAACTTCAAAATTGGTGGGCCAACAGACAGTTCAAACAGATTGAATGGGATTATTGTTGAACTATCCTCTCACTTCCTCTCAAGGAGTACATATCTTAACTCCAAAGCTTATGCTATGACTTCTGTTAAACCTGTGAACAATAGATCTACCAAATTTTGAGGTGACTTTTGCCAACTACCGCCTTCTCTTGATGTACTTCTAGATTTCGCAAGGATATCATCTTTAAGTTATTCTGAATATTGGAGAAAAAGTATCAAAGTTGTGAAGATCTTCATTTTGTCTATAACCTCTTATAACCAATTTGGTTTTATACTTATCAATTGTTTCATTTGCTTTCATTTTCTATTTGAAAATTCACTTAGAATATAATGGTTTGACTCTCGGAAGATGATCCACTAATTTTCACGTATGATATTGCATAATGGAGTCAATTTCACTTTTAATAGCATTTTTTTATGAGTAGCTTTTGGATGATCGTATAGCATCATTATACACAGGGGCGAAGTTAGAACAACTTTTTAGGGGTGGATGAAATTTTAATTTTTTATAGTTTATATCTTTATAATTTGTAAAGATTAAATCGAATTTTTATAATTTTAGGGGGTTAAAGTGTAATTTTACTTTTACTAATTTAAAATTTTTAAAAAATTTTAAGAGCCTAAATAGTAATTTTACATTTTAGAGGAGATCGAAGCCCTTGCCAGCCCCTTTAGATTCGCCCCTGATTATACATTTAATGTTCGGCCTCTAGCATAAAGGTTAGAAAATCTAATCCAAAAGATTTTTCCACCCCTACTCGTTTACTCCTTGGCTCTATCTCAAGCAACTTTTAGCCTGCACTCATGTATTAAGCTATTCACTTTGAATTTTCTTTTGTTAAATTCTTCCAAAAAAAACACCCACTGGGTAGTGTCATGCTTTTGTGCTAATGATGTCAATAGATTTAAGCCAAAGATTCTAAAAAATAATTGTTTATTTGTATTTAGAAATTCAATACATTAATAATTAAATGGCAAAATGATAACATTAACTTTGACCTTTTTTTTTAATTTGAACTTAATTTATTTTAGTTAAATTAGCAATTAATCTTTCAAAAAAAATTAAATTATTTTTTAATAAAAATATTGACTAAAATATTATTTTTTTAATGATGCCGGTGTGGTAACTCGCATGATAGCCCACTTATACTTCATACTAATATGACACTATTATCTTGTAACGCCCCAAATTTTGTGTTTCTAGAATGTTAAAATTTAAATTTTGTGTTTCTAGAATGTTAAAATTTAATAAGTGAAGTGATTTGATTTGGTGGTTAAGTGTTATGTCCTTGTGTTATTGGTTTTAGGTTTGAATCCATTCCTTTAAAGTTTTAGGTTCTTGATCTTTGAGCATCTGGCTTGTGTTTTATTTTTGTGCAAGTTTTAACAATAATAAGTTTATTGGTTCAATGATAAGGCTAAAGCTTATCTTTGGTAATATGTTTGAATCTTCGCGTGAGTTAACTAGATTTATTTTTACTAATGATCCTGTGTGCCGCCCATCTAGGAATATTCAAGTTAAATTCGAATTCTTGAGAATCTGTTTAGATGAAGATCAGGTTATGGGTAGTTTTGGATTTGTTTTAATTTTCTTTTCTTTTTCTTTTTTTTTAAATAATTTATTTCATAAACTTGATTTGATAAAAGTTTTTACCTTTTTTTTAATGGAAATATTAGCCAAAACATTAATTTTTAAACGATGTTAATGTGATAACTCGCATGACAATCCACTTATACTTCATACTAACATGATGCTATTTATCTTATATGTCAAGACAATAAATAATTTAAATTTTATAAAAATATTCAAAAATAAAAAAAAAAATGTATAAAAAGCTCATAAAAATACACATGGATTACCATGAAAACTGTCATGGTTAAAAATTTAATATTTTAGTCAGTATTTTCATTAAAAAATTATAATTTTATACTTTTTAAAATGTTGCTGACCAAATTTAGCTCAAAAAAATGTCAAGTTGACAAAAAATGTAAATGTTAAAGGCTAAATTTATCATTATGCCTAATTAAATCTATTTTTATTTTATGTTTATTTTTATTTAAATCGTCATCTCGTTTGTCAATTAAGTCTTAACTCAGTTGGTTTTATTGTTATTATAATGATAAGAAAAACGTGGGTTCAAGCACGTTTAAATACTTCTCTTCTTCCATTTTAAGGATAAAAAAGAGTTATGAGTAGAAATAAACTTTATATTAAAAATATTATTTTAAATTTATCAAGTGTATAAAATAAGTTTAAATTAAAAAAGTATATATATATTTTTTAATTAAGCAGGTTTTTTTCAACTAAGCCCCTAGCAATATTTTGAGCTTTGTTAACAAAATCAATTACGTTGTTAATACATTTTATCAATTTTACATAATTTTGTTTGGTATAATATAAATTTGGTCCTCAATGTTTATATATTTTGTTAATTTAGTCTTGATTTTAAAAAAAATCAACAAATTTAGTCTCAACATTTTCACATATGTTGCGGGCTAAATTTGTTCGATCATGACCAAATTAAAAGGACGTGTAAACTTTAAGGGGTAAATTTGTTATCATATTCATACCAATTAAAATTGTGTACAATTGATAGAAGATATTAATTCTGTAATTAATTATTTTTAATTGGCCACTTTTAAAATTAACAGAGATTAAATTACTCCGATTTTTTTTAGAACAAACAACTTACTCAATATCTATATCGAAAGAGATTAAAAATGTTTTTTTACGACTTTCATCGTTAATAAATTTTGGTATAGCGTTAGAAATTTTGATATCGAGAATATTGAATGACTTGCTAATGAGGTATGGACCCTCCCACCACCGAATCCATGGGTCACCACTAGGAGAAAGTGATCCAATCATGAAATATCAACAACTTAAATTTCATAATTAATCATGATAATGCAATTAATTTATCTTTTAATAGTCATTACTTAGCTGATTTTAATGCACTTTCTTTTTCCCTTTGTGTGTAGTATAAGCAAAATATTATCAACATACCATAAATGAGAACTTTTTTTTTTGTCATGATAAAAAAATATTGAAAAAATCACGATAGTTAGGTGAAATGATAAGGGTCTTTCTGAGTTTGATCTTTATTCTGGGTATGGAGCAGCTTTAAAATTCGTGGCCGGCATCTACCCCTTAATAGGCCTATAAAATGCGGAGGATTAATTACTGAGCTCTCTCCGATAAATATATTGAAAAATTTTTTTTTTTTGAAACTTTCCTAGTTCCTCATTAGACTATTCTTAATCCAAATTTACCATTTTGGCTCATTTTAATTATTGGCCTTCAAAACATTATTTGAGTTTCTATTATCAATTTGAAAAGATATTTTTAAAAAAATTAAAATTAATACAAAATAATGTGAGGAAAGACTCCTCATGAAAATTTAATGTATATCTTTTTATCACTTTGGTTTTTAATTTTTAAAATTTTGATTCAACTTACATGGCAATTCACGTATACTTTGTTGACATGCATATATTTTTAACGATTTTTATGAATTTTTAAATAATTTTTTAATTTTTTTATAAAGATTAGGGAAATTGCTACACTAATATCTTTAAAGTTTAATGATTCAATCAATTTTTTCATTTAAAAGGTAATAATTTGAATAAATTTTAAAAGTTGAGGCTAAAAAGTAAAAATGATAAAAAGAACTTTGAGATTTTGCCTTTTGAAATTGAGATTGGGGCAACTTGTATTCTTTGTGCCAAGGGAATAAGGGTTTCTTTAGATGTGCAGTGTATTTATCTGTGATTAGCGTAAAAACAACGATAGCAGTGAAATTAGATATTGTAACAATATTGTAGTGTGAGACAAAAAGAAAGCTAAACGCACCGCACTAAAAGTAAATGTTCATCCAAAAGAGCCCTTATAACTATTCATTTAGAAATTAATACGGGGTAGAATATCCTCCCTTCATATTTGTGGACCATTGCATTTTTCAAATCATAAATAAGAGGATAATATGCTTTAACGTATTCGAATCGACGTTCTCCTTTATTAACAACAATGTCCATGCAAGATAAATATTGAATGGCTCAAGTTTGCTTAGTTAGATATGTTTAAGATCATCACTTTATTAAAAATTAAGTTGGATATTTTTAAATTTAATTATTTGTGTTCGTGGTCAAATTCAAGCTTGAACTAAAAAAATTCCAATACTAATTTTAAAAAAAAAGGTATATATTAAAAACAAAAGCTAAACATCTCATCGGTTCTCTCAATTTCGAAATTGAATAAATTGGTTTCTCTAAAAAAAAGTAATTTAATTTCTGTCAATTTCGAAAGTGAGCAGCTAAGGACAATTGATCACGTCATTAATATTTTTAGTCGATTATACATAATGTTTAAATTTAGCCCTTGATGTTCATATATTTTATGTAAATATTGACACAATGTGTAAATATCACATGCAAATGTTACGAGCTGAATTTATTAAATCAAGACCAAACTGAACAAATGTAAGTTTGTTATTATAACAATAAAAATATGTAAAATTGGCGAGGAAAACATTAACACTTTGATTCTTTTTTCAAGAGAGACCAATCTACTCTATATCAAAATTAAGAAGGACCAAAATGATATTTTACCGAAAACAAAATAATGTCAACCATTAAATGGAATAATGATCATTACCACATCATGGCAACGCTATGATGACGTTTAATTTGAGTTGAAGGTATGGTGAGTCTTCTAATTGGCCAACTCTTTGCCCCCTCCCTTTTGACCTTCCATAATTCACATTAACAAATCTTTTCTTTCTCTTTCACTTTTCTCCCTATATATATTCATTCACATTCTTTACCTTTTCTTCACAACAATCCCAAAACCCAAAAGAAAAACCCGAATTCGTTTATCTGATATCCACTTTCAACAGCAGTGATTAATCGTCTCGTTGTATAAGTATTTTTTTGAAAAGGTAATACAAATGCCTGACAAAAGCAATAGTTGTGTTGGTTTAAATGAACCAAGATTGGTAGTGAGGAAGTTTTTGGCTAAGCCACAATATGAAGGTGTTGGAGCCATAGTGAGAAGAAGCATTGGCAGGTAACTTGGGAATATACATATATATATATATGATCAATTTGGTGCTTATTTTTTTCATTAAAATGAAGGAATTTGAGCAATTTAGATCAAAGGGTATAATTTTTTTTCATCTTTTTTTTGCAGGTTTGAGTTGAGATACTTTGATCCTTTCCTTGTTTTGGATGAATTTTCAGGTTAGTGTCACTCTGTTTTTTGCTCTGTTTTCCTTTTTTTTTTTTTTAATATCTGTATTGTAATGTTTTGATTCTGGAATTGCAGTCACAGCACCTGCTGGATTTCCAGATCATCCACACAGAGGTTTGATTTTCAGTTTTATATATAGGTTAAAATATGCTACTAGTCCACGCACTTTTGTATAATTTGAGATTTAATCCATATACCCTCTTACTTTTCCAATTTAAAAATCTTAGTCAAAATGATTATTATCATTGGTAGTTTCCATTAAAATTTATCAGATAATAACTTAATCAACATGTCAAATTCTTATAGAAAATACTTACGGTATAATGATTGAATCGGAATTTGTAAATTAAAAAAAAAGTTGGGAACTTAATTTCTATTTTTAAAATATATATATATATACACTCTGTTTTTTGTTATTCTTATACATACTCTGTTTTTCTTGTTAACAGGATTTGAGACAGTCACCTACATGATACAGGTATAAAATTTATCAATCAAAAAGAATATATTTTCATTTTAACAATTTAATTCTACTATAATCAACACATTAAACACAGTAAAATCATATTTAGCAAAAAAAGAAAAAAGAAAAAAAAGCTAAACCTACATACCCTGTTTTTTTTTTTTTCATTTTTTTATTGGAAAATTATGTGTTAATATACATTATTCAGAACGATAATTACGAATTCTAAATATAGACGGTAAAACTAACGGGAAGTTTATTAAAAGAATAATACTAATAATAACTCATAAAAGAAAAAAAAAAGTCAAATTAGATGTGATAGTTTAACTCTAAAGAAAGCAACTCATAAATGATAAATTGATAATCTATCTTACTTGGATTATTAGATAGATAGATATGTATTGGGTATTGAGATATTTAAATGATTAAAATATGTTATAAGTTTTTGTATATTTTTAAAGATTTAAAATTTAATTTTTGTATTTTTATTTTCAGGAATTTACTTTAAAAATAGTTGACATAATGACATGGCACGATTTTAGAGTTCTACAGTCGTCAAACTCTTATAATTTTCTAAGTTTATGTATCAAAAGTGGACCCAAAAAAATACAAATACTAAAATAGACCTGGTTATTAAGTTAAGGGGCAAAAAATAAATTTAACCCTTTTTTAATGAAGGTTTTTAAACAAAAGAGTATGAAATGAAAGTTACCTTTGGTTGATATTGCAATAGGGGTCAGTTACACATGAAGACTTTGAAGGGCATAAAGGGACCATTGGAGCTGGTGATCTTCAATGGATGACTGCTGGGAGAGGCATTGTCCACTCTGAGATGCCTTCACCACATGGTACCCAAAAGGGTCTTCAACTATGGGTCAATCTCTCCTCCAAATATAAAATGTAAGTTTAATTTTTTTATATAAAAGTGAGGTTCGGGAAAAGAAAAACTATCGTAAATATTGGGTTCGGATACATAATTATTGAAAGTAATCTTTTTAAAGGTGACTATATAAATCAGCTGTCCAAATCCCGGTTCAATTAAATAGACATTTACAAGTTTTATGAAATTAAAATGGGGATTACAAGAGATCACAAATTTACTAAATACCACCTCTTGCTCTAGTTCTAAGTGTTAGCTTCAAATCTTAAACTTATTAAATGGTCAATGATAAAATGTATCATTGTATTTTTATAGTTTTTAAGAGGATTAAATCAAAATTTTATCATTTGGGGAGTAAACTATAATTTTACCATTTATTTACTTACTAAAAATACAATTTTTCATTTTGGGGGCCAGGACCCTTGCTTGCCCCCTTCCAAATTCGACACGGGTGTCGGATTGATAGTTTTTGTTTAACATTTACAGGATGGAACCAAAGTATCAAGAAATATCAAGCAAGAACATAGCAGAAACCACTAAGGATGGAATCAAAGTTAGGGTTATAGCCGGTGAAGCCTTGGGAACAAAGTCACCAATCTACACAAGAACCCCAACAATGTATTTGGATTTCACTCTGGATCCCGGAACTCACCTCCAACAACCGATACCTAAACCGTGGAACGCCTTTATTTACATATTAGAAGGAGAGGGTATCTTTGGGCAGTCGAAATCGTCGGCGAGTGCTCACCATTTGCTTCTTCTAGGACATGGGGATGGATTAGAGGCATGGAACAAGTCCACTAAATTGTTAAGGTTCATATTAGTAGGAGGTGAGCCATTGGATGAACCATTGGTGCAATTTGGACCATTTGTGATGAACACTCAAGAAGAGATTGATCAAACAATAGAGGATTTTGAGAACTACACCAATGGATTTGAGAAAGCAAGGTATTGGAGATCTGAATCTGGTCTTAGCCTGGATTTTTGATTCTTTGTTCTTGGTTTAAGAATTATTCATTGGTTATGTAATAAAAAAAATATAATTCGTTCTTTTTTATATCTAATAAATTTATTTAAAAATTGATATAAATATCAAATATGTTTTTTGTTGAGATAGTAAAATTGAGAACGTAGAGATCATTATGCTTTAGGTTTGAATCTCATCCGGTGTATTTTTCCGCCAATTAACTTGTACCATTTGCAGTTTGGGAAGTACAGTTGAAACTTTAGGATCCGAACGTGTTTCACCTTTAGCAAAATCGTCCTAGCTAGCAGAAGTTGGCTATGAAGTTTTGAGTGACCAGTGCAATGTGTGGACATGTATATAGGGAGAGAGGCGTATCCAGTAATTGCTACCGCAAGGGCGGAAGGTTTAGACCGAGCATGTGTTCCTATACATGTCGCATGCTATCTCCAATCTCGGTGCAAGTAGTAATTGTGAGCAAATTGAGTAAAAGATGGTAGAGTTGATGGCAAAGTTGCACACCCGGTAGCACTTACGTAGGATTGGTGTTTGGTTGGAGAAACAGACCTGGTTCCTGTGCTTCCAAATTTGCCAAAGGATTAGGATCCATTTGTTGTACATGGATTGATGTCTGAGTTCTGTCTTGGAATATTGTTGAATCCACTGACTAATCCATTCCCTGATGTATGGTACACCAAGTTGCTTCGGACAGATAGAATACTAAGATCCAAACGGAAGGGGCATGTTCGAAAGAGATGGTCGCTGGTTTCGTCCGCTTGATCATATAGTGGGCATTGGGAAGATGTTGTGATATGTCGGGCACACAGTTCTGTTCGGAGAGGAAGGTAATTATTTCAAAGTTTCCAAAGGAATATTAGAATTTTCGTAGGGAGTTGGATGTTTGGTAGGAAACTGAACTGATTAGACAGTGCCGGGGCGAAGTTAAAAAATTATTTTAGAGCTATTTAAATTTAATTTCAAAAAGAGATAGACCTAACATATAAATAAATAAATAAAATTTTAAAAGTATTCAATTAGGTGCGGTGAGTACTAGTCTAATCCTTTTTTATTCAATTTAAAAATGGTAATTACTTTATTAAATCCAAACATTTTAAATAATTATATTTTAGTTCGATGCCGTCACTGACAACAACGACACCGAGATTTACTGTTTAAAACAGATATTAACCTCCATGATTTTAAAATTGAATTATTTTCCTAATTAATAAAAAATTTTGGTCATAAAAAAAGCCCTTCTTATTCAAACTGATTTTCTTTCAAACAAAATCATCAAAACCCAAAATCTCAAAAATATTAGAAACCTTAACCATCATCAAAATTTTAAAATCACATTTAAAAAAAAATAATAATAAGAATAAAAAATTCCACCCATGAGCAAGGCAGAATTAATTTTTATCAAGATCTTGTTAGCTCTATTTGCTCTAAACTCCATCTCTCTTTATGGTTACTTCTCCTCCAGCCACCCCAATCACCACCACTATCATGTGGCGGTTGACCACCGTAACACGACGGCGGCGGAGGGTTTTCCCAAAAAAGTCCTACACCGTAAACCCCATTTGTCAAACCCCCCGCGACCACTCATCTCAAAGCCCTGGCCAACCATCCCATCATATCTACCTTGGTCTTTCTCCCCAACCGTAGCTTTAAATTCATGTGAAGCTTATTTCGGGAATGGGTTCACAAAGATATCCAACATTTTGCCCGTAAAGGCCGCCTTGAGATCCGGGTCTAGTTGGTTTAGGTGTCGTTACTCAGAGACTTTGAGGACTTCAATTTGTGAAGGTGGGAAGATAAGGATGGATCCTGGGAAGATTAAGATGTCAGGTGGTGGTGAAAAGCTTGAAGATGTTATTGGGAGAAGTGAAGGAAAAGAATTGCCTGAGTTTGAAGATGGAGCTTTTGTGGTTGAATCAAGGTTAAAGAGAAGGAAGCTTGTTGGGTATAAGTTCATGCATAAAATTTTACCTGAGAATGTTACAAGACACCCTATAAGGGAATCAGTTAGGTCTATTGTTATTGTGGGTCAAAATGATTTTGATTGTCAAGAGGTTAGTTTACATTTTTCTTTGATATTTTAATGTTTTCTGGGATTTCTAATTCTGGGTTTTGTTTGATTTAGTAAATTAATGCTTAAAAATGCAGATATGGAATTAGAATTTAATGCAATTCTATATGTTAAAATTAACTTTTCTTAGTTGGTTTTAGTTAATTTATTAGTTTAATAGCTGTTTGTGAACTCTTTGATTATAATGCCAATTTTGAACATGGATATAATTCGTAAGCAGAGTGGTTCATTTGTTAATTTTCTTCCAAATTTTTGCCCTTTTTTTATGGAATATTAACTTAATTCTTACTATATTAGCTGTTTAGTTTCTTCATTCATCTTACTAATTTGATTCGATTTGTCGATTGGTGTTAGTTCTGCTTTTATGGATTCTGATGTGGAAAAGCTCTGATTACAGTGGATAGAGGAGCCTACATTGCTGGTAACAAGATTCGAGTATGCTAACCTTTACCACACGGTGACGGATTGGTACAGTGCTTACATGTCTTCCAGGGTTACCGGCTTGCCTAATCGGCCACGTTTGGTCTTTGTTGATGGTCATTGTAAGGTATACATGCTTGGTATTCCGAATTCTGTTCCTATTATCATCTTTCTTCTCTTTAGGACATTATCATTCTTTTATCACCATGTTATTTGTCATTCATGTACTCGATTTATGAGAAAATCACTGGCCTTTCAAGCTCAGGGAGTTGTCCTTTCTTGCCCGAAACAGATTAGGGTGGAATGCTCAGTTAGTAAAAAGTGAACCACGGGGAGAATACATGCAAAATGAATTGCATTCCATAATAAATAAATCCTGAGATACTATCCGAAGAATTTATGAGAAAAACACTGTTGTTTCGAGCTCAGGGAGATGTCCTTTCTTATCCAAACGGAATAGTGAGAAATGTTCGGTGAGTGCATTGTGAACCTCAGATACCTATGTCAATCTAGCCTGCATCCCAATTACAGACAAAATGAATTGTATTCCATAGGCAGTCCCGAGATACAATTCAAATACTTAGATTGTAATATTTGCTTGATTTTAATTTCTTGGCTTCCCCAACCTAAAGTTGCTATAAGTTCACCATGTCATCAGCGGTCCTCCTTTTCTCTAGTATCGATATTTCGAACATCTCTGTTGAGTTTAAACTGTTTATCTAGTAATGCTTTATTATCCTACAATGCTGATCTTTTGTTCTTGGCTGAACATTTCCAGACACAATTAGAAGAAACATGGAAAGCTTTGTTTTCGAGCCTTAGATTTGCAAAAAACTTTACAGGTCCGGTCTGTTTCCGCCATGCTATTTTCTCGCCTTTGGGATATGAGACTCCATTTTTCAGAGGGCTTACTGAAGAAATAAATTGTCATGGAGTTTCTGCTCATGATCTACAGCAAAATCCTGATATCCACAAAACTGCTCGGGTATCTGAGTTCGGAGAAATGATCAGAGCTGCTTTTGGATTTCCGGTAAACAGACATCATGCTAGTAAGGCAGCCTCGGGTCATAATGTTCTCTTTGTCCGTAGAGAAGATTATTTAGCTCATCCACGCCATGAAGGTAAAGTTGAATCCAGACTTACCAATGAACAACATGTGTTCGATTCATTACAGAACTGGGCATCTGATCATCTCAAATGCAAAGTGAACCTGATCAATGGGTTGTTAGCACATATGCCGATGAAAGAACAGATCCGAGCTATTCAAGATGCTTCAGTTATCATTGGTGCTCATGGTGCCGGTCTAACGCACATAGTATCTGCAACACCTAACACAGTGATCCTCGAGATTATTGGCAGCGAATTCAAACGGCCACATTTTCGGTTGATAGCGCAGTGGAAAGGATTGGAATATCATGCCATTTACCTTTATGGATCATATGCCAATCCTCGAGCTGTCATTCTTCGGCTTAACAAGATAATGAAGAGTCTTGGTTGCTAAACAACGGATAATCCTTCCATTATATGCGTGTCAGAGTTAGCCTTGCACGATTTTGCTCATTTTTCCCCGATTTTTTTTCGGAACTAACCGAAGAATAGAATGAGATTTTTTTTTAAAAAAAAACTTCTTAGGTGTTCATTCCATTTAATGGATTGAAATTATAGTCATGGTACAAAGATAAAGGAGAGGGTGAAATCATTCTAGTTGATGATGGATATAGGTAATATCCACATTCATAGATGGATAAAAAATTTGGGTTTCATATGGTTATCTTTAAATGTAAATTTACACGTTTGATTTCACTTTCATTTTCCTTTGAATCAATTCCTTGGAAGAATTGAAATCTCACAAAGATGCATATACACTTAAAATCTCTCAAAGGTGTATATACAATAATTCAGAGGTTCCAAAATACAAATAACACTTGTGTAAAGAAATACAAATAGACCCAACAAGTGTTTTGGATGATTTGGATTTTTGCATAATAGACTTTGTAAGTTTATTTCTCTGTCTTCATTCTTATTTCATTGGATCATATTTATACTCTCTCATTGATTTGGAATCATTTGGAGTCATTAGAAGAAACTTTTAGCTGTTGGGAACATTAATTTCGAGCATTAACTGTAGCCTATAGGGTCAAGTATCGATCTTGACACTTAGTTGAGAATAGTCGTTAAAAAAACATGAGTCAGGTCTTGAGACCTTAAGAATAAGACTTGACACATACCATGCTCCTTTAAAAAGGATTTTTGGCTACTGACTTGCAAGCTTTAATATCGATACATGGCTGCCTAGGCATCGAGACTTGCCTGATAAATCCCGATACCATACCCCTCTAGAAAGTCATATCGATAGTTGTTTTGACAACTATGTAAAGCTCATTTACACCCCTACATTTTGAACTCAGCCTTAAAATTTATGTGTTAGGATCAATTTTTTTAAAACCGAAACGGTAGTCAAATTGATCGGGTTATCAGTTCGTCGATTCGATTGGTTGGATTGATTAGATTAAAAAATTATTAAATTTTAAAAAAATTAAAATTAAAAAATTAGTTTAATCGATTCAATCGTCAGGTCAACTAATCCGTACTGGTTTCCAATCTAATCGGTTCAAAATCATTTTCCCCACCAGTATCTCGACCAATTCCCAATCCAACCAGTCTAATCGATCAGGTCAGTTTGGTTCAACCATTCTTGGTTAAGATAACCCTATCTACGATATGGATCACATAATGTTAGTCTATAAAGTAATAGGCTAGGACTAGACCTTATCAACGATCAAGCCACTCGCTCAGGCCCAAAGGCCTACTTGAAAAATGGGATTGGACAAAAAATAAGACTTGTTTTCTAACTTGGTAGTGCTTTGGGTAAAATTTTTTGGCTCAAGCCCGACCCGGCCCTAATCACATGCCTATACTTTTTTTTTTGTATTTTCAATTTGTTGGGAAACATTTATTTTAATATTTGTAGTGTTATGTAGTATATTTTTAAAAAAATTATTTTTATATAAAAAAATCTAAAACAAATTATTACAGCCAGGCCTGGTTGGGCTCAAATTTAGCATTTTTAATATGGATCGAGCTTAGAAAAAAATTTAACCCCAGTTTTCATGTTGAGTTGGGTTCAAGCCTAGAATGTGGGACTAAAATTTTAGGCCGGCCTAATCCAAACTTGACCTGGCCCATGATGAGGTCTAGATAGAATTTAGAATCATCTTTTTTCTCCCTTGTGAAAAAGGGTTAATATAACATATGGTACTTTAGTTTGGCTTCAATATTTAATTTTGTATTTAAATTTTTTTTATTTTCAATTAATACCTGAGTTTAACTTTAATATTCAATTTGGTACCCAGACCAAACAATATCGGGTGACCCTATGAACATTTGATACGTTTACTCTAGTAAAAAAACATATGTACTTAATTGAAAAAAAAAAGCTCAAATGCCAAATTAAACATTAAAACCAAACTTTTGTAAGGAAAAAAATTAAGTAAGAAAACTTAGGTACCAAATTGAACAATAAATCCAAACTCATGCCCCAAATAGTATATTAAGCTGTAAAAAATAAAAACAAAAAAATCAACCATTGAATTGAGTTTTTGTCATCCCTTTCTTACTCTTTAATGGATTACAGTCTTTCTTATTTTATGTCGAATCTGAAGTTCAAAACACTCCAATATTAGACAAAGTCTATTCCTTGGGAACTTGCCTGTTTAAAGCATTGCAGTTTGAGGTATGAGTTCTTTCTCTGTTATGTTTCAATTTGAATATCATACAAATATGAAGTAATTATTTCATATAAAAAAAAAGGCATGAATTATGGTGCTTAAACATGTTTATAGTTTTATATCGTTCATGGTGTCATTGTAATTGGGTTAAATTGATTATGAACTAGGTTAAATCAATATAGTTCGCCAAGTGTTTGACAAATTGCCTCTGAAAAAATGCATGTATTTACTATGCGGTTTATAACATGTTACCTACCTAAACCCGTGAAGGGGAGGTCTTAAATTGTGTACATTATTGGAATTTTCTTGGTTCTGGGATCTGTCGTCTTGTTAACTCGAGCATTTTCATGGTTGGTTTATGTTACGTGATTCTTTGGTGATCAGCAAAGATGGTTTTTTGCTTCCCATCTACACCTAAGAAGCTGGCAATGACTGTGGGGTGCTTCATTGGTGGTGCAGGCCTTTTTGTTGTTGGTACGTATCTCTCCTATGTAAACGTTGCTCCTCAGCAAGCTCGAATTAAAGCACGAAATGACTTTGTTAAGGAACGGTTAAGAAAGAAATATGGCAAACCATAGAATTGCATTGCACTGTTGCTTCATCCTTGGTTTTTACTCACATTCTCTGCTCTCATTTAATGTTTTTATGGTAATAAGATTTCGCATTAGAATGTTACTTTGACTTTGGTTTTATGGTGATAACAATTCTCTTTGTTGATTTGGTTATGCACTGAGATTCACATTAGCTTTAGCAGATATCCTAGATTCGGTAAAAGTACCATGGATATTCCTGTATTAGGAATCAGATTGCATTTTATCCCTTCTATTAAAAGAATAGGAAAATTAATCCCTATATATTAGATCAAAGAGTAAGCTAGTTCTTGTTTAAAATTCCATTCATTAGTAAGCTAGTTCTTGTTTAAAATTCCATTCATTTCTCTTGTTAAGTATTGGTGTGGTTGATGGAACAACCATACAATGACATGTGACGTGTACCTCATGCTAACGTGGAGGGATTAATTTAAGCAAAATGGATGGAATTTTTACCAAACAATAAATTTGATGGAATTTTTTTATGTGGGTGGTCTAATTCAAGCAACCAGATAGTGATATGATATCATTAACAGTAGAAATGGATGAAATTTTGAACAGAATGACTAATTTGCTCTTTGATTTAATGTATCTAGACTAATTTGCTTATTTTTAAGTAGAGGGGCAAAATATGATTCGACATCTAGTACCAATACTTTTACATATAGATACTTATTATATATGGTTCATAACATTACTTGCTAGATGTGGCTGATTGCTATTATTTACACTAAATCCAGGTATTATTATCTAAATCTAAATTTAAATTAATTAAATTAATCGTTGAATACTAAAATCTTGTAAATACTAAAAAAATATATATTAAAATAAGAACTCTAAAAGCTATTGCATATATGATCGGAAAAATTAAATTAAATTAATTGGTAAAAAGTTTTTTCTTGTCTCTCAATTTTGGTATTAAGTAAATTAGTTTTTTTAATCAAAATAATTTAATTTTTATTAATTTATATGTGAGAAATTAAGAATATTTAATCACAACAATAATATTTTTTTCTGTTAATTTTACATTATTTTTATTGGTCTGATAACAAATTTAGCTCTCAAAGTTTACATATTTTGTCAATTTGGTTTTGATTTAACAAATTTAACCCGTAATATTTACACATTTTGCCAACATGCACATAACATATATAAACATTAATGGTTAAATTTATTATATCAATCAAAATCATGTATAATTGCCAGAAAGCATTAACATCGTGATTGACAAAAATTACTCCAATTGAGAGAGACCAAAAAGGCGAATTTACCAAACTAGTTAGAAGTGACAATTGGATGGGCTCAAATCAGATTATTTTAAGTTTGGATTATTTCGAGTTCAAATATTTTCAAATTTGAGCTTTTCTAAATTGAGAGTTTTTCTGAGATCAAATCTTTTCAAATTTAGATTATTTTATATTAGAGTTTGGTTAGAAACAAATTTTTGTTGTTTCATAATGTAATTTACATCTGAATATAGATTTACATGTATATTGTCATTTGTTGCTAGACATTACTGGTACTAGCATTGAGCTTTTGTGTTTACATGTACAATGATAACTTTATTTTCTTAAAAATTACTATTTTTTAATATTTTTCATATCAATTTTATAATTTATGTTCGAAATTCATAACCATCTCTCTTAATTATGTTATATTTAAAGTTCAAATTTACATTTTTCTCTAAGTATAATATGTCTTACTACTACAATACACCCAACACTAGTTTAAAAAATAACTATTTCATTTATTAAAAAAATTTGAGAGCTTTTATAAAAAAATATTGAAATAAATCTCAAAACTTTACAAGATCTATAATTTAATGTGCAAATTGTACAATAAACTTCGAGTTTGTAAAATTTTATACATAAAATTTTAATTTGATCCAATTCTTATAAATTATTAAGACAACTATTGATATAACATTATTTCATGTTCACATATTGAATAAATAAATAATTATATTTATCCAACATAAAAATAAATTGATATATTTATTTTTTAAAAATGTATGATTAAATCAAAATTAAAATTTCAAATATATATTTTAACCACAAATATAATTTCACATGTATAATTTCACCAAATTTTGAATTATTTTTGGATTTTCTTGAATTTGAGTTTTCTTTCAAATACAAAGTTTATGACTTACCACCTTTCCTTTTTCAAGTCAAATTTTCCCAACCAAAATTGGCTCCATCTATAAAGTTCAAGATACTACCTTCAAAGTACAACATGCAAATATATAAAAGCACTGTTAAATGGTACACACTAAATGGTACCTCATGCTAACGTGGTGGGATTAATTTAAGCAAAATGGATGAAATTTTTACCAAACAATAAATTTGATGGAACTGTTTTACGTGGGTGGTCATTTTGAATAGAAGGACTAATTTACTCTTTGATTTAATGTATATGGACTAATTTGCTCATTTTTAAGTAGAGGGGCAAAATATATATCAAAATAAGAACTCTAAAAGCTATTGCATATATGATCGGAAAAATTAAATTAAATTAATTGGTAAAAAAAATTGATGAAATTGATGAAATTGATGAAATTAAAGTAATATGATATCACTTAACAGTAGAAATTGATGAAATTTTGAATAGAAGGACTAATTTACTCTTTGATTTAATGTATATGGACTAATTTACTCATTTTTAAGTAGAGGGGCAAAATGTGACTCGACATCTAGTACCGATACTTTTACATATAGATACTTATTATATATGGTTCATAACATTACTTGCTAGATGTGGCTGATTGCCATTATTTACACTAATATTATATATGGTTCATAACATTACTTGCTAGATGTGGCTGATTGCCATTATTTACACTAAATCCAGGTATTATTATCTAAATCCAAATTTAAATTAATTAAATTAATCGTTGAATACTAAAATCTTGTAAATACTAAAAAATATATATCAAAATAAGAACTCTAAAAGCTATTGCATATATGATCGGAAAAATTAAATTAAATTAATTGGTAAAAAAAATTTTCTCGTCTTTCAATTTTGGTATTAAGTAAATTCGTTTTTTTTAATCAAAATAATTTTATTTTTATTAATTTTAAATGTGAGCAATTAAGAATATTTAATCACAATAATAATGTTTTTTCGTTAATTTTACATTATTTTTATTGGTTTGATAACAAATTTAGCCCTCAAAGTTTACATATTTTGTCAATTTAGTTTTTATTTAACAAATTTAACCTGTAATATTTACACATTTTGCCAACATGCACATAACATATATAAACATTAATGGTTAAATTTATTATACCAATCAAAATCATGTATAACTGCCAGAAAGCATTAACATCGTGATTGACAAAAATTAATCAAATTGAGAGAGACCAAAAAGGCGTATTTACTAAACTAGTTAGAAGTGACAATTGGATGGGCTCAAATCAGATTATTTTAAGTTTGGATTATTTCGAGTTTAAATTTTTTCAAATTTGAACTTTTCTAAATTAAGAGTTTTTCTGAGATCAAATCTTTTCAAATTTAGATTATTTTATATTAGAATTTGGGTTGAAACAAATTTTTGTTGTTTCATAATGTAATTTACATTAATATTTTTCATATCAATTTTATAGTTTATGTTCGAAATTCATGATCATCTCTCTTAATAATGTTATATTTAAAGTTCAAATTTACATTTTTCTCTAAATATAATATGTCTTACTACTACAATACACCCAACACTAGTTTAAAAAATAACTATTTCATTTATTAAAAAAATTTGAGAGCTTTTATAAAAAAATATTGAAATAAATCTCAAAACTTTACATGATCTATAATTTAATGTGCAAATTGTATAATGAACTTCAAGTTTGTGAAATTGTATATATGAAATTTTAATGTGATCCAATTCTTATAAATTATTAAGACAATTATTGATATAACATTATTTCATGTTCACATATTGAATAAATAAATAATTATATTTATCTAACATAAAAATAAATTGATATATTTATTTCTTTAAATATGTATAATTAAATTAAAATTAAAGTTTCAAATATATTTTAACCACAAATGTAATTTCACATGTATAATTGCACCAAATTTTGAATTATTTTTGGATTTTCTTGAATTTGAGTTTTCTTACAAATACAAAGTTTATGACTTACCACCTTTTCTTTTTCAAGTCAAATTTTCCCAACCAAAATTGGCTCCATCTATAAAGTTCAAGATACTACCTTCAAAGTACAACATGCAAGTATATAAAAGTACTGTTAAATGGTACACACTAATTAACATTCAAACTACAAAAAAGCCCAAAACTAACACAATTTCAAATGTTCTCAAATGGTGAAAGTAAGGCAAAAAAAAAAAAAAAAAAGACATTTTGATCTCAATGATGAAATACTCAAAAGCAACAAAATTTTAGGCAGCTCCCTTCCCCTTCTTTCTCTGTATCTTCTTCATGTAAAACTCCAGCTCTTTGCCCTCCAAGATATATCTATAATCCCATTTCACATCATATTAGAATAACATTGATACTAATTATTGTTTCCTAAAGGGTTAATGTAATTTTTGACCCCTGAACTTGATAATTAGGTCCACACTATAGTCTCAAAACTTGCACCTTTTACCAATTTAATCCCTGAACTTGAATTCTGTTAAAGTGTGATGTGACACTAAGATTCTGTCACATCAGCTTTTCCCAAGTTTATATATTTTTAAAAGTTTTAAGTGATGATGTGAAACAATCTCAGTGTCACATCATTACACCATAACAGAATCCAAGTTCAAGGACCAAACTGAGAAAAGTTACCAAATTCTAGGACTAATGTGGGGAAAAAGTTTCAAGTACCAAAGTGAGCCTAATTGCCAGGTTCAAAGTGAATCCAAACATATCAGCCAAGAGACTAGCGAATCAAAACAATATTGCGAAGGGTAATTAGCCTATTAGCTGTCTAATTGATTTTCCTCTTCTAACAAAGCAATTATAGATGCTAATAATAAAGATGAGAAGTTGAGGGTATATGATGGAAGGCTTTTTTAAAAAGACTTTTTAAGACATGACATACCCATCAGCACGGCCGCATTGACCAGGCCGTGAAGAGATGCAAGCCAGTAAACGCCCACTACCAAATTGCTCCTCAATATGGGGGTCAAGCGTGCGACTCTGCTGACGCTTCTCCAGCTTCCTCAAGACATGGTTGCTCTTCTTCACTTCCTCAGTAGCAGTTTCACCTTCCTATAGACAAATGGAGGATTAAAAGAAGAACCATACACATCATTACCTCCCTCTATTTTAGGGACTAGATCAAATTAGTCCTATTGTTAAATGGATCAATTTAATCTCTGTAATATTAGAAAAGTCAAATAGGGCTGAATTGTAACAGAGCTAACATTTACTGTTTAAAAAGTGACCATTTGCAGCTCAATTTCAAGCAAAAGATTTCATTTGCAAAATTATAACAGCTTTCAAAACAACTAACTCTGTTAAACAGTAAATGACATTTTTCGAATAATAAATGTTAACTCTGTTGACATTTGGCCTTATTTGATTCCTTTTAATGGTACAAGGAATAAATTGACCTATTTAATAGGACTAATTTGATCCAAGCTCTACAATAGAGGGAGCTACCAGGTACTTCCACCCATCATTATGCTTAACCTTAAGTCTTGCCTACAGTACAACTTGGATAGCTGTAAAACTTCTATTTTGTAGGGAACCAAGTTCGAGAAGGTGCAGAAACAAACTTATTGTAGCATGATAAGAATTAAACTCTCGTATCACTTATCACTCTAACATCACTCTAACAGCAAGGACAAATCAGTTACGAAAAGAACTGTGCAAAGACGCCACTAAAGTGGAGGATAACAAGGTTCAATTTCTTTCCAGAAGAAATGAAAAATACAAAAAGAATAAACACAAAGCATAACGACTACCGCTTTATTAGAACATATTAATTCATCTGTCATTGAAGCAATATCCGTGAGCTAAAAACATGAAAAGATAGTCCTACCTCTCCTTCTTTCTTGGCTCCTGCTGCTGCTTTCTTCTTGCGACCAATGTCAACACCATAGTGCTGGAGATACCATTGCTTGAATGGAGCAGCATCGACTTGAACAATAGCACTCTTCACCAGAGTTTGTGTACGAACCAACTCATTGTTAGACGCATTGTACACCACATCCAAAATTCTGGTCTTACGAGTCACAGCCTCACTTCCCCAGGAGTAGTTTCCCGTGTCAAGCCTCAAGGCACGCCACTTCACATTTCCACCTCGGACCCTAATCCTCCTGACTGTCTTGTTGCTCGATAGCTTTGTGTTTGCAGGTTGCCTTCCAAGCTCATACCTTTCAAGATAAATTACCAAAGTTTAGAAAACGAGATAAAATCACATCGAGACATCTAGTGAAATAACCTAATAATAACGAGAGAAAAAAATGGACAAGGTATCTGGATCTAAACAAGCTAGAAAGGTTAAACTTTAATGGTAATGATAAGCAAATTTGAATCTATTAACAAAACCAATAAAAACAAACAAAATTTACTCCAAAATTTTCAATCACAATCAAATGAAGCTAAATCTAAAACTAAAGACTAAAAGTAGAATATTAGTTCAAGTAAATCACAAGAATTTTCTTAATCATTTTAAATTAACTTTCTAAGCAACCAATCACAGCCAAAAAAGAAAAAGAAAAGAATGAAAGCACAAAGAAAAATGGAGGAAAAAGGGTTTGTAGATTACTTTCTCTTCTTCCTCCAAGCCTTCTTTTTGCCACCAGTGGCACGCCTCTTGTGCATGGAATCACGAGAAATACCTATCAGTACAAAACAATTAACCCCATTAAACAAGAGAATTAATAATAAAATTCAATGATTTAGAAGAGACTAATAACAAATTAAACGAATGCGAGGAATACCCATTTTGGCTTGGAAGGGGCTTTAGAGTGCTGAAGCAAAATCTCAAAGAAGAAGGAAGCTAGGGTTTGAAAGGAAGTGATACGCTGAGATTAGAAGATCGGTTATACACACTCCAAAAAAAAAATGAAAAACCCTAGTTTTTATGAAATTACTTTTGTGTCCTTTTTGGATTTGGGTTTTATGTTAGTTAATGGATAAATTATGGGTTTTGACCCAATAAATGTTTGGATTAATGATTTGGGCCTTTAAGGCCCAATACTAATTGATGCTTTGGAACCCAATTATTCCAATTTTTTTTTTCTCTCCAAAGCAACTTCACAAGTTGCAAATCTTAAGGCATCAATTTGATGCCTTCTTTATTTGGGTACAAAGAAAGAGCCTACAAGTTGGAGTTTTACTATGTGAAAATTTGTACGTAGACTTATTAGTTCAGGCCCGGATTTTAGCATTTTTATCGTAATCAGATTTGGGTAAATTTTAGGTTTATTTTTTAGTCGGATTCGGGCCTAGCAAATGGGTCTAAAATTTTACTTTGATCTGGCCCGACCCGACTTATGATCAACTCTAGTTATCAAGTTTAATACTTGTAATAATTTTTTATAATTATAATTATCGATATAATTAGTTCTAAGTTCTAACTTTAAAAAATACAGGTAAAAAATTTTCTCCAATCTCTTTCAATTTCGAAATTAAGCAAATTGGTCCTTCAAAAAAAATTGGAGCAATTTAATCTCTATCAATGTTGAAAGCGACAAACTAAGGATAATAAATCGCAGCGTTAATATTCTCCATCAATTGTACATGATTTTGATGGTTAAAATGTGCCGCAAGTCCCTGTACTTTAAAAAAAAATAAGAATTTAATCTTTCTACTTTTTAGATTTTAAAATTCAAGTTCAATTGTTAACATTATTGGGTTACTTTTGGTTCATCAAATCTTAGGTTGCGTTTCATAATAGGATTACGATAATGTAAGATTCATGTGTTTGGTTGATGAAATTTAAGATTAACTAAAATCAAATTTTATTAAATTGTACTTGTTATAGAATTTTTGTTTTTATAAATTTAATATTTTTTAATCTTGAATTTTTCATAAAATTATATTAATTTAAAATTTTCATTTTTATTACAGCTTGATTTTATCATATGAATTCAATTTAGCAACCATTAAATCTAATTATTTATATAGTTTATAATTATTTATTTTAGAGAATTTGGTTTTTTTAATATGAAAGGAGAACTGCAACTTAATACAGTTTGGTATATAATTTCAACAAGAAATTACAAACATTACCATCACCACATACTTTTATTCATTAAATCAGATAAATAGATTATTCAGTTGTCACATTGTGATTAAATTATTAATAAATTTACATTTTAATCACTTTAATTTAAAAATTATAAGATAATTATTAAATTATTTAAAAGTTTTCATTTAAGTTATTGAACTATTAAAACCCTTGATGTATAGCCTTTTCTATTTGCATCACTAGCACCAACTGAAAACTCTCGTTCCACTTCTTTTCTATAGATCAATTTTTTTCCATAGAACAACTTTGAACGTCATAAATCTGCGAACCAAAATTCAAACAACTTTCTTCTCTGATCTCCGACACTAACTGTCAATCGATATGGATCTACGGTATATTCTTCTAATCTTCAATGGATAATATTCAATGGATACGGATCCACCATATAGATCGTCGAATTATCTCTTAGAACTTGCTAATCAGACTTTCAAAAAAAACCTTAACAATCCAGTGACTTAAATAAAAACTTTTTGAAGTTGAACAATCAAGACGGAAATGAATATAATTTACTTGAATTTTTTTCTTAAATGCATCAAGTGTCATATCAAGCAAACACTTTCAAACATGAATAATCTTTAACTTTTATGGGCATCCCAAGTTGAGCCTCAAAGATTGACAAAATTCTATCTAGAAAAGAGTATCTTTCACCTTTGAAAGCAAAACAAAGTTGATGCCTTTTGGCTAATATATATAGCTAATTGTGTTGTTAATCATTTTAATTTCAAAAGTTGTCACCTACCAACAAAAGTTCTTCAAACATTACTAGGTTTTTTTACTTTGACAATTGGCTTCTATAAACATAGATAACCCTTTGTTTTGCTTGATGTTATGGTAGTGAAATTTACTACTTCTTAACACCTTTTTAGATTCCATAATTTATTATAATGTCACTAGGGGCTAAGAAGCTTGAAGATATACTTTTATCTATTCTATATGCTAATTGAAGTGTATATCTTTGCAAATGTACAATTAAAGAGCAAAAAAAGCTATAATTTTAGTTCATGAAATCATACTAAATTTGGTCTAATCCATCTCCATCATCATCTAGATAAAAAGAGAAAAAGAAGCAAAGAAAAAGGAGAAAACTATCAATAAATCATATGAGATCCTTTTGTTAGCCAAGGGGTCACCTTTGATTAAAATGAAAAAGATTGTTTGATTAGAGGGTGTTGTAGGCCATGTTTTCTCAAAAGTCTACCTCCATGGGTATTTTTATTAAAATTTATTTTTTTTCAAATTTTTCCTTTTTTTAAATTTCAAAGGAATAGTTAAGTATCATTGATTAAGTCTATCCCTTTTAAGTCATTTCAATTAAAAGAAAAATAAATAAGACCCCACCTTACAAAATTTGTCTTTGATTTCTAGCATTTTGGGTTTGCAAAAATAGGGAATTTAGTTTGAAAAATACAACATAAGGATAGCATTGCTTGTTGGATTTTATTTTAAATTTTACATACTCAAATTATCGATGTTATATATCACATTTTTTTCATTATTGAAACCATTAATTTAACTATTAAATTATACATAAAATCTTATGCGGCATAATTTAAAATGAAATTTTAAAATAATAATAAAATGTTGTGGCGTAGAAGTGTTCTTGGCTAGTCAAGCTAAGTTTAAGTATGATATTAACATGATATTAACATCTTTTGCTTGCTCAAGCTCAACTTGGCCCAAAATATAGGCTTAAAATTTTACCCAAGTCTAAACATATTTGTAATGGCTAGCCCAAGTCAATTTTAGACTCGTATTATTTTAAATTTAATATTTAATAGTTTTATGTATTTTTAGTTTATTAAAATGTTATACATATAAAGCCCTTAATATTATTATATCTTACTATAGATTTAATTTTTGTATAAGTTATAAATTATATAATATATAAAAATAACACAATATAATATATTGGAAACTTAGAAATGGGTAGGGCTAGGCTTGGGCCTTGAATGTTTGAGCTTGAACATGGCTTATTTTTAAACGGGCTAAATTTCTTTTTCCCAAATCTATTTTTTGGTCCTAATGTTTTTTTTCCTAAACTTTCAAATTTTTTTACCAGGCCTTCAAATTTGGGCTGATAGCTTAGCCCATGAACAAATTTATTGCGGCATAACTTTAATTAAAAATTAAAATAAAGTAAATTGAAAAAAAGAGAGTGAACGATAGTTTTTGTAAAAGTTTCAAAAAAAATTATTTTTACAATATTCATTTATTTTTTCAAATTTATATCTTAAATTATGTCACATAATATTTGATTTCTCATTTAACAGTAAAATTAACGATTTTAGTAATAAAAGGACCTTAATAGTTTGAGGATGTAATTAGAATGTTTTAAAGTTTAAGGACCAATTTAGAATTAGGCTCATAATTTAAGGATGTTTGGTGCAATTAACTCTTTAAAATATAATTTATAAAATAAAAGTATTTCATCATTAAAATTAATAAGAGATATCAAATGTTGTTTAATAATAATATAAACTTTTAAATTAGTCCAACTTTGACCACAAAAATAGACAAAAAAAGAAATAAAAAATTTCCAACTTACAACCTAACCCAACACCTGTGAGGCCCCAATTAAAAGAAAAAAGGGTAGTGCTCTCTCTCCTCTTCATCCCTTAGTGGGGGATTTTTGTCCCTAAAGTGAGAATTATCCTAAATCCTTACATTTTATTCTACTTTTTGCTTAGTCTTGATTGTTCCAGAATCTCAAATTTTCCTTACCCTTTACACTAATAAATTCAAACAACTTGTTTCTTCAAGTTGTTATATAGAAACAAGGTCGGACTCAGAGTTTAATTCGATATAATAAAGGAAAACCCTAAATCTCAAAGTGGGAGACTCCTTGAGCCTCCATTTTTCTCTGAAATGGAGGGATCCCTTTTCTCTATTTTGGGATCTCTCCATTTTACTTCTGTTGATTCTTTGTATCAACACTTCTTATTACAAATACTTTTTTCCAATTAAGAAACAAAAGATGTCCATGTCTTAATTTTGTGGGTTATTTAACACATCATTTGTAAGTACAAATAGTTGATTAAATTAATGACATTAAATTCATGTTATGTAATAATTATAGAGTTATCCCACAAAAAAGAAGATTGATTAATTTGCTATTATTGCCATTATTTCCCATCAATTAGAGGCATAGGTTAGTTGGATACATGGGAATGGATTTGGCTTTTTATCATAAAGAAAAACATTAGAATAGTCTAAATCCACCTAATAATTGACCTTTCTAGATATGTATCTCAATTATATAATAAAACATATTAGCAAAATTTATAATAGTTTGTAATTCATAAAATGGATAAGTATCAAATTGAAATAATAAGTTATTTGATGTTTTAATTTTTTAAAAATAATTGTTTTAGATTTTTATTTATTTTTTTGTATCTTTTAATTCTTGAAATTATATTTCTAGAATGAAGAAAGAAAAGTTAAACGTCTGTTAACTTTGTTGACTTGGCAATCCAGTCACGTTAGCAATTAATTAATTTTTAAAATATTAAAAATATATAATTTTATAGTTTTTTTAAAATTAATTAATTATTGTCATGGCATCTACATGTATGTCACATCGGTAAAGTGAATAGATTTGATAAATAACACAAGTTTAAGGACTAAATGAGGCGAAAAATTAAATGAATGGCTAAAATGATTTTTTTTTTTTTTTTGTAAAGTTGAGGACCAAATAAGTTATTATGGCTATCAAATTTACATATGAACTTTGATTTGGTAAAATTATATACAAGAAACTTGAATTATAGTTCATATATATACATAAAACTTTAATTTTATTTTAATTATAAACATTTAAGGAAGTGAATATATACGTTTATTTTTATATTAGATTAATATAATTTTTTTGCGAATAATATAATTTTTTGCTGATGAAATAAATTGGCATAAAATGGTGCCAATTCGACAATGATATTAGTGATTTGTGACAATTGAATAAATCAAGTTAATGTATAATTTTGATATTTATCTCTTCACAAAAATAATAACAAATAAATTTGAAGTTTTTTTATCATCTATATAAGTATATATAAAAGGAAAGCCTGAGAACCTTATGGGTAAATTTTAATTCTAATACCTCTACTTTTCAGATTATAAAAATGGTTAAATTTTAATATGATCCCTGTATTTTGCTTAAATTCTAGATTTAATCTATATATTTTAATTTTGACATAACTTGATACGTCATCTTTTATATTGCCATTAGTTAGTATAAATACTTTATTCAAATTCAAATGATGATACGAATTTTAAAGAATTGTTAATACCGTTAAAATTTTATTAAATTCAAGTGTGTTACAATATTTTTTTTTTGTTACCTGGATACCAAGTTTCTTTTTTTTTTTTCAAAATATCATACCAGCACAAAAGAATTCTAACCGTGTAAACAAATAGGCCGAAATTTTTAAATTTGAAAGTAGAAAAATTAAATTCTTGAAAATAAAAGTATAGAGATAAAATATATTAGTACAAATTCTTTTAACAAATGGTAACATTTAAAATTTTAAATTATAATTTAATTAAGAAATAAATAATTAACCTAACACGAGACGTATTGAAAATATAGTTGGGTTATATTTTTCATGTAATTAAATAAAATAAAAATATAAAAGTAATTATGTGTATAGTTTCAAAATGAAACTACATCCACATTTGATTATAAGTCAAAGTCTCAAAAAAAAAAAAATTAATATCCCAACATGTCATTCATGCATTTATTGACTTTATTGGTGAGACTGAATGCTGAAATTTATTGTCTAGAAAGCAAGAGTTTGACTACAAACACCTAAGCATTAAATGTTTCAAATTGCCATTGAAGACAGGCATTAATATTTGCAGGCTTGCAAACTTATGGCAATGCTATTTTCCCTTTTATTTTGTCAATGAAAACTCCACAAAAATAGAAATATAATTGAGTAATTATTAATGTAATTTATTAATTGTTGATAAATATTATGGGGTAGAGTTTAGTTATACATATATGTATATATCATATAAAGTAAGATATATATAATAGAAATTATTTTTACGGACCCTTTCCACAATATTATTTATGGTCTTCTTTTAATTATTTCATGATATTTTAATAATTTTTTTACGTCATTGATATATAATTTTGGTATTTTTTTTACCTTAAACCCTGAACTCGAACCCCGAATTCTGATCCTCGAACTTTGAAAGTTTAAGGTTCAAGTTCAGAGTTTTGGTTTAGGTTTAAGGTTTAGGATTTATATTTGAGGTTTGGGTTTAGGGTCTAAGACAATTTTTATGCAAAATGAGATTGGTTGATAGTTTGAGAGGATTTTCAGAAGGGATAAGTTAATTTTTGACTCCTAAACTTGGCAACAAGGTTTGCTTTGGTACCAATGTCTTTTTTTGTTTCACTTTGATCATTAAACTTGACAAGTAGATCTATTTTGGTCGTTGAAATTGAATTCTATCAAAATTTGATGATGTGACTAGTGTTACTGAAACATGATCTGATCGAATAGACTAAGAAGTAATCAATATAATGGTTTGAACAAATGGCTTAAATCGATTGACTCTAAAACTGCTTGAACTTGGTAAAAATTGAAAATCGTGACAAAATTAATAGTTGAATAGGTTAAACCGGTTTAATAAATTTTTTTATTTTTATATTTTTATGAATTTTTATTTATTATTATTGGTCTGGAGATCAAATCAGTTGAATTAGAAATTGGTGGTTTAACCTATTCAACTATCGGTCTGATTATTAAAATACTAAATATGACCCTCTAAGATCACTAATTAGACTCAACACTTATAAGAGTCGAGATCTTATGAATACGTGAATTGTACTTTACAATTCTTTTCACCTGACAAATAAAATACAATTTTTTTAGTGATTTTTTTTATCAATCTCATCTATAGCCCTTCTTTAACCCATAAATAGGAGATAATTTGTTTCAACGCATTCGAACCCACATCCTTCTATATTAGCAATAATATCCATACTAATCGAGTTAAAGACTCAACCGACAAATTTTATAGTGATTTGATATTTAATAAACTCAACTCAACATCCATAAATATCAATTTCACTTTAAAAAATTTGTTAAAAAAATTAATATTTTATAATATTCAAGTAAAAAGATCAAAATATGTCTAAAAAATTGTTGAATTTATAATTTAATATGCCTGATTAATTGATGGTGAAATATTTCATTTTATAACTACAGTAAATAATCTTATCATTACCGTTATTTTTAATCTTACCAGATATAAACACACCGTACATTTGAAGATAATCCTAGTTGATGATAAAAGAAAAAAGAGAAAACTTTAAAAAGACAGTATTTTGATTCTATAATTATTGCATAGTTAATAATATACAGAATAATTATGGAACCACACATCCAAATGAACTTGTCTCTGACAATGAACAGTTTAGGTAAAATAGCAATATAAAGGAAAAAAATATTATATAATAAAAATCTTTATAAATATAAAATTTCCCATGTCATTGTAATCATTAAGCTTTAGATAAGGAAAAAAAGATTAATATATCCATAAAACATTACCACTGACCCAACAGCCCCAACAGCACACACTCTCTCTCTTTCCGACAAGCTTCCATACACGCCTCTCAGAACTGAGAATCTACTGGTTTTTTTATTTGTAAGAGATTTTATTCTTTTGTATTCCTCTTTTTTTTTTTTTTTGGTATTCTATAGAATACAGTGCTTCTTGTTAGAAGCTACCAAAAAGGAAAAAAAAAAAGCTCAGTTCTTTACAAAGAAAACCCCAAAAAAAGACCTCGATTTTGGCACTGGGTTTGTGTTTTTTTTTTTTAAAGTTTGTTTGACTTTAAAGTCACATAGACATTAGAGCCAGAGCCCCAAGGTGAATATACAGTACATGTTTTTGTTATTATTATTTAATATTGCTTTGGAATTGCTTGAAGTTAAGAGGAAATTTGGGACTTTTCATTGGGATTTTCTTTTTCTTGTTTTTACTCTTCCTTGGATTCTGGTTTTTGTGAAGAAAAATTTAAAAAAGTTGGTTGCTTTATTGGAATCTGAGCTTTAACTGTTGATGGGTCTTTGCCAAGTCTCTCGAACTTCAAAAATTTCAACTATATAATATAATATAAATGTTGGGTCTTCTTTAGATAGTTTTAAATTCTGGGTTTTTCTTTTTTGGTTTTAAAAGGCAAATCTTTTGAGTTTTTGGTTGGTGTTCTTGGTTAGATAAAGGTTAAAATTAGGCTTCAATTTGAAATTTTCATATTCTAGTGTTTTGATTGAAGAATTTAGGGTTTTTGATTTGGGAATTGGTTCTCCTCTTAGAACTGATTTGGGTAATTTTTTTTCTTTTGTTTTTTGACAGGTTTCATTTGACTATGGATTCCCCACAATCAGTTGTATCACCATTGAAGAACACAGTTATAGCTGAATCTGGTGAGAAACAAAAATCCAACACAAAAGAAGCTGTTTTGTCCAAAAAAGACAACAACATCCTAGGTGTTCTTGAAGTTTATGTTAATCAAGCAAGGGACATTCATAACATCTGCATTTATCACAAACAAGATGTGTATGCTAAGCTTTGTCTCACCACTGATCCTCAAACCACTGTTTCCACCAAGATCATCAATGGTGGAGGAAGGAATCCGGTGTTCAACGACAACCTCCGTCTTGATGTTGGGAACATTGATTCGTGTCTCAAAATCGAGATATTCATGATGAGTAGAGTGAAGAATTATCTTGAAGATCAGTTATTGGGGTTTGCATTGGTACCATTGTCTGAAGTAATACTCAAGAACGGGAAATTGGAGAAAGAGTTCTCTCTTTCTTCGACCGATTTGTTTCATTCGCCGGCTGGTTTCGTTCAGCTGTCGCTCGAGTATATCGGATCATCTCCCGATGTAATGACCATCCCTAATGTTGTTGTTGATGAAACCGTGAAGGATTCGGGAACGGACGAGCTCGAAAAGATCGAGTTCCCGGATCCGAAAATCGTTAACGAGAACCAAATGATGGTGTCCGAGTACTTTGGGATCTCGTGTTCGAATTTGGATTCCGAGAATTCGGAAATGGGTGTTAATGTATTGGATTCAATCCAAGTCCCTGAGCTTGATTCTCCCCCAAGTAGTGTTTCCACCAATGGGGTTTCCCTTTCGACCTCCGAGTGTTCCGATGGCGCTTCGAAAGAGAAAACCGTCGATGTGGGTGACGGTGACAGCAATTTATCCGGGGCGAAACCGGTTGTTTCCGTCAATATCGAGCCCGAAATGAAGGTGGTACAACAAGACATAGTGGATATGTACATGAAAAGCATGCAACAATTTACCGAGTCCTTAGCTAAGATGAAATTGCCTTTGGACATCGATAGCGGACCGACCAAATCGGAGAATTCGAATTCGAGTACTGCAACCGATCAGAAAACACCGGCATCGAAAAATTCCGGTAATCGAGTGTTTTATGGAAGTAGGGCTTTCTTTTAAAGCTTACATCTTCATCTTTTGAAAAAGGAAGACACATAGGTGACTTCAGATTTTTAGGATGGTGACTTGTAATATGTTGTTTTCCTTTATGGCAAAAAATCATGACATTATGACTCACTGTTACTACCTTTGTTTCACTGCAACTGCTCTTAGTTTTTATATATATATATATGAACCTTTCCTTTTTATAATGGCAAATCATATATTTTCTAATTATGATTAATCATATTCTTGTTATGTTTGGTCCCACTTGGTGATTCTTCCAAAGTATTTGTATTCGACACATATTCGGACATTTCACTTCAATCTTAGAAAACAAGTGTGATGACAAGCAAGGGTGATGGAGACAATAAAGGGTTGAGAAATGCGAGAGTTACGGTTGTTGTGATTATAGAAAGAAAGTCGCAGAAAGAATTTTAAAGAACTCGAGTTTGTCAAAAGATCAAAAAATCCCAAATGAAACATTTAATGGAAATTATTAAAATACGGTTTTAATGAGAAAGTGGGAATGAACATGTTAAAGTAACGAGTAGCGAGATTAAGAAAAGTTGGCAAACTTGCTCCTATACTTTTTGTTTAATAACGAGGAGAAGCACTAGTATTTTAAGCAATACACTTCAAGACATTCAAATCCTACCGATCTTTCAAGTTAGGGTGTGTTCTCTGTTACAATGGAAATACATTATCAAGCCAAAAAATGATTTTCCACTAGAGAAGCAACGAAGAATATTTGACTTTTAGAGTCAAATGTGCAATCAAAAAGTGATTTTCCACCTAATATTACGTTATATTTAAATATTTCATGTATCATTATATTAGATTATTTAATTATCATATAATTGAAAGTTTTTTACTTTTTACTATCATATTTAAAACGAACATTTTAATCTTAATAGCAATTTTTGACAATGATGAATAACACTATAAGTTAACAAATCGTACTTTTCTGAAACATTTTTTTTTCTAAACCCTTAATTTCAATGAAAGTCATTTTCAACGTAGTATTATTCTCGAGGATATCTGATATCAAGATATGGTATTTATTTTAGTGTTTTTAGTGCATTCAGTATATTATTTTTTAAAATAAAAATTAATCTAAAAAAATGAATAAACTAAATTTATCTTTCTTAAATTAAAACCCAAAACTTAAAAATTAATTTAAATATCTTGTATAATCTCGACTCAAACCGGGATAAGCTCTCGATATTACTTATGAGCAACTTGTATAAGTTGGAGTATGTAGTAGTGGTGGTACATTTCTCGAGTGATGTGCAAGTCGGACAATAAGTGAAATTTGCGGTGCAATCAGAGCCGTACAGTTATTTTCAAACCTGGTTTTGGATCCCCCCGGTAAATGTCATTTTCTTTGGAAAAACAGAACCCAATTCCCAGGTTTTTTTTTTTTAAAATAAAAATTAATCGATTAAAAAAAATTAAAATATGTGTTCTTTGTAAATTCATTTAGAATTTAAAAATTTAGTGTTTTTATTTTTTAAAATTTTAAAATTAAAATTTAATTTTTTAATATTGTTAAAATTATTTTATTAAACTTAAATCTATTATAATATTTTTTTTATAAAATAATTATCAAGTGAGTGTTTTTTTTTATATTTCAAAATATTATATATGAAATCTAAAAGGTAAAGGGACTAAAATTCTATAAATAAGAGTAAATGGATTAAATTTTAAATTTACAAATAATATAAAAAATGATGACATATTTTAATAAAAGTTTAAATTACCAAAAGATAAGAAAAAATTTCAACTTATCAAAATCGAAGTAAGGTAAAAGTACTTTTACTAAAAGTACCATAGAAATGGGCAAACTAGTCACTATATGTTAAATCAAGAGAGTATATTGGTCATTCTGTTAAAAATTTAATCTATTTTTATTGTTAAAAATTAGTCATTTTATTAAAAATTACATCCATCTCTACTATTAAAAAATTAATCCTTATATGTCAAAATGAGGTACACATGGCATACTACATATAATTGTTTAATTATTCTGTCAACTATATTAATTTTTAACTTTCATCTAACGTATAGAGACTAATTTACTATTTATTAAATAAAAAATATAATTTAACTCTTAGTACAAAAATTTTTACGATGAGCTAGCTTTCTAGCAGTGAACCAAATTATTAAAGTTGAAGTCAATCATCCATGTATGGTCATTCATGAATGAACCACCTGAACTTTTTTCTCTTTTAGACAAACATTTGTGAACAAAAGTAGAGGGACCAACAAAAAACAAAATTCAATTTGGGGGCACAAAATAAATAAATAAAAAAGAGATTCTGCCTAAACCAAAATGGCAGTATAACCTTTGTCCCCACAAATTTTATCATCTTAACCTGTGATCACTTGGGAATTTTTTTTTTTAATGGACTCAAAATCCAATTACTTCGACCTCAAGTCATTGTTTTTAGGTTAAATTATGCTATTAGTACCTATACTATTCGTAATCCTATAATTTGGTAATTTTTAATTCTTATTCTTTTAAAATTTTAGTCCATTGTTTTCAAATATTATCAGATGCAAAAAAAGTCCCAACTAGTAGATTTAACGACTATAGTTCACGCTAAGATTAAAATTTTGAAATTCGTAAAAATTAAAAACTAAAATTTCAAAAGTCTAATAAATCCCCCAAAGTATAGGGTCTAACAATGCAATTTGACCTTATTTTTATTCCCTTCTAACATCATTATTATTATTACTGTAGCAACTTGCAAAATGAAAACCCACATAACATGTAATTTAACCTAATTAATTAAAAAATAATATTTGACCTAAGGACGGATTTGAAATTCAAATCTCAACATCTGCAATCTTTTTATCATAACCATCCCAACTTTTTTTATACCAAAAGTAGCCCAAAAAAGAAATAGAAAACTTACATAAAGTGAATTGGATAGTGGAAACCTACTAAAATCCACATATCAAAAAAGCTCATCTCATTATCATAAAATAAAAATTCACATAAAGATAAGAGAGGACCACAATCATGGTAGTATCCATTTTTGGATGCCACTATTAAATAAATAAATGAAAGTGATTTGAAAACCCCAGCAAGAAAAATTCCAGTTTTCTATGGAAAAAAGTAAGGATAAGAGCTTAGTATGGCCACAAAAATGGAAACCTATGAATAACACACCAATGGCAATTAATGATGCAGCACAGTCTGGATTCCGATTGTATCGGTATATCATAACCATAGAAAAACAGCATGTCAATGAGAGATGAGCAGCAACAGCAAAAGCAAATGCAAAGGCAAAAGATGGACAAATTCTTGTAACTTATTTGATTGGGATTCTTTTTATATGGATGTTTTCTCTAATGTTTCACACTAGCAAATCGAATCGAAACTCCTTAAAATCGGAGAGAAAAAACAATCCCGGATAATACGAAGAAGAATATAAGGACAAGAACCTGCAGCTTAGCCAGGCATTACAGCAGTTGAAAATTTTGAAAAAGAAAAAAAAGGGAAAAATAATTAATACCCTATTGTTCAATGTACCACGATTGGCACGCATTCGAACCGATCTTCCAGAGTATATATATCCCGCATTCTGATTGTAAACCTCACTCAAATGCCAAGAAAGGAACCTAAATTTTGTTTTTTCACTATTTTAAATAAAGTAAAGAGAAAAAAATTCAAATCTCAAACCTTGTTGAAAATCGCTTGAAACCGCTCACTCTGAATGTGTATATTTCAAACCATTAACCGTTAGTGCCATAAGATCAATTTCCGTGTAAGCCAACATAGTAACAAGTCATATCGAATTTGTGCAAATCCACTCACCCTACATTATAGTATCTGATATCCGAATACCGGATCTCCTAGGCAGCAATTCCTGAAAGATGAAACAAAGAAATAGATGAATTAATGAATGCTGCAAAAGCCGGGATTCACCTCTGAAGCCTCAACATTCGGTCTTATGACATTATTAGTAATACTGAATTTTCGGTGTTCATATAGGGGTAATCCCATAACAATTAAATAGGCAAAACAAGCATGTTTACCTCTATTGGACTGTCTACTTGCGACATTGTAACTTCCAACATAATCCTCAGAGGGTCTTGTAGTAACATCTGCGGATGTATTGCCAAGTCCATAACCGAACGAGCTAGAACCATCCAAGTCAGGTGATGCAAACTTCCAAGTTGAGTCACCATAAACTGAAGCATTACGGTAAAGATCCCCATAGGAACCTTCAATATTACCAGTTGACCCAGCAAATGATGATGGTGGTGCTGCAACAATGCCGATGTTTCTTCCATATCCTCCCCCTCCCAAACTGTAGTTGTCATCGGCACTCCCACCGGTATAACCAGAAGCGTTCCCTCCGCTTCGAGCGGGAAGAGGTGGTCTCCAATTTGCCCCACTATTTCCTAAAGAACCGAAACTACCATTTCCAGACCCTAAGTAACTAGCAGGACTGGAAGCATTTGTAGCATTGTTAAGGCCTACATTTCCCCAAACATTCCGAGTAGCAGGGCTCAAAGCAGAATCGCTTCTTCCACTTCCGACACCATAACCAATTGGAGTATTATACCTGTTTGAATTCCCACCGTAATACGGGCTAATTATCTGTCCGTATCCAAGATTGTTACCAAAGTTAGAATTCCCACCATAGTTCGGGCTCATTCCTGGTTCCATATTCATACCTATTCCGTACCCAGTGGTACTAAATGGAGAAAACACGTTTTGCCTACTAGCGAGAGGATTAAACCTACCATCCATCCTAACTCCAATGCCTCCGATGGGATTTAGATTAAATCCCTGCGCATAACTATTGAGGAAGTTGGAAGCCCTATTTAAACCATAATTATATCCGATAACATTGCGGTTGGTAGCACCTGGAGATAGTTCTTTAGGAACTGCTCTCTTGACCTCAACCAATTTCCCATTGAGTTCGTGAAATGTTTTATGTAGGACTTTGTCTACCGCTTCTTCCGAATCATAGGTGATGAAGCCGAACCCTCTCGGCCTTTGTGTATTATGATCATACATCACCACAACATCAGTAATTTTACCAAATTGATCAAAGTAGTTCTTAAAATCAACCTCGGTGACTGTAGATGCCAAACCTCCAACAAAAATCTTTTTCGTTCGTCCAATACCGGTAGATCCAGTGACACCAACCACGTTCCGGTTTAGAACAATTTGATCATCCCTAGGAACAGCCTTCTTTGCCTCAACCTGAAAAATCGGGCAGTCAAAAACTTGAATCAAATAATTGCATCCCAATTTTAAAAAGGATAATTATAATCGAGGCTCTCACCTTGCGACCATCGATCATATGCTTATCCATAATTACCCTCTCAGCAACAGCAGAATCGGCAAAGACAACGAAACCAAAGCCACGGGCACGGCCAGTGACACGATCTCTCATGATCATTGCCTCCACCACTTCCCCGTACTTTCCGAAATACTCCTTAAGACGTTCCTCATCGGTGTCCCACGATATCCCACCAATGAAGAGTTTACCAAGATCAGATTCCATCTTTATCTAAAATCACCATCATTAAACCACCAATTTCAATCCCCAAAAACACAAATTCTAAACTTTGTTTTTCTCAAAATAATGTTTCCTACAATTGGATTCAGAGATTAAATTTCTCAAATTCAATCAGAATTCCGATACCAATTCAATAAAAGTAACTCTTTCACATCATCCTGAATTATCCAAATTATCATCAGCAGCTAAAATAGGATCCATCTTTATGCATAACAATAACAACAATTAAACACTAAAATTAAAAGGAAAACACATACCTTTTTATTATGAACAGATAGAATCCTACCAAAGAAAAAATGGGGATCTGTCAAATCCAATATAGGATCATCTGAAAACAAACTTTATACACTAATCAGAAGACAACCCAGAATTCCTGCCAATCAAAAAGGAAAAAAAAAAAAAAAACTTAAAAATTGAGACCAAATTATGTGGATCAAAACAAAAGGACCAAAGAGCATGAAGAAGATCAAAATTTACCATATTGGAAATGACCCAGATGAGAAAATGGGAAGGAAATTAAGATCTGAGATGAGAAATGATGATAATGGAAACAGAAGAGGAGGTTTTATAGTTCATTTTCTTAAAAAAAAAATCCTTTTTCTCTCTTTTCTCCTCCTCTTCTTTGGTTATTCCACTCCTCTTAATTAAATCAAAAGAAATGGAATTTGAGAAAGAAAAGAGAAGAGAGAGAATATATGGTGTGTGTGAGAGAGAGAGAGAGAGAGAGGGGGGGCGGGGGCAGAGAGATTGAGATTGGCAATCCTCTGGGCTAAGAATATTTGGAGTATTGATGGCAGGAGAGGGTGATTTTTTATGGTTTTATTTATGTTTTAGCCCCTAAATTATACATTTAATTATATTAATACTTTTATTTTCTCCCATATTAATACCTCAACTTTATTTCGGTTAATATTTCCACTTCAAATGCCAAATGGCATTAAAAAAGTTGGAAATCGAATCAGAGTTAGACACATGTTTGGGTTTATGATAAATAAATTTTTAAATGACAAATAAAAAAGAAACTTTTTAATTTATATATATTTTTGGAATTCTCACATATTGTCCCTTAAATTTAGACATGTTGATGGCGGAGTTATACACCCAAATTTAAAGGTTCACCTGAAATTTGAGAGAGTTTAAAAAAATATTAAGCTTGAAAAATGAGCTTTGGTAAAATATTAGGTCAATTTAGAATATGGGTCGGACTCAGGCTTGAACCCGGCATGACCTATTTTTTTTAAAAGTATGCAATGTTTTATATTATGTAATTTATAGCACATAATTATAATGTAAACGTTAAAAAATATTAAGATGATTATATATATAATTTTAATAAATAAAAATATATAAAATTATTAAATATTAAATTAAAAATAATACAAATATAATTTTTTTTAAAAAAATAATAATATAGGCCGGCCTAAAATGAGTTTGAGCTAGTTATTTACAAATACAGATGAGTTTGGGCAAAATTTTATACTCATATTTCTGTCATTTCTCTAAAATTAGAACCTAGATTATCAAATCCAATGTAACACTCCAGACCCGACCTGACTGCTAGATCCGAAAATCTAATGTCAAATTACGTTGCCGAAGTAAGTCAAATTAGCTTACTGATTTACATCATTCAAAGAACATTTATCATATCAATCCATTTGTTCATCCAACATATCATACACATCCATCTTAATGTTTAAGAATCTAATTTATTAAGTTACGGGTCTATGTTAAGTCAATTTGAGAGTTAGGGCTTGAATCCAAACTCTATTATCACATTTCAGTGTTGTGTCTCAAGACAAAAAACTTTATATCTTAAGACGGACCTTATTTTACTTTTGAGATTTTTTGTTTTGATATCAACATGTCTCGAGACGCTAGATGTGGTGTAACATCCTGAATTTTTGGGCCTATGCGTTTAATGGGTGGATATGTTTAATGTGTTAATTTAAGTGTTAGGGGTCCAAATTGGGTTCAGGCTTAGGTAGAGGCCTTGATTAAAATTATTTGTTTGGGTATTATAGGGTTTAAAAGGTAGTATCTATGTTCAAAATACCAAAGTGGGCTTGTGGCCCAATCTTAGGAGGTGACGCCACACAAGGGAGTAAGGGGCCCAAATTTAAGTTTCATGGAGCCCAATTCTTTTAATTTAAGTTAGCTAAATTTTGGGCATTAGGATTAGGTGGAGTGGATGGCAACAAGGCTAAAATTTAGGGGTTTTAATGTTTAAAATATGTGGATAATAAGCAGATAAATGCTATTATTTAGGAATTTATTTTATTTGGATAATAAGCAGATAAAGGCTAAAATTTAAGGGTTTTAATGATTAAAATATGTGGATAGTATGCTGATAAAAGAGGGAGGAGTTAGAGATAATTAAGTCTCTTTTAGATGAGCTAGTAGATTAAGATAAAGGAGAAAAGATAGGACTTATCTGCAAGGTTAGGTAAGTGCCGAAATTTCTATAAATAGGGGGAATATCTATTCAATTTCGGCATTTGGGTTTTTCTCTCATTCTTTTCTCTTCTTCTCTGAGTAAAAGCTGAAAACTCCTAAAGTTCCATCTTCTTCTTCATTCTCTGCAAAAGCCGAAATCTCTAGGCCTAATCCGTCATCTTCACTTTGATTCAAAAGCCGAAACTCTTTCCATTCTTTTTCTTACTAGCCAAAATCTTCAAGTCTCTTCCTTGTTTTCTTTTCTTCTTCTCTTTTCCTGTCAAAAACCAAAACTCTTCACTCAAGTATTTTAAAAGCCAAAGACACATCAGCCTTCTATTGTTCATACTTTTTCCGGGATTTTCCTAAAAGCCGAAATCCCTAGATCTCATCTCCTGTGATTGCCGAATTGCTTCTGTGGTGCCTACTTGTGCCGAAATCTGAAGGAAACTTTAGTGGAATCAATTGCATAGATCTCTAAGTTAAAGATCGGAAGCATTCGAATCGTGTTACTTTCGAGATTTCAAGGTAAGAAGATCTATTAGTTTCAACGTGTAAATTCGAGATTTACTAACCCTTGGCCGAATATAGGAGAGGCCCTATTTTCACATCTTTCCGGCTTTTTGAACAAAGTTGTAGATCGGTCTAGCAAGGGTATCGACATTAATCAGGTGTGTAACTTCTCACACCATTAGATTGATTGTTAATATATATATGTATATATGTAATAAATCTGCTATACTTTGTTAAATGTCGAAATCCCGGCATAATGTTTAGAAACCCGAGAAGGGTAAAGGCTAAATATCAGGTTAGTGATTTCTGCCATTCATCAGTGAATGTTTCTGTTAAAAACGATATGTTTTATATGTCGATTTGTATATATGCTTGGGGTTGGGTGATTGATAAAAGGGGAAGTGATCTGTTCTGGTGGCTTATGCCATTTCAGCCTGGTGACTCCGTCACAACTTTGACGATGAGCAACATGACTGCCATCAATGGCGTGTAGCGGTGTGGGTTGATTGTAGAAATCCCCAATGGTGTGGACCGCGGTAAGGGTGGCGTGTAGCGGATGGAAACCTAGGATTGGGTTGGGTTTTTATGTATGTTATCTTTTATATTATGTTCTATATTCTAATCTGTGGGCTAAGGCCCAGTCTGATGGTGCACGAGGGTTGCACACTGAGTCTCGCGACTCACCCTTTTAATTTAACATTTTTCAGATAGCACCTAGTGCAACGGACCGGGCTGGAGAGAAGCGCAAGGAGGCCATGCGAGAGAGTATTTGGATTCAGCAAAAAGACTAGTATTTTATTTTATATTTTTATTTAATGGGTTTTAAACCTCGTTGTAATAAGGCCATGGGCCACTAGACTATTATTTATGTTTTTGGGTTTAAATTGGGTTTAATTATTAGACATTTTAATTTTTATGATTAAAATTAAGCTAAGACATGTACAAAATTTTTGGATTTTAATTAAAATTCACCAAGGCAATTTATAACTTTATATCTTATATGACTTAATAAATTATTAAGTTTTCGGTATTAATGATTAAACCTAGAAATCATTTTCCAAAATTCGACATGTTTTGCAAAATCACTCAAGTGACATACCAAATCTAGTTGTAGTGTTTGGGCCGGGTTTGGGGTGTTACATGTGGTGTCTTGAGGTAAGGAACCTTATGTCTCTAGACTAGGTCTCGAGACCAACCTCGCTGTTTTCTTATTTTAGCTCTGATGTTTAAATGTCTTGAGACAAGTGTTCTTTCTGTCTTAAGACCTCGAACAGGGCTAAACCTAATTAGCTTTGATGTTCTCTTGTCTTAAGACAAAAGCCACATTGTCTTGAGACCTAAAGGGAATTGTCTCGAGACTATTTTGACAATGTCTCGAAAAATTAAACATATACATAAACAATTAGGTAAATTTTGTTCTTATGGTCTTAAGACACGTTCCTACTATTTCGAGACTTAATGGCAAATTGACCCTAAATGCACATTTTCAAGTGTTCAAGCCATACCAAATTATACCGTAAACATACTTAAACCTTATCTCAATGTAAAATCATCAATTTATCACATACAAACACAATCAAACATCATCGAAACTAATTCACATATTCAAACACATAATCTATCATAATTATCTACTAATCAAGGAACAAAATTCATCTTAATAAAGTTTATATGCCAAGTATCAAAATATCAAAATGTTAACTTAAACACCATGCCCAAAACAACCTAGGTACATGTGTAACGCTCGAAATTTCTTAATTTTGAATTGTTAAATTATGTCAAGTAATTTGTAATGGTTAAGTGTTTTGGTTGTGTGTGTGATGTTCTGAATTCGAGTCATTTCCTTTGAATTTTTGCTATTTTTCTCCCAACCCTTAACTTGAACATTTGGCTTATCTTTAATTTCTGAGTAATAGTTAGCAAGAATGAACCTATTGGTTCGAGTCCACTTCCCATCTTTTCCCATTTTTGTTTTCACGTCAGTTTCTTGTTGTTGCTAATTTTTCTTTCTTTTTTTTTTTTTTCAAATTTTCTCTATTCAATTTCTGAAAACTATCTTTCTCCACCATGGTGTTCCCTCTTCTGGTTTTTTCCATTACCGTCCTTCTTGTTGTTAGTGTAACATTCAGACTTGTTTTTATTTGTGCCATCGTTTGTTAATTGCTTGTCTATGGCTGTATGAGACTTGGGTATTTTAGTGTTGTGTCTTTATCTCTTTGTAAGTGCCTTGTTTACTCTTTATGGGGGTGATCTTTATTTTTGTTCTTAATCAGTTTCAAAAAGGAGGTAGGTGATGTGTTGGTTGATCTTTTGGTTGTATAGTGATCATTTATTTCATTATTTCTAATAGGTGAAGATTTGGTGGCGATTAACCTTCCGACGAATTGAGGGTTCTTAGAATTTTTTTTCTTTCTTTAGGTAAGTGGTCTATTGCCTTGGTTATTACTAATTTTGTTTGTCTTAGTTTAATGCTTTAATGGTTTTTTGCCCTAATACTCTAACTGAGTAAGGGGCTAAATGAATGTCTCAATTTTGGTGTATTATTGCTAATTAGTTTAGTTGGATGTTGAAGCTAGAAGGGTTATTTTAGTGTCGACATCGCGTTTCAATTAGGTGTGTAACTCTAACCCCGAAAAATCAGTGAATAGCGCGAAGCCGAAAATTTTATTGTCGACACCACACAGCTGTGTGCTTGGTCATTTGAGTAAATTTAGTTAGGGTCATTTTTTGAAGTGCGTTTCGATGTCAATGATTTTATAGATTCTGTTAAGTGATATGCATGTTGTTTGATAAATGAAAATTGTTGTTCTATTGTGATTGCATAAATTCTGGAGGTAATTCTGCCTTATAAAATTTGTTTCTGATATGTAAATCTATGAGCACCATTAGCATGTTTCTGATTAATTAAGTATATATGAGCATTATTATTCTGAATACATATGAATATATGCTATGTTGTTTCATGTGCATTTGGGGTGGGATATGATAATGTGACAGAAGAAGTTTTGGAAGACTCTAATATACATTTCTAGTAATTAAACACTAAATATATCTGAGTCTGGAGGTTTTCCGCACTATATCTAGCAGTTTGACTGCATATTTCTGTATAGGGACATACTCATTTGGTGTGTAGGGTTGGATGGGTATTAATTACCCTATTTGGTGTGTTGGGTGAGACATAGACAGTGTGTTGCGGATGAGGGCAGGATCTGTATATGATTTGTCTGGTATTGTTGTATCACTTAATATGCCATGCCGTTTGTACCTAAATTGTCTGTTATGTTGCGACGCTTAATATGCCATGTCACCTATATTAATTTGCGTATGATTTTCTATTGTCTGTTTGATTTATGGGCTAAATTGCACACTGAGCTTTATAGCTCATCCAATAATTTATCTTCTCAGGTAATCAACAGACTTAGGAGCAGGTGGCGTGCGAGAGCTCGAGTTGGATTTTAGCTAAATAAAAAGACAATTTATAAATTTAAACTTAATTTTGGACTTTTTGGACTGTATAAATGTTTTGGACTTTATTCTTCAGTTTTTGGATTTTCTGCTGGATTTTTGTTTTCGATAGTCTGTGAATTATACGTTTTCACATATTGAAATCATAGTTTTCAAATTAAAAAATCCTAAATTTCTGCTGCAAAACTAAGTAAAAAATTAAGTGTTTTTCTATAAAATAAACAAGTCATACACGTATTTATTAAAAACTTGTAAGAGTTTTGTTAAATTGATATTTTCGAAATATACACGTAACTAGTTTAAACGTAACTAGTTTAAAATTTAGAGTTCTAAAATGAACTGATGTAATTCCTCAAGATCCGGTCATAACGTCTAGGCCGAGTGTGGGGTGTTGCAACATCCCATTTCAACATAAACATGTATATAAATACAAAAGAGGTAGCAAAATGATTCTCGAGTTGAGTTGTTAAGATTGGGTACTTGAACACTTTCAATCTACAGAAATCGTTGTCCGAGACCTGTGTACAGAAATAAACATTACCGTACAATGAGTATTGAATACTCAATGGTGCTAATATAATTCAAAGACAATGCATTAAGGATAAACTAAAGCAATTACATATGAAAATATCAATTACATTAATGTATACTACTTTAACTCATCACATCATTTTTTAACTTTCTTGATCATTTCATGTTTCAGTATCAATTTTAATGCTTACTCATTTTGACCCTTATTATCTGATGATAGACATTAGAACTGATACTCGGATCTATATTATGAGTAAGCCCATGACTCTCTGGAAATTTGAGATTGATTTAGTCTACCATCCTTGGTTGTTTAGCAATAATGACTTTTAGTATTTGTTCGGACTATTTTATTCTGTCACCCCGAGTTGCCCAACAACGATGACTTTTAGTATTTGCTCATGACTTTCAAAGAATTGGAGCTAGTAAATCACTGTATCAGTGATCCTATGACCCTATGACATGCCAACTATGCCAAACTACGTCTAACATCTTTTAACGAGGCATTAACATCATAATCACCATTGTAACGCATGTCATCATAATATCAATGTATCAATATTTATATACATATCAAGCACAATTTCGAATATTTATCACATATTCTATCATCACATTAGATCTATCTTTCTAAGTTTATAAGGGAAAGATACCATTTTCTTGATGTTTATTCATATTAGATTATTACGACCAATTAATCTACGAAAGCAAATTGAACTTGAATTATAGAAGCACAAACTGCAGTAGCTATTCGATGTTCGCCTTTTATTTTTCCTTCGTCTTGGACTTTCTAGCGTCGTCTTTCACTACATTTGATAATATGGTTTCAAAACAATATCAGTTTCTTAATCAAATTCACATAGTAACAATAATTAAACATAAATACATTTTATCACTTTAGTCCCTATAAAACCTATTAACCGAAATGCACGTAACCTTTGATTTTCCCAATTGAATTTAAAATCAACTTCATAAATATAGTACAACGACCTCCTACTATCATTATTTGTTACTAAACCTCAAAATTTTTATCCTTTATAATTGAGTCCTTAACAATACATAATTAATCAAATCATTTAAATTTAATTCAAACTTATATTTCATACTTTTTATTATATTTATAGCATATTGAAGCCATGTATTCTAATCTTTTAACATTCAAGTTACCAAGAATCCAAACAATGGAAATTGAACCATAATTCCACTAATTCAATGACAAGAAAATGGCCTTTAAGGATTTGGCATTAACAACTAAAAATTTATCATTAATTCATGAAGAAAACTTGCCAATTATCTTCATCATGGATCGGCAATGGTGAAAAGCTTAAAGAAATTTTCTTTCTTTTTGGTTTAGCCGAATAAGAAAGAAGAGGAAATAGTTTTTTTTTTTTTTGGTGAATTATAAGAAGAGGGAAAAGCCTTATCAGCAACGCGACTGGCGCGACTCAAGCCCAGACCACACCTGAGGCGATGAACACCTTGACTATGAGGCCAACACACGAGGTTTAGTTTATATATACATGTTTAACATGGTGTTTAGTTTAATTAAATTTAAGTAATTAACTAATTAAATGTTTACTTAGACTTTAATATTGGTTAGTGGTAAATGATAATATAACTCTCACTTAAATATTACTATGAATTACTGATTGAGTTTTAGCTCGATTAGTATGGGTATTGTTGTCAATACAAGAGAATGCGAGTTCGAGTGCACTGAAGCGCATTATCCTCTTTTTTATGGGTTAGAGAAGGACTATGAATAGTTCTAAATATTGTGTTAAAAGAGCAGGTATGATTAGAACCTATAATAAGATTTGTTCAAAAAATATTACCATGAATTTACAAAGGTTAATTACTCCTAAAGTCCTTTGATGGATTGTCATTTAAGATCATAAATCATTTACACTCATTTTGTCACATAACAATTTAGTCCCTATACTATTTTTAATAATTGATTTAATTTAATCATATTCACTAATTTAACCCCTCAATATCGTGTTCTACACATAATTATTCTATTATAAATTATTTAATAATTTGATTCATTAAATTTGGTTCAACATTGAATTTTTTCGACACTGTTGAAAACAGTGGCAAATCAAATGGCTAGCAGGGGCCTTGGTCCCTGTAACACCCCTAACCCATATCCGTCGCCGGATTAGGGTTACAGGCATTTCTAAACCAAATTCACATGCGGCATTATTATTTAAAACCATATCCACACATGCTGTATATATATATATATATATATATATATATATAACCGTATTAATTTGAATCATTTTCGAACATTCATATTAAATCATACCTACTAAGTTCGAATACTAAGATCATGTTCAAGCATTATTTCCGTAACCTCATATAGTCTATACCTAAAAAACCGCATAATCTACCAACTAGTTATTACACTTATGTCACATGCCCAAATACCATAGTTAGAACACAAATAATTAATCTTTAAATTAACTACTTATTCAGTTATACAAGAAACCTTTTTACATTATATTTATTTAAGCATAACATACATTATAACACATACATATCAAGCCAAATGTACTCATGCACATTGTATATCCGAAACAAAAGATCAAATAACATATCTGCATCATGAATAGATTATATCCATCTCCTATTTTTAAATCACACTCACAAACGATACCTTCAAATACACTTCCAATTAAATTATCTACAAAGACGAATAACCTTAACATTTTCACTACTCAAAATAGACCTAATCCAACCATTTCACATAGTAACATGCCATTCATTATCTCATGAACATACCTATCCAAATTAAGCAACATTCAAACTGAAATTTCATAAACACACACATATATATATACCAACTCAAACATGTTCACTCCATTCAAGGATAGAAGTGAAGCCATTTTCGCATGGCATTATATACATCCAATTCAAGATATAAGCTCAAAAATAATAGTTTAGCCTATACATGCCATAGACTCAAAGTTTATTCCCGAAAGGTGCCAAAAATAGTCGATAGTGTGCTTGACTTTGACAAGGATCCCCGAGCTCGAGCTTCGACTTCAAAGATCTATAAAACCATGTAACAAACACACCAAGTAAGCTTTTATAGCTCAGTAAGTTATAAGCAATGGTAACACATACAACAATTTATTACTCAAATTTTTAATCGTTTCAACTTAATTACAGAAGAACTCTTAATCACAACTACATATTTCATAATATCATGCAACATTTGCCAAATATAATTGATCTCAAAACCGAATACTCACCTTCTATATATATATAGCCATTTCGAACAAGCTCATAAAGTAATGTACACCATTCATTTCTATAAATTATTATAACAAAAGCAACTTAGCTCATTAAAATTAGGCTACTAAGTTACCATGCATTACTTACCTAAGTAGTGCTTCTCGGTTATCTCCATCCATTAGTTTATGTTGTGAGAGATCCGTAAATCCGCACACTTAGTGCAATTTATGTAACGTATCACACACTTAGTGCCGTTACTTTAGAGAGAACACACATAGTGGCACCATCTAGTAATGTATCGCACACTTAGTGCCATTACTCAATTTTTCCGCACACACAGTGTCTTTCGACCGATTTCGCACACACAGTGCTCGGTGTATATATTCGCACACATAGTGCCATTCGACAGATTTCGCACACACAGTGCTCGGTATATAAATTCGCACACATAGTGCCCATTAACTGATCTCCTCCTCTTGCACATATCATATATGAATTAACATTTTGTACATATAAACATACTTATATACACATATTCAAACCAAACCTTTCTTCCCATGACTTACCCTCACATTCGGCCACACTCATATATACACATAGTTAATTATTCAATCACAACCATCACCTATTTCAAGATCCACATTTAACCACTACTCATTCCATTAGTATTCATCCAGCCCAATATATCAAATTCCATGCTTAAATCAATCACACATTCAGCTAGTAAATATATTTAATCCCATTCCATATCACATTCGGCAAAAATAGATCTTAATATGCTTATTTCAACTAATCAAGAAATATATGTATATACATGTACATACTAAATCACATTCGGCTAACACATTTAAAATTTCCACATCTCATTCGGCAATTGAAAATTTAATCCATAATTTCATTTGAAAATGTACATGTCATTATAATAATTATTCGATTGAATCCAATTGCTTATAAACTTACCTCGGTGGTCGATGAATTAGGGTCTCCCAGCTATTCGTTCAATTTCGCCTTCCCCCATCCGATCCTGGTTCTTTCCATTCTTGATCTAAATAATTTCAAAATGAGCTCATTCAAATAGAATTTCCTTCATTTTAGCCCAAAACACATAGTTGAACAATTTTCCAATTTATCCCTCACATTTTGCATTTTTTCAATTTAATCCAATTTTCACTAAATACAAAATATGCCAAGTTTACAAATTTTGAGCTAGGGCCGAATGTTCCTTAAGCTTATTCAAGTCCCATATTTCATAATTTCTACAATCTAGCCCCTCAATCTACTATTTTGAAATTTAGTCCTAAATGCTCAATTTAATCAAAATTTCCAACACAAAATTTCGTAATCTAACACATATATTTTGTTTACAACCATCAACCATCATAAAACATAAACATTCATCAACGGCCGAATGTTGAACATGCATCAAATTCAAAAATTTCAACATGGGTCGGATAATATTCGAAGCAACAAACTCGAAAACGTAAAAATTATCAAAAACCGAGATCAACTACTAACCTTAATTTAACATGCAATAAACCGAATGGTTGGAAGCTATGGCTTCTTCTTCTTCCTTTAAGTTTCGGCTATAACAAGAGGAAATAAAGATGAACATCCACTCACTTGTTTTATGTTTTTTTTATAATATACTTATAATTTTTTTAACATATAAAACAATCATATATTATAAACTAAGTCTCTTTGCCGTCCACTATACTCACTTAAAGGTCAAATTGCAACTTCAATACCCATGCAAAAAGAAGACCATTCAATTTAGCCACTTAATTTCATAATGACTACTTTTCCCACTTACTCGGTTTAGTCCTTTCACTTAAATTAAACACCCAAACAAACAAATTAACCTACAATATTTTAGCACATGCTCAAACACATAACATAGATATCAAATAAAATATTAAAACATTTTTCTAACCCGGATTCGTGGTCCCGAAACCACCGTTCCGATTAGGGTCGTAATCGGGCTGTTACAGTCCCCCCTAAAATAGAAAAATTTTCATTTAGGCCCCTTTGTAGTCTATACAATTTTAAATTAGTAATGATAAAAATACACTTTGGGCTCGAAAATAATAAAAATTTGATTTAATCATTTAAAAATTATAAAGATATAAATTGTTAAAATGATAAAATTACATTTTTACTATCGTAAAAATATACAACGAAAGATTTTCTCCGGTTTTGCTTGGGTTTGCAAGTTGAAGTGGTGATAATGCTGTTTGGTGTTAGTGATAGCGACAGTAATGAGTTTATGATGGTAATATTAAAACAAGATGATGAACAAGTAGAAGATGAACCCTTTTATTTAAAACTATTAATTATTTTATAAATTAATGGGTTTCTATTTTTTGGTATGGGGATCGTGAAGAAGTAGAAGATATTAATTTTGTTTTTTTTAAATAATTTTTTGGATTTTTGAGGTTTTTATTATTTATTTTTTTATTTATATATATTTTATATATATTTATAATAGAAAGACAGGTGTCTAAATCTGATTGGCTTTCCTTTTTCTTTTTATGTGATTTGGCATTTGGACCGAAAGTATTAACATAATGGGATATAAAAAGTTTGGGTATAAATGTAAAAACGGGCATAGTTTGGGGGCTAAAACATGAATAAGGCCTTTTTTTTAATTTTGAAATGTAAATTTTTAGGGTAAACTACATTTGTAGTCATTCAACTATTGTTAAATTTTTTTGATCATCTAACTATTCCATTTTTTCTTTTTGGTCACCGACTGTTAAATGGTTATCGAAAATATAATATGACAGCTTTTAATATTGGCATAATAGCAACATTAACCGTCAACATTTACACATTATGTCAATTTAATTTTGATTCTAGAAATCTAACTCTCACGTTTACACATTGTGTAATTTAATTTTTTTCTTTTCAATTTTAAAATTAACTCTTAATGTTACAAATAAAAGTTAAATTGCAAAAAAGAAAAGGAAGAGAAAGAGACTAAATTACACAATTTATAAATGTTGAGGGTTAAATTTTTTTTGAAATCAAGATTAAATTATTATAATGCGTAAATATTGAAAGTTAAAATTATTATTATGCTAATTTTAAAAATTATCAAATTATCTGTCCGAATCAGAAAGAAAAATTCAAATAATTAGATGTGAAAAAAGAAATTGGTATTCCTTACTTGGATTGCATGTTAGAATCAAATCATATACCAACTTTTTTTGCATATTTAATAATGAAAAACAGAGTTTTGGAACACCTTATTTAAACCTTGCATTATTTTATTTTTAATATTTGAATAAATTTTTAATTACTTTTTAGATTTATAAACAGGTTGGTTGAAGTTTTAGGCATGCTGTTGTTGTCTACTTTGGTGTTTCAAATGAAGCTTATGGTACAGATTAAGCCTAGCTGGCTAGGGTCCAACTCATAAAATTAATAATTTTAAAATTATAATTCTAATTTATAAAAGTTGTTGATCTAATTTTTGTATGTGCTTTTGAAATTTTAAAATTTTAGTCCGGAAACGGTTAAAGTTATAAATTTTACTATTTTCAAAACCTGATGTGACGAACACATTATCATATGTGTAATGTCATGTCAGCTTGTTATTTCTACATATTACTCACTAAAAATTCAATTAATGGATTAACAATTATCGTTTTGTGCCAAAACTGAAATATTAAAATTTGAAAAGTATAGGGACTTAGAATGATCTAATTGGAGACTACAGACTAAATCTACAATTGTACAAATAGTACAAAACTGGTAATAGAATTTAACAAACAGATATAGCTGCTATGGTTTGAGTTATAACTAAAATTTTAAAATTCGAAAAGTATATGAATTAAAATTGATCAAATTAAAGTATAGAGACTAAATCTAAAACTTTCAAAAAGTACAAGGACTAATAGTAGAATTTTAACCATAATTCAATTTATTGGTGAAAGTATATAGAGGCACGTGTTACTAGGAATCAGATTGCATTTTGCCCCATTTACTCAAAAATGGGCAAATTAATCTCTATATGTTAGATCAAAGAGCAAATTGGTCATTCTATTAACAATTCCATCAATTCCTATTGTTAAAAGTCCATGTACGTTAGCATGAGGTACAAATGACACACCATGTATCATTGTTTGGCTATTCCATTAACCACGCCAGTTTTTAACTATATAAATGGATGAAACGTTTAACACAAAAGACCAGTTTGTTATTTGATCTAACATACATGGACTAATTCGTTCATTTTCTTAATAGAGGGAGCAAAATACAATTTAATCATTAATACAATAACCCCTATCAGACTTTTGCCCATCATATCATTTACAGGATTTCTTGAAATTTCAAATACTAAACTCATAAACCTATTGAAATACATTGAAATTTGAGTTAATAATAATGATAATAATAAAACAAGTAGAACCCAATGTTCTAAATAACTTTCTAAAATTGATTAAACAACTTTATTGTAGTTAGATTGGTATAAATTTTGGTGTAAAGTGAAAGCAAGGTGCAATGCTTAAATATAGTTCATTAAAAAAGAGATTGGCTTATACCCAACTTCTTATTTTAAAGATATTTAATGATTTTGCCTGAAATTATTTCATGGTATTATAAATGTAAAATATGTTGGGAAATTAAGTATTTTAGTTAATTTTGTGCACCATAAATATAATAGTTTGCATAAAATAAATACTTATAAATTAAATAATATATACCTCGACACATTTCGAGTCTTGAAACTTGAACCACGATTTATTACAAATTCAATTCCAAACGTAAGATGACTCATTATGGTATCAATGTACATGCTCTATCCTTCTTTGTTTGCTACATGAACATTCAAGTATATGAATCATTTTAATGTGATACAACAAAATTCAAGAGATTAATCTTAATCATACATTCATCATTAAAAATACGCAAATTGATCAATGTCGCTACAAAATTTCAATACGTATATTTCAAAAATGATAACAGTTGTATCTGAATTTCGAAATCTAAAAAACAAAAAGACTAAACTCTTAAAAGATACACTAAATCTAAATATTAAAAGAATACAAAGACTTATAGCATATTTTATAAGGGAAAGGAGTGTATGAAACAGTGACACCAAATCATCTGTATCCCTTTTCCAATAGGTTTATCCCACATCAATATTTTCATCTTGAATTTCAGCATTTTCATCCTGAAAAAAATTAAATCCAAATTAAAATATTGAAAATCAGGATAACAATACTGATGTGGTATAAAACTATTGAAAATGGATAATATCTCTGTCTCATGACGATGGTACACAATACAACGCAAAAAGAATGAAATTACTCACCAAATGATGGGCTGTAATAAGAAGTCCAAGTAGACAAGCTAAAATTAAATCCAACAAAGAGGACAATTCAAAATTGAATATAATGTAGGCCACAATAGTCATTCAGTTCCAAACTAATAAATTTAAGGGTAAACTAAACATATAGTCCCTCAATTATAAAAAAAGTTCATTTTAAGGACCAAAAATAAAATTTTGCAATTTAAGCACCCATGTTATGTAATTCGATTATTTTAATCATTCCCGTTAAAGCCACAAGCGGCAAGCTGACGCGACAATTAAAAAAATTGGTATAATAACAAATTTAGCTCTCAACTTTTATATATTATATCAATTTAGTTATAGTTTTAAAAAATTAACCCTTAAAGTTTACAAATAATCTCAATTTGATCCTAATTCTAAAAAATTCAAAGAAATATATAAAAATAAATACTTTAAAAAATATAATAATAAATTTAAAATTTATATTAATATTAATATTAAATAAAATAAAAATTTCTCACCCCAACCCCATTTAAACTGAAAATTTATTATAGTTGAGTACTATCTATGTAGTTTACCCTAAATTGAACTCGATTACTTAATTAGATGAGTTTATTTTGGATTGAGGTAATTTGAGTTTTAAAATTTTAATTTATTTGCTATTAAGTCAATTTTAAGTTTGGGTTATTTTATATTTAGTTCAATTTCAAATTTAAATCATCTTAGGGTTAAACTATTTCATATTTGAGTTGTTTCTAGAGCTTTCTTTTTAGAATAATATCGAGATGAGGTAATGGAATTCCCATGGATGTAAGGGAGGCACTCGAGGGGCTGGTGGGGACTTAGCCCTCTTAAAATGAAAAGTTGTATGTTTGGCACTTTAAGTTTTATAAAATTATAAGTTAATATATAATAAAATTACACTTTAACCCTTCAAATATGATAAAATTTTAATTTTATACTTTAAAAAATTATTCACTAACAAAATAATGAAATTATATTTTAACTCTCGCGCAAATATACGAAAACAAATTTCGGATCTCACCCTAAAACAATAAGAGTAAGTTTTTAGGAGTTATACCATAAGTGCATAAATGCCGGTTTCCCTGTTAGAGAACACGTTGAGAGGGTATTTCGTGATCCCAAAGCTGTTAACATTATGAGGGAAAACACAATCATAGTGAACCCAATGTGATCCATTAGCCATGATATAATGGTCCCATTTTTCAATTTTGTTAAAACATTTATGCATAATGGAAGATAATATCTCTGAAAAAATCTTCAATTATATAATTTTTTTTTTAAAATTGAACTCACTTTACATATTTGTTTCCAACACTCATCAAACTGTTACAAATGAAGAAAAGCTTAATCATAATGAACAGATGATAAAAACCTAATAACCATGATACAATGGTTTGACGTTTCGTTTTTCTTGAAATATTTATGTTTCCTGCATATTTGAGTACGGGCATGGAAATATGACTTCTAAGGACTCTTCAAATAAATGAAAAACTTCAAAATAATTGAACATACCTGTATTGAACAAGAAAAGTGTCGTAGAAGTCCTTATACTAAGAGTTAGATAGCATCTTGCTCTCTCTACTTAAAAAAAATGGTAAATTCATCCTTGTATATTAGATCAAAGAGTAAATTGATGTTTCTATTAAAAATTCCATCCATTTCTACGGTTAAAAATTGATTCTTGTATATTAGCATGAAGTACATATGACACATTATGTGTCACTGTTTGGTTATTATGTTAGCATTCTAGTTTTTAATGGTAGAATTGGATAAAATTTTTAACAAAAAGACTTGTTTGTTAATTGGTCTAATATATAAAGACTAATTTATCTATTTTTTTAAGAGAAGGGCCAAAATGCAATTGGACACATTTTTACCTATGTTGGACACATGTATCAGGATCCAACACCCACCCAGACCAAATTTTGAGTAACATAGCCTGATATAATTGGGCCAGTAGCCATGAATGGGGCCATCAAAGCTTTGGTTACACATATTGATGAATGATTCTCATGTAACAATATCTACAAATCTGATTGCTAATGGCTTTGTTTCAAAACTAAAGGCAAAGAAGAGACTGCAAGTAAGCTAATTCAAGTGTTTGGATGGCCAGAAAATACAATAGGAAAAAGGGGTATGATCCCAGAAATGAGAGAAAGAGCTTGTTCATCCACAGAGAAATCCCTTTTTCTCAAACTATCCTAATAAACAGCTACTTTATCTTGGTTAGCATCTCCATGCACAAGAAGCAACTATAGCTCGATTCATCCATCCAAGAAACAGAACCCCATCTTTATCTTCAAGCGTGTACTTATCACAGTAGCTTTGAAGCAGAGTTTTAATGGTGGAATTGACAAACGAGCTTAATGGAAAGGGTTTAAAGCCAGCCATTATAAACCTTGATCTCCATTTCCCTAAAAGTTCATGTCGTTCGACTCTCTCAGGTCCTTCGCATGCTATAATGTTGACAATCTCCCGTGCCAGACAGTGCTGTTCAACATTGATCCGCTCCTTGTGATCCCTCGGTAGACTAAAATCGATCGATTCAAAGATGGGTAAGAAATGGTTCATTGTCTCTAGGAAACGGGGAACGAATGGGGCGGTATTCGTGTTTGCTTCTTGCTCGACAAGCGTCACCACCTTTGGAGACAAACTCTTTGCCAACCTCAACAGTCTGTCCCGATGGTTCTGAGTGCCCACGCTTTCGTCTGGCATGTGATGCAGCATCATGGCGAAGTTTACAGCAATGGCTTCACCAGGTTGAATTCTGAGGTTTTCGAGTTGAACATCAGTAGCAGAAATAGCAGCGGCATGGAACTCGAACGGCACCTTACACAATTCCGCGACCTTGCTCAGTCTTTGCCTCACTATTTCAAGTCCTCCTCCTCTGGCATATGCTGATGTAGAATCATCAATACCTGTGATACATATACTTGGAGGTCCACCTGGCCGAGCAGCAAGAGCATGGATTAAGGTCAGCCATTGGCTTCCTTGTGCTATTTGGAAATCAATAATATGGACTCTACTTTCATCTTTCATGGCTTCCACAATCGCCCCGTTTGCAGACATATACCCGAACTTGAAATACGGGCAGATTTCATAGAGTATGTGCATGTACGAAAGCAGTTCAGAACTAGCAGGCTCTTTGCATCTTAGGGATTTGTAGATAGAACTTCCTGAAGAGGCCAACCTTGCAACAAGCCCTTCCAACATGTAGGCTCCTAATCGTTGCTTCGGTTCACCCGAAACCGACACCATTTGACGCAATTGTGTCATCAAGCAGTCAGTCAGATGCATATCTTTATTTTCTATAGCTTTAGCACAAGCACAAAGAAGTTCTTTCAGGTCCCCTTGGGCGATCATCTCCATCATGTACTTCCATCTCTCTGATTCGATGGAGACTTCAGTCGATCTGCCAGAAGCCGTGATAGCATGAACGTCGATATTATCAGAATCACTTGCTAGCATTGCAGTTTCCAACTGTCTTATCATGTGGCTCAAGTCGTGTTCATTGTCTGTTACACAAGAATCACTTACAGGTGAACATGTATTGTCTGGGAAACGATGCAGGTCCATCGGGGAAGAGTTGTTTGGCTGCGAAACCGGACTGCCGTTTGGTGAGAAACTGGCTGTAGAAGAAGAATTCTGCACACCAGATGATGAATCAAGGGTGCAATATTGTTCCAAATTGGGAGGCCAACAATTGGACTCCATTTCTTGCACCGTAACTTTACGTTTCTGAGACGATTGCATCAGTTAAACTCCTTCGATTCACCGCAACCAACCGATAGACAACAACAAGAGAGAAACACCGGAAAACTTATAGGATAAAACCCCCTTTGGATTGATTGCTTTAATGGCAGCAAAAGCACCTCACTTTGAAAGCCAACACCTAGCAAAATCAGATAGCAAAAATTCACCTTCAATTCAAACCCCCAAAAATCTTCACCAAAAACATGCTTATTTATTGCTATTTTTCCTATGAACAAAACATTTTATTCATTGAAAAAGACAAAATCATAACTGGATACATGCAACAAGCCTTTGAGAATGAAACAAAAATAGAAAAAAAAGGAGAAAAGGGAAAAGCTAAAAAGTTCTATGTGACATTATAACAAACACCTTCCCTACAATAAAAGACAAAGAATCAAATATTCATCATATAGGGTCAAGCTACAAGAGTTACGATTAAATCTCGTATAAATAAAACAAATAAAGCAGTGGTTGAAGAAGAAACACAGTTAACTTTGAAATAGCCATGAACTTGAAGATTATATAGCTTTACAATCACTATACATATTAGCTAAAAAAACCCAACAATTACCATAAAACGAACCCATTTCAAACACAAAATCACCACACACAAAAAGGAGCTTTTAAGTATTCTAACAAATAAAAAGAAAAAATAGAACAAAAGCTTGTAAATTTCAATACAAAATATACAATTAAGGGCTATTTTCTTTCTTTCTTGCATACCTATTTGGGTTGAGTATAGCTTTCAAAGAAGAAAGATCTGAGGAGAATCCAAAACTGAAACTGCCATGTCCATAATCTCTAACATGTGCAACCTGCACCTACCTTAACATTATAACAATCTTTCATTAACAAAATGACATTCTTCATTGTCATTATTACATAACTGCCACTGACAACATAATATGATCTTTATTGGTAAAATTACCATAGAGGTACATGTATTAGGGGTGAGATTGTATTTTAACTCTCTACTAAAAAATGGGTAAATTAAACCATATAGGTTAGATCAAAGAGTAAAATGGTAGTCCTTTTATTAAAGTTTTCATCAATTTTTATGGTTAAAAGCTGATCTCTATATATCAACATGAGGTACATGTGGTATGCTATATGTAACAATCTAATTATTTCGTCATCCATACTAGTTTTTAATAATAGAAATGAAAGAAATTTTTATCAAAAAGGATTGGTTTGCTATATGATCTAATGTACAAGGACTAATTTGTCTATTTTTGAGTAAATGAGATAAAATACAATTTAACTACTAGTACAAAGAACTTGACAATAGTTTTAATGATTTTTGTCATCAACTCTCTTTAAATTATGTCATCATATGATATGTCAAAATAATATATATATTAATAAAAAATTGGGTAAATTATAAAATTAGTTACTTTTGTTTGTTTCAGATTATATTTTAGTCACTTATATTTGAAATGTTATGTTTTAGTCACTTACGTTATCGTTTTGATATGAAGTGGTCATTTTACCGTTAAGCTCTGTTACCTCCCTGATGGCAGTCCTACGTGGCAGTCCAAATGGGTTTTAAACACCAACATAGATGTCCTACGTGACAGTTCAAATTAAATTTATTTAATTAAAAACCTATTTTCATTCCAACAACTGGACATCCAAGTTGGCATTTAAAACCCATTTGGACTGCCACGTAGAACTGCCGTTAGGGAGGTAACAAAGTTTAACGGTAAAGTGAACACTTCATAACAAAACGATAACGTAAGTGACTAAAATATAATATTTCAAACATAAGTGACTAAAATGCAATCTGAGGCAAACAAAAGTGACTATTTTTGTAGTTTACCTTAAAAAATTATATGAATTAGAAAGGGTAAACTACCAAAATAGTCACTTTTGTTTCCCTCAGGTTATATTTTAGTCACTTATGTTTGAAATGTTATGTTTTAGCCACTTATGTTAACATGTTGTTACATTTTAGTCACTGAGCCGTTAATTGTAGTTAACGGTGTACCGGTAAGCTGGCGTGACACATTAAATCATCATTTCAAACAAAAATTTTAAGTTAAATTATACAATTGGTTCTCATATTTTTTTTTTCATTTTGAGCAATTTATTTATTTAACTTTTTTTTCTTTATTTTCCATTCTCTTCTACTTCTCCCTCTATTTTCCTCCCTTTTCCATCTCTTTCAACGTAAAAGAATTTTTTTTCTCAAAACGAAAAAAATATAAGGACCAATTGTATAATTTAACCTAAAATTTTTGTTTAAAATGATGATTTAACGTGCCACGTCAGCTTATCATTACACCGTTAACGACAATTAACGCCCCGTGACTAAAATGTTACAACATGATAATGTAAGTGACTAAAACATAACATTTTAAACATAAGTGACTAAAATGTAACTTGAGGGAAACAAAAGTGAATATTTTCGTAGTTTACCCGAACTAGAAATAAGTATTTAGTTAAAATGGTAAATCTAAGATATTAAAAATTACTAGAAATTCTATTACACATATATGCCTTTGAAAACCACACAAATTTAGAAAACAAATGTTTGTTTAAAAATCACATAAAATAAATAATGAAACATATGTTTTGAAACTAATTAATTATAATACATGAAATATTTATATTATTAAAATAAAAAATAGATTAAATTGTTTATCACAGTGTTGTCATCAATCTTGAGTCGATGCCGAGTTAACTTGTAACACCAACTCAATCAAATACATTATTAATATGGTAATAAAGTGTGCATAATAAAATTAAAATGTATAAAAATATATAATAAGAAAAAACTTTAGTTGAATGGTAAATTAAAGGTTTAGTTCATGTAATTGGCTGATTGAGTTGGTGTCACCCTCAACTGGGTCACCAACTCGGTTAGGAAAGTTACAGAAATACACTTTCACAGTTAAAAAAGTTATATTATATGAGGGTATTTTAGTCTTTTTATTTAAAAATCAATAAAAATAAGCTTATGGTGGGATTTAAACCCAAACCAATTGCATTAGTAAAAACTTAATGTACCACTCAATTAAAACTTTATTTTAATATTTTTTTACATTTTAATTTTATTATGCACACTTTATTATTTCCATTAATTATAAATTTATACTTACTATTATTTAAGCTATTAATTGAGTTAGTATCACTCTTAACTGTGTCACCAAATTGGTAAGAAAAATTATAGAAATGTCATTTCGTAATTAAAATAAGTTATATTATTCAAGGTATTAATATTTTTATTTAAAAAACAATAAAAATATGCATATGGTAAAAATTGAACTCAAACCAATGCATTAGTAAAATTTTTTTTTTACCACTCCTCTAAAGTTTTTTATTATTATATATTTTAATTTTATTATACACATTTTATTAATAATGTGTTTGATTGATTTGCTGTCACAAGTTAACCAGACACCAACTCAAAATTAATGACAACACAATTATAAACAATTTAATCTATTTTTTTAAATTTAATATTGTACATATTTCGCGTGTTATTATTAATTAGTTTCAGACCATACGTTTCATTATTTATTATATGTTACTTTTAAACACACACTTGTATTCTAAAATTTTGATTCCACGTACATACGCGTATGATAAGATTTCTATATTTTGCAAAAAAAAAAAAAATGTCTTGCATATTTATTAATAATTTAATTAAAATTTTAAATGAGGGACAAATATTGTAAAATTAAAAGTAAATGGATTATATTCAACCTTGGGTCGCTTTCTTGTGGTATTTAAAAGGATAAAAAAACAAGCATTTTGTCAACCAACAAAGTCAGCACCAAACTTATTTTATTATTAATCTTTGAGTCCTTATCACTTTGAATTTTTTTTAATTTTGCTCTAATTTTGAAATTATTTGTGAAATGATGTTGCTCTCATGCCATAATTAAAATTTGTTTTTAATGTTGAATTATTTTGTACCACGGGTTGTACGGTTAGAAAAAGTCTAAAATTACGACCTAATGATTTACATTACAATATTCAATGCTTTAACCTATGTGGGGGAATTTTTAAATCAATAAATTATTTAAATTATATGAAGAAATCAATTAAAAATAAGTAACCATTTGATGATCATATTATTAAATACCTTGTGAAACATGATTTAAAGTATTAAAAAATTACTTCTAGAACTTCTTCCATTTCATATGCAAGACCAGAAATAGTGTCTTCTTGAATTAAAAGTTGGATTATGTTTATTTTTTTACTTAAGAAATGGATAAATTAGTTTCTGTATCTTAGATCAAAGAGTAAATTGGTCATTCTGTTCAAGATTCTAACAATTTCTGTTGTTAAAAACTGATGCTATACACGTGGCACGTCACATGTTACTATCTAATTGTTCCGTTAACTGCACCGAATTTTAATAAGAAATGGGCAAACGTCATCATTTTCATGTTATTCTTTGTCATAATTATTTTCAAACTAAAATATTTTTAGAAAATCTTAATAATTTATTTTATTTAAATATAGACCAGTGTGTTGGATCAATACAGGCTGATTTAATTTGTTTTAATTATTGAATTTTGGATTTAAATCATCACAAATTAAATATAAAGGGAAAAGTTTTATTTAGGGTCTGTTTGTTTACATGTAAAATATTTTACGGAAAATATTTTCTGCATTTTCCTGTGTTTGTTTCACAGAAAATAGTTTGGTCAACAGAAAATGACTTATAGGTCAAGGTAAAATAAGTCATTTTAAATCATTTTTCCTGTAAAATGACTTATCCTTTTGAAAAGCGTAAGTCATTTTCCAGAAAAGAGCTCATCTATAAATAATTTTATTTTTATATAAAAATTAACTTAAATCAAGCTTAATATTATTATATTGATAATAAATTTTATTTTAATTTTTAAAAATATTTAAAATATTATAATTTTCAATATTATTAAACATACATATTTAATTATTTATATTTAATCATATAATAAATTATTAATACAATAAATATAATTTATTATTTTAATAAATTATTTAATATTTCAATTTTATTTTAATAATAAGTTTTAAAAAATTTAAATAATATTATTCACATATTATTGAAAATATTCAATATTAATATTTTAATAATAAATATTTATTACAATTATAAATATATTAATAATAAATGTTTTGTAGTATAAATGTTAAAATATGTCATAAGTCTATGTACACTTCATAGATTTGTAATTTAGTCTTTGTACTTTTATTTTCAAAAATTTATACCATTTTCTTTTCAAATTAGAAAATCAAGTCCAATTGTTGACATCGTTAATTTTTTTTGTCAATTTTGTTGATGTCACATTTATTTATACTCACTTAATAGTTATGTAATTAAAAAATAGCGTTGCAATAAATCTGAATTTAACATAATATTTTTAATATATGCAAAAACAATGTAAACTATAAAATTATAGATAAAAATAAATTCAATTAAACAATAAAAAATAAGAAAATCTAAAATGTATGTTTGTTTAATTGAAAACAACTTTTATAAAACATTTTAAAGAAATCTAGCAAACAACAGAAAATATTTTACACAGATTCATCCAAACACCAGAAAATATTAGCTTTTCCAGAAAAGTAAATCATTTTTCAGAAATAATTTTACGGAAGTCATTTTCAGTGAAACAAACAGATCTTTAATCTAAAATTAAGAACTATTTATACACCATAAAATAATTGGATAAAAGTGTAATTATTACTTCATTTTTAAATGACGGAGTGCGACTATATCACAATATCCTATGTCATGTAGGGGATGTTGAGGAGCATAAATTGTTACATAACTAGGTAATTTTAATTTTTTAAAATTTTAGTTATTATAAAAATTATCAATAATACTTGAGAAGAAAAAAACTCTAAACAAATAACAAAATGTAAAATCAAAACATCATACGTAATATGTTAGTTCAAAAGAGTATTCGACAATATGATTACTAGTAAAATTAATAAGAAAAATAAATATCTACTGGAATGAGCCTAGTAACTAATCCTTCGCATTTTGTATGCCTATTAAGAGGGTAAATACTAGTAACGAGTTTTAAAGCTGTTCCATACCCAATTACACTTAAATCCAATTACACAATATTTCATGCTTTTAACTCTTCCAAACAAAAATTCTAAATGTAATATTTAAGTATTCAAATGTAGTTTAACATTGTAAAGCCTCCACCATGACCTTTAATCATGATTATCTAAATCGATTTGGATTGGTCGATTAGATTAGATAGAAAATCGGTTGGGGTATCGATTCGAAGAAAAAACTTAGATCGGTTGAGCCAGAAACCAATACAAACATGTTTAATTGGACTAAAAATGGATTGAATCGACTATTGAACCGATTTTTAATATTTTTATTTTTATTAGTTTATTTAATTGAATTGTTCAGACTGAACAAATCGATCGGGCTGACAAACTAATAACCTGATGGATTTAAAAACCAATCCTCTTTAATGCCTCATTTCTTCGTATAAAAGCATCTATGGACATTGAAAATGCTTATATAATTTAATTATCACTTTGGACTCAATTATATAATTTATCCAATTAAATAATACTCCAAAAGAATTAATTAATTTTCAAGTCATCTCTCGATTTGTTGAAAAAAATGTATTTATTGTAAATAGTAATATATGCAATCTATTTCTCATTTATCATTTTCAACCATACATTCAAACAATTTTTATTATGCGATTTGTATAGAGTTATGATAAAAAAACGGGGACCAATCTGACATATATAATTAGGGATCAAATAAATTGCAATTAAGTTCTATCTCTTTATGTATAAATTACAAAGTTATTCAGTCACGGAGTCAATCCACTAAAAGTACCATGACTGATCTCTCTATTATAAACTATTATGAAAGCTACTTGTATTAAGCTTTTATCCAATGACTTTGCTATGCGTGTTACCCTCATAGGATAACATTATTCCCTTTAGGTTAATTTTGTTCAACTAAATCGATCCATTTTATCTCATGATCATCATTGTATCTTTTGCGATGAAAATGACCATCACTTACAAATAATAATGGTTAGTCATGCATCCTAGACGAATGATTAGTGTCTACATTCTATTTTCATATTCCATGGCCCCCTTAAAATCATATATTTTCAATTTAGACCCTTTATAATTTATAAAATTTTAAGTTAGTAATGGTAAAATTGCACTTTAGCCCCCAAAAATGATAAAAATTTGATTTAACCTTTTAAAAATTATAAAGATATAGACTACTAAAATGATGAAATTATATTAAATTTAATTTCTTTTCAAAAAGAATTTTCAAAGCCACCCAGACATATAACGTCAATGCCAATGAGAAGATATTATTTACTCTTCTATTTGAGTTATGAATTTCATTATTGTAAGTGAAGTCATATCATGCACAAACCATGTACCTAATGTGTCAGCATTTCGGCCACTACCATGAGAGCTTAGGTTTTCAATACATTAAAGTACACGAGTTATAAATACATTGTCTATCATTTAGGATTTTGATAAGACTGAATAAATCTATAAATGAATCTAGAATGAATTCAACTTGGGTCCAGTATCAGTCTAGACAATCACACCTATGCGTTTGTTTCTGGGAGTCATTTGCTCCAATAGTCAAGATAATCTATCTCCCTAATTGGACATATAGAAGACATAATACTCCCCTATTTATTTGAATTAATTGCTCAATTTGATTCTACAAACTACCGATAATTTAGATTACCTACTAATATGTTTCTTTCACGTAACATGCATATGTTTTTGAAATAATAATTGAAAATATTAAGTTTTTGAAAAAAAGTAATTAGTTTTGTATAATAATTTAAAAATATTTAATGTATTATTAATTTAAAATACTATTTTAGAATTAATTGTTTTCAAATAAAATTTATAGAAAACGAGCATACAAAAGTTTAATTAATCAAACATGTGATAAATTTATTTATTCAATCAGTTCGAAAAATTACTAGTTATGATAAAATCAGTGTACTAAAAATACAAATTCTATCACTTCCCCTATTGTGTAAATAAGGGCGAAGAGAGGAGAGTAGGCAGGGGCCTTGACCCTCTAAAATAGAAAAATTGTTGTTTTAGTGTTTCAAAAATTTATAAAATTTCAAGTTAACATATAATAAAATTATAGTTTAGCCCCTAAAATTGTTACAATTTTGATTTAATTCTTATAAAAATTATTAATATTTAAACTAATACAAATATAAAATTATATTTTATTTTAAAAATATTAAAATTTTGATTTAATCCTTTCGAAAACTATGCATCCTCAATTTTCTTCCTCTATCAATAAGTTTTACTATTTTATTTAAAGAAAAAAAATTCTTGATCATTCCTTTTGGGATTTTCTACACAAAAGCAAAAGCAAACGGTAGACTTTGGATGTGAGCCATGTTCTTTGCCGACCACCGAAGTATCCTACAAACAATAATTTCAAACCTTTTAAAGGAAAATTTTGTCCTTTTGTCCTAATTTGTAGTCTTTTTTTTCTTTTAGTCCTTTGTTTATTTATTTATAAATTTGGATAAGATTAATATGTTTTTTGGTACCTATATTTGGTTTTAATGTTTAATTCGGTATTTAAATTTTTTATTGTCTCAGTTTAGTACTTGAATTTAATTTAATTTTAATGTTAATTAATTTAATTAAATAATTTACACAACCTATTTCTAATTTCATAAAAAAACATGGTGAGTTTATGTGTGAAGTAATTTAATTGTCCGAATAAAATTTAACTACATTGAAACAATTCTTATTATACAATCCGTACAAAGCTATGATGAACTAGTGGAGGGATCGATTTGAATAATCTCATTATAGGTTTTGATCATGCTTACTCTTTTTGACATAATGTCTACAACTACCCATAGCTCCTCCCCAACTCATAAATAGGAGGATTATGCGCTTCAACGCACTCCAAATCTACGTCTTCTTGTATTAACAACAATGCCCATACTAATAAAATTAGTACTCAATCAGCTATTTTTTTATTTATCGAAACATAAAAGCAAATTAAAACGGTAGACTTTGGATGTGAGCCATGTTCTTTGCCGACCAACGAACTACCCTACAAACAATAATTCAAACTTATTAAAGGATAATTTTGTCCCTTTGTCCTAATTTGTAGTCTTTCCTTTTCTTAGTCCTTTTTATAAAGTCGGATAGGATTGATATATTATTTGGTATCTATATTTAGCTTAAATGTTTAATTTGGTATCTGAATTTTTTTTTTGTCTCAATTTAGTACTTTTGGCTTTAATGTTCTATTTAGTACTTAAAGTTTTTTCAGTAGTTTTTCTTTATCTCATACAAGTACCCAAATTTGACTTTAATATTCAAACTGGTACCTAAAATTTTCTTTTGTCCCAATTAAGTATCTAAGTTTTTTTTTTTTTTTTTTACTAGAACACACATATCAAATATTTATTGAGCCACATGATGTTGTTTAGTTTATGTACCGAATTGAACATTAAAACAAAACTCAAGTACCAAATTAAATATTGAAACCAAATATAAGTACCAAATGTAATATTAACCTATTGAGATATATTAAATATTCTGTCAATTATATCCAATAAAGAAAAAAAAACTTTTTGAAAAAATTGCATCAATGAGGAAAATCTTCAAATTAGCCCAATATTTCCTCCCAAATAGTCAAAATCAATTGCGTAATGTTAAGTTTTCAATATCTCATAATTTTCATATATCATCATCATGTAATATAAAAAAAAAGTAATTTTAATATTTCATTTAATTTCTCGTTATTTTCAGTTCTTAAACTTGAATTGTTTATCAAATCAATCTAAAATTAGATGAAAAATTTAAATGTTTATTAACTTTGTTGATATATCATACATGTGAATGCCACCACGTCAACAATTAATTAAACTTTTAATATTTAAAAATTCAAAAAATTTAAAAATATTTTTTAAAAATTTTAAAAAATTAATTATGCCATGTCAGCAAAATTAACAAATATTAACTTTTTCATCCATTTTAAAATGATTTGATAAATAACGCAAATTTAAGTGCTAAAAGAAACAAAACATTAAATGAAAATCCAAAATAATTTTTTTTAAATTGTAGAGTCAAATAAATCATTAATATTTTGATTTATAAAAATCTAAAATTATGATTTATTATGAAGCAATTCTCATGTCTAAATCAATATATATGGCCCAGCAAATATAAATGAAGTCAAACCTTTCAGCATTTTCTACACCTAAACAAAGAGGAAAAAAAAAAACAGAAAAAAAAGGAAACACACATATCATCAAATCCTTAAGTACCAAATGTCTGAATAAAAAAAGTTAAAATTTTAGACTTTGATTCTTGCTAAGGTGATTCATTTTCAAAGGAAATCATTTACAAGACTTTTTAGTATCAATAAAAACAAAACATGATTAAATCACAAAAAGAGGAAAAAAGGAAGAAAGAAAGTTGGGTCTTAGTCTTTGATTTATTTTGTTAAAAAGTCAAGCATTTAACTATTTTAGGAAGTTGACTTATCAAAGCAACCAAGACATGGATAGTAAAATGAATCATAGGGAGAGAATGTAACAACTTTGCTAATTAGTTAGTTTTATGGTTCGTGTTAGTGTTTGTGGTTGTCTTTTTCACAATGTCTCATATTTAAGGTTTGAACTTGCGTTCTTTTTTTCAAGAGTACAATGTACGTTACTGTTGCACTCAATACTTGTCGGTAATGGTAATTAATGTTAAATAGAAGATATGAGGTAGAAGGAAAAAAGATGAGAGATTCAAGAGGGAAATGTAAGCATTATTATTTCAGATATTTCTTGGTATGCATAAATATAATGGCGGAATGTGTGAGTTTTGGGTTATATAAATTTTATATTTTTTTGAGTATAATTAATTTTTTTTTGACAATTATTATTTTAATAAGAATTTTTAAAATAATTAACTAAAATGATAAAAAAAATTAAAAATTATAGAAATTATTGTGTATATATGTTTTATTTATAGGGGATGTGGTTTCAATACTTAAACCCTTGTGGTATTGCAATAAGTGAGATAGATTGCAAAAATATTTTGTAGTAGTAGGGACTTGTATCGATACAACTGGAGAGTTGAAGTGATATTACAGTGTCTTGGTAAACTCACTGCACTGTTTTGGGCTGTTTAGGTCATTCAAAGTTCGTTTTGAGTTTCGATCACTTCTATTCAATTCTAAATTATTTTTAAATGATTTCAAATTGTTTAAACTTGATTTAGTAATTTTATAAAAATATTTTTAAAATTTCAACTCTTAAATAAGTTTTAAAAAATATTCTTGGACATAATCCGATGACATCTCCCATTTATCGAAAGGAACGAGAGGCATGACAGGGAGAGGGCTAGTCCGCTGGGGAAAGAAGAAGAGCTGGGAGGTTCCTCTCTCTTCCTTTTTCCAATTTCAAATATAAGGGCCCAAACCAAAAGTCTAAGTTTATGGTTTTTTTTTTTTTATGATGGTGGCCTACTTTTAATATCCATGATCCAAAGGTTCCAAAATTTATATCATATATTAAATATATTATCCAAATAATATTTCCACTATAAGATTTTCGAGAAATGACTACAATTTCCTCGCTACAATAAGCACTTATCAAATTCAAATCTCACAAATTTATATTTATCCCATAATATAGATCCATAGGTAAAGATAGTTATACCATTGGGATCAAATCCAGATCTCACAAATTTATATTTATCCCATAATATAGATCCATGGGTAAAGATAATAACACCGTTGGGATCTAATGTCATTAGTGTAGTATTTTCATATATATATATATATATACTTGTATTCTTTAAACAAATTAGTTTAATTAAAATATCCATTAATTACAAATTTAAGTAATATTTTATAAATTAGTCTGCTAATTTAGCACGTCTCTGTCTGCTCTCTCTGGCAGTTTTAGGATTTTCTTATTTCTACTGGTATTGGTGTGAAGGCAATGATTTTTTTTTTAGTTTTCATTCTTGCTTTAGCAAATTGATTCAAACAATTACTTTACGTACTATTATGGAGGTAGATTTCGCGGGGGTTAACGCTTGATGAGGAGGAAGAAGCAGTTCTACAAGTACAAGTTGGAGCGAATACAGATGGAGAAGTGGGAGGTTTTCGATTGGTGGGGTGTTTCTTAACAACTAGTATTATACACTTCCCAGCAATGAAAAGCACCATGGTAAATCTGTGGCATCCCGTTCGGGGGGTTCAAATTAGAGATCTGGGAGAGAAAAGGTATTTATTTCAATTTTTTCATGTTATGGATTTGGAGAGGGTTATAAAGGGTTCACCATGGACTTTTAATAACCACTTATTGGTTCTCCATAAGTTGCAATGGGGGGAGGACCTTTTGAAAGTCCTATTAATTTATTCCCCTTTTTGGGTTCAATTACATGATGTTCCTGTTGGTTTTTTCTCGAAAAATTTGGCAATTCAAATAGGTAATTTTATAGGCAATTTCATGGAGTATGATGGTTCAAATCTGGGAAAAGAAAATAGAAATTTTATGAGAATAAGAGTCAAAATTGATATACGGTGACCTTTGAAGAGGAAAAAACAGATAATGTGTTATGGAAAGTGCTCATACGTTAGATTTAAATATGAAAGATTATCACTTTTCTGCTTTTATTGTGGTTGTTTGGGCCATAGTGATTCTTTTTGTGAAGTGAGGATGACATTAGGAGTGGAAGTTGACGAGATGGGATGGGACTTATCATTAAAGGCACAATCTCGCCGAGCTTTAACGATGACTAGCATGTGGTTTCGGGAAGAAGGAGAGGGGGAGTGGGGGGGAAATGGCAAGGGAAGAAAAATTTTGGGGAATAATTTGAGGGGTTTAGTGAAAAACATGGGCAATAGGAATAATCTAAATCCTATATTGGGGATTAATTTGGAAGGAAGGGTATCTATTCCATGGAAAGAAGGTGAAAATTTGAGTAGGAGGGTAAAAAGAGGAATAGAGGAGAGATTAAAGACATACTGGCCAAGGAAGAGACTAACACTTTGGCGATAAGGAATAGGAGGGTAGTGGAAGTTAGTCATCTATGATCGGTGGCTGCCAAGAGGCAAGCCGACCGGACGCAATAAAAATCTTAAGCTGGAATGTTCTTGGATTGGGGAGTCCACGGACAATTCGAAGACTTCGGCATGTGCTGAAGTTATATAATCCTCAAGTGGTCTTCTTTATGGAGACAAAAATTCGTAGGAGTCAGATGGAACGAGTTCGAAGGAGCTGTGGGTTCTTGAATGGTATCGATGTTAACTTAAACGGATCTAGAGATGGACTATGTCTGGCTTGGCGTGGAGATAACAATATTCAGCTTCAAAGTTTTTTGCAAAGACATATTGATGTGATCATAGATGAAGTGGAGGAATGGCACAAATGGAGGTTTACTGGTTTTTATGGGTCCCCTTACTCACAAGATAGACCTAATGCATGGAATATTTTACGTCATCTAGGCATGGTTGGAGAGATATCATGGATGGTTTGTGGGGACTTTAAGGAAATTTTATATGGCTTTGATAAAAAAGATGGTCTACCCCGAGAAGAAGGAAGAATAAGCTTTTCGTAAAGTATTGGAGGAGTGTAATTTGTTGGATATGAGTTTTACCGAAAACTGGTTTACTTGGGAAAGGAGATATCTGCTAGAAACTAATATTCAAGAATGATTAAACAAGGGTGTGGCGACTGAAGAATGGTTTCATTTATTTCCTGAATTTCAGCTTCAGCATCTTCCACATACGTTTTCAGATCATTGCCCATTACTAGTTAACACAAAGAAAGAGGATAGGGGGATGATTCATAAAAGTTTCAAATTTGAAGCATGGTGGGTTTTGGAGGAGTCTTTCTTTATTGAGGTAAAAAATATCAGGGAAAATTCTACGGGAGATTTATTTAGTAAGCTAGAAAGTGTGAAAAGAGGCTTGAAGCGATGGGCCAATCAGATCAGAAATAACAGAGAAGAGAAGAAAAAGATGTTAACTTCTAAATTGGTTCAGTTGCTAGAAGCCGAGAGAAATAAGGATAATTTGGCAGATCTTATTGATACAAGAATTCAACTCAATTTTGAGATCGAAAAGGATGAGCGTTATTGGGAACAAAGGGCGCGGGTTAACTGGCTAAAACTTGGGGATAAAAATACCGCTTTCTTCCACAAACAAGTAACATAGAAACGACAGAGAAATTTGATTCGTAAGATGTAATATGATGATGGGAGGGAAACGGATGAAATACAGGAAATGGAGTTGATAGCCAGATCATATTTTCAGCAATTATTTTCTGCTAGAAGAAGAGGAAATTATAAGCATATTTTATCATGAATTACTCGTATTTCAGATGAGGATAATTCAAAGCTAAAGGTGAGATCTACAAAGGAGGAGATTCAGTAGGCTTTGGCACAATTGGGTCCCACAAAAGCACCAGCAGATGATGGATTTTTGGCTGTATTTTATCAGAAGTGTTGGCCAATTATGAGGGAAGGCGTTACTACTTTTTGCCTCGCTCATCTGAATGGAGGTATGGATATCGACTCAATCAATAAAACTAATATTGTGTTAATTCCGAAGAATTCAAATCCAGTGGATATAACGCATTTCAGGCCTGTCAGCTTGTGTAATGTCATCTATAAATTGATGGCCAAAGTTATGGCAAATCGCATTATAAACGTATTGGACAAATGCATTGATCTAGCACAAAGTGCTTTTGTCCCCGGAAAATTGATTTCGGATAGCATTTTTCTTGCTTATGAACTACTTCACACTTTGAGACATAAGAAGGCGGGGAAAAAAGGATTTATGGCGGTAAAACTGGGTATGAGTAAGGCATATGATAGGGTCGAATGGAATTTTATGGAAGAAATAATGAAGAAATTGGGATTTGATTTAGAATGGGTGGCTTTACTAATGAAATGTGTTACTACAGTATCTTATTCGGTGGTTTTAAATGAGTATAATGGGGAAATCCTTTTCCCTTCTAGAGGATTCAGACGGGGGGACCCGTTGAGCCCGTTCTTATTCTTATTTTGTGGAGCTCTCTAGTCCTATGAAGCTAGGAATGGAGGAAAAAAAAGTGAGAGGAGTCAAGTCAAGTAGAAGTGGGCCGTAAGTTTCTCACCTACTCTTTACAGATGACTGCATATTGTTTGAGGAAGCTATTTGTAACACCCCTTACCCGAGACCGTTGCCGGAGTCGAGCACGAGGCATTACTAGACTTAACTTACTAGTTCGGGACATAATAATTAAAACTGTCCGTCTGCATCATCACTAAATCGATTATAACTTGAGTTACAAAACTCGAAATCTAGATCCGTAAATTTTCCTTGAAACTAGACTCATATATCTTCTTACTATAATTTTTCCAGAATTTTTGGTGTGGCCAATTAATACAGTTTATTAGTTAAAATCTCCCCTATTACACAGTTTGACAGTTCTGACCTCTCTTCACTAAAAATCAATTATCTCATAATATACAACTCTTTTTCCTACACCGTTTTTTTTATAAAAAAAATAGACTCAATAAAATTTAATTCTATATCTCATGCACAACCTAATTCTATTTCTATTATTTTTAGTGATTTTTCAAAATCACGTCACTGCTGCTGTCCAACTATTCCCCTGCATATAATATCACCAACTTAAGCATGATCAAGCCATATTTATGCATATAAGTATAGCCATTTTTGCATGGCTTCCATACATTATAAGTTTGTTTTTATACAAAACTCCAAGAAGTAAATTAGCTTATACATGCCATGGACCTTGGGTTCAAAAACAAAAAGGTACCAAAAGAGATGATAATGTGAATGACTTCGACGACGATCCTCGAGCTTGAGCTTCAACTTCAAAATCTAATGAACAATACATAAAACACACCAAGTAAGCTATTATAGCTTAGTAAGTTTAAGCAATTTAAATTCATTGAATAATATAGACAAAATTTCATTCAAAATTTCGAAACCTAAACTCTTGGTAGCATCCATACAAATCATCCCAATCCATAATAAAAATTGAATTTATAATCACATCATATAGTTCTAACAATTTCCATATATCAACACCACATGATAAATAACTAATATTTATACCATATACTTACCAAATTTTCTATTTGCATTTCAAGCTACTAAAAATCTCAAATTAATAGGTGAAATAACCAATTTTTGCCCGGCCCAATATGAAAGTCCAGTCCCTTTTACAAACCCAATCACTAAACCCACAAGCCCAAAGGCCTAGAAACCCAAGCCCATTTAGCCTAAAGCATTTCAGCCAACAAAAGAGCCCTAGCCCCGATGTTGGCGCCGCATGCCTCTGCCGTCAGACTCCACCAGCTCCCTCGCGCCTCGGACACCTGCAGGGACCAAGAACATGCAACAACACGACAAAGAAGAAAGTGGCAGACATAATAGAAAATAAAATAGAAACAGCAAAATCGAATATGTGTAAATCGGATATATAAACCAAAGCAAACCTGGTATGAAGGGGTTCCCTTTTTACGCATTATTGGCAATCAAAAAGAACAAAAAAACTTGAAAGGTGGATTTCTCCTTATTTTTCATTTTATCTACTGTCGTTCGATTTACTTTTATTTTATTTTTCTCGAATCTTTGTAAATAAGTAATAAACAACAAAGAGTAGGGGAAGGAACATACCCCAATCGGCCCTGATCGCCGGAACCCCTTTTCCAATGCCGAAATCGGGCAAAAAGGGGGAGCAAAGACCCGTCGTTTCAGTGCTCATGGGGGATTTGGGGTGAAATCGTCTAACAGGCCTTCGAACGGAGGTGAAATCCCCTCCTCGCGCGTCGCTGGCCACCGAGGCGATGGTGGCACGGTGATCGGCCGAAAGAAGAAAACCCAAAGGTCTGGAATAAAAAGAAAAAGGGAAAAGGGTGAGTGGCTGCTGTGAAAAAATATTAGGGTTTAAAAATCTGATTTTTTTAGAGAAACATTGGGCTGTATATGTTCTTAACAAAACGACGCCGTTTAAGGAAGGTGGGGGTCCGCGCGTCAACCCGATTTGTGACCCGGATCCGCGCCTTCCCATCTTATAAGATTATTTATGAAACTAGTCCTTCACTCCCTAGTTCCTTCGCAATTTAGTTCTTTTAAACGCCACGTTTTGCGATTAGGGGGTATTTTCTCGTTCAGTCCCCAATTGTTTGGGCGCATTTCACTTGAGTCCGTTGATTCCCTTTTATTTTCAATCTTTCCCCCAGATTTTGTTGTCATTTTAATTTAATCCTTTTGTATATATTTTGTTTTTACTATTCTGCCATTATATAAATAATAATAATAATATTATTATTAATATTATCATTATTATTGTTTTGCTGCATTCAAAGTATTATGTATAGCATTTTATTCATTAACTAACAAATCTCTATTGTTCTTATTAAATTATTTTTATGCATATATTGTTGTTTTCATATTATTTTCAATATGTACTTCCTTCAAATCTATTTATGCGTATAGATATATTAACGTAATTTATTTTCTCTTAAGTCCATATTTCCTTATATGTTTTTGGTTTATTTCGAAAATCCTCACATATTACTATCTTCGTGTATAAATTATTAATATAAAGTTTCATTTCATATCTTATAGATTAACATGCTTGACAATTATTTGTTTGGATTTTTCTTTGCATATGATATCCATTTGCAATCTATTGGTATTTAAATTTTTATTTTATACACATATTATCCTCGCATTGTATTTCAAATTCCCACATATTCAAACCTTTTCTAAATATCTCATTGCACTAAAAATGAATGTTGAGCAAATTTTAAAATTTCATATCAAAAGCAAGGCAATATTTGTGTGTTTTGAAGTACGGAAAATTACATCCTAACGTGCTGGGTGTCGATTTTTTGTTCGACTAAATACTCAAATACCCCTTTTCTTTTACATGTTTTGAAAATCAAAGATGATCTCGGTGTCAGAGCATAAATGTGTTATATCCTAACGTGCTGGGTATGATACTTTTATCCTTTTGAAACGAACTAATCTTGAGATTCAATTCCAATTTAATTAACCTCTTTTCCTCAAAAGTTTTGACCCTAAATGTTTTCAAGTTTTCGACGCCAGGACATTGATTAATCAATTTGGTACCTATTGTGGGCGTTGCGAGGGTGCTAATCCTTTCTCGCGCGTAACCGACTCCCGAACCTATTTTCTCAAATATTCGCAGACCAAAATATTTTTATAGGTGACCTGATCACACCTAATAAAAGGTCGGTGGTGACTCCCGTTTTTATTTTCAAAACCCAAGTTCAATTCCCGCCTTTCTTTCAAAAAAAAGGATGGTTTCGACAATAGGTATATTACATACCTTTAATTTACTTACCCTTTCAAACTAAATCGTTCATACATACCCTATAATAATGCATTTCTTACATTTCCATATGCATAATACCATTACTCATATAAATCATTTAACGAATCTTATACTTACACAATTGTTGATAAAATTTAGTAACGTATCGCTCACATAGAGCCGTTACTTGACATTTTCCGTAACGTATCGCTCACATAGAGCCGTTACTCAATATTCATCGTAACATATCACTCACATAGAGCCATTACTCAATACTCTCATAACGTATCGCTCACTTAGAGCCGTTACTCAATACTCTCGTAACGTATCGCTCACTTAGAGCCGTTACTTACATTTCCGCACACATAGTGCCTATCTTCTGTAACGTATCGCTCACTTAGAGCCGTTACTTACATTTCCACACACATAGTGCTCATTGGCAACCTCCACTTAAACATAATATATAACTTCACATATTATAAAATATATATCATACATAATTCCACACATTCAACCCAAATCTTTCTTTCTATTTCTTATCATTACATTCGGCCTTGTATAATTAAAACCATATTTATACATTCTATCACTACCATCCCTCATTTCATATTCTCTAGTTGACTACAACTCAACCCCCCAAAAAATATTTATTCAGTCCAAACATATTCATGTATCATACCTATGGCAAACATATCTTTATACCTACCTCAACCATCCAAAATATTGCAATATATATATACATATATATATATGTATGTATATATAAATAGATACATTTTCATGGTATTAACACATTCGGCAACTACCTTTAAAATCAACCTATCCCATTCGACATCCTCAAAGAATTATATATATATTTACATGCACACATATCCGAATATTTATTTATATAAATATAAAATGGTATGTATTCCGTTCCTTATCTCAATTGCACGTAAGTATATATTTACAAATTCACATTAACTTAACCATCATGTATAATATTCCATATGCCTTATTCAGCCAAACTAAAAATAAGAGTATTTATGTTACTTAAACATGTACATATATATATATATAGAGAAAATTCACATTAATCCAATTGCTTAGGAACTTACTTCGGAAGTCGATAAACTTGAATTTCCCGGCTATTCATTTACTATAGCTTTTCCCAGGTCTAGCTCCTTTTCTTTTTGTTCTCGATCTTAGGAGGACATGCAAGGGCCGAAAATTGAAAGCTTAAGCTTTTCTTCTCCCTTCTCACTTTCGGCAATGAAGAACCAAAGTAAAAGATGAACATTCCCCTAGTTGTTTTATTTCTTTTTATTTTAATCAAATTATAATATTAATAAAATGTCACTAATTAAAACAAATTGAATTTAATATATTAGTCCATCATTATGCCGTCCACCACTATGAAAGTGGACTATTTGACATGCAAGTCCTTTAATGCAATAAACAATTCAATTAAATCATCCCACTTAATAAAGGCTACTTTTATACTTTACCAATTTGATCCTTCTCTCTTAATTTAAGCATACTAAGCAATCAAATTCGCACAATTCAACACACTACACACAAGAATAAAATAATATCATGAGATTTTTCGGCTCGGATTCATGGTCCCGAAACCACCATTCCGGTTAGGGTCATAATCGGGCTGTTACAACATTGAAAGGAGCGCAATTTCTTTGAAACAGATTCTACATGAATATGAAGTCTGCTAGGGCCAAAAAGTTAATTATTCAAAATCTACAATTTTTTTCAGCAATAATACGCAGGAGGAAGATAGAAGAACAATTACTAGAGTGCTCGGGGTATGAAGCTCAAACGATCCGGAAAGATATCTAGGGTTACCTAATCTGGTGGGTAGAAGAAAGAAGGAATCTTTTCAGAATTTTAAAGATAGACTGCAACAACGAATAAATAATTGGAGTATCAAATATCTCTCACAAGGAGGTAAGGAGGTTTTTATCAAAGCTGTTTTACAGTCTATACCAACCTATTCAATGGTGCGTTTTTTGCTTCCTAAATCTTTATGCACGGAATTGGAGGGTATAGTTGTAAAATTTTGGTGGAAAAAAAGGGGGGAAATGAGATTCATTGGTGTGCTTGGAAGGATATTTGCTCACTAAAAGAAGTGGATGGTTTGGGTTTCTGGAGTCTTGATAAATTTAATATCGTATTATTAGCTAAGCAGGGTTGACGTCTTATTAATTATCCAATTTCTTTGTTAGCCCGTATTTTAAAAGCTAAGTATTACCTGAATAAGAATTTCTTAAATGCTCCTTTAGGTAACTTACCTTCACTTACCAGGAGGAGTGTTTGGTCAGCAAAAAGACTTCTAGAGGAAGGATTATGCTGGAGGGTTGGTAAGGGAGACCATATATCAGTGTAGACTGATCTTTGGGTGTCGGGTAAGGAAGAAGATAGAATAAAGAATCACAATAGAAATGAAAATATCAGATTAGTGTCTGATTTAATCGATGAAGATAGCAGAACTTGGAAGAGTGAATTGATTGTCTGTACCTTTCATACGGATATTGCTAGGAAAATACTGCAAATTCCGTTAGCAAAGTCCACCCACGAAGACTTTCAGGTGTGGAGAGGGAAGTCATCTGGAAACTTCTCAGTGAGAAGTGCCTATAAACTATTACAGGATACTACATTGAATCTTAGTAATCAAAATTGTGGAACCTATACATGCCTTTGAAAATCAAAATTATAGTGCGGAAAATTTCATGGAATTACATCCCCACTTTTTCTAATCTGAATATGAGAAGAGATATGGTTGATGATCGGTGTATTAGATGTTATCAAGGTGAAGAAGACAATAACCACGTCTTCCGATTGTGCCCTACAACGAAAGAAGTGTGGAGACATTTAAACTTCTCATGGGTTCTTAATAATAGCAATCCAGATTTTTGGAATTGGCTTACTTGGGTTTTCAATCAAGGGACGAACGAGCAATGTAGAATATTTTGTTGCGGACTTTAGTTAATCTGGACAAACAGAAACAAGTTAATCTATGAAGGCAAATCAAGCACCAGTCGGGATATCTCAAAACAAGTTACCAGTTACATTTCAAAGTTGGATGGTATAGAGGACAAAGTACTTATCTTAGAAGCAAATACGAGACCCATACAGAACATGCAGAGGGCGAATGTCGCTATCTATTTTGATGCAGCTTTTGACCTACAAAATTTCAGATCTGCGTTAGGCCTAGTTATTAAAGATGAGGGGGTAGAATCGTAGCATCAAAATTGACTCTTTATTTCAACGTTGCATCTCCGTTTGTGGCGGAAGCACATACAGAATTTCAAGCAACAAAATTAGGGATTCATATGGGTTTTCATACTCTGGACATGCTAGGAGACTCGAGAACGGTAATAACAAAATGTCAAAGTGCAGATCGTGATAGATCAAATATAGGAGCAATTATCAGTGACATTCAAAGCCTAAAGACACACTTCCAAGAAATTAGATTCCATTTCATCCCAAGGACAGAAAATACATGCGCTCATCTATTAGCAAAAGCAGCACTCAAGAATGGCTAGGAACAATACCTGGAGGGAGGGATTCCACGATGGATTAGAAGAGAAATGGAGCAGAATCGCCTGGGACTTTCGGATTAAAAGAGAAGAAAAAACGACTAAGACCATCGGAATGGAAGAGGAAAAGAAGAGTTTGTGACTTTTGAAATGAAAGAAAAGAAAATGGTTCTGTTTTGGAAATAAAGCAGATAAGCAAAAGATTTTTTTCAGAAGATCTGCTATTGCTTTATAGCTGTCTCGGGGATATGAATTGACAGTATCATTATGTTGGCCAGCTGTACCCGCCAACTGGAGTATAGATATAGGTTTACTATTTCTGTTCAGTTTTTTATTTTTAAATTTATGGGCCAATCTGATGGCGGCCCCTTTTTTTTATTTGTTTTCTTAGGCCAACTTAGCTGGAGTTAATCCAATCCAACATATGGGCTATTCTTTGTTTAAGATTTGAATTCATTAATCCAGTCAAATTTTTTCAAAAAAAAATCCATTAATTACATTAATATCTTTTGTATATTGTTTTCAGTGGCTTTTGCACACAAAGTAAAATGAAAGCGAATATTGACTCATTGATTATCTAATTTTTAACTAATATTAAGCGGTATTACCTTGCCGGATCGTAATATGGACAAACAACTTATATTTGTGGATAATCTAAACATATTCTTAGTTTAATCGAAAACGAGCAAATTAATTGAAAAACTAATATGTCGTCTATGAATTCCTATGAGGGAGATACATTGTCTTGAGTATCGGAGCAGATGACTCCTAGAAGATAAAGACATAGATGTGGCTACCTAGATTGAAGTAAATTAGATAAGACCTAAGTAGCATAAATATTAGACCCATTTATGGATTTTTTCACTTGTTTCGTTCATAGTGTGATATACCTTAATCCTGAGTGGATGATGAACTATGTATGCGTGACTCGTACCCTTTGTTATAAATGAAAGTCTGAGTTCAAATAGATAAGAATCTGAAAGCTGGTATGTTAGTTATACAATTTTTGCAGTATATAGCATCATTCCATAATAGTGGAATTCATAGTCCCTTGCATGTAAGCTTTTTAGTTGATAATGGTTTAGTTTGAAGCTTGATATTGAAATAAGACTATTTTGTAAAGTGATTTTGTATAGTTTTTAAATTTAAGGACTAAGTTGAAAATATGTTTAATTTGGTATGGTTTCTTGTAAAAATTCAGTATTAAAGGGTCTGATTATAGATTCTTAAGAATTTGGAAATATGGGTTTATGAAAATAAGTTAATTTCAATTTTAAGGACTAAATTGAATAAAATATATATTTTTTGGGTAATTGTGAAAAATTCCAATAAAACATTCATAAGCATTAAATGAATTGTTGAAAAGTATTTGGGACTGATAATTGAAACAAAATTACTTTATAGATTAAGAATCGATAGATAATCGAGGAAAAAAGGAAAAATTACTGATTAGTCCCTGATATTACTATCCCTGCAGTTTAGCTCAAGTAAATGCACATAGTATAGTTACATTTAAATTATTTTATATTTGATTTGTGCACAAATTGATACAATGAGTGAGTTATAAATTAAAATTGTAACATCCCATACCCGGTGTCAGGCCTTGAAAATAGGTATCGTAGTTTTGGGTAAGTTTACCGGGTTCCAAATGAAAATTAGGAGTTAATCGGGTTTATTGGTGATTTTTTAAAATTTAGTTAGCTTAATTTCATTTAAAAATCGATAAATAATATTCCGAAAAATAAAAATATTTTTAGAAAAAATAATTTTATGGTTTTAAATAATTTTTTGGTAAAATAAATATTTTGGGTCTAATTAGAATTGAAAAATAAATTAAAATGGGGGTTTAATTTAGAGAATTAAAATATTAACTAAACATGACCATTTTGCAAAACAAGGGAAATGTAAGAGTGGTTTTATAGAAAATTATCCTTATTTTCGAAATTTTGGATTGAAATGAGTATTTTGTAAAACAAGGGAAATGTGGGAGTGGCCTGATGGAAATTTCCCCAATTTTTGAAAATCAAGTGGGAGTTTTTAGTTTTAAAAACACTGCAACTACCTCACTTTGCACACCATTTTCACCTAAGTTAAGAGCTTTTTCTCTCGTTTTTTTTGCTCAATTTCATAGACCACATATCAGAGATTAGATCTAAACTTTTACTCTCTCAAAATTCTCTCCAAAATCTCCATAAAAGTTTTCCAAAGTTGAGCAAAAGTCAATCGAAATTTCTTCAAGGATTTTGATTCAATCTTCTAAATTGATGATTTAAGATCAATTGAAGGTAATTCTCAACTCTAAATTCAGTTTTATGTTGTTTTCAATAATTATTTGCTATTTAAGTTGATTGAAATAGGTTTTCAAGTTTTGATTTCTTCTTTCTTAAACATGAAACTCAATGTAACAGGCCAATTTAGCCCGGGCCTAAACATAAAACAAACAAAAAAAAAAGTCTAAATTAAAAAAAAAAGTTCATTTACAAATAGGGCCTGATATATTACAAGCCTAAATGGTCCAAATTAAAAAAACCCCAATTGCCCGTTAGCCTAAACTTTTCAACAGAAAACCTTAGCCCTTTTTGCTCCGCACCCTAGCCTAGCACCGCGCCGCATAGCCTAGCGCCGTGCAGCACCTAGCCTCTGCGATTATCATCCTCAACCACTGCCTGCAAAAAAAAGAAAGAAGAAAAGACAGAAACCAAACATGCAACAGATAAAAACAGTGGCAAGAACAGTAAAAAAAATATATAAAAATTGTATGAAATGACTATAAAAGCCATTGAACAAATTTGTAAAAGGGGGCTTTTTTTTTTGAACACAGAGAATTATAGAGACGAAAAGGCAATAAAAAAACAGAAAAGAAAAAGTTAAAAGGTGATTTTTCGATTTATTTTATTTTATTTTTCGCAATAAATAAGATTAAAAAAAAAAAGAGATATTTCTTACATGTTTTTGATCGCCGAAGGGAAGAGAAACTGAAAGGTTTTGTGACCGTCGACCCAATTTCTCTAGTGTTTCGATCTTTTTTTTAAAGGGGTCTTTTAAAAAAAGGGGGTTTAATAGGAGATTTAAAAAAAAAGAAAAAAAAATAACTTTTTTCATTTTTTCGGCCACCGGGGACAGCGGTCGCCGTCACAGGACAACCGGTGGCCGCGACGGATCGACGGTGGTTCCCTTTGTAGGACATGGGTTGCTATTTTAAAGAAAAAGGGAGAGAGGAGAGATTTTTTTTTTAAAGGCATGGAGAAAATGATATTTTTCCTGAAATTTTTAGTTTTTTATAAGCTTCCAAAACGACGTCATTTTGGGAGTGACCTCAGACGCCCAAAATGGCGTTGTTTTGAGGTTGACTCGACGACCCGACCCGGATCCTCCGAGGATCTGTGTGTTTTTGTGGGGAGGGTCTAATTGTTGCTTTAGTCCTTTCACTTTTTAATTATTTTTCAATCTAGTCCTATTTCATTTTTTTCATTTTTTTTAAATTTACCCTTTAATTTTGGTTTTGTTTCATTTTAGTCCCTCATGGAACAGTGCGTTTGAGGGTCTGGGAATAATTTCCCACTTGGTCCCTCCTCTTTTCCGCCATTACAATTTAGTCTGTTATTTTTATTTTATCCTGATTTGCCCCCAAAATTCCACTTAAGTTTCAATTTAGTCCTTCTTATATTTATGCATTTATTTATTATAATTTAGGCTCTTAATTTCATTTCAATTTCGATTTAATCCTTATTCATTTAATTTCAACCCTGTATAGATTTTTTATATATTATTTTTTATATATTTATTTATTTATTATTCCTTTAGTTTTTAACATTTAAAATTGGTTTTTTTGTGTTTCCTTTTTATTGTGTAGTTTTTATTATTTTTCTTTTGCCTTTACTATTTTTATTATTATTCCATTATTTATTTATTACCTTTTTTATACTTTCAAAAGTTAGATTATTTACGTGTTTTTACTTGCACCTTTATTGTTGTTGTTGTTGTTATTATTATTACTACTACTTACCTTTCTTCGATTATTTCTATTATTATTAGAATAATAATTATAATACAATAATTGCCATCTTCATTACAAATTGGTGTGTTATCATTATCGTAGTTACATTATTGACATTAACTAGCACGATATTTTTTATTTTTCGTATATCATTGATCCATTTTTATACACTACCATTTTATTTTATTTCTTTATAATCATGTCAAGAATCATGTTTAGATATATTTATCCATTGTTGTATATTATACCAAAATAAGATAAATACACATTGTTTTATATGTTACATTTGTTATTACTTGAAAAAAGAAATTTTAAAAATTAAGGCAATGTTTCACATTTGGAGATTCGAGAAGTCGTGCCCTAACTTACGGGATTCGACTTTCTCTTTGAACCTAGATAACCGAACATCCCTTTCAATACATGAGATTTAATTAAATAATTAAATAATGAGCAAACTTATTTTTGAGGATTCGAGGTGTCGTGTCCTAACTTACGGGATGTGACCTTTTTGTTTACCTCAAGATAAAAAAGCCTTTTACATCTGTTTTAATTTACTCAAGTGATTTTAATTAAAAATATCATTATGAAAAAAGGGATTGTGATTTAAATTCTTTTTAGATTTTCAATTCTCAACTCTAAGACATCAAGTAATCAACTAGGTACCAATTTTAGGCGTATGAGGGTACTAATCCTTCCTCATGCATAACCGACTCCCGAACCTATTTTCTGAATTTTGTAGACAAAAAATTGTTGTTTTAGTATATCAAACCTTTTATTAAAACGATCAAATTACGAGGTGATCCGATCACACCTCATAAAAAGGATTGGTGACGACTTCATTTTTATTTTTATTTTTAAAAATAAAAACTCGATTTCAAAAAAAAAAAAAGAAAGAAAAGGTTTTGACACTCAACAATGGTGAATCCATGATTTTGAGTTGGAATCCAAGTTTTAATGGATGTCTAAGCTCAAAATATGTTTATTAAGAGGTTTTTAATAATAAAACAAGAGATCAAACTCGTTTAATTGATCAATTTTGATAAATTTATTTTTAATTAAGAAATAAAATTATCACTAGTCTTTTTGGATTTGACTCTACTCATTGCCATCTACAAACTTATATTTTGAGTAGGAATTTATTTTTGGCGATCTTGACAACTATACATAGATCTTCTAGTGAGTGTTGAAGCGTTTGGTTAATCATCTTTCCCACTCAACGCTCATGTTTTTCATACGCGTTTTAAACTCCATTCATATCTTATCTTTGAATTGAGCTATAGTTGTTAGTTGATGCCTCTAAACGTTCAAATTCTTGTTGGAGATACCCAACTTCCATTTGCAACCATGTAGAAATCTCATCCCTTATTTCCCAAAATAAAGCTCTGATACCACAATGACATCACTTGAATTTGTGGATGATAATTCTAAAAAAAATACGATAAATGTGGAAATAGGAGAATAATTAACAGATGATTGATAGGGTAGAAAAAAAAAAGAAAAATTAAAGAGATAATTGTTGCAACCATCTCCTCAAAGGAAATAATACGTGTCATGTATATTACCAGACCATCACTTAGTACAACATCATACTGGTCTTATTTAATGTTAATATTTTTGTCTATAGAACTAATATTCTCATGGTGAAGGACATCCTTCTTTCCATAACCATTCTAAGGTGCCTTTTGTTGAATTGTTTAACTTATTAAAATAATTGAACTATCTACTTTGTTTATAGAACTGTATCAGAAACCTTTGCCTGTTTCATTTTTTGAGTAATATAGTAAAAATAATTTTTTAAATATTTTTTTTTTCAAAAAACTAAGTCAACAAAGCAAAATAAACTAAATATTTTAGATAAATTGTTTTGAGAATGTATATTTTAGCATTCTTAATAGAGTTTAAACATAAAATATTTGTTTAAAAAATATCTCAAAAGTAATCTACATAAAATACTGGAAACATGATAGTTTGATAATAACGATAAAATGTGCAGGTGTCACCCTGGTATTCTAACTAACTCTAACATGTTTTTCACTTGGCCTAGATGATTGTTGAAATGCCGCCACTTTCTATAGCAGAAGTGAAAGGGCTATCCGGCAGATTAAGTCCTTCGCTGCAGATGCATGAAGTTTTGATTTGGAATAGATCATTAAAACATCAAATATGAAAAGGAAAAACTTGGAAAGAAAGTAACTTTTATACCTTTCTTGGTCATTGTTGTTCATCTCTACATGTTTGATTTTTCCATCAGATGTGGTGTTGATGTTGAGAGCTTCCAACAAATAATTGAACTCTGCCGACGGGAAATCGAGTTGATCTGCTTGGTGGAAAAGAAAGCGTTGTAAGGGTGGCCAAGGTAACGAATGTACATAAAATGGGAAAGTTCACTACCTTCCGTGACCTTTAACTCATCCATGAAGTAACCGAAGGATTGGTGAGCTAGAGGCTTTTGTGACAAATGCATCTCTGACGAGTGCCTTCTTTGAAGTTTAAAGATTTGATCTTGATCTTCGATAAATTGCTTACGGAACAACCTCGACGTCGCATATCCTTTTGGAACTGAGAAAATCATACATTAGATACTCGACAGCAAGCATCGCCTAATGCTTAAAACCATACAATATGAATTAACATCGTATTCAATAGAGCTAAATCGAGTAATAACCCCAAAAATGGCGAGTGTTTATGTAGCTATGGACCATAATTTGGATAAACGATGAAATGGAGGTACTTACTTGAGTGAAGCTCGGGTTCCGTATAATATGAAGAAAAATACATGGGAGACTCGATTCTCTCGGGGTACTTCCTACACAAAAATCAAATGTAGCCGAATGATATAGAAACCAAAAAAATATTAAAAAAAAAAGAAGAGAAAATGATTATCATACTATGCATTCAATTCATGAAATTGGTGTAAAAATGAGACACACTTATATTTACTTGTAACACACTAAAATTTTTGATATAGTAGTTGGTACTATTCTAGAAATGCATATGGTAGATTTATGAAGAAAATGAGTTGAGATTTACTTGAATAAAGAATAGGGGAGATGAATTAGATATTAGAAGAGAAAGAATGAATGGTGAAATTTTAGTAAGGATTAAATTGAGAATTTGTAAAAGTATAAGGATCTAAAGTGCAAATAGACCATAAGATGAAATAGGTGGTGCAAATAAATATTTTTTTTAAATATGACGTCGTGGAGTTGGAAAATCGAGGTATATATTAAATTGAGTAAAGTGGAAAAGTTTAAAGACCAAAGTTTAATTTTACTATTTTGTATTAGGGGACGAATTAGCAATTTTTACCATAAATGGTTGATATTTCAAGACATAATGATGAAAATTTGGTGGGATGTGATAGGTTGGTGGAATAAGTGGATTAAAATGAAATAAAAGAAAAATGTAGAATTGTAATGCTCCGATTTTTGCTGAAGTCATAGAATTCGATTTTAAGTCAATTTATTAAATCGACCCATCCAAAAGTTAAATTGCTAGGTTTTCGAGAATAGGCTTGGAGACGGATCAGACGAGTTCAAATTTATTTAGATGTGTCAATTTTTTAGAATTGAGAATTTAAAATTTAAGGCTTATGGACTAAATTGCAAGAATAATAAAATTGTTGGGGTTGAAAGCTAGGAAATATATTAGGGGATGTGAGAGAATTACAAAATAGGATTTTGCAGAGGTGAAGTCCTTAATTGGTAATTGTTCCAACCCCATTTTAGCAAATCTCCCTTTTTGAAAAATTGGTTAGAGGAGCAGTTGACCCATTCCCATTTGGACTACTCAATTTCTAGAATTGACCAAAAATTTTCTCAAGCTTTCCTCTCTTCTTTTCCATCAATATTATGATTTTCTCTTAGGGGTGTGTTTAAAGTATGAAATTCCAGGAGAGTTTTCATTTGTATTAAGGTTTTTAAAATTTTAAAAGTGAATTTATTTATTTGAGTAAAAATATTTGAAAATTTCAAAATTTGTGAGTAATTTTAACAATAGTTAAATTCCCTTTTTAAAATTCTACCCGGTAGTTTTTCAAAGTTTTTCATAATTTTATTTCATTTAATACATATAGTCCTACTATAAAAAAAATTTAAATATCAAAATTAATTTTTATTTAATTACAATATATTTTAAAATTTTATTTTATTAACAATATTTATAATTTTTTTTACAAATCTAATGATATTCATGTTGAACATTTTTATATTATTTTTTTCTAATATTTTTTTCTTTTATAATTATTTTTTAATTTGTAAAATTCTATTAACCTAATTTTTCCTAAAACAATTATTTATCCAAAAAAAAAAAAAGAAGTTCGAGGAGGTGTAACGATTTTCGGTTTGTGCTTGTTTAATTCAATTCCGTGGTATAAACTTGATCGAGTAATTTAGCTAAAGAAATCTTGTTGATTTTATATTGTCGGTGATATGTGTTGGCAAAGACTTTATAATAAACCTATGCTTGATATGTTAATTGTGATGAAACAACGTAAATGAATATTATTGTCTCAAGTAAGATTTGTTGTGAAGAATGTGGGATTGATTCTTGTGATACATGATGATAATTAATATTGCTTGACGATTCTAAGACATGCATATTGATAAACACCTTATCAAACAATGTTGGGAATGGTTTGAGTATTGTTGACATGCCATAGGATTTGTTTGTGATAGAGGGAGGATTTGCGCTTGTGTGCCTTTTATATGTGCTTGTGTTCATTATTGGTGTGCAAGGGAAGTCATGTTTTCACTCTCACTAGTGCATTTTCCCCATTTGGCGATTTTGCACCACTTTTGAGGCATGTTATGAGTTTGATTTGTGTATCTATTCGTTGTTCAACAATTGGTTAATAGGGGTAAAACTTTAATTATGATTTAATATGGTAATGGTGGATACAAAATGAAAATGTTGATGATCGTGACACTTGGAAATATGATATGTAATTATTTGAGGCAAATGCTTAAGTATGGTTTAGATATATTGAGGAACTTGAATTATACTATTGGAAATGTTTTAAATGAAGCTAATTAGATAACACATTAGTTATTATATGAAACAGTGTATATTTCTTGTGTTAGCGTGCTTTGTTGCTTAATTGTTTTGTATTGCAAACTTGGTTATATTTGTTGCTCAGCATATGAATTATTTGTTCCAAGCACAAGTAGTAGGAATGTGCACGAATTTTGATTTGGTTATCCCAACATCCAAGGCTCGAAGTCTCAGCTTTACTTTTGAACTTTATAATGTTTATTTTAGACTTAATGTTTTAGTCATGTATATAGGTCACTAGGCGAATTTTTGCATCTTTAAGTGGATTTTTACGTTGTTTTGAAGTAGTTGGTATGTTTTGGTTCATTTTGAAACTTTTCAGCACTTTTAGATTTAATCTGTGATGCAAATTTGTATGGTTTATGCATGCATTATAAGTGTTACAATTTACTTACCTAGTGATTTTTTTTATCTATTGTGGTAATGGCCATGATTTTATATGTTTTTGACTTGTTTTGGCATTTCAAATATGTTTTCTATTGTTTGGTTGCATGTTGCTTATGTTTAGGGACCTTTAGAGACACAATTGCATGACTTGTAATGCTTGTTTTATGCATTTTTGGGCATGTTTCTCAAGATCACAATAACATTTTCATGTGATTCATGTATTTCCAAGTGCAGGCCTTGATACATAGACATCAAAGTCTCTATATATGGTTGCATTACCTTGAGACATAAAACATTGAAGCTAAAATACCAAAAATTTAGTCCAAAGTCTTGAGACATTGTGCATTGTCTCGAGACATAAAACTTCGAAGCTAAGATCTGAAAATAAGGGAGGCATGTCTCAAGACATAGAGTCTTGCATTTTTCTTGTTTGACTTACGATTCGTAACCTGGCTCCATGGTTAACTTTCTTTGACCTTCTTTTATCGTATGTGGGTCTAATTGAGTATGTTTAACACTTTGTATCTTCTTTCAATTGTTCATGCCACGCTTGAGTTGTTTTAGTTGAATTTTTTAGCTTCAATGATCGTTTTAATGTTTTTTTTTTAGTTGCTTCAACAACAAATGTGGTGTCTTGCATCTGATCGTCTTCTAGGTCTAGTGTAGGGTGTTACATTAGTTGGTATTAGAGAGGGTTTGGGTTTAGCTGGTTCTAGTCCCAAAATGTATAATTTTTTTTTTTTGATTTTGTCTAGCGTACATGCCATTAGGTGAACCAACCAAGTTTTATTGATAGTTAAGACTTGTATGTGGAATTTTTCTCTATTTGTTATATGTTTGTATAAATTCAATATGTTTGTTAAATCTCATAATGCATTAGATGAGGAGGTCGAGTTAGACCCCTCAAATTCTCCCTTGACCTTAAGCTACTCAAGCGGATGTGGGAAACAAGAATTATCCTAAGGCACTTGATGTTGGTGCACAAACTATAGTTGGTGGTCAAAATGATAAAAATGATGATGCTCTATTGTGTACTATACCAGATGCACTCCATAGAGTTTAGAGGGCTACACCACAAGTTTGAATTGTTATCAGAGTTTGTAGGGTTGCTACTAAGAAGCTCAAAAAAATACGAAGTAGTGGGCTTTAAGGGGTTGAAAGATGTTGATCCTTTCGCAGCAGAATCTTAGCTTGCAATGAATGAACTAGAGTGTGTTCAAGTTGAGTGAGTTCAGTGCATAATTCCCTTGTTAAAAGAAGAAGCTTACCAATGGTGGTTAACTATGAGTCAGTCTATTCCAATTGAAAGGATAAATTGGGTTTTTCCAAGCGAAGTTCAAAAAGACGTATGTTGGAAAGTTGTATTTGGAGGATTGGAAATAAGAGTTTATTATGCTAATAAGGCAACTTGTTTGTGGCGAACTATGAGCAAGAGTTTCTCTGATTTAGTTGGTATGCTCCTAAGATGGTACCAATGAAAGTTGAGAGTTGCATCTAATTTCTAAGAGGATTGTGGGATGAGGCATATGTACAACTAGTGGCCACCGAGTGAGAGTTTTCTAACAAAATTAAGAGAGCCAAGATGGTTGAGCAAGTTTTGGGGTTAGATAAGAAACCCGATGATAACCAAACTCAAGGAAAGAGAGTCGGTGGTTGTAGTTCGTAGCCTGTTCCGAAGTGAGCTAGAGATTTCAGAGGTTCTAAGTGATTTGTGCCTTCTAGGTTCCATTTTGAGGGAAGACGATCGCAGCAATATTTTGTTTATATTGCTAGTTCAGGTGGATCTGTTTTGGTCTCTAGTACTTCGAAGTGTGACCACTATGGCCATTGGCATGTGTGGGGAGTTTTGAAAGAAGATTGGTGCATGTGCCTTGTGGTTGTGGTACGACTATAAGGGGAGAAAGTGTTGTTAGGTGAGGTTAGAGGAGGATTATAGATATTACTGCTACTATTAGATTTGAGGCTAGAGCTTTGGCTTTGGCTTAAGTTGTTCGTGCTCGTTATGATGTGGACGCTATTGTTATAGTCTAAGGTATATATTCTTTTTTCTATTCCAGTTGATGCATTGATTGATCCTTCTACACATTTCGATATATATAGCAGTGTGATCTGTGGGTGGAGTGTTCCTATGGAATTGTCAGATATAAGGATTTCAATGTCTAGTCTTTTAGCTTAAGGTGTTATTTGTTGATAAGGTTTGCAACCATTTTCATTCGATGATTTAGGGAATTATGTTCTTAGCAGATTTAATTGTGATGTCATTTTTTGAGTTAGATGTGATTTTGGGAATGTACTGGCTATCAAGCATAATGTTATATGGGATTGTTAGAAGAGGTTTGTTATTCAATGTTTGGATGGTAGTGTGCTGGAAGTTGTTGGTATGAAGTTTGGATGCTTTGCTAAAGTGATTTCTGCGGTGAAGGCTTGGAAAATGTTGAATAAGGGTTACAAGGTTTATTTAGTGTATATATTAGACTTGAAGGCTACATATCCTGAACTTGAGGAAACCCAAACTATTCAAGACTTTACAAATGTTTTTTTTTTTTTTTTTTTTTTTTTTCTAAAAGTTAACAAGTTTATCTCTACCTCGTGAAGTCGGGTTCGATATTAAACTGTTACCTGAAGTATCATCAGTTTCCATTTCTCCCTATCTCATGGCACATACAGAGTTGAAAGAATTGAAGATACATTTACAAGAAATTTTGGATCAAGGGTTTATACGACCTAGTATATCACCTTTGGAAGAACCGATGTTGTTCATGAGAAAGACGGACAATACTAGGCAATTATGTTTCAATTATCTTCAGTTGAACAAGTTTTAAGAAGTTTAGCTAGATTCTTGAGTATGAAAATTTTTAAAAGGCGGTGATTAAATTAGAAACAAATAAAGGAAACTTTAAATTACATGTTTTGATAGTTTAGAATAAGAATGAGATAAATGAACTTAAGGCAGTGTAAGGAAGTTAAGTTGAACTCTTGCTATATCAATTTTCATGTCATCACTAATTTAGGAGGTTTTAATTCTTAATTATGTTTTCTAACCCTGTTTTATTATTTTATTATGATTTGTAGCAAAAGAAGTGGTCGAATCTTCTAAGGCTAAAGGAAAGGAGAAGATCGCAAAGGCGTAATGGTTTTTAGTTTGGGAACTTGATTAAGTAATTTAGCTTAAGAAATCTTGTTGATGTTATATTTTTGAAAATTTGTGTTGGTGAATACTTGATCTTTACATATATGAAACCTATGCTTGATATGTAAATAGCAATGGAACTATGTAACTGAATGTTGTTGTCTCATGTATGATTTGTTATGAAAAATGTTGTATTGATTCTTATGATACATGATGATAATTAATACTGCTTGATTCTAAGACATGTATACTGATACACACCCTGTTAAACGATGTTGGAAATGATTCGAGTATAGTTGACATGTCATAAGATTTGTTTGTGATAAAAGGGAATATTTGGCACTTGTGTGCACTATTAGTATCTTAGGGGAAGTTGAGTTTTCACACACATTGGTGCATTTTTCTCATGCACCCCTTGTGTGCAACTTTTGAGGTATGCTGAGGGTTTGATTCTTATATCCATTTATTGTTCCACAATTGGTTATTTGGGGCAAAACTTTAATTATAATATAATATGGTAGTGATGGATATGAATTGAAAATGTTGTCGATGGTGACACTTGGGAATATGATATGCAATGATTTGAGGCAACTGCTCAAGTATGGTTTGGATATATTGAGCAACTTGAATTTTGTTATTGGAAATGTGTTGAACGAGGCTAATTCGATAGCACGTTGGATATATGAAACATGTATATTTGATACTCCCTTGATGTGTTAGCATGTTTTGATGCTTAATGGTTTTATATTATGAACTTGGTTGTGTTATCACCATTGAGCTTTGAGAAGCTGTGAATTTTCATGTTTTTTCAGTAGTTTTAAAACATTTGGGATATTTGGTATGTTTTGGTTCATTTTGAAACTTTTGAATACTTTTGGATTTAATTTGTGATGCAACTTTCTATGGTTTATGCATGCATTATAAGTGTTACAATTTATTTATCTAGTGAATTTTTGATCTATTGTGTTAATGATCATCATTTTATATGTTTTAGACTTGTTTTAGCTTGTCAAAAATGTTTGCTATGGTTTGGTTTCATGTTGCTCGGGACATTTAGAGACACAATTGCATGATTTGGAATGCTTTTTTTTTTTTTTTTTTTTTGCATTTCTAGGCATGTGTCTTGAGACATCAAGAACATGTCTCGAGACCAAAAGAACATTTACATGTGATTTTAGCATTTCCAAGTGCATGTCTCGAGACCTAACATACCTGTCTCAAAACATAAACACCAAAGTCTCGAGATATGGTTGTATTGTCTTGAGACATAAAACATCAATACCAAAATGCCAAAAATTTAATCCAAAGTCTCGAGATATGTTTCCATTTTGATTATAACTTAGAATTTTTAACTTGGCTTCCTGTTTAACTGTCTTTGACCTCGATTTATTTTATGTGATCCCAATTGAGTATGTTTAACACTTATATCATCTTTTAATTGTTCGTGCCCCTCTTGGCTCATTTGGCTCATTTTAGTCTAAATTTTTAGCTTTGGTTATCATTTTAATGTTTGTTTTGTGTTGCTTTAGCAACAGATGAGAAACTTATTTTGATTTCAAGAAAGTTTTTGAGATTGGCCATTTTTATTCTTGATATCCATCATCTTTTTATCGAGTTATTGAGTTGAAAAGGAGAAGGAGAAGAAGGTGACGAGAAAGCTTGTTTAGGTGTTGAGAAGTTAAAAGGAACAAGGTAAGGATATTTTAATAGCATATTTTAATAAGTTGGAATCATGTGTTTGTTTTTTTTTGAATATTTAATATTGATTATGTTTATTGTATGAATACATGAAGAGATAGAAGAAAAAGTGAAGCCAAAAAAGGACAATGGAAAGCTTTGGATTGAGGGAGAAAGTATAAGTCTCACATGGTGAAGTTTGTAAAGTGCTCTCTTGGATTCTATTATTTACCATGGAAAAAATAAAAACATTTGATATTTAAATAAGAAAAATAAAATAAAGAAGTTAATATGAATATAAGATTAGTAAGTTGATTTATGAAAATATGAAAGTGAATTAATGGAAAAGTTAATTAGATATTAGTATGGCCGAATGAGTTTTAGCTCGATTGACATTAGCATTGTTGTCAGTGCACTGAAGTGCATTATCTTCCTATTTAAGAGTTGGGGAGGAGGGGCTATAAGTAGTTCTAGGCATTGTATCAGAAAAAGCAGATATGATAAGAACTTATAATGAGATTAATGATAAAAAAAGTTATGAATATGAAATTTAAAATATTAGTGACTATGTAAAATTAAAATATATGGATTAATGATGTAATTAATTAATTAATGTTATAAAAGATAAGAAATAAGTTGAAACGAATAAGTTTTAAAAATGACATAATTTGAAATAAAGAATTTATGTACAAGTGTTGAAATATGTATGTGATATGAGGAATATATGTTTAGGATGTGAATGGTTATGTATATGATATGCTATGATTCAATAACTTGTTTTTATTTATGTTAATAAAATTATGATCGAGTGTGTTGAAGTGCATTAACCTCTTATTTATGGGTTGGGGATGGGCTATAAATAGTTCTAAATATTGTGTAAAATTTTATCATTTTTAGAGGGCCAAAGTGTAATTTTACCCTTGCTAATTTAAAATTTTATAAATTATAAAGATTTAAAAGGGGAAATTTTTCATTTTAAGAAGCTTGTCAAAATGGTTTAAGAATAAGTAGCTAAATTACTATATCGATACATGTTGTCTTGAAAGTTAAAATTCGAGTTTTTATGCCTTGTTTTGGGCACGACTTGAGCCGGAACATGAGTTTTAAACATCTATTATGAGATTAGATAAGAGGTGTTCCGGTACCTGTCAACCAGCTTGGATTTTTCCCTATAAGGTTTGACGAGAACACGAGCCCCACAAACGTAATGCGGATTTCCTTTGGCCAAAATCATCTTCACAGTATCGGAACTAACAAAGGTTACGAACCCAAACATTCGTTTTTGTTGGCAAGGAATCCGTACATCTTCAACTTGTCCATAATTGCTACACAAGTAGGAGAACTCTTCTAAGACAATGAATATGCAAATAAGCCTATAAAATGGCTTTAAAACATCATGTAACCTGAAATAATTGGAGACATCATCTTCACTAAAAGTGCTATCGGCTGGGAACGTAAGGTATATCTGCCTCGATCCGTTAACGATCGGACCTGGATCGTTTCGATCATTTCGATTTTCCATATATTTTGGTACATCTTCAGCTAAAATGACTGCATGTTGTCCATGAGGCCTGTTATTCAAACCACATAAGAATTCATTTTCACTGGTTTTAAGTTCCAATCGAAACAAACAAACGTAAATGAACTAAATTCCTAATTTTTGAAAAATACAAGTTGATATCCTGTACCTGTCGATCACTCGAATAACATTTTTCAGTCTTGCGAGAAGCTTAGTTAAACTATAGCCTGCTTTCCCATGTCTTTGGCTTTCAGTAAGATAACCATCTGCTTGTAGAACTTTGCCATACTTCTCGTAATATAACAACGGTAACGACGCGATCGAGACCGGATCGCCTCGTTTCGTTCTCAATAACTCAACTAATTCAACCTCTAATTTCTCTAATGACATAACATGATCTTTATAACCAGTAGCACCATCCAAATGAACAAACATGTGAGGGAGATTATCCGAGACTTCACCATGAAAGTACCTACAATTACTCCCATGTTTGCAATACCCTTTGTTGAAATAATGACAAGTCTTAACCGGAAAATCGGGTACGTTGTTTTGATGCCGACGTAGTCCCGGTCTTACTCCGAAATTACAGTAACAATAATCATTGGAAAAACTATTATCACTTCTTAAGTTTAAAGATCCCATTTGATCATCTAAAGTGCTTGATGAGACTGGTGGTGAGAAGGAAGTGAACTGTGAAGGTATTTCGGAATTGAGAGTCGTCACCGAGTTCATCGACGGTGATATCGGAGGTGACCCGGATTTAAGAGCGAGTTGTTGGAGCTCAAGTTTGATTTTATAGATTACTTCTTGAATGACCTTATCAGGGCACAGTGCTAATTGAGCAATTTCTTGCTCACCGTGGTCTTGTAATAGAATGTATCCTATGATTTTCAATACATTTTCAGGCTCAAATTTCTTGATTTTGTTGAATAAATTTTGTGTATAGTCGGAAAATTCCATCATGCATTTAGTTGATCAACTTAAATCTGCAAATAACAAAAATATTAAGTCATAAATACAAAAAAAAAAAAACACAAAACCCAGAATTTTTTTAAAAAAACATAAGAACTTACCAAGGAGAAAAATTGTTGGAAATGTAAAAGCTGGTTACTGGTAGCAACAAGTAGAGTTGTTGTTCTATGAAGATATTAAATTCTCTTTTATGTTTCACTTTTCAACTTTTCATGTGATTTTTTATTGTTTTTTCTTCAACTATATGGATAAAAAAAAGAATTTTTAAAGATTGGTTTTTTAAAGTAAAACAAAAATTTTATTTGCTTAGTGTTGGTAAATTTATACAGAAAAAAATTCACCTTAAATAGTTTTTTTAAAATTATAAATGAATAAATTTATAATTTTTAGTGAGCTTAAAAAAAGAAATTAAGCTTTAAAGCTAGATATTTTATAAAAAAAATGAATTAGAGAGAATTAAGGCGATATAATTTCTTACTTTTTCTTATTACTATACTCAAAAATCCCCCCAAAATGATATTTATTTTCTATAGAAAAATGATTATTAAAATATTATTTAAAAAAAATCCCAATGTGCTAAATTTAGATTTGATTATGAATGATAATTTAATAGTTTTTTTGGTTTCTTTAATTTTCATTTTATAAAAAAAAATGAGAAATTATCGAAATGATTAAATGTGAGGATCAAAATGGTAATTAGAGAAAATTATTTATGAAAGTGAAGACCAATTCTAAAGCTGGATAAGTGGGGTGATAGGTAAAAATAAGAATAAATTATTAGGAAAAAAATATTATAATTTTTGGTAAATAATAAATAAGTAATGTTAGATTAATTAAAAATAAAGAATTTTTTGGAGAGCTAAAAAGAAAAAAAAAATAATTAGAGAGAAAGGGGCTTTTCTATTCTAATTATAGATATTATCCGGATCTATTTCCTAATGGTTTTTGACTTTGTCCTTTAGTTTTTTAAATAAAGGCTTGCGTATATAAAAAAAAGCATGTACTAAATTCGTATTTAATTACGTTTTTGTTGATAATTAAAATAATTAATTAAGTCTCGTAGTTAATAATTTTTGTCATTGATTGTGTTGACTATTAAAATAAATTAACAGACTAATCAGATGGTAATGTGTGGCAGTTTATTGTTTAATCTAATATTTTTCTCACACAAATTGTAACCTCTCCAACTCGGCCTAGACGTTAAACCCGAATTTGGGAGATTACATAAGCTATCGAGATGACCTAGTATAATCGATGTTTATAAAACAACCAATTTAAAACATTTATTTTAGAAGAAAATTTAGTCTATTTTCAAAAAAGCTGACGAGTTATAAATAAACGTTTTAGTTTAAGTTTCCTAAGTAATGGTGATTTCTTTAAGAAAAACTTAGATAATTTTCTATTTCTTTATTACTCACAATTTTCAATTTTAGTTTGGCAGCGGAAAGGTGATTTTTACTTTGATTTAATAAAATTATATTTCATGCATTCAATTAAATAAAAATCATATTTTAAAATTAAGTTAAATGTAATGCATGCTAAATAAACCTTAAATATGAGTCTCATGCTACAAAATAAAATAGTCAAAATAACAAAATTTATAAAAATAAGCCTAATAATACTTTCATTAAAAAAAAACATTTCCAAGACCTCCGTATGCCGCTTTCTAACCTGATGGGTTATCTGTAAAGATGGAAACAAAATGGGGAGTGAGCTATATAACTCAGTGTGAGTTCCATCACAAGAAAACCAGTGCAACAGTAGACAAAACATTCTGAAAATTAACTTATAAGATAAATCACAATTAATTAGAAATACAAAATATCAGTAATTCGGAACAACTAATCAACATAATGTTTCAATGTTCATAGCCATGTAATTGCTTATGAATGCAATGTAAGTTTGGTTTAACAGTAGAAATGTCTTACCCCACCGCTACACACCACAGTAGGAGTTTCTGAGAACTCCTCTACCTTTACACCACATTGTGGATAAACCACTGATCATTGCAAATGACCTGCTAATGATAAGATATATTGGTGGATGAACCATCCGTCTGTGCATATAAAAGCTTCTAATACGTTGCGGATGAACCACTGGTCGAGCAAATGATTGCTAACTAAAATATGTCGTGAATAAACCACTAGTCAAGCAAATGATTGCTGACTAAAATACATTGTGGATAAACCATTGATCAAGCAGAAAAACTGTTGACTACTTCCTTCGTTCAAAATGTCCCACCCTATGCAATATGCAATATAACATGGCAATAAATACACATTTTTCAATAACAATTTATGCGGAACATTATCATGCTTATCAAGCAATTTAGTAAAACAATTTGGTTGTATGCTTTGCATACATTTGGCTAACGGTATCAGTGGCATGTTCACATGCTTTTGGAATGCTTAAGATCATGCATAATCAACTTAATATTACTTTATACAATTCTAATCATGGCATGTCTCATATGCACATCATAGTATGTCTGCCAGTCAATCACGATATAAACCAACCCTAATTATGTTAGAACATATAACAATTTTGCATACTATGATCTCAAATCAATCATATCATCACTAAAGAGTTTACTCATCAAGTTTTATGCAAACAAGCACAAAACACATAGACTTGGTTTAGATTCCACATAGGCTTGTAGATAAGGTTCGCATGAATGTTTGCATTGAGGGTTCACATGAGTGTTCGCAATGAAGGTTCGCATGAGGGTTTGCAGTACAATATAATTAAAGGTTCACATAACAATTTTACAAAAGGGTTCACATAATAGTTAAAAGGATTGCATATCAGCTTTAAAAGGAATCGTATAACAATTCATTAAAAAGGGTTTGCCTAACATTCACTAAGGCGTTTGTTGGGATATGTGTCCATATTGTAGTAAACTTGTAATTGTTTTCTATGTATTTGAACGATAAATAAATAAATTTCACATTTCACTATTATGTCTTTTATATTTTTGTCTTTCATATTTTGCATGCCTAGCGAAATTGTGACAAGCAAATATTAGCTCATTGATTGCTTAAGTTCAAACTGATCATAAGTGGCATTGTAAGAACATTTACATTTTGAGAAAGACAACTTACTTCAGTAGATAATCTAAACGAGTCTTTAATATTATAAAAGAATCAAAGTGAGCATTTGATTCAAATACTAAGAAGGATTATTATGTTGTTTACAAATTCAATTGAGGAGATTGTTAGTCTTGGCTATAGGAGCAGTTGACTCCACAAGTAGAGATATAGATGTATTCATTAACAAAATGATACATTGGATTGAACCCAAGATGAATTAATTCTAAATCTGTTTCTGAATTAATTCACTTGTGACATTCATGGTGTGATTTACCTAAATCCTGAGTTAATAACTAACCATGCGTATGTAACTCTTGTGCTTTGATATAAGTGGAGGCTTATGCTCTAAAGATGATCGAGTTGATAGCCGGTATGTTGGGTACATGACTTGTTTATGGCATGTCTTTACTAGAAACAATGGAATGTAGAGCTCAATTAAAGAGTTAAAGATATCCTCACATTGGCATTGTGTGGATTGATAAATATGAAATGTGGCCACGGGTTGATTTTTCTCAAACGAACAATTTATCATAGTCATTTGTTGGCAGTGATTATTTTAATCTTTAATAAGATAGAATGGAAACAATTAGATAAAATAGGATTGTATTAAGTGAACGTATTTAACTGAAAGGAATTAAGGATATCATATAAGGGTAACACACACATGACGAGGTCATTGGACAAAACAGTTGGATGAATTACTTTCGTAAATAGTATACAATAAGGAGTTTTCAGTCATGGTACTTCTTGTGGACTGACTTAATGACTAAGTAAGTGCGAATTATTGGAATGATGCTTTTGGACATAATTTCAATTACTAGAGTCTAATTTTATATGTCAAATTGATCTCTCCGCTTACTCAACAAAAGCTCGATCGAACTGCTTTTGAATTAGGAAAAAATTCTACGACTTTGGAAATAACTTAATTGAGTCAATTTATTTGATGTGGAATTAAATTGAGTAGTCGTAAGAATTGTTCAACTAGAGAATTTGATTAAATGATTTTCTTAAAAAATTAATTTGGAAAATCTAAGTGATTTTTGGGAAAATTAATTTTGATCAAGTAAAATTAAATTAATCAAATTAATTAAAATTAATATGATATTTTTAGAAATTAATTTTAATTAGTCCAATGGGTAATTAAACTTGAAAATTGGACCTGAGATCGTAAATTGGGCCCTGAAGCCCAAAACCGAGACCAAGACCCAAAAACTGGTTGAATCGGGTTTGATATGTGAAACTGGGTCGACAATCCAATTAATGGCTGGACCGGATCGATAGGGTCATCATTGGCCCTGACCAAACCAGACCAGCTCGGGGTACCGGTAGCTGCGATGGCGGCATTTCGATGGTCGAAAAACGGTCGGCGACAGTGGGTCTTTGGTGGTTGAGCATTGGAAGAATGAGACTCCTATTGGGACTCTACCAGAGAATTTGAATTCAGATTAACTATTTCAAAAATAATATTATTTTAATAGATTTAATACTAAATTTAATTTAATACTTATCTTAATAGTATTTTATTAATTTAATATTAAAATGATTATCTTAATATTAAATTTAATTTAATAACATTAAATTAAATTTAATATTAAAGTAATTAAGTTTAATTATAGTTGAAATCTCTAAACTCTCTCTATATAAAGAGAGACTTGAGACATTATTTTTCACACACTTGAATTCAAGAGACAGTTGTAGAGAGAAAATTATCTGAAGAAATTATTTTAGAAAATTTCTAGAGATATTTTTCTTTTTTACAACTTGACCCAAAAGTTTAGAGAATTGCGATATTACCTGACTGGTAATTTTTGTAAAAGTTTTTCTAATTCGAAGCGAGCCCACATTCGGCAGACGTGAGTTTGGGGATAGTAGAGAAGACTACTTAGTCGAAGCGTTCATTCTAGACAAATTGAAAATGTACAATTTTGATTAAATGTTTATTACTTTAGATATCACAACCAAGCTATTATTTTGAAAAACTTTTTTAAAACTCTGATTTTTCTTTAAATTTATTTTTCGTTTCGTTTTCCAAACCTAATTTTCCAACAGGGTTCGCATAACATTCATTAAGGGGCTTGCATAACATTCACTAAGGGTTCGCATAACATTCACTAAGGGGTTCACATAATATTCACTAAGATGTTCGTATAACATTCAGTAAGGGATTCGCACAACATTCGCTAAGGGGTTCACATAACATTCACTAAGGGGTTTGCATAACATTCATTAAGAGGGGTTGGGCAGTCTAAACGGGTGGCACACACGCCCATGTGGTAGGTCTTGTAGTCTGGGCTATGTTCGATTTTGCCTCGATTTCCTCGTAAAAGAACACACACCTGATTTTTAGGGTTTCGAACGATGATCCTCATATCCAAGTCTGACTTGGGATACCTACAATACGTCTTACGATAGAAAAATACACAAGAGTTAGTGTCGACTGGCTTGCTCCGAGCCTTGTGGACTAGAGGAATGGGCGGATTGGTAAGAAAATGGAAATTTCCGTTAGATTCTGCAATCTGATTTTGTTGGGTGCAAACCAGGATGTGCGAAGCTCTGAGCTTTGCGAAGGGGGCATTGCAATGCCTGAGCATCAAGGTTAGATAGGCGATGGAATGATATTGATTGGCTCACTGGAATAGAACCGTGATGATGATTATTAACTGGTCATTCGGGGCAACACCGTGACTACGATTTATAGGTTCCATAAAGCAACATCGTGATAATGGTCTGTAGGCTCTATGGGGTGACACCCCAACGATGGTAAAATCTTTAAGGGTAACACCTCAAAAGCGGTTTAAAGGTGTAAGACCATAGTTCGGTTATGGCAACCAATAGAGTCCATCGGAACAATAAAAATTGGGTAGTCCACCAGGACAATAAACACAGGGTAGTCTGTCAGGATAATAAAAATGGGGTAGTCTATTGGGACAATAAACACAGGGTAGTCCGTTGAGACAATAAACATGAGGTAGTTCGTTAGGACATTAAACATGGGGTTACATGTATAAGACCATAGCTCGGCCATGGCAGCATGTGCTGTCCACAAATCAGTAAACTGAGAAACCTGCTAAAGTATAAAGAAGAAGTTGCGTTGTGACTTGAGCAGCCAGTCATCAGATAGAATGGGCTTGGCGCGTTTAGGGACACAGGCTAACAGACAACTAGTGGGATTTGTCAAAGGTAATGAGGATTACAACCTAGGAAGTGTACTAACTTAGTTATACGAAAAAGGAGAGAAAGATTCCTTAAACAAGATGGTAAATATAATGTTTGCCAAGGAAAGTCTGCCAAAAAAGTCACGAATTCTATAATGTTTAAGCATATACAGGTTTAAATTCGAGTCGACAAAAGGTAGGTAAATGAGTAGACACCAAGAGTATTCATGGGAGGAAATGTCAACTAAAGGCTAAATGACTGAAAAAGTTTGCCACAAAATAGTAAGAAGCGGAAGCCCATCAGGACCATGAAATACTAAAAAGATCTTGAAGGTCTACTAGCGGTGGAAACTATCAAGAGATACCCGGGTAAGAGATAGTTCGTTGGGAACTACTGGTCAATCAAAGTATCTAAAGGTAATGGACTGAAAGAACTATACCATGGGGCTACATTGAGGTCCCGAGTCCACTAAAGAAAAGTAGGTATCAAGAAGACATTATTTAGGGTAAAGGTTTAGGCTAATGAACCGCGGTCAGGGTGATTATTTGTATAACCACAATTAGGGCGAGATCTAGTCTGCTAAACACGGTTGTTGTATGTGCGTTAGATTTTATAGAGGTCAGGGCCATTTAAGTTCACAGAATTTCCTTATGAGTCCTAAGAGTTTTACTCTACGCACAAAATCTCTTCTCTTAGAATTTAAAGCAACCCTTTTAAAGTTGAATGAAGAGACTCACTAAGTTCCTTTGAACTTATAGAAATTCTAGCTGACATGGTAGGAAAGCCCCCCAGTTGGGCGAGCTTTCTCTAACAAACTTACTATTCCCGGGGTAAAAAAGCTTGACGCTTCGAATAATTTGGACGCTTTAAACATTTCTTTAACACGTTTAGGATATGTTCCAATGTGCTTTGAAGGTTTTCCTTTATAAACAAACCTTTCCATGCAGTTATAAAATGGCTCTCACATACCAAGCTTCATCATCCCTCACTCATATAATTTCTCTCCAGTCCTTTCTATTTCTCCACTATAAACCATTTTTCGGTCTTAAAAATTTCAGTTGCTAAAAATATTTGGTTTACGTTAGAGGTATTCTTGAGTTGTCAGTGATGCGATATCGCTTCGAGCTGCACACATTTCATATATCATGACGAGAAGGGATCATTGCCTCCAAATCCTATCCTAGGAATGTCGAGTATGGGGTGATTTTATTTTCTACGGTTAAGGGTAGAAGTCGACATGGAGGCCTCAATCAACGACCGTTATGCTGTAATGGATCGAGATATAACTGGGGAGCAAGTTGATAGTTGTTACGTGGCCATGAGCTCAATCTTTTCAAATGCCTGAAAATGATGCCCTATAAATACCTCACAGAAGTTTGAGGGCATATTCATATGGAAAAACTCTGGGGCTTCTAGCTATAATAAGTGTAATTTTTTTTCTCCATTTCCAAGGAACCAATACCTTTAATCTTCCTTCTTATTCGAAGGCCGGCACCGTTGTGGACGCAAGAGGACTCTTAAGTGGGGAGCGATTGTTGCAGTGTAGTAAAGGTGATGCTCCTTTTGGAGCGATGATTGTTGTCGTTATTACACAACCCATTAATAACTACAACCACTATCGTGCCGACTCGAGTTTGACCTTTACTGTGCCGGAACATCTACTCTCCTCTTGAGAGCCCTCTTGTGTCCACCTCGGTGTTAGCCTTTAGACAAGAATGAAAGGTTAAAGATATCGACTGCTTGGAAATAGAGAAAAAAAAATTACGTTGATTACATCGGAAGTCCTTAGAGTTTTTCCGTATGATTATGACCTCAATATTATGTATGATATATATAGAGCATTGTTTGCGGATATCCAAAAAGCTTGAACTCTTGATCACCTAACAACAGTCACTTGGCCCCCTGATTATACTCGAACCTATGATCGCATTACGACTGCCGACTGGGATCTTCACGTTGACTTCAAACTCTGATCGTATCAAGCATTATTACCCCAAAACCAGATTTCCCTAATTAATTTTAAAATCAACCTAAAACACTAATTAATTAAAAAAACGGCCTCTTGACCTTATTTAGCAGTCTATTGACAATTTAATCTAATTTTACTTGTTTCTATTAAGCTATTTATGAATTGGTCCAAATTCCAATTAGTTCCAACAACGTAACAATTTGACCCAAATTCAGTTGTTGTAGTTGGTTTTAAATTTTACTTTTGTTTAGCCCTAATTAAATTCCAATTATTTAATTTTTAGAAAAAATGCAAAAATAGAAGAAACTCCTGCCCCAGCAGGCCAGCCAAGCCATTACAAAAAAATAATAAAATAAATATAAAAAAGGAAACTCCAGATCTTCCAAAACGACTTCATACAAGCAGGAAAAACGAATAAAACGACGTACGTTTACGTTCCTTTTTATTTATTTATTTATTTTTAAGCTTCCTTTTTCTTTCATCGATCTGCAATTTCTTAAGCAAGTTTTCTTTTTTTTTTTTCTTTCTCTCTTTAGATCTCCCTTTCCACAAATTCCTTTTACAACGCCGTCGTTTTTCTATTTGATCTACAGTTTCTTGAAAAATCATTGTGTGGATCCTTCCATGGCCTGTCACTGAAGCTGTTCGCCGCTGAATACGACACCTGTTAGTCGTTCTTTTTTAAGCTTTTGATTGTTTTGGCGAAGATAGTTTTTTGGGTTTTGAAAAAAGAATATTTTTTTTACTCAAAACTGAAGTTAAGTTAGTGTAAAGGGAAATTGAATTTTGGATTAGTTTATTGGAATTTCAGTTTTATGAATGATTTGTATAATTTGAATCTCAACTGTTTTTGTTTGAATTTAGATTAGTATCGAATTAAAGGAGCTGGATTTTAGGGAAATTAATCGGAATTTAGTTGAATTTTGATTGTTTTAGAGTGTTCTGGAAGTTTCTTTTGATTGTTAAACTGTGTATTATAGTTAAGATGCAAATATTAAGTGCTTAAAACTGAATAAATTTTTATTTAAATAAAGAAATAAAACACTTTTCGAGTTCAATTATGTTTATATGTGATCTTCAAATAATCTATTTTAACTATTTGGAAGTTAATTTATCAACTTAAGATTATGCTTTTATATAAGACTTTTGCCTTAGATTCATGGATGTGGTTGATTGTGGCTGGCATGGAAGTTAGCATTTCGGTGGGGAGGAGGGGGTGGAGGGGAGGGAGGTTGAATCAGCAATATTTCCTTTCAGTTGTGGGATGCATGGAATTATTGAGCATGATAATTTTGAAGGAAATTTTGAAATATTTAGTTTTTCTTGGTGCATTTGGTGCTGCTTGATTCTTGGTGATGTCTGTGGAAAATTTTTGCGTTTTCTGGGTGATTTGGCTATGAAGTTTACTGGTGTTTCATTTATTACCTTTTGTGAATGCTCACTAGTGTGGTATTACTTCTCCTGGCAGGGTTAATTGTGAGAGATTGCCTTTTCATAACATAGTCATAATATTGAACACCATGGGGACTGAAAATCCTGGTCGTCCAAATTTCCCCATGCGACCTTCTGCTACCCCTTTTGCTTCTGCTCCGCCAACTGTGAGACCTTTTTCATCATCTGGTCCTGTGGTGGGATTAGAAAGCAGCAATGTTAGACCTGCTCCACCAGGTGCACCCCCAACTATGACGCCTTTCTCGTCAGGTGGACCTAGACCACCTGCTCGTTTTAGTGATCCATCAGTTCCATCTCCGCCCTTTACATCTGTTCCACCTGCTGGGGCACCTTATCAGCGATTTCCAACTCCACCGTTTCCTTCAGCTGCTCAAACACCCCCTGCTCGTGCACCACCTGTGGGGCAGCCACCATTTCAACCTCCTGGGAGTCAAGTATCAGTGCCACCACCTTCTTTCCGACCGCAGACACAAGGTCCGCCAGTGCCAATGGGATCTCCACCACAAAATGTAAAATTTCCTCCATCCAGTGCAAATGTTCCTCAACCTCCATCTGATTCATCGTTTTCAGGGCCCAGACCCAATTTTCAGATGGCTTCCCCCCTTCCAGATTATTCTGCTACCAAGTCCAGCTTCCAGCCACCTTTTCCTGGATATCCAGGCAAGCAACCTGCAGTTTCACAAGCACCGTCACCTTTTGCTGCTCAGCAAGGAAGTTTTATGCCTCCTCCTGCACCGCCTTCTCCTTTTGCTAGTCAGCAAGGAAGTTATGCTCCTCCTCCACCAGTAGCACCTAACTTGGGCTACCAATCAAGGGACCAAATGCAGCATCCAGGCTCTGCACCTCCTACTGGCAGCATCCAAAGCTTGACAGAAGATTTTAGTTCACTCTCCATTTCATCTATGCCTGGATCAATTGAGCCAGGACTTGATTATAGAACACTTCCTAGGCCATTGGATGGTGATTTGGAGCCAAGTTCTTTCCTTGAGATGTATCCTATGAATTGTGATCCTAGATACCTACGGCTTACTACAAGTGCTATACCAAATTCTCAGTCTTTAGTTTCAAGATGGCATTTGCCTCTTGGAGCAGTTGTTTGTCCTCTTGCAGAGGCTCCTGAAGGGGTAAGTGCCTCAAGAATCATAATATTACTTTTAGTTGTTTAATAACTGTATTTTCATGAAGACTTAAGTTTTTCCTGTCAATTACTGTTGCTTCATGTTCAGGAAGAAGTGCCTGTAATTAATTTCGCTTCGACTGGTATCATTCGTTGTAGAAGATGTCGCACATATGTGAATCCCTATGTCACATTTACTGATGCTGGAAGAAAGTGGCGTTGCAACATCTGTTCTTTACTAAATGATGGTAAACTCAACCTAGGAAGCAAACATATAATTCAATGTTGCAAGTGCAATGAGTCACATCAAGTTTTCTAGTTGTGACTGATGTTTATGGCCTCATTTTCCATGCCATACATTCTTTTATCTTTTATCTGCATTTTTTTTTCTCTGGAATATCAAATATTACTGGAGGGCGGTGAGCTCATTACTCACATAGACTTGCAATAAAATATAACAGTTTTCTGCAAGGTTGCTCGTCATGGGCATCTCTCCTAACTTTTAACTGTCTCAATACACAGGTAAACTGCAAACTGCAAAATGTAATTTTCAATTTACTAATAGGTGCAGTATGGAGTATCACATAACATGTCAACTAACATGTCAACTAACTTCTCTTTATGGGCAATGTAATTTTTGTTTATTTTTCTGTTGTGTCCAATTGGTTATACTGTGTGGCAGACTGGCTTTCTGTCCTGTGTAGATCTCTTTAATAGTTATTACAAAGCATATATGCTTATTTGATTCAACTTCCATGTTCAGTTCCTGGTGAATATTTTGCGAACTTGGATGCCACTGGAAGAAGAATTGATTTGGACCAGCGGCCTGAGCTTCTAAAAGGCAGTGTGGAATTTGTTGCTCCAACTGAATACATGGTGCGGCCTCCAATGCCGCCACTGTATTTCTTTCTCATTGATGTTTCAATATCTGCAGTAAGAAGTGGTATGATTGAGGTGAGCACTTCCTTTAAGGCAGTTGATTATTTACTAGAGTTTGTTTAATAAAGGATCGTGCTATTCTGATAGGGATTTATAAAGGCAGAGTTTTCTAATTGTAATGTGAATTAAGAACACGTGAATTACGGTTGAGGATTCTGTCTTGGGTTATCTAGTGTTTGTCTGATGTACTATTTGAAAGTGATAGATGGGCTGGTTTTGCCACAATTTGGTCTCAAATATGTTTATCAAGTAAGATTTGCAAGACTCTTTTCCCTTGCCATGGAATCTGTTGGGAGAAGAGAAATATGGGTTAGCCTGGCTGCAATTATTACAGTGTTTGTTTAACATAGTAGAACTTGTTTAGCTGATTTTTTATCCGGGTTGTTATAGGCATTGTCCGGTCATACTGGATTAAACTATGGTCATAACATGTACCTTTATAAGTCTTGCTGCTCTTCTCTCCATTTTTTTCTCCTTATATTACTTATGCATGTAATAGTTTCTGCTAACTTGCAACATATTTCTTAGGTTGTTGCTCAAACTATACGTTCATGTTTGGATGAGCTGCCTGGTTTCCCCAGAACACAGATTGGTTTCATTACTTTTGATAGCACCATTCATTTTTACAATATGAAGGTAAGTGACATCTGGGATCAGTGGAAAAGTTTTCTGAGATGCCTTGATTCTCTCCATTCCAGTGAAGTACTTAATTACTATGCGGTTTTTGTCTTTGCAGTCATCTCTTACACAGCCTCAAATGATGGTAGTTTCAGATCTGGATGATGTATTTGTGCCATTGCCCGATGATCTCCTTGTCAACTTGTCTGAATCTAGAAATGTGGTTGAGACATTCCTGGATAGTTTGCCCTCTATGTTTCAGGATAATGTGAATGTGGAATCTGCTTTTGGGCCTGCACTTAAGGCTGCATTCATGGTTATGGTATGTTATTTTCTCCACCGTTTCTACAGTGAGCCTTCATTAATGATAAGATTCCTTCTAGTTTCTTGCTGATGTTTGCGTTATATATTTGGTTGTTTGGCAACCTGTTTATTGCAGAGTCAACTTGGGGGAAAGTTGCTAATATTCCAGAACACATTGCCTTCCCTAGGATATGGGCGCTTGAAGTTGCGTGGAGATGATCTCCGTGTGTATGGAACTGATAAGGAACATACATTGAGATTGCCCGAAGATCCTTTCTACAAGCAAATGGCTGCTGATCTTACAAAGTACCAGATAGGGGTTAATATTTATGCCTTTAGTGACAAATACACTGACATAGCTTCCTTAGGTACAAAGATCAGTGCCCTTTTTTTCATGTTAAAAATGATATAGATTTTTACAAGAGCTTTTAGTGATACTTGATGTCTCTTTTATGAAATTTTCAATGTAGGAACCCTGGCAAAATATACTGGGGGTCAAGTGTATTATTATCCAAGCTTCCAATCAAACATTCATGGAGAGAAGCTGAGGCGTGAGTTAGCCAGAGATCTTACTAGGGAAACAGCCTGGGAAGCAGTTATGCGCATAAGATGTGGAAAGGGTATGTAAATTCTTTTTTATTTATTGTTGTAGCTATTTGTAATTAATGCTACGTTTGGCTAGAGAATTATTTTTTCCACATGTTTAAGTCATTGGTTAACTATAAACTAATCACAATTGGTAATTTTTAGCCACTCGCATGACTTGTTTGTAGCAAAGAGAAGGAAAATTTTTCGCTTATTTTAAGAGGTCTTAATTTTTACTGGAGTTTTTACTCATCTTTCTAATTGCATGTTTAAATTTGTGTTAACTATTCTTTATTTTATATCTAACTATTTTAAAGCATGTGTTAAATATGCTTTTTACTCATGTTATTACACTAGTAACCAAACGTTGCATTCATGCCATGTAGCCATAATTCCAATGTAGTTGGGTTAGCTAGATTTTTTTCCCCTTCCATCTGTATGCTGGCATGGGGTAATGCTCATATAAAATGCTATTACGCCCCATGTTTTTTTGATAACAGAGCAACTTATTCATGTTATCTGTTACTTTGCACCAGGGATTCGGTTTACATCTTACCACGGCAACTTTATGCTGAGGTCCACAGATTTACTAGCACTTCCAGCTGTAGACTGTGATAAAGCATATGCAATGCAGTTATCCCTTGAGGAGACACTTCTTTCTACTCCAACAGTATATTTCCAAGTTGCTTTACTGTATCCTTCAAATGGCTTGCTTATTATATCAGTTTTAATTTGTTCGATTATTCCCTTGTCAGCTGAAACTGATTGTTTTATAAGTGGAAAACGATATGGATTACTGATGTTTCTTTAACAGTTTAAAGATATACTGCATCTTGTGGAGAGAGGCGTATCAGAGTACATACAGCAGCTGCCCCTGTTGTTACAGATTTGGGGGAGATGTACCGCCAGGCTGACACTGGTGCCATTGTTTCTTTGTTTTGTAGATTAGGTGAAGTTAATCCAAAGTCCCTCTGCAAGAGTCCTATTTGTTTTGGTTGATCTTATTCTTATGTTTTCTAATTGACGTATGTTTTGCAGCAATCGAGAAAACATTGACCAGTAAACTTGAAGATGCTAGGAATTCTTTGCAACAAAGGATTGTAAAAGCGCTCAGAGAATACCGCAATCTTTATGCTGTGCAGCATCGGTTGGGAGCTAGGATGATCTATCCAGAGTCTCTAAAGTTCTTGTGTTTGTACGGATTAGCACTCTCTAAATCAGTACCTCTAAAAGGAGGATATGCAGACGCTCAGCTTGATGAACGCTGTGCAGCAGGTTTCACCATGATGGCATTACCCGTTAAAAAGTTGTTGAAGCTTTTATATCCTAGCTTGATTCGAATCGATGAATATCTTTTGAAGGTGAAATATTTGAAACCTTTAAATATATTGCAATAAAGATGTAGATTTTGCAAACTGAACATAACTTATGTTTCATATTTGCAGCCATCCGCTCAAGCTGATGATTTCAAAAACATCATGAAGAGATTGCCTTTGCTCGCAGAAAGCCTAGATTCAAGAGGCCTTTATTTGTATGATGATGGCTTACGCTTTGTTATTTGGTTTGGTAGAATGCTTTCACCCGATATAGCAAGGAATTTACTTGGACCAGAGTTTGCAGCAGAATTATCGAGGGTATGATCTCTTCTTGATGAAACTATTCTGATATGTTTAATCTGTTTTAGTGACCATTTTATGGATTAATGAAATTGATATCATTGTCGGTAAATATATAAGATTTGCTTCAAATGCTAGCCTTTATTATTATACGAACTTGTCTTTAAGAGACTGCGGGATTGTAATCTTGCTCATATTTTTCTGCAGGATAATGTTAGTATTTGAAGTTGAATGCCTCGTTATGAGGTTTGTACTTAACTGGTTCTTCATGTTGTCTCTTTAATATCAGGTTACGCTGACCGAGCATGATAATGAAATGTCAAGAAGGCTGATGAAGATATTAAAGAGACTAAGAGAGAGTGACCCTTCGTATTATCAACTTCCTTATCTTGTAAGACAAGGTGAACAGCCAAGGGAAGGTTTCCTGCTGCTTGTAAATCTTCTTGAGGACCAGATGGGCGGTACCGTTGGTTACGTCGATTGGATAATGCAAATACACCGACAAGTCCAACAAAATGCATGATATACGGGTAATTGTTCAAGAGGTTGCTAAACTTTCATAGAATCTTCTTGAACTTAAGAACAACTATTGTTCCTTTCATTTGGGATAACTTTTAGTCTAGTTTTTGGTTTAGACAAGCAAGTTTTTAGAGTCAGGTTCTTTAGTCAGTCTGTCTCGGAGTTAATGGTGTTTTGAGTTAGGGGCTTCTTTTTATGGAATTACATTGTAATGAATCATCATTTGCTTTCGATTCTGATTACTTCAAATTCCACAGGAGTTCATCATCTTGCGTCGTAAAATTCATCTGTATTGTCCGGTTTCCTCTGGAGCTTGTGTGTTGAACCTTGCGTCGTAAAATTCATCTGTATTGTCCGGTTTCCTCTGGAGCTTGTGTGTTGAACCGATGGAACCGATCGGTCCGAAGATTTGCAGGAAAGAATTTTTTGTTCATTACGAAATTCAATAACTAGGAAAAGAGAGAAAACACCTGTGCTTCTAGCTATTCGTTATTGCAGTGCTTGAGAATTTAAGTTGGAAAACAAATTATTGTATGTGACATTTAAATTATTGCCTTGCAATTTTTTGGGTTTAGAAAAAAGAAGGTGGTATGGACATTTGCCAAAACGCTGTCATGTTTTAGCATGCTTTAGAAATTGGAGTCCTAAATTTTGTGTTAATTTTCCCACTTCCCGAAGACATCATCACGATAAACGTCTTTGTGACTCTAATTCATATCCCTACCTAATAACCCATAAATCGTTTAAGGAGTTAATTTTTGTATGTGAGATAAAAAAGTAAATAAGCTTTTTTTTTTGTTAAAATTAATATTTTTTTAAACGTATATGTATTTGCTTTCTATAAAATAATTGAATAAAAATATTTAAATTGATAATGTTAGTTTTCTGTCTTCCATATTAATATTTAAGCTTGAATTCACAAATTAATATTATCAATTTAAATATTTTTTCTTCAATTATTTTATAGAAAGCAAATACATATACCTTTTAAAAAATATTAATTTTAATATTATTCAAAATGTAAATATAATGATCTCAAAAATTATTTAAAGCAATTATATCCACTTATATTCTTTTTTAATTATACAATAGTTTTTTAATTTTAGTCTAAAATACACAAAATATATTATAATGTCGCAAAATTAGTAGGAATATACTTGGCTATGTAAATACTTTACTATTTTCAAATAATTGATTTTTTTAATTGTAGATACTAATTATACAAATATGAAAATAGAATAGAGCTAGACATAAGTACCAGAACTTGTGAATTCTTTACTTTGAGACATTTAAGGCTTTGAAAAGTAGTTTAGCAGACACTTCAAAAAAAAAAAAAAATTTCTCATATTAACATCACCTTAGTATAGCATAAAAAAAAGTTGAACCATACTAGTATGTTGCATACCTCATAACTTTATTCATACATAGAATACATGGAACTGGGATGATCCTTATTTTGAAGAACACATATAAGAAGGGGATCTTAATCATCTTAATGACATAGATTCGGATGATGATGATGAACTCGATTAAGGACAAATAGATGATGATAAGGAGCATATGTTAAATTTTAAAGAGGGAATAACCCAACAAATCTGGAACACTAGAAAAATTAGATAAAATTTCATATGATATTTATTTTTCTTATTATTTTTATTAGCATCGAATTATCCGGTACTTTTTAATACTAACATAATACATATGATCATTTTGATTTTAATTTTTGTTACTTGTTTAATTATTTTTATCATACTAATAATTTTCTATAGTAAATAGTATTTTTTAAAATATAAATTATGTAACTATGTATTTACAATTTGTACTATTAAATATGGTATAGAAAATTATGATGTAATTACACTTTGTCAGTCAAATACATCTATAGAATTACAATTCTTTGTCACTACAAGAGAATGCAATTATTACCTTAATAATTACACTTTCATTCAATTATTTTATAATGTCCAATGATGCGTCGTTGAATGCACCAAAATATGTCCTACTCCCTGTAAAATAGCGAAAATAACAGTAAAGGGTAAGTAGGGTCGAATCCACAGGTATCGGATTATACAAATGCCTGTTTTTTGAAATCCTGGGCAGAATCGTGCCCAAGAAAACCTGCGTTCCTGGAAAAATAAAAAAAGAATTAATAATTTTTGATCTGGAAAAAAAAAATAATAAAAACTGAATTTAAGATGATTTGAAATTACGAAAATAAATTGAGAAAAATAAATAAATAAATGAAAAGGGTTTAGAGAAAAGTGTCTTATGTGGAGAGATTCCAGCCTCTGGTTGTCTCGTTCCTCCTTGGGCTCCGTCTTCGGCTTTTGGATGACCCTTCTCTGCCCAGGTAAGCCAGTTATAGTGGAAGAGGACGCCTACGACCACCAACTCCAAGAGTTTTAACTTACGGATTTAGGGAGCCTGACTCTAGCTTGCTATTGCCCTTGTGGGGTCATTTATGCTAGATCAACGTTTCCCAATGGCGAATCCACGCCATTTTGTCTCTTGGCTCGCTAACCTCTCGACGCAGTAAGCTCACGAACCGACGGTGCAATCCTCCCAAAACACACAAAGCGGCCGCCTTTGCATACGTTGAAAGGGTTACTTTTAAAGGGACCTGGACGGAAGCGTCAGCCCTGTAATGCGGAGAAACGATGAATACTTGGGTGAGAAAGTTGAGTGCGGGTTCTAAGCCTCAAGAACCTTTTTCTGGGGAATTCGACAACCTTCGGCTAGATGGAATTTAGTGACTCATATTTGTGGTGGAAAAATAAATAAAATATAAAAATATGAAAAAGGGAATTTTTTATTGAAAGAAATTAAAGGAAGCACAAGAACATATGGGAGAGGAGTGTACAGAAAAAGATGAACAAAACAAATGAGCTACTCCATCCCCTATTTATAGTGCTTAGAGTAGATAGCCTAATTCTATTCAAACTCTCAAAGATAATTACAATTTAATTAAAGATAAATAGGAATAAATAAAGAAATCAAATAATCCTAGATAATTAATATTAGGATAATTAAAATAGAATTTTGATAAAGCAAAGTCTCTTCTTTTCGCATTTCAGTCCCTCTGCCCTCCATGTTTGCACTTTTGGCACCATCTTTTCCCTTTGTTGCACATTGGTCCATTTTTATCTTTAATTTCACGATTTTGGCCCTCAATTTTGCATTGGTCTCCAATTTAGTCCCTACGAGATAAAAGTCCATAAATAGCCCAAATTAGTAGAGTCACATTCGAAATTAATATACAATCAGCACATAAAAACATGTCGTTCTAAAGTGTTATCATCCAACAAACCTTAAAGAATAATTTTCATAATTATAAATTTCAACTAAAATATAATTAAAATATCTCAAAGAAAAAATAATAATAATAACATTTAATTATTAAAAAAATGGGTAAGATTACAAATTTACCTTAATATATTTATCTTTTAATTTTGAATCATGTTATTAAATGATACAAGAATTTCTTTTAAAAAATTTAAAAAAAAAAAGTAAACGCAATTTAATTAATACATACAATTAATTTGTCCATCACATGCACGGGTACGAAAACTAGCTTATTAATAAGTGACATTACATAATTAAATAATAGATAATTATTTAATATACTAATGATGAAAATTTTTAATTCCACAAATAAGATTAAGGTTTAATCATGCATTTTTAAATTATATTTTAAAAAAATAAAATATACAATAAAATCTCAACCCATTTATAAAAATATCCACTATACACCAAATAATTACCCATAACTTAGATATAAAGGAATAATTAAAAAGAATGGTGGTGGAACATGCATATATTACCTTCCCATAATACTATTATAATAAGTTGACTTCCTTAACCATATATATATTTTCTAAGTAAATTTCTGGAATTTATATGCAAAATTCTCTTTCTCTCGATTAATCGGTAAATATAAATATAGGAAGAATTAATGTGAGTAAAACTCGATTCGATTCGAAAAAATTGAAAAAAAAATTAAATTTTGAGTTAATCGAATCGAGTTATTCAAGTTATTTGAGTCAACTCGAATAAGTAATTCGAGTTTCGAGTTCGAGTCGAGTTGAATTTTACAATTCAAATAACTCGAATAATTTGAATAAAAGATTGGTGTACATACCCCTTTGGTCCTTGTCAATTTTTAAAATGAACAATTTGAACAAAAAAAAATTCCAAATACTTTTCAAAAATTCAAAAAATGTATAAAAATTATAATTTTTTATAAATAATTCCAAAGAATATATAAATAAAGTTAAAATTTTAAAAAATTTTCTAAAACAATAACTTTAGGGACTTAAATAAGTTAATTAATGATTCAAGTTTAACATACTAAAGTATCTTATTATTATTTTTTTCAAATATATATGGTTTCAAATTTATGTGTTCTAATATGAAATTAATAATACTATAATAAGATTTTAATTTAACATATTTAATTTTTTAATTTAACTCGAATAATTTCACTCAAGTCAACCTTCATAAACTGTTCTTTTTGACACAATGCCTAGAATTAACAATAGCCCCTCCCCAGTCCATAAATAAAAAGATAATGCGCTTTAACGTACTTGACCCCACATCCTCCTGTATTGACAATAATGCCCATATAATCGAGTTTAGACTCAATCAGCAACATTAATGAGTTTTTTCTTATTTTTTTAATATGCTAATGTAGTTAAACTTTTTTCTACAATTCATATATGAGTGAATATTTGGTACATTGACAATGTGTTTTTTTATTCTACAAACAACATTAAAAAAATTAACATGTGTCTTCTCACTAAATTTTTTTGACAAGTGTCGCTTTTTTTAAAATATTTAATTTTTAAAATATTTTATTATACTTTTATAGGACACTTGTCAACTCTTTTTGCGGAGTCTAAAAACTTCAATGACAATATACCAAATAATTTCTCTTTATACATTTTAAAATTTATCAAAATATACTTCAAATTTTTGTATTTTTTATGTATGAAATTTAGTCCTGTTTTTAATTTAATACTTTTAAATTTTTTTATTAAATTCAGATTTATTATTTCTTTCTTTTTGTTACAAAATTACCAATTGAATATTTTTTATTATAAAGTATTATAGCAATAAATTTAAAAAACAACCGGTTTTATTAATTAAATGGGAATTTGAAAATTGAAAAGATAAAAAGAAATTAAAATATTGAAAATAAAAGTACTAAATTTGAAATATAAAACTTGGAACATGGTGGTGAGCTGGACCATGCATACGTGTCTATTATGCCCACCGTATTATTATATTACTTTTGACTTTCTTAACGGTGAAAGTTTTTTTGTTAAGTTGGATTGGATATATTAATAATTTTATTATTAAATAGTTTAATTTAATTTTTATATTATTAAAAAAATAAAATAAAATAAAATTGAAATAATGTTAATATTTACTGTTAAAAAATTGATATGGAAATATCCATATCATGGAGGAAAGGTTATTGATAGTTGGAAGTGGAATGTGATAATGTTCTCTTAGTTGAATTGATTTTAGCTGGTGGAGCTGCAGATAGTCATTTGACTGAAATGTATCTTATTCATAATCCGAGTTTGCAAAATACAGTAGCTGATCATATGGCCAAATTTATGGCGACTAATTCTACAGCAATCAGCTAGAAGTTTAATTGAGGTGGATTATGTTATTGTTTTGAGTCACTAGTATAAAAAGCTCTCTCTTTTTCTACAAAAAAAAAAAATGATATGAAAATTCTTTTTTCACAATCTAACTTAAATAAAATTTCATTTACAGAATTATAAAAAGCTTTCAAAATATTAATTTTATTAATTGTAAATGTTTACTCTGTTGTAATTTAAACTTATTTAAAAAATTTTAATAATATAAATATAAAATTAACATATTTAATTATAGAAAAATTAATTTAATTCAATCCTTATATATATATATATATTCCTTTATCTCCAATTTCCACTTGCTGTGCTGAATTAAACTAATGAAAATTAAAAAAAAAAAAAAACTAAAGATTGAATGAATCATCAATGATTCACATGCACATGCAGTTCCTTATAGTCTGGAAATATTGTATACATATAGAGAAATTTCATCTCTTCAAACTCTTCAATTATATTTGATTTTAGCCCATTTTTTGAAGGTTATGATTATGATTGCCTTACAAATCATTCATGGTTATCTCAACATAATATTGTGAGCGTCAAATATTAATATGTACATAACTATGTTCAAATTGGTTTATGCTAAATTGAATTTACTCAAATCCACACAATACATAGAGACTAACCTATTGGTAACATAAAACAGAGCAAAAAATAAGGAAAAAGAGCAGGCCTATAATTGGAGTTACAAATGCTAATCAACATGACATTATTGCTGGTAGTAGTGTGCTTTTAGTTTCACATGATAGTACAAGGAGCTGGAGTAGGATCAGGAACCACTCTATAATATTCAAACGGCGGTGGTTGACAGTATATAATTTGAGGAGACTTGGGCTTTGGCGGATCTGCTGGTTTGGGTTCATCTTTCACTTCTTCAACTATTTCAATGCTTGCATGACAAAGCTTCTTCCTTAATGCCTCCGTCAAACATGCTGCATCCATCCCATCACCTAATATCATTAGCTTGTCCTTTTCTGGTCCATGTAATGCCACCGATGTCACCCCTGCCAATCCATTACAAGAACTTATAAGAACACATCAATGGTTTCATTAATTATGTTTTTATTTGGTTGAATCAGTAGATTCATTGTTAAAACATACCATATGCAACAGCGGCTACTTTTAAAGCTTTTTTTCGGCATTTGCTGCAATGCATTGACACTTTAAGAACTATCTTTTGCTGCACATTTGAAACACAAGTTAAACATCAGAATTTTGAAGACCCTAAGATGTTATTTTTCATTGAAGAAAGTTAAATGTATATAAAAATGTTGATATAGAGGAATTGGAGAGGAGTTGGCGGAGGAAAAAGACGGTTCACCCTAAGAGGGGCAGAGAGCCGCTGCAGAAGAAGGGTGGTTAGGGAGATGGAGAGAGAAAAAGTGTCTTCTCTTCCTTTCTAATGAGGCGAGAGAATTTTTATACGAGTAAGCATCTCATAGGTGAGTGGCTCACATCCTTGTCTCCTAGTGGTGGTGGCGGTATAACCTTTTGGTGATGTGACAATTTAGAGTGGTTTCACTTCAGCCATGTAGTCTAAGTGATACTATGGTTGTAAGTAAGAGTGTTATAAGCCTTGAGATTTGAGTACTCGCATGTAAGTAATCTATAAACAATTTCTACCAAAGAATCAATCTATTATTCAATAGATATCACTTCAAATATTTCTTCAGAAGTAATCATCTCCGTCAACAAAGAACATAATTTGCTATATACTATACTATACCTTCATATTCTCGAGCACCGAAAAGAATGTAGCTTCTAGACAATTAGGCTTTTCCAATAGCTGATCACTTGAAAATTAAAGTAGCCATTGGTAGCTCTTTATATAAGGTCATGACATCTAAGGTTTAAACTCATACATAATATATTATATATATAAAATATAATTTAATGAAAGTTTAAGAATTAAGTTAGTAGATGATCCATAATTTATGGGTTCAACGCCAAGAGCTAACATATTCAAAAAAAAAAAAAAAAAAAAATCTTTTGTAGTGTTAACTCAATCTTGAGTTAAACACATTACTTAATTAAATATGTTTACAAAAGTCAACTATTATTGTAGTGATTAGTTGTTAACAATGTGAAACGAATATTTTTTAAGAGTTTTAAGGACGTGATTGAAACAATATTGGAATTCATGTTTGAAAGTCAAATAGTTTAAAAATTATTTGGAATTTAGTCCATTTGGTTTTCAAATTTTAAAAATCTAAGTCCAATTGCTGACGCTGTTAAAAATGTTCTATTAGGTTCAAGTTTATTACAATGTCATTTTTTTTGTTACGTAATTATTAAGTGAGTATTTTTTTTATTTCAAAATATCGCACCATCGAATTTAATAAAAGAATTTTAACAGTGTTAACAATTCGACCTGAATTTTTACATATAAAAAGTAGATGAGTAGAGAGACTAAGTTCCAACTGTTCGAAGAGTATAAGAACTTGTATCATATTTTAACATACAAGTAGAGGATTAAACTTTTTAAAGTTGGCTTTGACGTATTGATCTTACGTGATGGCTGATCTCATCAAAGGTCCAACGTTTCCTATATCTTTGCAGTGCCAACTTTTACTAAATAAATACAATCATGAAAAAGGGTTCCAAGTAACATGAATAATAATATAAACAAGTTAAATGCACATAATGCTTTCATGTTTAGGATATTTTATGCATGTTTAAGAATTTTTTTAAGTAGGATTAAGGTATACTTAATATCATTTTACAATGAATCTGATTCATTGTGTCATAAATTAGTAATATCATGATTCAAGACCATTAAGTGTACACATGATCAGATTATCTATAATTATCACCATAAAAATTACAAACCCCAAATTGAAAAATGGAAACATGGTGAGTTAATTTCTTTATATATATAGAGTAAAAATACAAATAGTTTTACATACTTTTGTAATTATTTATATAATTAATATTTTAACGCTGTAACTATTATATTTCATGGTTTATTTATGTAGATTATGTAAGTCAAATTTGATCTAAATTTAAAATTTCTAACTATTTATTTTATGTAAAAAATTCAACTGTTGAATATATAATATATAGAGTATTTTAGATGGGGATGATAGAGATATCAGATTGAATCGGAAATTTATATGCATGATAAGTAAAATTATATAGATAAATTCAACAGTGAGATCATTAAAATATTAATCATATAAATAGTTATGAAAGTATGTAAAACAATCTTTAGTTTTTACATTTTTACACTAAGTGGATTTGATGGGAGTCTTACAGCCCAATTTCAGGCCCATAGATGTGATGGGCTTACACTACCTCAAGACCCAATAATAAGGTCAAATGTTAAACAAATCAAACCAAGATTTGATCAAAGACAATATGTGAGGATGTATCTTTTCGAGGAAAGAGAGAAATGATACATGCACAAAATGAGTAAAATTTATTGAAATCAATTCAACCAAACTGTTAATTTTCAAGCTGAAAAGATTAGTCAACTTGCAACAAATTTTTGGATGTGATCTAGGCATTTATGGGTTTAAATGTTTGAGTAGCGGTTCAAGAGCTATCTCTTATCTTCGAAACACATTTTGAATCACTCGATTTTGAGTGCATGAGCCCAAGTTATGATTATTTTAGTAAAGATTGTACGAACAAAATTTTTGGATGAGGATATTACGGAAAGTACGAGTTTTAGACTTTTTTTTCGAGTTTAAATCATATTGGGTTCGAGTTTCAGGCTTAATTTTTATTATACACGAGCCCAATTTTGTATTTATTAAGTTTTATTATTTTATTATTTATTGATTCCAACTTTTGAATAAATTTTAAGTATTTTTAGTTATTTAGGAGTTTTATGCCAATAAGAAAATTTAGTTTAAAACTATTTCTTGTTTAGGTTAAGTGAGTCTTAATAGAACAAAGAGTAGTCTTGCATATATTCAAACAATCACAGTAGAGCACATAGTCAACAATATCAATGTCTATATTAGATCATGACAGTTCAGTAAGGAGTATATATGCATGGGCATGTTCGAGTGTAAAATAGTAAGAGCTAAAGCTCGATGTGGATAAACCATCAGTAACAGTATGCAGTTAAACTGCCAATAGTTTGCAGACAAGCTGTGAGTAAGTTGAGATAAGTTGCCTGTACTTCAACAATAATCAAAGGCACAAATATACTGCTAAACAATAATGTGGATAAACCGCCGCTACTCCATAGAACTCCTCCGTCACCCATCAAATCTTAAAATCCATGTAATGCAGTATGACATGTAACAATGTAGCACATCATGCTTTATCGGTAACAATTTTAGTATGGTGGCATGCTTTACATGAAACAGTGATAGTGGTATGCTTGCATACATCAAATAAAAAGTATCGGCAACATGCTTTTCATGCATCCAATGAAAATAGTAACATTTAATGGCATGCATACATGCAGTCAATATACATTTCAGTAGACATACGTACATGTAGTCAGTATCAATGACATATAGCATACTTAACGACACTAGTCATAAAATGGCATGCATTTAGCCAACCAATTGATCAAACACACATTCAGCCTATATGTAAAGTACTTACAAAATCAGTTACCTCATTTTAAAGCCCTTTAACATTTGGCCAATTGGAAAACAATCAAACAACTTACAATGAACACCACATCAAACAAACAATAGCTAGGACCCACACTTGATTTCCTCAAATCCAATACACTGACGTAAACCCGCAACTTCTACGACTTCAATCTAGACCACAATCAATTAGATCTAAACACAAAACACACAATTATGATTTGGAATCGGTCTTTGACACCCCAATAGGGTTGGGCCAAAATAGAGAAAGAGATCAGCTTTACAGATATGGAGTCTGAAGTTCAATACTTACTCTATTTTAGCTTAAGATATTGTGAACAATTTATGATACTATTGCTGATCCGAACGATTTGGATCTGAACCTTCAATCAACAAACACACATAAAAGAAAGGAACATGAGAGATTCGACCATGACACAAGCATTAATCAAACATTACAGAAAATAGAAGAGGAGAAAAATGACATAGATTTGATTAAGAAAAACTGCATTTACACTACCCAATTAGATCTATAACAAAAGAAGTGCAAAACTGGAAGCCAAAAAAAAAAAAAAAAAAAAAAGAAAAAAAGAAGGACGACAGAGGAGCTTCAAGGAGCAGCAATGGTGAGAAAAAAAATGGCAAACCAAAAAATAAAAGGAAGAAAACAGAGGAAGTGGTGGCAAGAGAGGAATGAAGAGGAAGGAATAGTAGAAACAATTTTTCTTATCAGCCCAAAGCGCACAGAAAACAAAAGAAAGAGGGAAGATTGTGACGGTTTACAGAAAAAAAGAAAGAAAGAAGAATGTGGAGAGAGTGGGAAACATTGGATGGAAAAAATGGGAAGTATTTTTAGGGATATTTCCCTTATTTAAAAAAAAAAAACAAACAAATAAAATAATATTCTAACCAAATCCCCATATATCCAATTTGTTATTCACTTATATGATTGCTAAAAATTTAAATTTTACCCATTAAGATTCGAACACAAAACCTAAAAATAAGTTGAAGCCTTACCATTGAACCAATAAGTTCATTCTTAATAATAAAGTAACAAGAATAAAATATAACCTACATCTGAATAGCCAATTGAAAGAGCAAAAATTAACAAAACTCAAGAGAAGGGAATCAAACACAAAACCTCAAGCACACAACCAAGGCATTTAACCAGTAAACCAAATCAAACTACATAGAAAATTTGTAGCTGTGCTGGTAGAATAGATATAACGGGTGTATCGTTAGAATTGCAGTAAAACTGCCAGAGCACACTTTCTCCATCACATATCATATCCCACCCCAATGCACAACAACATACCAACATCTCATGCTACATATGATCATTGTGAAACAGATTTATGACATGCGTGAAACAAATTTATGAGATGCTTACACAAGTTTCATTAAAATAGATTATGTCACATAGCCTACATAGAGTTTTACTAATCAAAGTTATGCTTTACTAACATGCAAACGTTTCGATTACGTATTTTGCTGTCATACTAGATTACTAAATATCTACCTACCTGATTTCAAAAATCTCACTTTTGGCCGAAATGAGGCTAACAAATTGCCCAAAATGGGCCCACACGCCCGTGTGGCCCACACACCCTACTTGACCAGACCGTGTGGCCACATGATCTGCCATATGGCCTACCACACGACTGTGTGAGCTATACTGTTTCCCATAGGGCTTATCACACGGTCGTGTGACCTATAAGGTCTGCCACAAGGCTTAACACATAGCCGTGTGACCTACACGGTATGCCACAAGGCCTACCATATGACCGTGTGATGTACATGGTCTACCATACGACCAACCACATGACCGTGTGATGCAGTTTGCCAGCCTTAAAATTTTCACGAAATTCCAAATTTTTTGTGATTGTTTTTAGTGTTTTTGGGTTAGAAGACACACCTGAACACTTCTAATATGTTGTCTCAATAGCAGTAATTTTGGAATCTACACACGAAATCCAAATCGAACCAATTAACTAGTACACATACTAATACGACCTAAATAATCTATTCTTATAAACTAAATGAAACCAACCTTTAATTTGAACATTCAAACACTTACCCTTGGAAAAGAACAACAACACTTAACTCGCTAGAGGATCGTTGTGCATCTCACGATATTCCCTTATCAATACATGAATGTTTAAACTCAGCATTAAAACCAATTAAAAGTCCACTTAACTCCATGTGAACTGAAGAAGAAAACTACGTTACTACAACAAAATAATGACTAACATTTGCCAAGAGAAGACCTAAAAGCTGACAATGTAGAAATATGGCAAACCACAAACCAAAAGGAAGAAAAAAGAGGAAGTGGCGGCAAGAGAGGAATGAAGAGGAAGGAACAGTAGAAACAATTTTTTTATCAGCCCAAAGTTCACAAAAAACAAAAGAAAGAAGGAAGATTGTGAAGGTTTATAGGAAACAAACAAAGAAAGAAAAATGTGGAGAGAGAGGAAAACATTGGACGACAAAAATGGGGAGTATTTTTAGGGATATTTCCTTTATTTTTTTGAAAAAAAGAACAAAAATTCTAACCAAATCCCCTTTCAATTTGTTATTCACTTATTTGATCTCTAAGAATTTGAGAATTTGAATTTTACCCACATACCACTGTTTTGGCAGCATAGCTTAAGGGAAACAAATATTAATTTCATTTTACACATACAAGATTCAAACATGACACCTAAGGATAAGCTAAAGCCTTACCACTGAACCAGCAGACTCATTCTTGTTAACAAACTAACAAGAATAAAATATAACCTACATGTAAACAACCGATTGAAGGAGCAAATATCAACAAAAGTTAAGGGAAGGGAATCAAACACAAGACCTCTAGCACACAACCAATGCACTTAATCATTGAACCAAATCAAATTTCTTGACATAATTAAACCCATAAATTATAAAATTTCGGGCGTTACAACTCTTGATTCACTAACCCAATTTCTACTAACCCAGTTTTTGGGATGCGACAATATTTATTTCCCTAAAAGAAAATATAAGCACAATAAAAAAGGGAATATAAAATGAAAAGTGTAACGCCCTAAAATTTTTATTTATGTTAAAATAGGACACAACTGTATATCTGCTTCAGTGGTTAAGTGTTCTGGGTATGTGTGATAGTTCCCAAGTTCAAGCCTTAGCTTTGGCAAATTTTGGTATTTTTCTGATATAAGCCTTATCTTTGTTCAGTGGGCTTATATTTAATTATTTGTAAAATCATATCAGAATGGGCCTGCTGGTCTGGTGGTTAAATTGAGTATCAGTTTGCTGAAGGTCTGGTGTTCGAATCCCTGCGAGAGCGTGGGAGTCTATTTTGCTCGTTTGACCAAGAGAGTTACAGGAATTCTGAGCAGTGGAGATAATTAACAGATTTGGGAGGGGGGAAGTTGTCAGATTTTTATTTTGTTTTTCCCAAAATTTCGGTTCTTACCCTTTTCCTCTCAAAATTCTGACGTTCATGCTCTTCTCCCTCTTTTTCGCTTTCTTCTGTTGTTGTCAATACTTTTGTTCTACTCTAGTATTCCAGTTTTTCAGTTGCTTGTGTTCGGTAAGTAAGCATAGATTATTCTGCGAATAGGGGTTTCCTTTTAATTCGTTTTTGTATTTTTGATTCTTTCCAGTTGGAATCTTATTCGCTATTTTGGTAGCAGCAAACCAGGACGAAAGGGGCTTTCCTTGTGCGAAAACGTGATCAAATCGTTTAAGGGTGTTGGGGTGGATTGATGTCATTATCGGTCTTTTAATTTCGATTCAAATGTGTAATAGTTCTGATTCTGAGGGTGGTATACTGATTTTTAGGTCCTAGAGTGTTCGTAGTTGTAGTAGCATCGAAATTGTACTAGGTGTGTACTCGATTACGTAGAAATAGAGGTTTCAACGAAAGCTGAAAACCCTACTGTCGACGCTACACGAGCGTGTGGTTGCCCATGTCGTAGGCCGTGTGCCATAACACGAGCGTGCGACTAACGAGGCCGGGCCATGCACGCAAGACACGCTCGTGTGATGGCCAGGCAGGCCGTGTACGACACAAGGGCTAGACTGATTTGGGTCGTGTAGGCCATATGCCGTATGAGTCCACACGGGCATGTGCGATTTTGGGCCAGGCCGTGTAGGCCACACGGGTTTGTGGGCCCACATTGGCAAGCCACATGGGTGTGTGAGCCCATTTATATGAAATGATTCCTAAGGTTGCACGGGTCGCCCAAGTCGACTGTGAACCTACTGTAGGGTCGGTAAGCGTTACCTAGACCTCTAAATATATGATCTGAGTGTATGTGATGTATGATAAGTTATGCATGTTTACTAATATATATATGTATACATATGACAGATGGTTGCATAAAAGCATGACATATTGTATGTGTGCATTGCATTGGGTTGGGATGATGATATTTGGAGGAAGTGTACTAAAAGGCTTTAAGCCTATTATCTGGTAGCTCAGTTGCAATATATTGAATATGTGTCGCACTCGATATTACTCGGAGTGTAGGGATGGGTGGGTATTTTAAACCCCACATGGAGTGTAGGGATGGACGAAGACGGTGTGTAGAGGCTGGTGCGTAAGACTCTGCTACTGAGTACTATTTGCATTACTGATGCTGTTACTGTGATGGACGTAGGCCCTAATTCATATATGATACTAAACTGGAATAGGCTTAGGCCCAGACTGCATTTGACTGTTTGTTATTTGACTGTATGCATGTTTCCTGTGGGGATTACACACTGAGTTTACGTAAACTCACCCCTTTTTGTTTTATCTGTACAGGTAGTTCTTAGAATTAGACGGATTGGTGCGGCGGAGGACTCTACGGTGACCACACGGTTATTGGACTAATTTAGTTTTTATTATTTTGGGAGTATTTTGTTGTAAATTGGACTTTTGGTTTGTTTGCTTTCATTTTGGTTTATTTTACTGTTTTCTTGAACATTTGAACTGCAACGAAAACTCAGTTTTAATAAACACAACGTTTTCTTAAACGCGAATGGTTTTCTTTAAATAACACATTTTAAAAAGCTTCTGCTGCAGAATATGTTTTTAAATGAATCAAAATTAAAGATGAATTTAGTTTTGAAATTGACGAGAGGTAAATATATGCTAATAAATGGAAATGGCTTTAACTAGGTAAATCAATTTCAAATCCCATTCCATGTGACATCGCTAGATTCGGCCATAACGTCTAGGCCGGGTTTCGGGTGTTACATTTAGTGGTATCAAAGCCAGGTTGCAAAATACGACTGTGGATTTTGGGTTTTAAAACTTGGTTTTTAAGAACTGATTTTCAAATAATTTGAAACGATTTGACTGAGAATGTGGTACACCGAGTCTCCGGCGTCGATCCTGTAAGTATTCTAAAACTGTGATAGTTTAACTGAAAATACTATAGATCGAATATTTTGAAACTACTGTAGGTAGTATCCTGTGAAAGCATCTAGCCAGTGTATACTGAAACTGTTGTAAAACAGAGATTGTAGCAAAACTGATAGAGACTGCGATTTGCAAAAATCACTCTGAATTACTAAAACTGTTTACATAAAACATCTACTAATAAATATTGAAACTGTAATTGATTCATAAAACTGTTAATGTAGATAAAATCCTGAATCTATGATGAGCGCATGAGGTATTCATGGATGTGGTACTAAAGGCCGAGGTAGGGGTCGTAAAGGGGTTCGAGCTGAGTCCTCTTCCTTGGGTAGTATACCGAATTTGGAGACGAGTGAGATGCCAGTGTCACTTGCTACCGACTAGGTTTCAAGGTCGCATGGCTGGGGACGACGCACTGTCCCAAGCTATGCTAAGGATACTAGAGAGGGTCGCTGGACCCAATAATGGATCTGGAGGCCGAGGGTCAGTCACGGAACGACTCCGGTCCAATAGAGCTGAGCTTTTTAAGGGTGTCACTGGAGTCGCCCCTAATGTGGCCGAGTACTGGATTGAGGCCATGGAGCGGATTATGGATGACCTGGATTGCACCCCTGAGCAGAAACTGAAGGGTGCAGTCTCTCTGTTGCGTGATGAGACTTATCAATGGTGGTTGACTGTTAAGGAGGGCACTCAGCCTGAATGTCTAACATGGGAATTCTTTAAGTCTGCCTTCTAAGGGAAGTATGTGGGAGCTAGTTACATTGATGCTCGTAGGAGGGAGTTTCTGAACCTTACCCAGGGAGACTGATCTGTTGTTGAGTATGATGTCGAATTTTTGAGACTGAGCCGCTATGCGCGAGGTATGGTGGTGACTAAATATGAGAGATGTATCCGATTTGAGGACGGCCTTAGGGATAATCTGAGGGTACTGATAGCTCCACAGAGGGAGCGAGAGTTTGCTGTACTGGTAGAGAAGGAAAAGATTGCCAAAGATGTTAAGCTAGTTGAGCGCCAAAACAGAGACCGTGAGAGGGGTAAGAACAAGAGCGATTCGGAGCCCTCGAGTTCGGTACAGAGGCCTAAGAAAATAGATAAGACTGATGGGCTGATTAGAGCTGCACCCCCTGTTTCTCCTACTGGTTTGCAGCTATGTGGGGATTGTGGTAGACGCCATCAAGGCGAGTGTTGGAGGATTGGGGTGTATCTGAGGTGTGGATCATTGGATCATTGCATTAGGGAGTGTCCGTTGAGGGTTGATCAGATACAAGATCAGGGTACTGGTACTGTGCAGTCATAGAGAGTAGCACAGCAGCCACTGAGAGGCCATGGTCAGGCTAAGGGTGGTAACGGTATGGGCCGTGGATAGAGAGCACTAGGTAGAGGCGCTGGACAGACTGAGGCTAGGCAACCTACTCTTGTTTATGTTGCTTGTCGCCGTGAGGACAGAGATGCTCCTGACATCATCATTTGTACGTATCTTATTTTTGATGTACCGTATCTTGCTCTGATAGACATAGAATCTACTTATTTCTGAGAATCTTGGGTTATCAGTTGAGAGCACTACGAGTGAGGTCATTGTACTGAGTTCGTTGGGTCAATCTATTTGGGTTAGCAAATTGTATAGAGATGTTCCGCTAGAGGTGCAAGGATCAGTATTTCTGGCTAATTGATCGCTATAAATCAGAGTTTTTATAAAAGAATGGTCAAAAACTGAAAACTAACTCTAACAACGATTAAAGGCAAGTGTACCTATCGAACAGTAGTGTAGCTTAGGCAAGACCGGGTATCGAACCCAAAGGAACTAAGAGTACTAATACTAACTTTCTTTTTATTATTTAGCCTTAAAAATAGAGTGAAGTTGCTTTAAACTATATTTACGAAGACTAAACTAAGGACACAAAGACAAAAAGGACGAATAGGAAAATAACTTTGATGGAAAACTCAGTTGATTATGACGATACCCTCAGGAAGAATCCACCTAGACTTCACTTGTTATCTAACCCTAAATTATATGATTTCTTTTACTTAACTTGATCCGTAAGACTCCCTGACCTATATTAAACCCTCTCTCGAGGCGAATAACGTCTAACCCTAGGTGAATTAGTGGAACTCTCATTCGCTTATAATAACCCCCTATGATAGCAGTAAATCAATCAATTGACTCCCATATTAGGTTTTACCCTAATCCGGCAAAATCTTGTAACCCTATCTCTAGGCGTTCGATCAATTCCGCTTAATTAGTTAGATCTACTCTGAGGCAGGGTCTATTCCTCCTCTACCTAAGCACATTAGATTTGGATTAAGCAACATAATTAAGAACAAACTAAGCAATTATCATATAACTTAGAAATCAAATAACAAAATTCATCTAGGTTTCATCCCCTTCAGATATCTGAAGGGTTTAGTTCATAATGAATAAAAAGAACATCACAAGAGAAAAGATAAAACAAAACATAAGAAAACCCTAAAACCCCCTGAAGGAATTGAAGGAGAAATCTGCTGTCTTGAGTATAATTCCAACTTCTTGGGATGGATCAATTGGCTATCCTCGCGTTATTCCCTAACTCTAACCTTCTCGGCTTGACTCCTTGGCCTAGCTTTGACGCATTTTCAAAGGTGGTACTTAGGGGATATATATAGGCTCTTGGAATGCGATTTTTTCTCCCTAAGTATCCTTTTTCGACTGAAATTGCTCATTCTGACGACAGAGGCACAGCCATGTAGCACGCCCGTGTGGATCGACTCCAGGCCGTGTTCAGATTTCTAACTTGAGGCACGGCCGTGTGAATCGGGGGAGAGGCCGTGTTCTAGATGTTTGGCGTGGCACGACCGTGTGGTCTCCGGGCCAGGCCCTGTCGAATTCATGATATGGCCCATTTACTTTGTTTTGGGCCCATTTTGTGTTCTTTTCATCCTTGGGTGCTTTCTTGGGTATAAAACATGAAAAGAAAGGATTACAAGCACCTTTTTATATAAATCAAGGGATAAATCATCCAAAATTAAGCTAAATGCAGGATTAAAATATGTTATAATTACGATTTATCAAATACCCTCACACTTAAGCTTTTGCTTGTCCTCAAGCAAAATTCTCAACTTACAATTAGAACGAACTTTCCATGATTCATAATTCCTATCAGCAATGCCTCATCCTAATTCATAGATAATTCATACATGGATAATTCAACTCAAACAGTCCTAAAGATTCAAACGAGACAAGTCATGAGTTTGTACTTTGAAAAACATAAGTGTCTCCCTTCATCTAAATAATTACCTTTTCAATCCAAAACCTACAAGGATTGACATCCTCACAAAAGATTCACTCAAATCACTCAAAAAGTGTTTAAGGGTCAAAATTAAGCACTCATAAGTCGAACCTGAAAAGTTAATCCCATAGGCTTGTCTGAAAATCAAATCTCCACCACTGTAATATGAGATGACAAACATATCAAAAGGTCTTTGTTAGGGTTGTAACGGGGCTAGGGTTAAAGGTGTGGATAAAAAGGCTGAAATTAGAGGGTTAGAATCGAGATTGAATTGATAAGTTACCTACCTAATAATTTTTAAGATAACAATTACATCAACTGAAAATAATTCTAGTAATACGAGCTTTTCTTTTGGAAATAGACTTTGATTGTGTAAGCTCACCTTTTATACTTACTAATATTGACTACTTTGAAATTTTTTTTAAGAACAAACTAAGTAATTACAACTTCAAATAATAATAATTCATAAAAACTTAGGTAACTACTCAAATCATATCTCGATTAAAGGGTAGTCAAAAAGAAGGGTGATAACAAATACAAAGGGTTTTGGGTTTAAAATTAGTGGGTGAGTCAATAAAAAGGGTTGTTAGGATCAACGTCGTTCACTAGGGGTTAATTATGCGAGTAGGCTTTTTAGTGGTGTAAGTGGGTTAAAACCTAGGTGCCTTTATCATCTCAGTATATCAAATCATAACTGTGGTCTTGACATGTATAAACGAGGCAAGTTCTAGAATAACATTTCAATGTTGACACACTCATAATCAATAAAGTGAGCAAGAAAAAGAATATATGCTCTATAAGGCTCAAAATCTCACAAAAATTATGGGTGTTTTGATATCATCTTTGTAAATTTCAAATTTCAAGGTAATATTCAAATTTAGATCAACAACCTAGCAAAATTTTACTTCCTGAAAAGCAGACTTATCATGCTGAATTCTCTAGTAATCTTCAAATTAATTATCAATGTACAATTAATTATGACTTATTCTAAAACATGTCAATAACAATCACAAATCATCAGAACTTTCATTCTAACTAGTAATATGACAATTTTACTTTAAAACAAGATTAAATTCAGGGATTTGAGAAAATGTTAGGCACAATTTGAGAATCATGCAAAAATTAGACACTTTTACCCCCACACTTAAGATGTACATTGCCCTCAATGTACAATGATAAATAATGATAATTAGTGATCAATCAAAAAGATAAGAGGGGAAAGTGTCACTTCCTGGATTTACTGCTGAGATCCTTGGAGGATGTGGACAGTGTGTGGCATTAGGTGACTTTATTGGATTTCGCCTAGTTATGCTTTTATGTATTTGGAATGTATGATTTATTCTACAAAGTCACTTGTTAATGACCTTTAGATATATGATTAGGGGATGTTCGAATAGTTTGATAGCCAATGGTAGCAATTTGCAATAATAATTAAAAGTTCAAATTTAAAAGAAACAACATAAAGTAAAAACTTAAAATAAAGAAAATTAAAATGAAAAAACAACAAATTAAAAAGGACTCAGAGGTCCTCATCATGGGTTGGGTCCCGTGGTGGTGCCGATGATGAAATGTGGAGGTGTTGGCATATTTGTTGAAGTGTCGCCTCTAACCCGTCAAAGTATCGAGCGTTTTCAGCGAAATGCAGCTCGAACCGATCGAGTCGTGCTGAGATATCCGCCAATGATGTTACTGCTCGGTATGGATACTGACTCAGATTTGGTGCCTCCTTTGATGGTTGTGGGACATCGTCAGGAATGTCTGCATCTTCCCCCTCCTTTGTGGGTGTTTTTAGTATGTACTGAGGTGGGTTGGTCCCTCGACGTTGTTTGATCATCCTCATGTGTAGCATCATCTGGATGCCTTGAGGTACCATGTCGCCCATCAGTGTGAGGCAGGTGATCTGATCGTCGGTGTTGAGGAGGTTGAAGTGCTGAGCTAACCTTGTAATGTACGGCTCCATTGGCAAAATCCCCTTCCTATGTTGCTCTGTCTAGTGTTGTATCACGTGTGCGATAAAATATGCCAAGTCGAAAACATATCCTTCAGACATGCATGATAGGAGGTAAACGTCTTGCTTGTTTACGACGCTGGTGCTCTTTCGGCGACCTGTGATGGTGTGCGCAAGAATGGCATGAATATACCTTAGGGCTGGGGGAGTGCCGTCGCCTTAGAGCGACTGGGGTCGTAGTTGTTTGTAGTTGGGCATAGGCTTTGCCAGCATTCGGGTGGAGTGCAGTGGAGCTCACAGTTTAATTTGGCAGGTGGGTTTTCTTTTATGAATTCCGGCATGTAAAGTCCGAGAGCTGCGCCGAATTGAGGTACACTTAATCGTCGCACTGAGCCCCCCTAGACAGAATTGGATGGCATCCAGGTCATCGAACTGAGTTGTCACTGCTTGCAAAGTGAATGTGGTGCAAAATTCTAATGTCAGCTCCAAATAGGTGGGCCCATCGATTTTGAAGAAGTTCTCCCACAGTTCTGTTGAGAGGAGTGCTTGAATATCGGTTGAGAGCCCAACCTGCCACACTGAGTTCCAGTCGATGCGCCTACCAATGCCTATGGGTCTACCCCTGATTGCTTTGTACCTTTCGTTCTGAGTTGCTTGAGGGAATCGTAGGAATGGGTGTCGAAGTTCGGTGGAAGCAATTACGGACGATGATCCGGGCCCCTTTCTTTTCTTGCTTGGGGCGGATCGGTTGGTACGTGATGTTGACATGGTACCTGAAATTTTTAATCACATATAAAGAAGATTCTTTATATCAAGCTTCATCAATGCCATACCAAGTCAAGTATAATTTGAAAGTTTATAAATGTGAGCATTTTAATTTGCAGGATAAAAAAATTATCTCAGACATTAGCAGGAAGAGCAATGTATCAGTTTAAGAATTTGTTCCTAAAAATGTATGTGAAATCTAATAACCAAAACATATTATTGGGGTTAAAACACATTTTCTTCAATCATTCTTTGTTAAAACTAAATCTAAACACATTCTGAAATAAGGAAGAATGCCATGAATCTAAACTAAATCTAAACCAATCAGTATTATTTATCAAAGATTAAGTCAAGAAAAGGGAACCAGGGGTGGGGAAGGCGATCAACACGGGCGGAGCACGGCAGTGGTGTGGGCTACTGCTGCACGAACACGATGATGGTGTAGGCGTGTGGTATGGTAGCACGGGTGTGGTGCGGGCGTGTGAATGGGTTTGGGTGGTTTTTGTTGAAGAAAAATGACGAGGGAAGGTGGTTTGAAGGGGAGGGGAGCAGTTGTGCGGCCGAATTTGGGGAGAAGGGGTTTTAAAACTAATTTGAGGGTTTGGTTTTCGGGGGAAGACAGTTAGATTTTATATATAGGGGGGAGGGCACGGTCCATCGCCACGCCCGTGTCTTTTTTAAATTGCCCGTGCTTTTCGTGATTTTCAGGATTGGGCGCGTTCAGGTTTCTTTGGCATGGCCGTGTGTCTTTTGGGCACGCCCGTGTTTGACAAGTCAGTATATTGACACGGGAGTTGGGCACGGCCGGGTTTTTCCCATGGTGTACAAGTCTGTAGCTTTGCACAATTATGAAGCGCGGACATGTTGTACCTGTGGTGTACAAGTCAGTAGCTTCACACGATTAGGTCACATGGGCGTGTTCTGGTATCGCAACCCATGTTGACGATATAGTTTTTCCCTATTTTGGCACGGCTCTTAGCACGCCCACGGGTCATCCCCTGTTTTGGACACGGCCATTGACATGCCCGTGTTCAAGGCCGTGTTTTAAGATCCTGCAATTTCTGTTAGACTATTTTAGTGTAGTGTTAGAAAAATAAGAAAAATGAGAACAATGTTAGTGTGTTAGTGCTCGGATTGCCTCCCGTGAAGCGCTCGTTTATAGTCTTAAGCTAGACTTTCCCTGTTTTCGGTTCTAAAAGAAGGCTCATGGAGCATAAGCTCTTCTCTCATATCTCCAAAATCTGCACCATTATAAATTTTAAGTCGGTGACCATTTACCTTGAATGTGCCTTTAGTAGGATGAGTTACCTCGATGGTGCCGTATGGAAATATTGTTTTGATCAGGAATGGTCCTAACCATCTTGATTTCAACTTTCCCGGAAATAGTTTAAGCCTTGAGTTGTATAGTAGGACCAGGTCTCCTACTTCGAATTGTTTTGATCTCTTAATACGATCATCGTGGCGTCACTTTGTTGCTTCCTTGTATAGTTTTGAGTTCTCATAAGCTTCTATTCTCTATTCGTCCAGCTTGTTATCTGCATCATTCTTCTCTTTCCTACAATTTTGAGGTCAGAATTCAAAAATTTTATTGCCCAATAAGCTTTGTGTTCTAATTCAAATGGTAGATAACAGCTTTTTCCGTATACAAGTTTGTATGGAGATATCCCTAAAGTGTTTTAAATGCAGTTCTATAGGCCCATAAAGCATCATCTACTTTAACTGCCCAATCTTTTCTATTTGATTCAACCGCTTTTTCTAGAATGTGCTTAAGTTCTCGGTTTGCTACCTCACCTGCCCATCGGGTTTGAGGATGATATGGGGTGGTGGTCATTCTGTGGTATACTCCATATTTTTTAAGACTTTTTCAAATTGAGTATTGCGAAATGAGTACCCCTATCACTAATGATGATGGCTCTCAGCTGCCAAATCGGAAAAAGCAGCTTTCTTGAGAAACTTGATTACTACCCTAGCATCATTGGTAGGTAAAGCTTCTGCTTCTACCCATTTTTACATGTAATCAACTGCCACTAGGATGTACTTGTTTCCAAATGAACTAGGGAATGGTCCCATGAAATTAATACCCCATACATCAAATATTTCACATGATAACATATATGTTTGAGGCATTTCATCACGTTTAGAAATATTACCTATTCTTTGACATCTATCACACGAGGTCTGTTGGTGTCTTTAAATAAAGTGGGCCAATAAAAACCTGATTCGAGTATTTTGTGTGCTGTCTTAATACCACTGTAGTGTCCTCCTGCTGGTCCTGAATGGCAATGCTCCAAGATTTTGTTTGCTTCTGTCTTTGTAATGTATCTTCGAATTACCTGATTTGTACATACGTTGAAAAGAAAGGGATCTTCCCAAAAATAATTTTTCACATCAGCCAAGAATCGCTTCTTTTGGTGATGTGTTAATTTTCTTGGTAAGACAATAGCTGTTAAATAATTCGAAATATTTGCAAACCATGGTACCTTAGAATGTGTTATAGAAAAGAGTTGTTCTTCGGGAAACGTATCATTTATTTCACTTTTATCAAGCTCTTTGGTGTGTAGATTTTCAAGTCTAGAAAGGTGATCCGCTGCAAGATTCTCGGCTCCCTTCTTATCTTGTATATCCAAGTCGAATTCCTATAAAAGTAAAATCCATCGTATGAGTCTGGGTTTTGCATCAGGTTTGTTTAAAAGATAACGAAGAGCTGAATGGTCAGTGTAAACGACAACTTTAAACAATATTAGATACTGTCTAAATTTATAAAAAGTAAAAACTACAGCTAGTAACTCTTTCTCTGTGGTGGTGTAGTTTTCTTGTGCGGGTGTTAATGTTCTGCTAGTATAGTAAATTGGCTGAAAATGCTTGTCTCTTCGTTGTCCCAAAATCGCACCTCTTGCAAAAATCACTTGCATCACACATTAGTTCAAAGGGTAAGTTCCAATCAGGGGCAATTATAATCGGCGCATTTATTAATTTATCTTTAAGGATATTAAAGGCATCTAAACATTCCTGATTGAAATTGAAAGGAACATCTTTTTCTAGTAATTTTGTCAGAGGCTTAGCTATTTTAGAAAAATCTTTAATAAATCTTCTATAGAACCCTGCATGTCCTAAAAAGCTTCTGATAGCCTTAACAGAACAAGGGGGAGGTAGTTTTTCTATGGCTTCAACCTTTGTTTTATTTACCTCAATCCCTTTACTAGAAATCTTATGTCCTGACACAATTCCTTCTCTAACTATAAAGTGACATTTTTCCCAATTCAAAACAAGGTTTGTTTCCTCACATCTCATTAGAACTCGTTTTAAATTTTTAAGGCAAAGATGGAAAGAATTACCGAATACCGAGAAATCATCCATAAATACCTCCATGATGTCTTCCACGAGTTCGTCAAACATTGCCAACATGCAACGCTAAAAAGTAGCAGGAGCATTACATAATCCAAAGGGCATTCTACGATAAACAAACGTACCTTATGGGCATGTGAATGTCGGCTTCTCTTGATCTTCAGGAGCGATGGGGATTTGGAAGTAACCAGAGAGTCCGTCCAAGAAGCAGTAGTACATATGCCCAGATAATCTTTCCAACATTTGATCTATGAAGGGCAGAGGGAAGTGATCTTTTCTGGTGGCATCATTCGCTTTTCTATAGTCTATACTGCACTCTCCAACTCAGAATCGTTCTTGTGGGAATTAACTCATTCTTTTCATTGGGCACTACCGTCATTCCTCCTTTCTTTGGAACTACCTGTACAGGACTAACCCAAGTGCTGTCAGAAATAGGATAAATTATTCCCACATCTAGAAGTTTAATTACCTCGGCTTTAACTACTTCTTTCATGTTGGGGTTTAACCGTCTCTGGGGTTGCACACATGGCTTGTATTCTTCTTCCACTAAAATTTTGTGGGTGCAGAACGCTGGGCTTATTCCCTTGATGCCAGAAATTTTCCAAGCTATAGCTTTTTTATGTTCTCTCAGTACCTTTATCAGCTCATCTTTTTCCTTGGGTTCTAGTTCTGAAGAGATGATTACTGGTAGCGTAGAATTGTCCCCAAGGAATACGTATTTTAAGTGTTTTGGTAACTGTTTTAATTCCAATTTGGGTGGCTCTTCGATGGAGGGTTTTTGTTTTATTTCGTCATCATATTTAATGCTTTCTTTTATTTGTCTGGATGATGATGTATTTAGATTCAACTCATCATCTTCATCTTCTTCCCCCTCTTTTTGAGTCAGGCACAGTTCCATCGTGTCATCATGCATGATTTCCTGAAATGAATTCTATATGATATGATCAGTAGTATTAACAAAATAACAGGAATCATCTTGCTCTTTAGAATATCGCATGGCATCATAAATTTGAAAAATGATTTCTTCATCTCCTATCCTCAGTGTGAGTTTACCATCACCTACATTAATAACGGCTCTAGCAGTGGCTAAAAAGGGTCGCCTTAAGATTAAAGGAACATTAATGTCTTCATCCATGTCTAACACAACAAAAATCAATAGGGAAAATAAATTTGTTAATTTTTACCAAGACATCTTCAATAACTCCTCTAGGATATTTAATAGATCTATCTGCTAACTGAATACTCATCCTAGTGGGTGTTGGTTCCCCAAGATCTACTTGTTTAAACATTTTATAAGTCATTAAGTTTATACTAGCGCCTAGATCAGCTAATGCTTTCTTAATATTTAAACTACCAATTAAACGAGGGATAGTAAAACTTACTGGGTCTTTTAATTTGGTTGGTAGCTTACTTTGCAGAATGGCTGAACAGTCTTCATTAAGTTCCACCGTTGATACTTCTTCAAGTTTTCGTTTATTCGTTAGGAGTTCCTTTAAGAATTTTGCGTACTGCGGCATCTGTGAAATGGCTTCAACAAAAGGTAAGTTAATATGTATTTGTTTAAAAAGTTCAAGAAACTTACCGTATTGGGCATCGATTCGTTCTTTTTTTAGTGTTGTTGGATATGGGATTGGTGGTTTATTCTTTTTGCGTAATGGAGTTACATTCTTAATCGCCTCATCACTTGCATTGTTATCTTCATTTGGAGTTTGTTTCTTCGGTTCGCCCAATTCCTTTCCACTTCTTACTGTGACTGCTTTTACCTGTTTTGTCCCTTTAGGAAAAATTTCTACTCGTTTTTCACAGATCATCTTAGTAAGTATTCCAATCGTCTTAGTGAGTTCCCTAAATGACTCAATAAATTTTGCAATTGACGCTAGTTGATCTTTAAGGGTTCTCTCAATATCTTGTAGGCGTTTTTCTGTGTTTGCTGATTTTGTTAGCTCCTCTTCGTGGGTTGGTTTCTTTTCTTGTGGATAGGGTTGATTTTGGAAGTTTTGAGGAGGTTGTTGCCTTTGATTTCCTTGATTGCCTTGATCTCCCCGTGAAAAATTTGGGTTGTAACATCCTGAAAAGGGCCTATGCATTTTTGGATTAAATATATGAAGAGACATGTTTTATATACTAGGAATAAATTTTGAACATTTTTGGAAACCTGAACATTTTTGGAAACCTGAACATTTTTGGAAATCTGAACATTTTTGGAAACCTAGAAATGCATGGAAATGGAAATGGAAATGGAAATGGAAAATGGAAATGGAAATGGAAATGGAAATGAACATTTCTGGAAACCTGGAAATGTAAGAAAATGGCAAGTTTACAGAGCCGATCGAAAATTTTAGGAAACTTAGAAATGATGCAGAAATGTCAAATTTTAAAGTTTAAAATAGGAAATAAGGGCAAGAGGGCCTTAAAAGAAAAAGTTGGAGAATTTTGACACACAAACAGGCTTGGAAATATGGCCTGAAGATGCCACTTAAGGGTCTATGGAAATGGCGCCATATGCAGGAGGAATGGGCCTGAGTTCGAGTCACTTGGAAAGCAAATAATGAAGGTTTTATTTTTTTGCTTCCAGAAGGCTGAGGTGGACGACATTGGTTTCTAGAAATAAAGGTGTTTTATTTTCATAAATATTCGATTAAAAAGGTGATAAATAAAGGATTTTTAAATTGGATTATTTAGAAGAGATAAATATTGGATTAAACTCTTTTATTTATGATAATTAAAGGATAAAGTTATCAAAATAGAAGAGTGGTGGCCAAGCAAAGGACTCTAGCTAGTAATTTTGGCTGTAAAAGGAAGAGTAAGGCTATTCTTCATTCATTCTTTTCTCTTCAAGAAAACCTCTGCCGAAATTCTCTAAAATTTCTCCTATTCTCTCTGCCGAATTTTCTCTGCCATTATTCTCTTTTTCTCTTTTCTTTTCTTCTTCTTTTCTCTTCCACTGTCAAGTCGAAACCTCTTTGATTCCTGTTTAAGTCTCCATAGCCGAATCTCTGTGACTCTAGGCAAGGAAGCAATCGATTCAAGGATTTAAGGTAAGGAAAGCATGGTTTAAGCCAAAGGCTATTTAATTAAGTTTATTTAGTGGTTTGGAAATCAGATACTAATATATGTGTAGGGTTTTCGACTGATCCATAGTCAAGAGGAACTTTCGGGAATTTAGATCCACGAGGTAAGTAAACATTATGTATTCGGCCAAGGAACTCAGATCTATTTCTTGTGATTTTCAGAGGTCAAACTAACCCTGCTTAATGAATTTAGTGTTAGCCGATTTCAAGGAAAAGGATACTAGCAATTTTTGGGACTTGATTTACAATCATCCAATTCGGCAACAAGGTAAGTAATACAAATCCTACTAGGATTTGGTTTTTAAGCCAAATAGGTTTGTTAATATGTTTTAATGAATGGCCGAATATAGGAATTAAAGATCTAGATCGGTAGATCGTTCTTCGGGATTTCAAGGAATCTATTAACCGAATCAGGTGTGTACTCATGCTAACCTTCAATACATTATATGGCAATTATTAATTATATGATTATACATAAGAATGTGAATGTGGCTAAGTGCCCTAATGTGGTACAAAAGTACTCAGATATGTTTCCTACTTCTGATAGGATTACGAATATGATATATTTTGAACATGTGAATTGTAACATGAATGAGTAATAAGTATGTTATATATGTTATAAAATATTTGGGGCATTCAGGATATTTGTGAAAGGGGAAGTGAAGGTGATGACTTCGGTCTCACTATCTGAATATGGTGACTACGGTCACATTATCTGAATATGGTAACTTCGGTTACATTATCTGAATATGGTAACTTCGGTTACATTATCTGAATTTGGTAACTTCGGTTATATTATTTGAATATGGTGTCTAATGACACAACTGATATGGGCGATGAGCACGCCGATCGCAAATGATCGCTTTCGATGGTGTGTAGCGGATGGAGGGTTGACTTAGTAGTCCCCACAGTATGACTGGCAGGTACGGGTGGTGTGTAGCGGATGGTCAAATAGGCTTGGGTTTGGGTTGCATCATCATTCCTTATATGAATATGAACTTGATATGAACATGTACGCCTGATTTGTTGAATGTTAGTATTGTGTGCACATTGAGTCTGTTGACTCACCCCGTTGGGGACTATTTTTCTGGTGATGAACAGTGACGGACCGAGACGGTAGACCTTGAGGTGGCCATGCTTCACTTGAAGATTTTATTTAGAATTTGGACTTTATATTTTCTAAGTACTCTTAATTTTATTTTTGGGTTACTTGATGTAATGAGGCCATAAGGCCCAAGTGGATTTCTTTATTTTTGCTTTGCGGTTAATTATTATGTTACGAACTATTTTGTTTAAAGTTTAAGTAAAAATTTATTTCTTTAAAAATAAACCCTAAAATTATTTTGTCACCCTAATTAAATTGGATTTTAAAAATTGATTAAATGGGTTCCCAACCTAAGCCCAACCCAAAACAATATTTTTTCTAAATTTTACAAATTTTCTCTAAGTAACAAAGAATTTGAAAACCGGTTTACTTAAGGAATATACCAGATCCGGTTCAGGCTCGTGGGCCGGGTGTGGGGTGTTTCATGGGTGGTTCTTCCAACCTGGATTGTAAGTGTTACTATAAGGATTATTATTGGATCGGAAATTATTACCTATATAGTTCATCTGGTCACTCTTTGCTTCCGGTTGGTAGGGTGGGTACTCAGGATTCGGCACTGTTCCACTTGTGTCGCATTGCATGACTGGATGTACCTGCGAAGAACACAAACTATCAAGCTTTTTATTTATCATCTCAAGCTGCGTTGATAGCATGGTCATGGCATCGACGTTTAAAACTCCGGCTGATTTCGTTGGCTTGGTTCTTGAAGCCTGCCACTGATAATTATTTAATGACATCTCCTCGATGAACTCGTAGGCTCCTTCTGAAGTTTTGTTATTCAGGGTTTAGTTCATAATGAATAAAAAGAACATCACAAGAGAAAAGATAAAACAAAACATAAGAAAACCCTAAAACCCCCTGAAGGAATTGAAGGAGAAATCCGCCGTCTTGAGTATAATTTCGGCTTCTTAGGATGGATCAACTGGCTATCATCGCGTTATTCCTTAACTCTGACCTTCTCGGCTTGGCTCCTTGGCCTATCTTTGACGCATTTTCAAAGGCGGTACTTAGGCGATATATATTGGCTCTTGGAATGCGATTCTTTCTCGCTAAGTATTCTTTTCCAACTGAAATTACTCATTCTGACGACAGAGGCACGGCCATGTAGCACGCCCGTGTGGAACGACTTCAAGCCGTGTTCGGATTTCTAACTTGAGGCACGGCCATGTGAATCGGGGGAGAGGCCGTGTTCTAGATGTTTGGCGTGGCACGGCCGTGTGGTCTCCGGGCTAGGCCGTGTCGAATTCATGATATGGCCCATTTACTCCGTTTTGGGCCCGTTTTGTGTTCTTTTCATCCTCAGATGCTATCCTGGGTATAAACATAAAAAGAAAGGATTACAAGCACCTTTTTATATAAATCAAGGGATAAATCATCCAAAATTAAGCTAAATACAGGATTAAAATATGTTATAATTACGGTTTATCACTAATCTGATGGAGCTTTCATTTGGGGAGTTCAATCTGATTCTGGGTATGGACTGGTTGGTCAAGCACCGTGTCAGTCTAGACTATGCGATGAAGAGGGTCGTCTTGAGAACTGAGGAGGATAATGAGGTAGTCATGATTGGAGAACGTCGGGATTATTTGGCTAGTGTGATCTTTGCACTGGTGGCTGAGAAACTGGTTTGTAAGGGACGTTAGGTGTTTTTAGCCTACATTAGTGTTTCTGTTTCTAGAGACTCTACTGTAGTAAGAGACTTTTTGGACGTCTTTCCTAAAGAGCTACCGGGATTACCTCTAAATCGAAAAGTGGAGTTTGGGATTGAGCTTTTTCCTGGTACAACTCCGGTGTCTATCGCTTCCTATCGAATGACACCAAAGGAGCTTACAGAGCTTAAGGGTCAGATCAAGAGTTTTTGGATCGTGGGTTCATCTGCCCTAGTGTGTCTCTATGGGGAGCGCCGGTATTGTTTGTTAAGAAGAATGATCGATCTATGAGAATGTTTATTGACTACTGGTAACTAAATAAGTTGACTATTAAGTACAAGTATTCACTTTAGAGGATCGATGACTTATTTGATAAGTTCCGAGGGGCTTCCGTGTTTTTTAAGATAGATCTTCATTTTGGGTACCATCAGCTCAGAGTTAAGGATGTGGATGTGCATAAGACTGCTTTTAGAACTCGTTATGGGCATTACGAGTTCCTAGTTATGCCTTTCAGGTTGACGAATGCATCGATCGCATTTATGGATTTGATGAACCGTGTGTTTCAGCCCTATCTGGATTAGTTTGTCGTAGTATTCATCGATGACATTTTGGTATACTCTAAGACTGAAGATGAGCATGATAATTATCTTAGAGTTGTGCTTCAAATTCTACGTGAGAAGCAACTCTACACTAAACTCAGTAAGTGTGAGTTCTGGATTCGTGAAGTCACTTTTTTGAGACACGTAGTGTCTACTGAGGGGATCCGAGTTGATCCTAGGAAGATTGAGGCTATACTGGATTGGAAACAGCCTAAGAATGTGTCGAAGATCTGCAGTTTTCTGGGTCTGACGGGATATTATCGATGATTTGTGGAAGGCTTTTCACTAACTGCAGTGCCCTTAACTAAGGTGTTACGTAAGGGTGTACCATTTGTCTAGTCTGATACGCAGCAAGAGAGCTTCGAGAAGCGCAAGACTGTACTGACTGAGGTTCCTGTTCTGATATAGCTTGAACCAGGGAAAGAGTTCATAGTTTATAGTGATGCATCACATGTCGGGTTGGGATGTGTGTTGATGCAAAAGGGTAAGGTGGTAGCATATGCGTCTCGTCAGCTTAAGACGCATGAGGCATACTATCTGACACATGATTTAAAGTTGGCTGCCGTAATCTTTGAATTGAAAATCTGGAGGCACTATCTGTATGGTGAGGAGTGTATCATCTACACTGTACCATTGAGTACCATCCGGGCAAGGATGATGTGGTGGCCGATGCATTGAGCCGTAGGGCGATGATAAACTGTAAAAGTAACATATTTTAAGCCCACATTTAGCATGCTTTTGGATGATTTAAGCCTTGAATTGTGTAATTTGTGCTCTAAATCCTTTGTTTTCATGTTTTATACTCAGGAGAGCACTAGATGACGAAAAGAACGGAAAACGGGCCCAAAATGGAGTAAATGGGCCATATCATGAAATCTACACGGCCTGGGCCCAAGACCACACGGCCGTGCCCCATTCAACAGTCTCGAACACGGCTTGGCCACGACTTACACGGGCGTGTCCCTGCCGCGGCCAAGAGGAGTTTTACTCGGATTTGGATACTTAGAGGCAAAGAAACACATTCCAAAGCCTATTCAAACACCCTAGTAGGAATTTTACTTGAATTAGGATACTTAGGGGCCAAGTAAGGCATATCAAAGACTATATAAACACCTAAGGGGGCAACTTGAAGAGGAGTTCGACAGAAGCCGAAACCCAGGGCTTTAGTCAGGGGGTGTCCAGCTAGGCCAGAGAGGTAGATTTGTGAAGATTTACTCGAAGATAGCCAGTTGATTCATCTCAAGAAGCTGGAATTATACTCAAGACGGAGGATCTCTCCTTCAATTCCTTCAGGGGGTTTTAGGGATTTCTTATGTTTTGTTTTCTTTTATTGTTATGAACTAAACCCTCAGATACCTGAGGGGGATGAAACCTAAGATGAATCTTGTTATCATTTGCTGAACTATATGATAAATATTTGACTTGTTCTTAATTCTTGTGTTGGTATTTCTGGGATATGAATTCATGTGTGATGTGCTTAGGTGGAGGAGCAAAAGTCCCTGCCTAAGAGTAGATCTAGCATAATTAAGCGGAGTTGATCGCGTGCCTAGAGATAGGGTGACGAGATTTTACCGGATTAGGGTGAAACCTAATATAGAACTCCATAGAACGAGTTAATGCGATTCTAGGGGTTTTAATTAGATAGAGATTTCAATTAATCAACCTAAGGTTAGACATTGGTCGCCTCGAGAGAGCGATTAATATAACTTAGGGAATCTTACGGATCAAGTCAAATGAATAAATCGTCTAGTTCAGAGTTAGATAACAAGTGAAGTCTAGGTGGATTCTTCCTTGAGTATCGTCTTAATCAATTGGTTTTTCCTCAAGTTCTTTTCCCAATTTCATTCTTATTTGTCTTAGAGTCTTTAGATTAGTTGTTAATTAACTTTAGATTAGATAAAAATCACTTTAATTCTTAGGCTAAATAATTAAAAGAGAGTTAGTATTAGTACTTTTGGTTCCTTTGGGATTCGACATTCAGGTATTGCCTTAACTATACTACTGTTCGATAGGTGCGCTTGCCTCAAATCGTTGTCATAGTTAGTTTCCAGGTTTGATCATTCTTTTTATAAATTTTAAGACTTTGACATCGCGAAAACAACGATCAAGTTTTTGGCGCCGTTGCCGGGGAACTGAAATATTAAGAAAGCTCAATTTTTATTACTTTAGCCATTTTTTATTGCAATTTATTTTCATTATTATTTTCTATTATTATTTTTATTTTTTTTACTTTGATAATTTTTTCCTCTATTTGCTTTTGGCAGATAATTTTAGTTTATAGAGAAGATGGCACTGAATAATTATCAGTGGCAAGTCATGAGGACAATTCCTACTAAATCAGCCAGTGTCTTCAACTTCGACGTGGTCACCAGGTTATCTAACTAGTTAGAGATGATGAATAAAAAGTTTGATGGTTTGTATAGTCTCTCGCAGGTACACCCAGTAATGCAATATGACTCGAATCTAGGAGGCGTGGCGAATCCTGAGTACCCACCCTACGGATATGGCATGGAGAACGAACAAGTCCATTATATGGGTAACTATTCTAGGCCTCAAATTAATTTTTATAGTGACACTTATAATGCAGGTTGGAGGTACCATCCCAATTTCTTGTGGGATGATCAAAGTAGCCAAAGACCGAAACTTCCTCCAGATTTTCAACAACCACCTAACCAACAGGAAGAGGAGTCGAACCTTAAGGGGATGCTGACAAAATTCATAGCAGCCACAGAAACACATTTCCAAAATATAGAAACGAAACTTGAGGCATCAACAAGAGATCAAGGATCAGTTTGGTTAGCTTACTAAGCTGATCTTAGAACAACCACAAGAAAGCTTGCCAAGCAACACTGAAACTAACCCAAAAGAGCAAATTCAAGCCGTAATAGCTCATGATAGTGAAAGGTTAGTGGAATCTAACCCGAGGCAAGAGCTTGTGGTAGGTGAAGGTAAGGTTGAGGTAAGCCACGGTTTTCCAAACCTGGTAATTACAGAGTACCAAGCTCGTGTGCCATACCCCAATGCGATAAAGAAAGACCACAAAGAGGAACAATTCGGTAAGTTTCTTAAACCTCCAAAGAAGTTTCTTATTAACTTGCCGTTTCTTGAAGCTCTTTCGCAGATGCCAGATCCTAGACCTCGTGCCAATAAAGAAGAAATTCATAAGGAACAAAGGCTTTGGATCAATGAACTAGACGAGTGGAAGACACACTTCAAAAAGAAACTAAAAACACAGGAAGCAAAAACGAGGTAACTCCACGACAAACTAAATGATGGGACAACCCAGCTTAAGATAGGAGATCAGGCACTAAAAATCCTCCCAGATGGAACAGTTGAGGTAACTAGTCCTAAAATCAACACCTTTAAGGTAAACATTACTCGACTTAAATTTTATATCAATAACCGAATTGATCGCATGAGAAAGGATTTTCACCTCCTCAAACCACCATGACCATACAAATGAGAGGTAAGTCTAGCTCAAGACTTTAAACGAGTGCTTCTCGGGAGGCAACCCGAGTAGTAACCTTACTAATTAGTTTAGTTTATTTCTTTTCATGTTTAGGCACATGTTATCCATACCCACACGGCCTTACACACGGCCGTGGCCGTGATCGTGTGGGTGCCACAAGTAGGAATATGGACATAGGCTGCATCTCTATTTAAACCCCCTTCTTCCTTTCCTTTTCCCTTTATCTTTCTGCTTTCATTTTCCATTATTTACTTTTATTTTTATTTTTATTTTTATTTTTATTTTTTATTTTCTTTATTATTTTCTTCTTATTCTTCGTACCATTTAGATTTAGCTTAGGATACAATAAAATCATGCCGGTTGCTTGGAGGATTCAAATTCAAACGGTTCGAGGCGCTTCCCCACGTTCACCTCCAATCCTATCCGGTTTCTTTTCATTAACTTCATCTAAAATTCAGGAAGTTTCACTTTTTTCCCTATCTTATGATTTTATATTATTTTGATATTATTTATCTTTGTACATTGAGGGCAATGTTCATCTTAAGTGTGTGGGGGGGTTAACTATAGTATTATTTGAAAATCCCTGAATTATGCCTTGTTCTAAAGTAAGTTTCTCATATTATGATTAGAATGAAATTTCCCTGATCTATGATCTTTATTGATATGTTTTGGATAAAGTTATTGATAATTGTGCATTGATGATTAAATTTGAAGAATATTAGAGAATCAAGGATGATAAGTCTATTTTTACGAATAATTTTTTTTTAGGTTGTCTACCTGAATCTGAATGTTACCTTGAAGTTTGAATTTTACAAGGTTGATATCAAACACCCATAATTTTTGTGAGACTTTGAGCCTATCAGAGCATATATTCTTTTTCGTGCTCATTTTTTGATTATGAGTGTGTCAACATTGATCTGTTATTTTAGAACTTACATTGATTATACTTGTCGAGACCATACCTTTGATTTGATATACAGAGATGATAAAGGCACCTAGGTTTTAACCTACTCACTCCACTAAAAGACCTACCTTCATAATTAACCCCTAGTGAACCCATTTGATCCTAACAACCCTTTTTTTTATTGACTCACCCACTAATATTAACCCAAAACCCTTTGTATATGTTATCACCATTCCTTGACTCCCTTTTTGTCGAGATTTGATTTTGAACAGTTTCCTAACTATGTTTTATATTTCAGTTGTTAAAGTTCTTTCTTATTATTGTAATGACTTGTTCTTAAAAAGAAAAAGAAAAAAAAGTATATTCATCATTAGTTCTACTAAGTGAGCTTACATTTCAAATCTTAAAGCTTGTATTGTTAAGTTTTCAATTGATTAGTTCATTTTTCTAGTTAGGTAAATTGTCAATTCAATCTCGATTCTAACCCTCTAATTCAACCTATATCCACACCTTTAACCTAAGCCCCGTTACAACCCTGTTAAAGACCTTTTGATTTGTGTATCATCTCATCTTATAGTGGTGGAGATTTGATTTTCATGCAAGCCTATGGGATTAACTTTTCATGTTCGACTTTTGAGTGCTTAATTTTGAACCTTAAACACTTTGAGTGATTTGAGTGAATCTTTAGTGAGGATGTCAACTCTTGTCGATTTTGAATCAGAGGTAATTATTCAGGTAAGGGGAAACACCTATGTTTTCTTACTATAAAAACTATGACTTTGATTGTTTGAAATTTAGGACTCTTTGAGTCAAATTATCAATGTATGAATTATCTTTGGATTGTGATGAAACACTATTGATAAATTTTATGAATCAAAGAAGTTCGTTTTAATTGTAAGTTGAGAATTTTGCTTTAGGACAAGCAAAAGCTTAAGTGTGGGGGTATTTGATAAACCGTAAAAGTAACAAATTTTAAGCCCACATTTAGCATGCTTTTGGATGATTTAAGCCTTGAATTGTGTAATTTAGTGCCTTTAATACAATAAAATTAATTTTAAATATTTAACAAGAAGGAGGGTTGAAGTATGAATTTGGAGACTTACTAAAATTCTTGACGGTGAAAGGAGGTAATCATCATGTTACATCTTCTCGACCATCACAAGCTTTTTGTATTTTCTCAAATTTCACAATTAATTGGATGCATTGAGGATTGGTGATGAAACTTATGGAGCACACGATCATGATTCATGTTGAATCCATCATTCACCATAATAAGACTTGTTGTTGTAATAATTTATTGTGATGATATGTATTATTTTATGATGCATGGACATCATAAATTTTATATTATGCAATAATATAATAAATTAAATCATCTGATATCTAACAAATAATTATTATTTTAATAAAATCATGCAATTTTCATACATGAAATTAACAAATAAAGAGAACCCAACCCAATATGCGTAACAATTTTTTATTGAAGGACAACTTTTTATTGAAGATTTTGTTTTCTAATGCCTAAAAAATTGATTAATGCTTGAACCTATTCAAACACCTTTTATAATTTTGTTATATGCATTTTGTATATTTGAATATATTAGACACATACTCTAAAACAATGTGAATAGTAATTTCTTATATTTTCTTGATCATAAGTGTATATAAATAATTACGAAAAAGGATGGAGTAATACATTATAAAAGACGAGTACAATATGTACACAAAACCCTTTTTCCTTAAACTCTCCTACAGAAGAAAACTTAATCTTAGATTTGCGTTACTGTATGATTGGTGTAACAACCCAAACTCGGCCTAAATGTTACGATCGAATCTGACGTGTCACATCGAAGTGATTTTCGAAATTTGGACTTGTTGATAAAAATTCGTATTTAAGTTAAAACCCATTTAGTTTTTATTAATTGAGAAAATTTGGCAAATTAAGTTATTACAATTTGAAAACAGCTTATCAAAACGATTGCCATATTTGTTACCGTTGATTTCTTATACTGAATAAAACCGCAGAAGCTTCTCTAACTAAAAACCTTAAAGTTTAAAATGCGTGTTTTTCTTGAAAACAGTTGTGATTTTGAAAACCCTTCTGTGTCTGTTTGGCAATTTAAAACAAGAAATCAAAGTCTAGTTAAATATTAAATCCAAATACCAATGGCCTTATTACATAATCATTAGCCCAATATGAAAATTAAAATTAAATAACAACGTCTAAAGTAGAACATCAACGATCATGTGGCCACCTCCGAGTCCCTCGCGGCACCAAATCGTCTAGGGCTAGGGATTACCTGTACAGTTAAAAAGAAAGGGTGAGTTTACAAAAACTCAGTGTATAATCCCCAACAATCAATCAAAGAACAACATATGCGATATGATGCAGGGCTCGAGCCCTATTCAGTAATAGTGCAGTGTGGGCCATAGCCCAATACCGTGATAGTGTGGGCCTTAGGCCAATACAGTAACAGTATGGTGCAAATATGCAACCTACCCCAATCCAGCCAACACACCACCCGTGCCACCTAACATACCATGTGAGGATAAAATCGACCCACCCAGTCAGCACACCAATATCGTAGTAAAGCTGCCAGTAACAGTATCGCATCAAAGCTGCAAGTAACAGTATATGTGGCAAAGCTACCAGTACGGTATACTTCCTCCGTAGTAGTACCCAAACCCCATGCAGTATGTCGTGTATGCAGAATGCCATGCTCAGAATCAATCATTTAATTTACATACAAATTAGTCATTTAAATCATAGCCAAATCAGTCATTTAAGTTACAGACAAATCAGTCATTCACCCACGAGAGACAAAATAGTCATTTTACCCTCTGGGGGGTATTACGGTCATTTTACCCTATAGGGGCATTATAGTCATTCTAATTATTTTGGGGTCTCAGTGCAGATAACAAGCTCTCTGAAGGTCTACAATCGCCTCGAGCGACACAGATAACCTAAATGGTCATAACGGTGTAAATGGGCCCAAGGCCCATTATTCGGCCCAAGAGGGCCCACACGCTTGTATGGCCCATTTTAGCCCAATTTCAGTCATCGGTATGCGAACGATATAGCCAGTCCAGTATTTGCCACTTATCGTGGATTTATTCCGTGTAGGACCCACGAGCCTATTGGCCCCACACGACCTATTTCAGCCAAAAGAGGCCCATATCGTCCCAAGAGCTCGAGAACACTCGTGGTGGCCTCTATAGTCTATCGCCCACGATTCATGGGCTCAGTTTACGACACGAGCGCTCGTGGCGCCACAAGTGTCAAAGGTTCGATTTTTCGGCTTTTCGGCTTTTACCGATTCGCAGTAGAGAGGGGTGTGACTACACACCTGTTTGCGAAACGAACAGATTATCCCACGCGCGATCAACCTACAATCATCCCAACACAATCAATCTATCCTCCTTTAGAACATTAATACTAAAATCCCAAACCGATATCACCACTTACCTTGATAGAAAGTTATGCGATTGTTATTCTTAGATCACTGATTGCAAACGATCACCCCTTTCTTCTCGATTTTCTGCGCATAAGACGGATTTCATTAGCAATAATCGTTTAACACCAGGCTTGAGTTGATGGCCAATGTCCAAAGAATTAGAATTAGAGCAGGTAGGGTATTTGGTCAACACTACAAAACAAGCCTACTTACCCCACAGTATTCGGCCAAAGAGGAGAAGGCAGAGATGTGCAGAGAAACAAGGCAGTCGATGCTCCACCGACTGTCAGAGACTATCATCCACAGGGTTTTGAAATAAAAAGACAAGATTTGTGTCATTTAGTCTATATTGGAAAAGCTGAGAAACAACGAGAGGGGCAAAAGGAGATGTAGTATTCAGCTTACCACAGTGTTATGAACAGAGGAAGAGATCGTCGCCCAGTACCAAACCGACTGGCAGCAGAGAAAGAGAAAAAGGAGTCAGCCACAGAGTCAAAGAGGAAGAAGAAATGTTGGTAAGAAGAACAAGAAGGTTCGACTAAGAGAGGAGCTGATTGAAGAAGAAATGGTAAGGGAGAGTAGGTGCTAGATTTAGCCAAGGAGAGAAAGAAGCAGTCGACAGCAGTAGAGAATTCGGGTAAGCAAAAAAAATGACACGAATGGTCAGAAAAAATGTCACGAATGGTCAGTTTCCCCCAAAATGGCAGCAAGAGAATTCGGCAGGCCCTCCCTACTAGTCTAGGCTAAATATCTGAGTAGCTAGACACCCAATTCAACACAAATCTCTTCTCACTCAAATTCCTTGATTCTCTCCTCTTATCCCTCCTTGAATCTCTCCAAGACCAGTTCAAACGCCATTCAAATCTATTGAAACTCTCCCTTAACTCTGTTTCAGTCCAACTCTACTTCCTACACAGCTCAAGCAACAAAAAAAATACCCATTACGCAACCTAGGACTTGAACCTCAGACCTCACAATTGCACACACGCCACCTTGCCACTAGGTCACAAACTCTTTGATAAACCGTAAAAGTAACATATTTTAGTCCTACATTTAGCTTACTTTTTGATGATTTATCCCTTTATTTATATAAAAAGGTGCTTGTAATCCTTTCTTTTCATGTTTTATACCCAAGAAAGCATTCGAAGATGAAAAGAACTCAAAACGGGCCCAAAACGGAGTAAATAGGCCATATCATGAATTCGGCACGGCCTGGCTTGGAGACCACACGGTCGTGCCTCGACGAACACCTAGAGCACGACCTCAACTCTAATTCACATGGCTGTGACTCAAGTTAGAAATCCGAACACGACCTGGAGTCGATCCACACGGGCATGCTACATGGCTGTGCCTCTGTCATCAGAATGAGTAATTTCAGTTGGAAAAGGATACTTAGGGAGAAAGAATCGCATTCCAAGAGCCTATATATATTCTTTAAGTACCACCTTTGAAGGGGCGTCAAAGCTAGGCCAAGGAGCCAAGCCGAGAAGGTCAGAGTTAGGAAATAACGCGAGGATAGCCAGTTGATCCATCCCAAGAAGCCGGAATTATACTCAAGACGGCGGATTTCTCCTTCAATTCCTTCAAGGGGTTTTAGGGTTTTCTTATGTTTTGTTTTATCTTTTCTCTTGTGATGTTCTTTTTATTCATTATGAACTAAACCCTTAAGATACCTGAAGGGGATGAAACCTAGATGAATTTTGTTATTTGATTTCTAAGTTATATGATAATTGCTTAGTTTGTTCTTAATTATGTTGCTTAATCCAAATCTAATGTGCTTAGGTGGAGGACGAATAGACCCTGCCTAAGAGTAGATCTAAACATAATTAAGCGGAGTTGATCGAACGACTAGAGATAGGGTAATGAGATTTTGCCGGATTAGGGTGAAACCTAATATGGGAGTCCATTGATTGATTTACTGCTATCCTAGGGGGTTATTATAAGCGAACGAGAGTTCCACTAATTAACCTAGGGTTAGACATTATTCGCCTTGAGAGAGGGTTTAATATCGGTTAGGGAGTCTTACGGATCAAGCTAAGTAAAGAAATCATATAATTTAGGGTTAGATAATCAACTAAGTTTTCCTTCAAAGTTATTTTCCTATTCGTCCTTTCTGTCTTTGTGTCCTTAGTTTAGTCTTCGTCAATATAGTTTAAAGCAACTTCACTCTCTTTTTAAGGCTAAATAATAAAAAGAAAGTTAGTATTAGTATTCTTAGTTCCTTTGGGTTCATATCCGATCTTGCCTAAGCTATACTACTGTTCGATTGGTACACTTGCCTTTAATCGTTGTCAGAGTTAGTTTTCAGGTTTTGATCATTCTTTTATAAATTTTAAAGCTCTGATTAAAGCGATCAAGTTCTTGTGTCATAAAACAAGAATTAATATTTATAAGGCCTATATGCCAATGTCCAGATTCATTTAAGAGAAAAACTAAAAATTTTACAAAAGCCAAGACTTGAACCCAGGCTTCTCAAACACTCCCATACACACCCAAATCACTTAGCCATTAAAGCAAACAAGCTATTTTTTTGTCATTTTCTTGCACACATAAACTTTTATGTGTTCCCACGCTCAAGACCTATTTCCTTCTAGGCCCAAATTCAGGGCGTTACAATTGGCCACCACCTTCTCCCTTCTATTACTTCCCTCTTTATTTTACTTTGTTCGATTTCCTTCGTTACCCCTTGTCGGGGTGGTTTTGGAGCAACAATTTTGGGAAATAACAAGATTGATCTTGTTTCATAGCCGCTATCTCATCTCCTACAATAGGGTGCTTGTTTCCATTACAAATTTGGCATTGTTGTGGAAACATCAAAGAACAAGATGAGTGTGCTTTTATCGCACATTGGGGTGGACAACAAGTGGCTTTCAAGTTTGTTGTGTCTTGGCCTTTCTTTGTCCTGGTTCTTTTGTTCGACTTTAGTGTCTTTGTGATTCCCTTGTCTTTTAAATTTCAGTTTTGCTTTAGCCTTTGGGTTGTAGTCAAGAAATACGATCAAGTTGCATGAAAGAGAAAGGTTTGTGAATGCATAATGACTTGATGAACCAATTCTCACGAATTACTTTCCTCCATGCTTTCAATAAATTAGTAAAGGAAAACCTAGTCTTTGCAAGCCTTATTCCAAGAGTTATTTGTTTGATTATCAATGCATTCTACCACCTTTTTATATCGCCCTGTATTGTCAAATGCTTGTACAACAACTTTTACTTTAATGAAAGTTTCTTTTCGTTTGTTAAAATTACATAATTTCCCAATCCATGTACTTAAACGAATATCGAAATATGTCAATAACTTCATTTTTCCAATCAATTACGCTCTCTTCTTTTATCTTCATTTCTCACTAGCTCAACTTCTCTAGATCAAGTAGTTAGTATCATACTAGTGGATGCAAAGTTTTTGTTTTGGTAACCGTACTAGTGTATTTTATGTTTTGTTTCAGCCTTATTGTTGTTTCTTAAATATATTTTCCTGTTTATATCTTAGTTTCTCAATAAAATATATTATATATGCAAATATACCATAACAATATACATTTGAACAATTTATTGAAATATATATATTAAATATTAATTGCATCCAAAGATTATATTTTATTTCTAAATGCAACTATAAAATAAAAACCTTACATTTAAGACAAAATAGCTTAAATTTTTTATTGAAACTGTGCAAATCTTATGCCAACTGGTATAGGCTAGGATATGCTGAAATAAACTGAAACACAAGAAAACCAAAAAAAACCAATTAATTTACTAGTGAATCAATACAATCAGAATCTAGTGAATGGCGAAATCTCAGTTTTGATTCACTAGTTCTGTCAACAACGCAAAGATAAATTGTCTTTTCTTATTACTAAGAATTTGAATTTTACCCACATACTACTGTTTTGGGTAGTACAACATAAGGGAAACAAAAATTATTTTCGTTTTACACACACAAGATTCAAACATGAAACCTAAAGATAAGCTGAAGCCTTACCATTGAACTAGCAGGCTCATTCTTGTCAACAAACTAACAAGAATAAAATATAACCTGTATGTGAATAGCTAAGAATAAAATAAAACCTATATGTGAATAGCCAATTGAAGGAGCAAATATCAACAAAAGTCAAGGGAAGGGAATCAAGCACAAGACCTCTAGCACGCAACCAAAACACTTAACTATTGAACCAAATCAAATTTCTTGATATAATTAAACCCATAAATTATAAAATTTTGGGTGTTACAACTCTCGGTTCACTAACCCAATTTCTATTAACCCAATTTTTGAGATGTGACAATATTTATTTCCCTAAAAGAAAATATAAACACTGTAACACCCTAAATTAGGGGTTGTTTGTAATTTAGTTAATTTCCCATGTGCGTGCTGGAAGAATAAATATTACGATTTATTTGGCGTGTTCTAGGGTCTAGAATTAAACCCGAGTTAGGGCTAACCTAGTGTTAAAATTATTTTTTTTAGTACCTAAAAGGAGGGAGCTAGGTGAGATAGGGCTTTAATAAAATTTTGGGCGAAATATGACAAACAATGGGCTTGGGACAATTGGCTTGGTGCGCCTAAGGGTGAGGCAAAGGAGGATTGGGTTCGAGCTGCAAAGGCAGCACTTTGATTTTATTTTTGCGTCAACTAGGGAACTGGGCTAGGTATGCCTTAAAAATAAATGGCAGGGGTAAGGGACATGAAAGTCCAGGTGGTAAAGTGGCTCCCATGCGCCACTTAGGAGTTGAAGGGGAGGAAGGGCGCAGGTTCGAATGGATGGGGGAGCATTTTGCCTTTTTTTTTTTTAGCATAGGTGGTGATGGGCTTAGGAAGGCCTTAAAAGTAATTGGTGAAGGTTTATGGCATGAAAGTCAGGGTGGTGGAGCGGCTTGGAGCTCCACTAGGAGTCTGGAGGTGGCGTTGAGCAGGGAGCTTGGGTTCGAGCTACCCAGTATGCATTCTGAGAGTTTTATTTTCTTTTGCATTAAAGAGGGATCGGCCTAGGATGGCCTTATAAATAAATGGTGGGAATATTTAACATGAAAGTCCAAATGGAAGAGTTGGTTTGGGGCACTTAAAGGTGGCTGCTGCTGCTGCTGCTTGGGGTTGCTGGTTCGAGTCTAAGAAGCAGCATTTGGGTTTTTATTTTTCCTTTTTGCTGCTGGCGTGACAAGGTGCATTGGCCTGCACATGGTTCTTTTTTTTTTTTTAACATTCGGCTGGAGGGAAAATGGATGAGCACATGGTTTCCTTTATTTTATTATTTATTTGATAAGATAAAAAGGGATAATATTAGCATTATTATTAGATTATTATTGGATTATTATTTGATTATTATTTGAGTATTCAAATTCTTTTTGAATTAATTCAAGCTAGTGGCCAAGAGGAATTTTAGGTGATTGATTAAATTTTGAACTCTCCTTAGGAAGAGTGGGCTGCAAGGTGTTGGGGTGTGTTTGAATTCTTTTAAATGCACTTATACCTCATTCATTCTTTTCTTTTTCCTTGTTGTTCTTAGCCGAATTTCATCTTCCTCATCTTTTATTTTTTTTTTCTTTTCCTTTCTTTTCTCATTCTCTTAAACCGAAAACCATTCTCCTTTTTCTTAGTCTTTGGCCGAATTCTCCACACTTCCATATCTCATCTATTTCTTTTCTTCTTAAACCGAAATCCCTATATTTTTCCTATCTCTAATAGCCGAATAACCTCCACCCTTGTTGCCGAAATCTCTTCCCTCCTATTAAGATTCCTTGTGGCCGAATATCAGGAAGACAAAGGTGTTTTCGGGATTTCTTGTGGCAATCGATTGGTGAAGGTGCTCAGGGATTTTTTTCAATCAAACCTTCATTTGTTAATAGTCGACGTTGGTAAGTGGTGGTAAGGCCTTATTTAAGATCATTGATTTTATTATATATATGTGTATTCAAAAGCCGAAGGCTATTTATGTGGATAAGTACCGATTGTAGGGAAGTGAAGCTGATTCGCACATAGTGTGTGGTGATTGATAATCACAAGGCATTTGGGTAAGAATTCGGGTTTAAAAGGTTTCTTTTAAATTTATTGGGTTTGGCGAATAGGCCATGACACTAAACTTGTGTTGGCCGAATATAGGAGCAAGGATCTTTGAGGTGCCGATTTGATTCTTCAGATTTAGTAGGTCGTCGATGACATCGTGTGTGTACATACACACTTTATAACTGATTAAAATGCTAAGTGTTTGTATATGCTAAATCTGGTTGTGTAGATTTAGATTTGATACCGACATGGTATGAGCAAGGATTCAGGTAAGTCCTTGTGTTACGATGCTTTTGGGAAGCATGATATATTTGATATATGTGACTTATGATATGTGCATGATAAGCATGACTTATGTATATGTATGTTATTAATTGATGTGGGTTGTTGAGAGGAAGGGGAAATGATATTCGTGTCGATGGACACCAGTGGTTTGGTACCACATTGTGACTACGGTCACCAGAGGTTTGGCACCTCATAGCGTCCCGTCCCAAAGCTTAGCACCACATGGGTTGGCCCCACGCATTTATTAAAGGGATTGGCGTCGGTGATTTGGTATCATACGATGGGTTGGCCCCATCATTCGATTTGTGTCTTCGGACACGGAGGGTTTGGCACCTCCGGTGATTTGGTATCACAATTGTGACTTTAAGTCACCGGTGGTTTGGCACCACCAGGTGGTTTTGGTACCGACGGGGTAGAGAAAGCGGATGGATGGCTAGGTTGGGTGCGTGATCTAATGCATGTTAATTTGTTATAAATTGTGTATGATATGGCATTAAACCGGGGGAGGGGTTACATACTGAGTCTTGGTAACTCACCTTCTCCTTTTACATTTTCAGGTGACATGTAGATCGTGGATGTGGAGCCGGATGGACTCGAGGTGGCCATGCAGTGGAAATTCTGTTTAGATGAACTTGGATTTTGTTTATTTTGTTTTAAATGTTGGTTTCATTTTATTTAAGTTGTAATAAGGCCTCCTAGATATTTTTATTATTTTATGTTTTGGATTAATTTGTTTAAACTATTTCTTAACATGAAGTTAAGTACACATGTTTTCTAAAATCCAATCGCAAAATGTTTTATCGTGCCGTCGGGCACATTTACAATCTATCAACAACCTGACTTAATAAATATTCTTTTTAAACAACACAAAATATGGTTTTTAACAAGAGACTTGAAGATGCAAGATTTTCGACAAAACGTAAATCGTTTTTTTAAAGATTTCAAAATGTTTTCTTGGTAGCAAACCAAATTCGGTCGTAATGTTTGGGCCGAGTTTGGGGTGTTACAAATTGGTATCAGAGCCCAGTTCAAAGCTCGGCTGTGGGGGCCCAAGGCCCAAAAATGTTTTGGTAGGCCTTTTTGAATTGTTTTTGGGTTTTTGAACAGCATGGCACCGAGTCTCCGGCACCTATCCGCCTAGGTAAGTACTCCTAACCTTTGTATGAATTATTATCTGTAGAAGGATAGGTATGGAACGTAGATAGCATGATAAGTACTTGGAACTTTAGGACTAGTATACCCCAACAAAATACATAAGACTTTAATAGCCTAATTAAACAAACCTAGAACCAAGTCGCCGAGTTAGGGTGTGGTAACCATGGTGCGCATGTCTAGGATTGGATCCGGAAGAGCTTGGTATTTAAGCAGTCCTCGTGACTCACCTCCTCTTCGAGAATCCTACAGTGCATAGCTTCTGGTTCACCCTAACCAAGAGGACTCGATCATAAAGCGAAACAATAAATAAAACCCAAAAGGGATTAGCTATGTTTTCATGAAAACTCGAGTTTTAAAATTGTTTAAGTACTCTCTAGATAGTAGGAAAAATTTATTTTGGAAAAATTTTCAAAATATTCCCGGTTTACCAAAATTACCAAAATGCCCCTAGTGGCAAAATTTTAAAAATGCCCCTGTATTATAAAATTACCGTACTACCCTCAACTTTTGTTAAAATGACTTTACTTTGCAAAATACTAAAATCTCTAGTTTTCAAAATATCAAGATACTCTGATTTGAGGAAATTTACAAAAATACCCCTGTGTTGAAAATTACTAAAATGCCCCTGACTTCTAAAATTTTCGGTTTAACCCCAATTTTAATAAAATCCCCTTACTTTGCAAAAGTATCCAAATTTTTGAATTTCAAAATAATATCCTGACTTTAGAAATTTACAAAATTACCCCTGATTGACAAAATTACCAAAATACCCCTGGTTCTCAAAATTCTGTTATACCTTCAATTTGTGAAATTTTCAAAAATACTCTTCAGTTTTGGGAATTTTAAAAAAAATCTTGACTTATTAAAGTTTTCAGAATCGCTTTGATTTATTACCGAAATACCCTTATAGGAAAATGATGAAAATACCCTTGGGATTGAAACAGGACAGAAATGTCCGAAGAGTGAATAAGTATGGAAGGTATTAGGGAATGGATGTTCTTCTCTGTGTGAACTAGGATAGAGAACTTAAAACCTAGATTGATCGAAAGAATCCCTATTGAGCTTTCCATAAAACTTCTTCGCGAATAACCAAGTGAAACAAATTACTAATCCATAAAATTTTTCTAATCAGATTAAAAGCGCGTTAGTTAGAATGAGCTCCAGAGGACGTGGCCATCGTGGACGCGGAAGGGGAAGGATGACCGTGTCTGAACCCGTTAGGTCGGCTCAGGGTTCTGAGAATGAAGTACCACCGCCACCACCACCTCCAACTTTTGGAGCTGAGGAGCAGGATCAGACGGGAGGTGAGGCAGTATCGCAAGCTGTGTTGCGAGTCCTTGAGTTGATGGCTGGGGCTAGTGGAAATTTGGGAGCTCAAAAATCTATTCCCGAGCGACTCCGGTCTAACGGAGCTGAGGTATTCCGGGGTGTGTCGGGAGTAGCACCCAGTGCAGCGGAATATTGGTTAGAATCAACTGAAAGGATCATGGACGATCTCGATCTGACAAATGAGGAGAAGCTGAAAGGAGCAGTGTCGCTTCTAAAGGATGAGGCATATCAGTGGTGGCTCACGGTCCGGGATGGTGCCACGGCAGATGATCTCACGTGGGATTACTTTAAAGCTGCTTTTCAGAAGAAATATGTGGGCACCAGCTACACTGATGCTCAGAGGAAAGCTTTTCTGGGATTGGTGCAAGGAACTAAGTCAGTGTCGGAATATGAGGCAGAATTCTTAAGGCTAAGTAGATATGCTAGAGGTATCGTGGCTACTGAACATGAGCGTTGTGTCCGTTTTGAAGACGGGCTTAGAGATGATTTGAGGCTATTGATTGCTCCATAGCAAGTTCGTGAGTTCTCGTCCCTAGTGGAGAAGGCTAAGGTAGCCGAAGGGATCAAGGAGACCGTAAGGCAGAAGCATGAAAGGAACTAGCAGAAGAGAGGCTTCGGATCGCCTGGATCGGATAATAATATGCAAAAGAAGGCTAGACTTGGGGAGCCAGAAAGAGCCACAAAGCCTGCTCAGTGGCCACCTCAGTGTGCTAGATGCGGGAAATCCCACTCGGGAGAATGTTTGGCGGGAAGTAGAGGGTGCTTTGAGTGTGGATCGTTGGATCACCGTGTAAGGGACTGTCCTCACAAGTTCGCTAAGAATCAACCAGAGGGTCAGAACCGTGCTCAGGTTAGAAATGAAGGACCACCACAGAGGGGTCGAGGTGCAGCTAGAGGTAATAATAATGGTAACGGGCGTGGCCGAGGTGCTGAAGGTGCACAGGCGAGGCAACCAAGGTTGGTTTATGCAGTTGGCCGTCGCGAGGAGGAAGATGTGCCAGATATGACAACGGGTAAGTTTCTTATTCTCGGAATACTCTTAATTGCCTTGGTTGTGGTTACGTTAGTTCGTTTTTATGTTGCTAGTGAAGTGTATGGAACTTGGATTATGGATTTAGGGAATGTGTAGAAAGTATGATAGTTCTTTAAGATCAGAGTGCGCAGTAGTAACGTAGGATGACGAGTTAAGGATGCACGATTGAACGATAGTAGGTAATTTCGAGGACGAAATTATTTTAAGGGGGGTAGAAGTGTAACACCCTAAATTACGGGTTGTTTGTAATTTAGTTAATTTCCCATGTGCGTGCTGGAAGAATAAATATTACGATTTATTTGGCGTGTTCTAGGGTCTAGAATTAAACCCGAGTTAGGCCTGACCTAGTGTTAAAATTATTTTTTTTAGTACCTAAAAGGAGGGAGCTAGGTGAGATAGGGCTTTAATAAAATTTTGGGCAAAATATGACAAACAATGGGCTTCGGACAATTGGCTTGGTGCACCTAAGGGTGAGGCAAAGGAGGATTGGGTTCGAGCTGCAAAGGCAGCACTTTGATTTTATTTTTGCGTCAACTAGGGAACTGGGCTAGGTATGCCTTAAAAATAAATGGTAGGGGTAAGGAACATGAAAGTCCAGGTGGTAAAGTGGCTCCCATGCGCCACTTAGGAGTTGAAGGGGAGGAAGGGCGCAGGTTCGAATGGATGGGGGAGCATTTTGCCTTTTTTTTTTTAGCATAGGCGGTGATGGGCTTAGGAAGGCCTTAAAAGTAATTGGTGAAGGTTTATGGCATGAAAGTCAGGGTGGTGGAGCGGCTTGGAGCTCCACTAGGAGTCTGGAGGTGGCGTTGAGAAGGGAGCTTGGGTTCGAGCTACCCAGTATGCATTCTGGGAGTTTTATTTTCTTTTGCATTAAAGAGGGATCGGCCTAGGATGGCCTTATAAATAAATGGTGGGAATATTTAACATGAAAGTCCAAATAGAAGAGTTGGTTTGGGGCGCTTAAAGGTGGCTGCTGCTGCTGCTGCTTGGGGTTGCTGGTTCGAGTCTAAGAAGCAGCATTTGGGTTTTTATTTTTCCTTTTTGCTGCTGGCGTGACAAGGTGCATTGGCCTGCACATGGTTCTTTGTTTTTTTTTCTACATTCGGCTGGAGGGAAAATGGATGAGCACATGGTTTCCTTTATTTGATAAGATAAAAAGGGATAATATTAGCATTATTATTAGATTATTATTGGATTATTATTTGATTATTATTTGAGTATTCAAATTCTTTTTGAATTAATTCAAGCTAGTGGCCAAGAGGAATTTTAGGTGATTGATTAAATTTTGAACTCTCCTTAGGAAGAGTGGACGGCAAGGTGTTGAGGGTGTGCAAAATTCTTTTAAATGCACTTATACCTCATTCATTCTTTTCTTTTTCCTTGTTGTTCTTAGCCGAATTTCATCTTCCTCATCTTCTATTTTTTTTTTCTTTTCCTTTCTTTTCTCGTTCTCTTAAACCGAAAACCATTCTCCTTTTTCTTAGTCTTTGGCCGAATTCTCCACACTTCCATATCTCATCTATTTCTTTTCTTCTTAAACCGAAATCCCTATATTTTTCCTATCTCTAACAGCTGAATAACCTCCACCCTTGTTGCCGAAATCTCTTCCCTCCTATTAAGATTCCTTGTGGCCGAATATCAGGAAGACAGAGGTGTTTTCGGGATTTCTTGTGGCAATAGATTGGTGAAGGTGCTCAGGGATTTTTTTCAATCAAGCCTTCATTTGTTAATAGTCGACGTTGGTAAGTGGTGGTAAGGCCTTATTTAAGATCATTGGTTTTATTATATATATGTGTATTCAAAAGCCGAAGGCTATTTATGTGGATAAGTACCGATTGTAGGGAAGTGAAGTTGATTCGCACATAGTGTGTGGTGATTGATAATCACAAGGCATTTGGGTAAGAATTCGGGTTTAAAAGGTTTCCTTTAAATTTATTGGGTTTGGCCGAATAGGCCATGACACTAAACTTGTGTTGGCCGAATATAGGAGCAAGGATACTGAGGGTGCCTATTTGATTCTTCGGGATTTAGGGCTGTCGACTGACATCAGGTGTGTACATACACACTTTATAACTGATTAAAATGCTAAGTGTTTGTATATGCTAAATCTGGTTGTGTAGATTTAGATTTGATACCGACATGGTATGAGCAAGGATTCAGGTAAGTCCTTGTGTTACGATGCTTTTGGGAAGCATGATATATTTGATATATGTGACTTATGATATGTGCCTGATAAGCATGACTTATGTATATGTATGTTATTAATTGATGTGGGTTGTTGAGGGGAAGGGGAAATGATATTCGTGTCGATGGACACCAGTGGTTTGGTACCACATTGTGACTACGGTCACCAGAGGTTTGGCACCTCATAGCGTCCCGTCCCAGTGGCTTAGCACCACAGTGGGTTGGCCCCACAGACGATATTAAGGGATTGACGTTAGTGATTTGGTATCACACGATGGGTTGGCCCCATCATTCGATTTGTGTCTTCGGACACCAGAGGTTTGGCACCTCCAGTGATTTGGTATCACAATTGTGACTTTAAGTCACGGTGGTTTTAGCACCACTAGTGGTTTGGTACCACATGGGGTAGAAAAGCGGATGGATGGCTAGGTTGGGTGCATGATCTAATGCATGTTAATTTGTTATAAATTGTGTATGATATGGCATTAAACCGGGGGAAGGGTTACATACTGAGTCTTGGTGACTCACCTTCTTCTTTTACACTTTCAGGTGACATGTAGATCGCGGATGTGGAGCCGGATGGACTCGAGGTGGCCATGCGAAGGGAAATTACATTTAGATGAACTTGGATTTTGTTTATTTTGTTTTAAATGTTGGTTTCATTTTATTTAAGTTGTAATAAGGCCTCCTAGATATTTTTATTATTTTATGTTTTGGATTAATTTGTTTAAACTATTTCTTAACATGAAGTTAAGTACACATGTTTTCTAAAATCCAATCGCAAAATGTTTTATCGTGCCATCGGGCACATTTGTAATCTATCAACAACCTGACTTAATAAATATTCTTTTTAAACAACACAAAATATGGTTTTTAACAAGAGACTTGAAGATGCAAGATTTTCGACAAAACGTAAATCGGTTTTTTAAAGATTTCAAAATGTTTTCTCGGTAGCAAACCAAATTCGGTCGTAATGTTTGGGCCGGGTTTGGGGTGTTACAAACACAATAAAAAAGGGAATAGAAAATGAGAAGAGTCCAAATCAAGTAAATATCCATATATATATATATCTTATCTTTTTCAAAGGGAAAGCATAATAGTTCCAACATGAAACTCTCTTAACCCAACCCTTTCGTGGATAATAAAAGCATTTTCTATTAATATATACGGGCATTGTCAATACTATAAAAAAATCTTACCCTATTAAATTCAAAATTCAAAATATACTTGAAATATGAAGTTTAAAAAAATGGGAAGAAATCTACATTTCATTTCATTACTTACCTGGAATCATGTTTGTCCACGAAATTAATGAATATGTTGATGCGATATTGATAAACTGTAATTATAACATATTTTAATCCCACATTTAGTATGCTTTTGGATGATTTATCCCTTTATTTATGTAAAAAGGTGCGTTTAATCCTTTCTTTTCACGTCTTATACCCAGAAAAGCACCCGAGTATGAAAAGAACATAAAACGGGCCCAAAACGGAGTAATTAGGCCTTAGCACGAAATGACACGGACTGGCCCAAAGCCCACACGGCCGTGCCTCGCCGATCCCCTAGAGCACGGCCTCAACCCTGACTTACACGGCCGTGCCTCAAGCTAGAAATCTGGACACGGTTTAAAGTCGATCCACACGTGTGTTTGCCATGGCCGTGCCCCTGTCACTGGAAAGAGCAATTTCACTCGGAAAAGGATACTTAGGGAGAAAGAATCACATTCCAAAGAGCCTATATATATCCCCTAAGTGCCACCATTGAGGGGGCATCGAGCTAGGCCAAGGAGCCAAGCCGGAAAGGTCAAAATTGTGGGAATCACTCGTAGTTAGCCAGTTGATCCATCCTAAGAAGCCGGAATTATACTCAAGACGGCGGAATTCTCCTTCAATTCCTTCAGGGAGTTTTATGAATTTCTTATGTTTTATTTTATCTTTTCTCTTGAGATGTTTTCTTTATTCATTATGAACTAAACCCCTCAGATACCTGAAGGGGATGAAACCTAGATGAATCTTGTTATTTGATTTTTGAATTACATGATAAATACTTAGTTTGTTCTTAATTATGCATGCTTAATCAAAATCTGACGTGCTTAGGTGAAGGAGGAATAGACCCTGCTTAAGAGTAGGTCTAGCGGAATTAAAAGGTGTTGATCGAACGCCTAGAGATAGGGTTACGAAATTTTGTCGGATTAGGGTGAAACCTAATATGAGAATCCATAAATCGATTTACTGCTATTCTAGGGGGTTATTATAAGAGAAAGAGAGTTTCACTAATTAACCTAGGGTTAGACGTTATTCGCCTCGAGAGAGGGTTTAATATATGTTAGGGAGTCTCACGGATCAAGCTAAATAAATAAATCATATGATTCAGGGTTAGATAACAAGTCAAGTCTAGGTGGATTCTTCCTGAGGGTATCGTCGTGATCAATTGAGTTTTTCTTCAAGTTATTTCCCAATTTGTTCTTTTTGTCTTTGTCCTTAGCTTAGTCGTCGTTAATTTAGAATTAAAACAACTTCACTTTATTTTTAAGGCTAAATAAAAAAAAGAAAGTTAGTATTAGTACTTTTAGTTCCTTTGGGTTCGACAATCCGGTCTCGCCTAAGCTATACTACTGTTCGATAGGTACACTTGCCGTTAATCGTTGTCAGAGTTAGTTTCTAGGTTCGATCATTCTGTTATAAATTTTAAAGCTCTGATTTCAGCGATCATATATCCTATTATATATTTATATCAAGTAAACCTATAATTCATAAAGGTTATTCATCACAAAAAAAAAGTAGGCAAACTAACAAAACAAAATAATGCCTAAAAACAATGACAACTTGAAACCTATGTTTCACGGTTTCAAAATATTAGCTATTAAAACAATATATTTACTTTAAAATAGAAAAAAAAAAACACAATATATAAGGTAGCTCTCTCCATTAATTTTAAGCATTAGAGAGTAAAGAATTCAATAAACATTTGTTACCCTTATTTCTTTGAGATTAGAATAATTTCAAATGGAATTTCGGGGAGTAATCTTTATTAGTTTTCTTATTTTTCAACTTGGAGTTAACTCCAATGCCTTCCCAATGAATGATTTGATAAGAAAATTGCCAGGACAACCAGATGTTAATTTCAGGCAATTTGCTGGATATATTGATGTGGATGAAAATGTTGTTGGTCGAAGTCTTTTTTACTATTTTGTTGAAGCTGAAAAAGATCCCCTAGCTCAACCTCTCACTGTTTGGTTAACTGGAGGTTAACTTCTTTGAATTTTTTTTATTGCATTTTCTGATGTTATGCGGATTTTCCAGTAGGTATCCTATATGAATAAGTTAGATAAATTTTACTACATGTCAAAGCCAAAAGGAGGCTAGGGCTTCGGCCCCATTGGTTAAATGTTACAATTGCATTTTCAGCCCTTCCCAAAATTTATAATTCAATTTAATCCTCTTTTGCCCCTTCAAATGGAAATATTATCACTTTTTGCCTTCCTTAGAAAGTAATAATTCAATTTAGGCCATTTCCATGCAAAGATTTTAGCTTTATCTCCATCCTTAACACAAAATTTATAGCCTTGCTCTGATTATGATTTTTTCCTCATCTGGAAAGCCATACATTTAAGCATATATTGAATACTTGTCGAACTAGACTAGTCATTACATTAGATCGAACCATTACTCTATTTTTCTAGCTTTCCTTAAGTCTAGCCGATAAGTTTGTTTGATTACTCACATATAATAAAATCTTTTGTGTAATACTATTCAGGACCAGGGTGTTCTTCAGTTGGAGATGCCTTTGGAAGTGTTGGTCCTTTCATTGTTACGAAAGATGCTCATGGTCTACAAACAAATTTATTTTCTTGGCACAAAGGTTGTCTAATTTCCTACGCTTATCTTTTATTGATTTTTTTTTGTGTGTGTATATATATCATGTTTCATATTTTTTTTTTCATATCGATATAAATTTATCAAAAAAATATTAAATGTTTTAGAACTATAAAATGTTACCGTACGTCTAGTTTTCATTGTGTTTAAACGAATTGCATTGTCTTTCTTATATTTTTTTTTTGTATTTCTATATCTATATAAAATTCTATCTAATATATGTTTCAGTGTCAAATCTATTGTTTATCGACTCCCCAATTGGATCTGGATGGTCATATTCAAACACAAGTAGTGATTATAATAACGGAGATGATACCACTAGTAAGATCATAGTATATATTATTCATTATGAATTAAAATAGTTTGGATTTCATATATATTGATCGTTTTCAATTGTTTGTTTCGTATAGATAAAATATTGCTTACATTTATGCAAAAATGGTATGAAAAATATCCGGTCTTCAAGTCGAAAGATCTATATCTAGCTGGATCAAGTTTTGCAGGTGAACAATTTCGTTTTTCTTTTCTCTTATCTGGTTGTATATTAACATATTTTTAATACTCCAAAATATACTTAATGAATAACTAAACAAAATATAATGCATTCTCTAGCATATAATTTTTTCTCTCTGTATATTGTACTTTATTATTTACATATCATGCTTGCTACACTACTATTTTTTAGATTCAAACTCAAATAATTAATCAAATTTCTTATTAAATTAATAATTTTGTAAAAATAATTCAAAAAATATAAAATTTTTCATAATTTTTTTTTTGTAACATACTTCTTGAATTGAATATGTCAAACTAATTGTTTAATAGAAATACAACAATCAAATGATCTTGTCTTAATACGAGTTATGAATAAGTCTCCATGCAACAATACAAACAATATAACATGTTTATTACTATAATTAAATTTGTGGATTTTATTTCAGGACACTATGTACCAAATCTTGCTAATGCTTTACTCGACGACAACAAGCAATCCAAGCAATCCAAATTTAACCTCAAAGGATTGGTTGTAAGTAAAATTGTATCTAATTAATCAAATTTAGTTGCCACTTTAATGTATATATGCATAGAAGGATTAGTTAGAAATGTTCTTGCTTGAGTAACTTGCCTAATTCGAGAAGGCTTAGCTTTATTAAATTGGATTAGGATACCGACTTCTACGTTTTGGATCAAATCATTATGACTTTGACTATTGTTCATTAGCTTACATCATCGACAGTAAATTTTGATTCAAATCAAGCATCGACACTAACACAAAAAATTAAAATTATACTGAAATATTTTTAAGAATTTTATCGGGCCTAGATAAAATAAAAATAACATGTGTTGCAGCTCAAATCTCCCGTAAACATGGTTAGGTTCAACTCAATGTTAATTTAAATATTTTATTGTGAACTTTATTTTATTTTATTTTAATTGTAACTATTTTGAACAGTTGGGAAACCCAATGCTTCGTAAAAAGCTAGACGATATTGCAAAAATTGATTTCTTTTTCTCTCGGGAGATGATAAACAGCTCGTTGTATAACGAAATCAAGAAAGAATGCAATGCCATTGATGAAAATAATTACTTTTCTAGCATCAAAACCACTTGGAGCGCAAAATGCAAAAACCTTGTGTTTGAGGCCGATTTGGCTGCTTTCAAGACCGATGCTCATAATTACTCCCCACAGAAGCTATTTGATGTCTTTCGCCCTCCTTGTGCTGAAACTGAGCAAGATTTGAACTTAGTAAAACAGGTTTCCTTTTATTTCTTTACATTCCTCTTACTTTACTTCAATTCGAAACTACAAATAACATACGTTCGTATAGAATCGAATTAACTGATCAACTGAGTAGAACTAATTTGTGTTATTTTTCTTTTATTGGTCATATCAAAAGCGTAAATTTTATTTTTCGGTCCAGGTTCCTATAGTTAGCACAGAAGTAGACATGTGCCATCCATTAAGGGTACAATTTTACTTTAATCTCCCGGAAGTTCAAAAAGCTTTCCATGGGAATCAAACAAACTTGTCATATAGATGGAAGGGTTGTTTCACGTAAGTTCTCCCTGAAAATTTGAAAATAATTGATGTTTCTTTTTCCTGATATGTTGATATAATTACTTTTTAGAAATTATTTTAAATTCAAGTTTTAAGACTCGCGGTCAATTTTCCTTATCTCTATATTTGTCACCTCTTGTTTTGGTAAATTAAATAAACTACTTTTTTATTTAGGTGAATGTTGTGTAAATATTGTTAACCTTAAAATTTTCATTTTATGTCACTCTTATGTATTTAGAGCTAATTTTAAATACAACGAAGCTGATAAGGACCTTGACATGCTTCCTGCGCTTAAATATCTTCTTCAACAATCCGTTCCCATTACAATTTTCAGGTTGGTATTGTATTCGTATGCCATACTTCTTTCCAATACTTTCTTGAAAGAAGTTAAATAAGTATGAAGAATGAAAGTGAACAGTTTTGAAAAGAGATTCTCAAGCCATTTGACTGATTTTTTTATTATTTTATTAATATGATTACGATGTTATAGTGGAGATCAAGATGGTATAATACCGATAGAGGGAACCTTCCAACATTTGGAAAAGTTGGCCGAGGAGTTAAACATCAAGTTAACAAAAGAGGAAACATGGAGTTTTGGAACCAAGGTTTGATGTTTACACATTTAATTATATATATTAGCTTTTTATATATATATATATTATGATTAGATATATTTAAGCATCAAATTATCTGTCCGGTATGATTACCAATTTGGATCTAAACTTGGACAAGAAATTTTAAGTGTTGACTCGATTGGCTTGATTAGCGCATTCAAGGCAAGCTCACACTACTTACCCAGTTCAATAGGCTTGACCAATACGTGCTAGGCCGTGAACAAGATTTTTCACAAATTTTGGGCAACTCGTCCTGAATTTTTATTTAAATATGAAAATATTAATGTAAACATATTTTATATTTACTAAATAGTTAGTCGAGCCAATAGGTTGGCTCGAGCTAAGATGTAGTAATTGAAATTTTTTAAAACTTAATCATAAAAAAGTAAATATATTAGAAGAAAATAGTTTTGTAGCATTTCATATATATGGAACAATGAAATGGATTTTCTTTTTTACTATTTGTATTTATAAATTTCTATTTTAATACAATAAAATTAATTTTAAATATTTAACAGGAAGGAGGGTTGAAGTATGAATTTGGAGACTTACTAAAATTCTTGACGGTGAAAGGAGGTAATCATCATGTTACATCTTCTCGACCATCACAAGCTTTTTCTATTTTCTCAAATTTCACAATTAATTGGATGCATTGAGGATTGGTGATGAAACTTATGGAGCACACGATCATGATTCATGTTGAATCCATCATTCACCACAATAAGACTTGTCGTTGTAATAATTTATTGTGATGATATGTATTATTTTATGATGCATGGACATCATAGATTTTTATATTATGCAATAATATAATTAGTTAAATCATCTGATATCTAACAAATAATTATTATTTTAATAAAATCATGCAATTTTCGCACACGAAAGTAACAAATAAAGAGAACCCAACCCAATATGCGTAACAATTTTTTATTGAAGAACAATTTTTTATTGAAGATTTTGTTTTCTAATGCCAAATAAATTGATTAATGCTTGAACCTGTTCAAACACCTTTTACGATTTTGTTATATGCATTTTGTATATTTGAATATATTGGACACATACTCCAAAACAATGTGAATTGTAATTTCTTATATTTTCTTGATCATAAGTGTATTATATAAATAATTGTGAAAAAGGATGGAGTAATACATTTGCGTAGTGCTTATTATAAAAGACGATTACAATATGTACACAAAACCCTTTTTCCTTAAACTCTCCTACAGAAGAAAACTTAACCTTAGATTTGCATTACTGTGTGATTGGTGTAACACCCCAAACCCGGCCTAGACGTTACGACCGAATCTGACGTGTCACATCGAAGTGATTTCTGAAATTTGGACTTGTTGATAAAAATCCGTATTTAAGTTAAAACCCATTTAGTTTTTATTAATTGAGAAAATTCGGCAAATTAAGTTATTACAATTTGAAAACAGCTTATCAAAACGATTGCCATATTTGTTACCGTTGATTTCTTATACTGAATAAAACCGCGGAAGCTTCTCTAACTAAAAACCTTGAAGTTTAAAATGCATGTTTTTCTTGAAAACAGTTGTGATTTTGGAAACCCTTTTGTGTCTGTTTGGATGTTTAAAACAAGAAATCAAAGCCCAATTAAAAAATTAAATCCAAATACCAATGGCCTTATTACATAATCATTAGCCCAATATGAAAATTAAAATTAAATAACAACATCTAAAGCAGAACATCAACGATCATGTGGCCACCTTCGAGTCCCTCGCGGCTCAAAATCGTCTAGGGCTAGGGATTACCAGTACAGTTAAAAAGAAAGGGTGAGTTTAAACTCAGTGTGTAATCCCCTTTCAGTCAATCAGTGACAACATATGCGATGATGATGCAGGCACGAGCCCTATTCGATAATAAAGATGCGGTGCGGGCCATAGCCCAATCATCAGTGATGATATGGGCCTTAGGCCAATACAAGATGTGATGGGGTGCAAATATGCAACCCACCCCAATCCAGCCAACATACCACCCTACCAACTAACACACCATGTGAAGATAAAATCAACCCACCCAGTCAGCACACTAATATCGCAGCAAAGTTGCCAGTAACAGTATCGTAGCAAAGCTGCAAGTAACAGTATATGTGGCAAAGCCACCAGTACAGTATACTTCCTCCGTAGCAATACCCCAACCCCATGCAGTAAGTCGTGTATGCAGAATGCCTTGCTCAGAATCAGTCATTTAATTTATAGACAAATCAGTCATTTAAGTCAAAGACAAATCAATCATTCACCCACGAGGGAAAATATAGTCATTTTACCCTCGGGGGGTATTACGGTCATTTTATCCTATAGGGGCATTACGATCATTCTAATTATTTTGGGGTTTCAGTGAAGATAACGACCTCTCTGAAGGTCTACAGTTGCCTCGAGCGACACAGATAACCTAAATGGTCATAACAGTGTAAATGGGCCCAAGGCCCATTATTCGGTCCAAGAGGGCCCACACGCTCGTATGGCCCATTTTAGCCCAATTTTAGTCATGGCTATGTGAACGATATATCCAGTCTAGTATTTTCCACTTATCGTGGATTTATCCCGTGTCAGACCCACGAGCCCATTAACCCCACACGACCTATTTCAGCCAAAAGAGGCCCATATCGTCCCAAGAGCTCGAGAACACTCGTGGTGGCCTCTATAGTCTATCGCCCACGATTCATGGGCTCAGTTTACAACACGAGCGATCACACGCTCGTAGGGCCACAAGTTTGCGAAATGAACAGATTATCCCACGCGGGATCAACCTCCAATCATCCCAACACAATCAATCTATCCTCCTTTAGAACATTAATACTAAAATCCCAAATCGATATCACCACTTCCCTTGACCGAAAGTTATGCAATTATTATTCTTAGATCGCTGATTGCAAATGATCGCCCCCTTCTTCTCGATTTACTACGCATAAGACAGATTTCATTAGCAATAATCATTTAACACCAAGCTTGAGTTTATGGCCAATGTCCAATGAATTAGAGTTAGAGCAGGTTGGGTATTCGGTCAACACTACAAAACAAGCCTACTTACCCTACAGTATCCGACAAAAGAGGAGAAGGCAGAGATGTGCGGAGAAACAAGGCAGTCGACGTTCCACCGACTGTCAGAGATTATCATCCACAGGGTTTTGAAATAAAAAGACAAGATTTGTGTCATATAGTCTACATTGGAAAAGCAGAGAAACAAAAGAGAGGGACAAAAGGAGATGTAGGATTCGGCTTACCATAGTGTTATGAACAGAGGAAGAGATCGTCACCCACTACCAAACCGACTGGCACAGCAAAGAAAGAGAAAAAGGAGTCAGCCACAGAGTCAAAGAGGAAAAAGAAATGTTGGGAAGAAGAAAAAGAAGGTTCGGCTAAGAGAGGAGCCGATTGAAGAAGAAATGGTAAGGGAGAGTAGGTGATAGATTCGACCAAAGAGAGAAAGAAGCAGTCGACAGTAGTAGAGAATTCGGGTAAGCAAAAACAATGACATGAATGGTCAGAAGAAAAATGTCACGAATGGTCAGTTTCTACCAAAATGGCAATAAGAGAATTCGACAGCCCCTCCCTACTAGTCTAAGCCGAATATCTGAGTAGTTAGACACCCAATTCGGCACAACTCTCTTCTCACTCAAATTCTTTGATTCTCTCCCCTTATCCCTCTTTTAATCTCTTCAGGACCAGTTCAAACACCATTCAAATCTATTCAAACCCCCCTTAATTGTGTTTCAGTCCAACTCTACTTCCTACACAGCTCAAGCAGGAACAAAAAAAACCCATTGGTGATCGTTGTGTCATAGTCATAAAAATTTATAAAAAGAATGATCGAGCCTAGAAATTAACTATGAAAATGATTGAGGCAAGCGCGCCTATCGAACAGGAGTATAGTTTAGTGGCAAGACCGGATTGTCGAACCCAAAGGAACCAAAAGTACTAATACTAGCTTTCTTTTTATTATTTAGCCTAAGAATCAAGGGAATTATCAATTAATCTAAAATTAACTAACTATTAAGCTAAAGATGCTAAGACAAAGAGAATGAATTAGGGAAAATGCTTGTGGGAAAAACCAATTGATTAAGACAATACCCGAGGATGAATTCACCTAGACTTCACTTGTTATTTAACTCTGAACCAGACGATTTATTCACTTGACTTGATCCGTAGGATTCCCTAATTTATATTAATACCTCTTTCAAGGCTACTAGCGTCTAACCCTAGGTTGATTAATTGAAATTTCTTTCTAATTAAAACCCCTAGAATTGCATTAACTTGATCTATGGACTCCTATATTAGGTTTGACCCTAATCCAGTAGATTTTTGTCATCCTATTTCTAGGGTTGCAATCAACTCCGCTTAATTATGCTAGATCTACTCTTAAACAAGGACTTTTGCTCCACTACCTAAGCACATCAATACTTGAATCAATATCCTAAAATATCAAAGCAAGAATTAAGAACAAATCAAGTATTTATCATATAGTTCAGAAAACAATAACAAGATCAGTCTTAGGTTTCATCCCCCTCAGGTATTTGAGGGGTTTAGTTCATAATAATAAAAGAACACATCTCAAAAGAAAATATAAAACAAAACATAAGAAAAACCCTAAAACCCCCTGAAGGAAATTGAAGGGAAGATCTTCCATCTTGAGTATAACTCCGGCTTCTTGAGATGAACCAATTGGCTATCTTCGAGTAAATCCCACAATTCTGGCCTCTCTAGCTTGGCTCTTCGGCCTAACTGGATGCTCCCTTGAAGGTTGGCCTCTAGGGTGTTTATATAGGCTTTTGGAATGGCTTTCTTTGCCTCTAAGTACCCTAATCTGAGTGAAATTCAAACAGGTCATGCCAGGGACACGCCCGTGGCACACGCCTGTATGAATCGTATCCAGGCCGTGGTCGGTTCTGTTAAGGAGGCACGGCAGTGTGGTCTTGGGCCCAGGCCGTGTCGATTTCGTAATTTGGCCCATTTACTCTGTTTTAGGCCCGTTTCTCATTCTTTTCATCCTCCGATGCTCTCCTAAGTGTAAAACATAAAATTAAAGGATTAAGAGCACCAAATTCCACAATTCAAGGCTTAAATCATCCAAAAGTATGCTAAATGTGGGATTAAAATATGTATATATTACGGTTTATCATTGTGCAACACAGGACTTGAACCGCAGACCTCACAGTTGCACACACGCCGCCTTGCTACTAGGTCACAAACTCTTCTTGTGTCATAAAATAAGCATTAATATTTATAAGGCCTATATGCCAATGTCTAGATTCATTTAAGAGAAAAACTAAAAATTTTGCAAAAGCCAAGACTTGAACCCAGGCTTCTCAAACACTCCCATACACACCCAAATCACTTAGCCATTAAAGCAAACAAGCAATTTTTTGTCATTTTCTTGCACACATAAACTTTTATGTATTCCCACGCTCAAGACCTATTTCCTTCTAGGCCCAAATTGAGGGTGTTACAATTGGCCACCACCTTCTCCCTTCTATTACTTCCCTCTTTATTTTACTTTGTTCGATTTCCTTCGTTACCCCTTGTCGGGGTGGTTTTGGAGCAACAATTTTGGGAAATAACACGATTGAGCTTGTTTCATAGCCGCTATCTCATCTCCTGCAATAGGGTGCTTGTTTTCATTACAAATTTGGCATTGTTGTGGAAACATCAAAGAACAAGATGAGTGTGCTTTTATCGCACATTGGGGTGGATAACAAGTGGCTTTCAAGTTTGTTGTGTCTTGGCCTTTCTTTGTCCTGGTTCTTTTGTTCGACTCTAGTGTCTCTGTGATTCCCTTGTCTTTTAAATTTCAGTTTTGCTTTAGCCTTTGGGTTGTAGTCAAGAAATACGATCAAGTTGCATGAAAGAGAAAGGTTTGTGAATGCATAATGACTTGATGAACCAATTCTCTAGAATTACTTTCCTCCATGCTTTCAATAAATTAGTAAAGGAAAACCTAGTCTTTGCAAGCCTTATTCCAAGAGTTATTTTGTTTGATTATCAATGCATTCTACCACCTTTTTATATCGCCCTGTATTGTTAAATGCTTGTACAACAACTTTTACTTTAATGAAAGTTTCTTTTCGTTTGTTAAAATTACACAATTTCCCAATCCATGTACTTAAACGAATATCGAAATGTGTCAATAACTTCATTTTTCCAATCAATTACGCTCTCTTCTTTTATCTTCAATTCTCAATAGCTCAACTTCTCTAGATCAAGTAGTTAGTATCATACTAGTGGATGCAAAGTTTTTGTTTTGGTAACCATACTAGTGTATTTTATGCTTTGTTTCAGCCTTATTGTTGTTTCTTAAATATATTTTCCTGTTTATATCTTAGTTTCTCAATAAAATATATTATATATGCAAATATACCATAACAATATACATTTGAACAATTTATTGAAATATATATATTAAATATTAATTGCATCCAATGATTATATTTTATTTCTAAATGCAACTATAAAATAAAAATCTTACATTTTAAGACAAAATAGCTTAAATTTTTATTGAAATCAGTGCAAATCTTATGCCAACTGGTATAGGCTAGGATATCTTTGAAATAAATCAAAACACAAGAAAACCAAAAAAAAAAAAAAAAAAATTAATTTACTAGTGAATCAATATAATCAGAATCTAGTGAATGGCGAAATCTCAATTTTGATTCACTAGTTCTGTCAACAACGCAAAGATAAATTGTCTTTTCTGATTACTAAGAATTTGAATTTTACCCACATACTACTGTTTTGGGTAGTACAACATAAGGGAAACAAAAATTATTTTCGTTTTACACACACAAGATTCAAACATGAAACCTAAAGATAAACTGAAGCCTTACCATTGAACTAGCAGGCTCATTCTTGTCAACAAACTAACAAGAATAAAATATAACCTGTATGTGAACAGCCAAGAATAAAATAAAACCTATATGTGAATAGCCAATTGAAGGAGCAAATATCAACAAAAGTCAAGGGAAGGGAATCAAGCACAAGACCTCTAGCACACAACCAAAACACTTAACTATCTAACCAAATCAAATTTCTTGATATAATTAAACCCATAAATTATAAAATTTTGGGTGTTACAAGTCTCGGTTCACTAACCCAATTTCTATGAACCCAATTTTTGAGATGTGACAATATTTATTTCCCTAAAAGAAAATATAAACACAATAAAAAAGGGAATAGAAAATGAGAAGAGTCCAAATCAAATAAATACACCTCCATATATATATCTTATCTTTTCCAAAGGGAAAGCATAATAGTTCCAACATGAAACTCTCTTAACCCAACCCTTTCGTGGATAATAAAAGCATTTTCTATTAATATATACGGGCATTGTCATTACTAAAAAAAAAGTCTTACCCTATTAAATTCAAAATTCAAAATATACTTGAAATATGAAGTTTAAAAAAATGGGAAGAAATCTACATTTCATTTCATTACTTACCTGGAATCATGTTTGTCCACGAAATTAATGAATATGTTGATGCTATATTGATAAACTGTAATTATAACATATTTTAATCCCACATTTAGTATGCTTTTGGATGAATTATCCCTTGATTTATGTAAAAAGGTGCTTTTAATCCTTTCTTTTCACGTCTTATACCCAGGAAAGCACCCGAGGATGAAAAGAACATAAAACGGGCCCAAAACGGAGTAATTGGGCCTTAGCACGAAATGACACGGCCTGGCCCAAAGCCCACACGGCCGTGCCTCGCCGATCACCTAGAGCACGGCCTCAACCCTGACTTACACGGCCGTGTCTCAAGTTAGAAATCTGAACACGGTTTAAAGTCGATCCACACGGGCGTGTGCCATGGCCGTGCCCCTGTCGCTGGAAAGAGCAATTTCACTCAGAAAAGGATACTTAGGGAGAAAGAATCACATTCCAAAGTGCCTATATATATCCCCTAAGTGCCACCATTGAAGGGGCGTCGAGCTAGGCCAAGGAGCCAAGCCGGAAAGGTCAGAATTGTGGGCATCGCTCGAAGTTAGCCAGTTGATCCATCCTAAGAAGCCGAAATTATACTCAAGACGGCGGAATTCTCCTTCAATTCCTTCAGGGAGTTTTAGGAATTTCTTATGTTTTGTTTTATCTTTTCTCTTGAGATGTTTTCTTTATTCATTATGAACTAAACCCCTCAGATACCTGAAGGGGATTAAACCTAGATGAATCTTGTTATTTGATTTTTGAATTACATGATAAATACTTAGTTTGTTCTTAATTATGCATGCTTAATCAAAATCTGACGTGCTTAGGTGGAGGAGGAATAGACCCTGCTTAAGAGTAGATCTAGCGGAATTAATCGGTGTTGATCGAACGCCTAGAGATAGGGTTACGAGATTTTGTCGGATTAGGGTGAAACCTAATATGGGAATCCATAGATCGATTTACTGCTATTCTAGGGGGTTATTATAAGAGAACAAGAGTTCTACTAATTAACCTAGGGTTAGACATTATTCACCTCGAGAGAGGGTTTAATATACGTTAGGGAGTCTCACGGATCAAGCTAAAGAAATAAATCATATGATTCAGGGTTAGATAACAAGTGAAGTGTAATATCCAGGATTTAGGGGTTATGCATTTTCACTTGAATGTGTGCAGTGGTATGTTGTGTGCGATTTGTATGTGTTTTGGGGATTTCGGGAACTTTAGAATGTAGGAGAATGCCTTAGAAAAATACTGGGTTTTAAGTCTTAAAGGGGAGCTAGGCAAATGAGGCCTTAAGAAAATTTGTAGAGGAATTTGGACAAAAGGATTGGTTTGGTTAAGTGGCAAGGAGGCGCCACTTAGGGCCTTGGAAAGTGACGCCACAAGCAGTAAAGGGGGGCTCAGGTTCGAACAGCAAGGGAAGCAATTGGAGTTTTTATTTTGCAGCAAGGATGAGAAGTGGTGGACGGCATTGGGACACTTAATGGATGAACATTTGATCAAGTCAAATTCATTCAAAATTCGGCTAAGAGGGAGGATAAGAGTTGACTCATTCAAAATTGTTTGAATGAGAGGAGAAGAGGAAAACTAGGAGAAAAAGGTGGGGTTTGATAGGGGAAGGAGAGTTGGCCGGCCAAGGGATTGTTTTGAGGACATTTTCGGTCATGTTGAAGGGGGAGAAGCCGAATATGCATAGTGAGGTTTAGGCATTTTTTCTTGTGCAATTTCTTTTCCCGAAGCTTTTGTGTCCTTTTTCTTTTGAGACCGTAAACCAAGTAAGTGACCACTCGTGCACCCCTTTCTCTTTTAATCATCTTTTTCTTCTCTTTATTTTGATTAGGCCGAACCTCTCATCCATTCTATTCCACCATTGCCACAACTTCTAAACCTCACCTTCTCCCTCTCCATTCTTTTGTTTTGAGCTTCACCATCACCATCACCTTCTCTTCACTTTTCTTTTAATTTATTCTAGCCGAAATCTCTTTCTCTCAAAACACACCATTGCCGAATCTCTCAAAACTTCATCTCTTTTCTCTTTTGTCAAGGCCGAATCACACTATTACTCCTTCTCCTTCTTCTCACGATTCTCTCTGCCATCAAAAGCCGAAGATAATTTCAGGCTATAGCCGATTTGATCATAAGCACTAAAAACTGAAAATCAAACACTTTTCCCCTCTTGTCGATACTTAGAGTTAGTGAACCATTTATGCTTTGGTCACTCTATTCGGTAAGGATCTCTTCTATATTGATTTCTTACTCTTTTTCTTTCTCTGACTGTTGAAAAGAAAAACTCTAATCTCTACTATTCTCTGTGGCCGAAACCTTGAAGGGGGGATTTCGGGATTTTGTTGTAGCCGACTACAAGGGGAGATCTTTCAGGATTTTGAGATCTAAGGTAAGTAATGTGTGGTATTCAGCCAAGGGCCATTCCTATAGATCTTGTTCAATCAAAGCAAATAATAATAAAAACCCAAAATAAACTTAGCAGCCTTATTACAAAACCAAAACCAAATTTAAGGAAAATTACTAAAATTGAAATAGCAGTTTAAAATCAAAACCAACTAAGATGCATGGCCACCTCTAGTCCTCCCCGGCTCCATATCCGCGATCTATGCCTCATCTGCAAAATATAAGGGAAAGGGTGAGTCATCGAGACTCAGTGTATAAATCCCTAACCCGATAATTTAACCACTTACACAGATCGTTAGCAAAACATGCAAATCATGCAACCCCATAACCTAACCATCCGATCTCCTTTAACTACCCCGTGTGCTAAAAACCACTGGTGACTGAAGTCACAATATCATATATCGGTGTGGTCAAAACCACTGGTGACCGTAGTCACAAATCAAATGATGGGGCCAACCCATCATGTGGTCAAAACCACTGATGACAATCCCGAAATAATCATGTGGGGCCAACTCACTGTGGTACCAAACCATTGGGACGAGTCACAATATCCATATATGGTCAAAACCACTGGTAACCGTAGTCTCAAATATCAATCGTGTGGTCAAAACCACTGGTGGTCAAAACCACTGGGACTTAGTTACAAATAATAATAGTGTGGTCAAAACCACTGGTGACCGTAGTCATAAATCAATGATGGGGCCAACCCATCTTGTGGTCAAAACCACTGGTGACAGCCCATAATGAATCATCCCACTCCTCTCATCAAACCCATCATCATATTCATAACATACGTGTCACAATATCAAATGATCATGCAAATAACATACAACATAGCATTTAACAGATCATGATGATGTATACCAAAAATCACATAACAGGGGACTTACCCAGTTTCCAAGCTCATGCCCATAAGGCAAAGTCTCTAATGCCAATGGTTATAACAGTAACATAATAAGCATTATTATACTAATAAAGTGTGTAAGCGTTTACACACATGACTAATCATAGATCTAAGTAAGAATCCCGAAACTACTCGAATCTAGCGAAATCCCGAAGCATTGTTTCCCTTTCCTACAATCAGCCAAGACCTAGTCAGTAGCTAAAAAGCCTATTCGGCACAAATAGAAATCCCGAAGGATATGTCGCATAAAGGTATTGCCTTACCTTACTGTCGATTTGGTTTCCAACCAAATCCCGAGACTCTGTGATGATTCTCCCTTGCAATCGGCTAAACCTTAATACACACACATGGTTAGCCTTCGACTTTTGAACGATTATGAAAGAGATCTTGAAAAAATAACACTTACCAAGAGATTCAGCTAATTCCAAATGAACAAAATAGATTCGGCACTTGATATGACAAAAAGAAAACGCAAGAGGAGGGGCTAATGAGCAAAGTATTTGGCCAACACTGAAAGAAGAGAAGAAGAGACTTCCACGGTTTCGGCTTTTTCAAAAATAGGGAGATGGAAAAGATGAATGAAATAGCAAAGAAGGGTTTCGGCAATATAGCATAACTCAAAGAGAACCGAAAAGAAAAGAAGAAGGTTGGCTATTTGAGATTCGGCTTTGAGCAAAAAGAAGAAAGGGAGAAGAGAAGGTGAACAAGAGTGGCCTCGGCAAAGAGAGGCTAACAAAGAGTGAACCGAAAAGAGAAGAAGAGAAAATAGCTAGGTGGGTTTCGTTTTTCACAAAAGAATAGCAATATCCAGCTTGGCCAAGTGCCCAATTTCTCGAAAGGGAAAAGAGAGGGTGAACACCTGAGGTTCGGTTTTTAGCAGAAAACGCAAAAGAAGAAAGACCCTCAAAGCTAGCCGAAACACTCCCTTAACCCCCCATAGACATTCGGCCACCACCTAAAGGCTCCCCAAACCGACTACACTTCCTCCCCCCTAGAGTTCAAATTCGGCCAACCTCTCCAAAGCTCTCCCATCCACTCATTCAAATAAATTTGAATGAGTCAACCACCAAATTTTCCTCCCCTTCCTCCATTTAAAATCTGATAGTTTAATCCTCATCCACCAAGAGAGTCCCACCTGAGCACTCCACTTCCTCAGCTTTGGCGTCAAAAAGAATAAGTAAGAGTGCAATTCCTGCTGCTCGAACACAGGCACTTCCTCCCTGCATGTGGCGTCATCTCCCTTATGCTTAAGTGGCACCTCCTTGCCACTTTTCCAATTGATTTCTTGTGTCAAAATTCCCCAATAAATTCTCTTAACCCCTATCTCACCTAGCTCCCTCTTCCCAAGTACTAAAAAGAAATTTTTAGCCCTAACTCAGGCCTAACCCAGGGTTATAACTAGACCCCAAATCATGTTAAATCAACATTATAAACAATTCATCACATGCAACACAAGCAAAATGCAGAACCCCGATTTAAGGATGTTACAGTTCTACCCCTTTAAAAATAATTTCGGCCTCGAAATTACCTAGATGCATACCACTGCATAAGGCCTCAATTGGAAAGATGCATACACTACCATTTTTCCCTCTTGCATCAGCACACACTCTAAGCCAGTATGTGATGCATCACAATAAACCGTGAATTCCTTTCCTGCCTCAAGCTGAATCAAGACTGGAGCTTCAGTCAGAATCTTCTTCAACCTGTCAAAACTCTCTTGCTGTTTCTTAGTCCATACAAACGGAACCCCTTTTCTCAACAGCTTAGTCAATGGCGCTGCGATTAAAGAGAAACCCTCTACGAACCTTCGGTAGTATCCTGCCAAACCCAGAAAACTCCGAATCTCTACAACCGACTTGGGTGGTTTCCAATCCAATACCGCCTTAATCTTACGAGGATCCACCCTAATTCCCTCAGCTGATACAACATGACCCAAGAAAGTTACCTCCTTAAGCCAGAACTCACACTTACTAAACTTAGCGTATAACTACTTTTCCCTCAGAATTTGTAGAACCACTCGAAGATGCGTGTCATGATCCTTCTCATATTTCGAGTACACCAAAATGTCGTCTATAAACACAACGACAAACCGATCCAAGTACGGCTGAAACACCCAATTCATCATGTCCATGAATGCTGCCGGCGCGTTGGTCAAACCGAAAGGCATTACCAAAAACTCGTAGTGTCCATACCACGTACAAAATACCGTCTTAAGAATATCAGCCTCCTTCACTTTGAGCTGATGATACCCCGACCTAAGGTCAATCTTAAAGAAAACTGGTGCTCCCTTGAGTTGATCAAATACTATCCTGGGCAACGGATACTTGTTCTTTATTGTCAACTTGTTCAGCTGGCGGTAGTCTATACACATCCGCATCGTATCATCCTTCTTCTTAACAAAAAGCACTGGAGCTCCCCAAGGTGATACACTCAGTCGGATGAAACCTCTATCCAACAATTCCTGAATCTGAGCCTTTAACTCCACTAATTCTTTCGGCACCATCCTATATGGAGCAATAGATACTGGCGCGGTTGCGGGTAACAAGTCTAGACTGAACTCAACCTCGCGGTCAGGAGGTATACCCGGGAGTTCCTCAGGAAATACATCAGTAAATTCCCCCACAGTTCAGACATTCTTCACAACTGCATCCTTCGCGTCCAAGGCACAAACATGTACCAAAAATGCTTCACAACCCTTTCTAACCATTTTCTCAGCCTTCAGTGCAGAGACAACATTAGATAAGTAATCTCTCCTATTACCTATCATTACCACCTCATCACCCTCCATGGTCTTCAACACCATGTGCTTAGCTGCGCAATCCAAACTAGCTTGATACTTAACTAGCCAATCCATCCCGAGAATCAGATTGAACTCCCCAAACGGTAGTTCCATCAAGTCAGCCAAAAACACGACCCCTTGAAGTTCTAGGGTACATCCCTATGCAGTTTACTTACTTCTACAGAGTGACCTAGAGGGCTTATCACTGTCATCTTCCTAAAAGTAATCTTAGAATCTAGGTTCATGGTTTCCACTATGCTACTAGCAACATACGAGTGCGTCAAACCAACATCAATTAAAGCATTATAAGATACTCCAAAAATTAAGAACGTACCGGTTATGACGTCCGGTGCGTCGCCCTCCTCTCGACGCCTTGCAGTGTAGACCAACCCAGGCTGTCTCGCCTCTGTACCACCTGCACCTCTGCCCGGTGCTCCACGGCCTCTACCAGAGCCATTACCTCACCTGCCTGAACCTCAGCCCCTCTGTGGCTGCTGATTGTCCCTCCTAAGCTGTGCACGATTCTGATCCTCAGACTGCAGCCTAGCTGATCTCTGTGGACAATCCCTAACTCGATGCCCCATCGATCCACATTCAAAGCATCCCCTGTTACCAGTCCAACATTCTCCCGTATGAGACTTTCCACACCGAGCACACCGTGGCGGCCACTGAGTGTTAGCAGCAGCAGGCCTAGCAGCTTGATTCGGCCTACTATATCTAGCCCTTTTCTGCTGATTCCCAGAAAACCCAGAAAACCTAGATGATCTAGAACTCCTTTTATTCCAACCCCTATCCTGATTCTGCCTTGCGAACTGTCTTACCCTTTCAGCAACCTTAGCTTTCTCCATTAGAACGGCAAACTCTCGTTCCTGCTATGGGGCAATTATCATCCACAGCTCGTCTCTCAGCCCATCCTCAAATCTGACACAGCGCTCATGCTCGGTACCCACAATACCCCGAGCATACCGACTCAACCGAAGGAATTCTGCCTCATACTCCGTTACAGTCTTATTACCCTGAACCAAGTTCAGAAACACTCCACGCTGCGCCTCAACATAACTAGCCCTTATTTAATTCCTCTAATAAGCTGCCCTAAATAATTCCCAAGTGAGGTCATCTGTCATCGCTCCATCCCTAACCGTGAGCCACCACTGGTATGACTCATCTCGCAGCAAAGATAATATGCCCTTCAGCTTTTCCTCAGCTGAAAAATCTAGGTCGTCCATGAAGATTTCCATCGCCTCCAACCAATACTCCGTCGTACTAGGTGCCACACCAGATACACCTCTAAATACCTCTACACCATTAGCCTTGAGTCGCTCGGTCATAGATTTCCGAGCTCCTGTTCCAACGCCTGCACTCGTAACCCTTTCTAGCGCTTGCAGTATAGCCTGTGACACTGCGTCATTACCACCTGTCTGATCCTGATATTCCGCGCCCACAGCTGGCGGCGGTGGTACCTCATTTTTCGACTCATGTTCGGACCCTACTGGTTCCGAGACCGTCATCCTACCCCTACCTCGTCCACGAGTGTTACACCCACATCCACATGCACTCATATCTACTGATATAATCAAGCTGATTAAAAGTTTTATGCGTTAGACCTTTATTCCACTGTCTATTAAAGCACAGTCTTATGAAAAGTTTTAGTAAAGAATTGTTTCGCGAGTACACATCATCCTATGGCTCATGTCTCTAAAGTAGTTCCGACTACTATTCCATCATGCCATCATCATAATCATATAATCAGCAATCAATAGTTTGGGGTACTTACCTGGGCAGATAGGTGCCGGAGACTCGGTGCCATGCTTTCCATCGCTATACTTTTCCCATAAAAGCCTTTCACAATCCTTTTTAAAACATTTTTGGGCCTCGGGCCCACAGCCGAGCTGTTGAAACTGGCTTTGATACCACAATTGTAACACCCCAAACCCAGTCAACACACCACGACCGAATCTGGTATGTCACGGAGTGAAAACATTTTAAAATCGAACACGATTTTTAATCAGATCATACCTCAAACTTATTTTTCAGCAAAAATCAACATGATTTTCTAATATGACAAAATGAGTTTTACTTAAGGAGCATGTCAGATCCGGTCGGGGTTTGTGGGCCCGGTTTGGGGTGTTTCAACTTGGTATCAAAGCCCAGTTTTAAAGACTCGGCCTTGGGTTTTGAAGCCCACAAAGTTTTCAAAATTGAGCCCAAATGAGTTTTTGAAAATTTTTGGTTAAAATGGTTTTATGGAAGCATGGCACTGTGTTTCTCGCCCAGTCCGCTGTAAGTTCTTTTAATTGATTTAAGCCTGTTAATGTATGATACTTTAGCTGATAGGCCTAAGGAAATTATACTCTAGAGACACGGACCCTAGGTATATGTGTGAACTTCTACGGAAAAAACCACTGATTAAATCACTGTTGCATAAAATTTCTTTTTAAGCAAGAAAGTGAAAAGACTCTAATGCATAAAATTTTCGTAAAAATAGATAAGACGCGAAGTAGATATGAGTTCTAAGGGACGTGGTCGTCGTGGACGCGGTAGAGGCAGGATGACTGTGTCGGAACCAGTTGGGTCTGGTCAGGGTTCCGAAAATGAGGCACCGCCACCGGCTGTAGGGGTGGAATTTCAGGAGCAGACAGGAAGAGATGATGTAGTATCGCAGGCTATGCTCAGAGTTTTAGAGCGAGTAGCGGGAGCTAGTATGGGTAATGGGGCTCGGAAGTCAGTAGCTAAGAGACTTAGATCAAATGGAGCTGAGGTTTTTAGAGGAGTATCTGGGGTAGCTCCGAATGTAGTGGAGTATTGGTTAGAGGTAGTCGAGAGGATCATGGATGATCTGGACTGCACTGCTGAGGAAAAGCTGAAAGGTGCTGTTTTGCTACTTCGTGATGAGGCCTACCAGTGGTGGCTCACTGTCAAGGAGGGTACCCCTGCAGATCGAGTGGATTTGGGGTATTTTAAGGTTAAGTTCGAGGGAAAATACGTCGAAGCTAGTTACATAGACTCGCAGAGGAAGGCGTTTCTGAATTTAGTGTAAGGAAATAAGTCGGTAGCTGAGTATGAAGCAGAGTTTTTGCGTTTAAGCCGGTATGCTAGAGGGATTGTAGCTACTGATTATAAGCGGTGTGTCAGATTTGAGGATGGTTTGAGGGAAAAGCTGCGAGTGCCAATTGCTCCGCATCGAGAGAGAGACTTTGCAATCTTAGTGGATAAGGCGCGGATAGCTGAAGAAGTTAAGAGGACTGAGAGACAAAACCGGGACAGATGATAGAATAAGAATAAGAGGAATTATGGGTCTTCAGGGTCATCTGGGAACTTTCAAAAGAGACCTAGAGTTGATGGGCCGCGAGGTCAGCAGGCTGTTGTGGGAGGACAATACCGTGCTTGTGCTCAGTGTGGAAAGATGCACCCAGGAGAATGTTGGAAAAAGACAGGGGGATGTTTTAAGTGCGGGTCCAAGGATCATATGATTAAGGATTGTCCGATGGATACAGATAGGAACCGCCCAGCAGGTCAGGGTTATAGTCAGGTTGGCAAAGGTGGACAGCAGCCGTCAAGGGGTCGTGGTTCAAATGGTAGAGGTAATGGTTCTGGTAGAGGCCGTGGAGCACCAGGCAGAGGTAGTGGGAACACTGAGGCTAGACAGCCAGGTCTGGTATATGCAGTTCGTCGGAGGGAGGATAACGATGCACCTGATGTCATAATGGGTACGTTCCTTATTTCTGGATTACCCTTTATTGCTTTGATAGATATAGGGTCAACTCATTCATACATTGCTAGTGAAGTATCTGGAACTCTGTATGTGAACTTTGTGACTGTACCTAGGAAGACGACTGTACTTAGTCCTTTAGGGCAGACTGTAGTGGTAGATAAGCTCTTTAAGGAAGTGCCTTTAGAAGTTCAGGGGAGCAGTTTTTGGCTGACTTAATGGCGTTGCCATTCGGGGAATTCGATTTAATTTTAGGCATGGACTGGTTAGTGAAGTACCGTGCGAATGTGGATTGTGCTGCTAAGTGCATGTCATTGAGAACTTCTGACGATAATGAAGTTGTGGTTATGGGCGAGAGACGAAATTACTTGTCGAATGTAGTATCTACCTTTAAGGCAGAAAAGATGGTAAGAAAGGGATGTTTGGCTTTTCTGATGTTGGTCAGTGCCTTGGAGGCTAATGAAGCAACTGTTGAAGGAGTCAGGACTGTAAGGGAATTTGTGGATGTCTTTTCGGAAGAACTTCCAGGGTTATCTCCGGATCGTGAGGTAGAATTTGGGATTGACTTGTTACCTGGAACAGCGCTAGTATCTATCACTCCGTATAGAATGGCACCAAAGGAGTTGGTTGAGCTCAAGGCTCAGATTCAGGAATTGCTTGATCGTGGGTTTATCTGACCCAGTGTGTCTCCATGAGGCGCCTCGGTCTTGTTCGTGAAGAAGAAGGACGGGACTATGGGTATGTGCATAGACTATCGGCAGTTGAATAAGCTGACCATCAAGAACAAGTACCCTTTTCCAAGGATAGACGACTTGTTCGATCAGCTTAAGGGGGCTGCGGTATTTTCAAAGATTGATCTAAGGTCGGGATATCATCAGCTTAAGGTGAAGGAAGCAGATATCCATAAGACAGCTTTTCGGACAAGATACGGGCATTATGAGTTCCTAGTAATGTCGTTCGGATTGACGAACGTCCCAGCTACGTTCATGGATATGATGAATCGGGTTTTTCAACCCTACTTGGATCAGTTCGTCGTTGTGTTCATAGACGACATCCTAGTGTATTCCAAGTCTGAGGAAGAACATGATGAGTATCTTCGAATAGTGTTGCAAGTGTTAAGGGAGAAAAAGCTTTATGCCAAATTCAGCAAGTGTGAATTTTGGCTGAAGGAAGTAGCGTTCTTAGGGCATGTGGTCTCTGCAGAAGGGATAAGGGTGGATCCTCGGAAGGTTGAGGCAGTGTTAGATTGGAAACCACCTAAGTCCGTGGCTGAGGTTCGCAGTTTCTTGGGGTTAGCAGGCTACTATAGAAGGTTCGTAGAAGGGTTCTCATCAATAGCGGCACCTTTGACGAAATTGTTGAGGAAAGCGGTACCTTTCGTATGGACAGATAAGCAACAGGAGAGCTTTGAGAAGCTTAAGAGGGTTTTAACTGAAGCTTCGGTTCTGATTCAGCCTGAGGCAGGGAAGGATTTTGTGGTGTATTGTGATGCTTCTCACACAGGATTGGGATGTGTTCTGATGCAAAATGGGAAAGTGCTAGCTTATGTGTCTCAGCAATTAAGGCCGCATGAGGTTAATTATCCGACACATGAGTTGGAGTTGGCAACGGTAGTCTTTGCTCTTAAGGTATGGAGGCATTACATATATGGAGAAAAGTCAGTGATTTACATGGACCACAAGAGTCTTAAGTATCTGCTGACTCAGAAGGAGCTGAACCTGAGACAGCGAAGGTGGGTGGAGTTATTGAAAGACTACGATTGTTCTATAGAGTATCACCTGGGCAAGGCAAATGTAGTGGCAGATGCCCTAAGTCAGAAAATAGTGTCGGATCTGAGGGTGATGTATGCACATCTTAGCTTGTATGACGATGGAAGTTTGCTAGCGGAGTTGCAGGTCAAGCCGACATGGTTGACTGGGATGAAAGAAAGACAGTTGGCGGACGATGATTTGAGTGCTAAGCTACTGCAAGTGCAGAATGGGGGATTGGGAAACTATGGTGTTAACAGTGATGGAGTGCTGTGTTTTCAAGGCAAGGTCTGTATGCCGAAGGATAAGGAATTAAAGCAGAGAATTCTTCAAGAATCGCATAGTAGCCCTTATGCTATGCATCCTGGAGGAAGTAAGCTGTACAGAGATCTACGGGATCAGTTTTGGTGGCCTGGTCTTAAGCGGGAAGTTACATAATTTGTAAGAAAGTGATTAACGTGTCAGCAAGTTAAGGCTGAACACCAAGTACCGTCAGGGTTGCTTCAGTCGATAAAGATTCTTCAGTGGAAGTGGGAGAGAATCACCATGGACTTTGTTAGTGGGTTTCCCCTTACGCCTACTAAGAAAGACTCGGTATGGGTGATAGTGGATCGATTGATGAAGTCTACACATTTCATACTAGTGCGGGTGGATTACTCTTTGCAGAAGTTGGCAAAGTTGTATGTGGCAGAGATTGTGAGGTTGCATGGAGTGCCGGTGTCAATTATTTCAGATAGAGATCCGAGGTTTACGTCTCGATTTTGGAAAGCATTACATCAGGCTTTGGGCACTAGATTGGACTTCAGTACGGCATTTCATCCACAGTCGGATGGTCAGTCCGAGCGAGTAATCCAAGTGTTAGAGGATATGTTGAGAGGCTGTGTGATAGACTTCAAAGGTAGCTGGGAAGAATTTTTGTAACATCCCGAAATTGGGCCTAGTAAGATTGGGCCGATTGGGCCTTGGGCTTTAGGAAAAATTTGAGTATCATCTTGTTGCTTGTGTTAATTTAGGTATGATTATATTGTGTGCTTAATTTAGTCTTGTGAAGGCTTGGAATTAATTGGTTTAGAATAATTTTTAGTATGGAGAATTTAGTGAAGTGGATCAAGTGATTATGATGCTTAAGTTAATTTAAGTGTTTAATGTTAGCATAAGTGAGCAAGTAGTAAAGTGGTGTTGGCGCATGAGTAATTGTATAAGGGAAGAGGTTCGAATCCCATGGATGACATTAAGGTGACTTTTATTTTTGCTTTTGTATGGCATGTGTTGGTCAAATTTTAATTATGGTAAGGATGGACTTTGTTATTTATGGATAGTAGACTAGTGGAAAAAGGCAAGTTATTAGTTAAGGTATGGAATCAAGAAAATATGGTATGATGAGGGGAAAAAAGGCATGGATTATGGAGTGTTGTTTTGGAAACTCTTTTATGGCATTTTGTCCATGAACATGGATGGTTTCATGGACTAGGGGGAGTTGACCGAATTTTTGGAAAGAATAAGATTAGGAGGAAATAAAGAGGAAATTGTGGGATTTGTGATGAATATGTGAGTTGGGTGGCCAAGAGGGATTTCTTTGATGACCATTTCAGTTTTGTGAGTAGAGGGGAGTAGCCGAATTTCTCTTAAGGAGTTTAGGTGTTTAATTTCAGTTTTCTTTTTCTTTCTCTAGTGTGGTGCCGAAATTCTAATGCCATCAAAGTGCCATTTTGGCCATTTTTCTTTTGACAAATTCGTTCCATTTTCTCTTAAACCTCACCCTATTCTTTCATAAGTTGAACCACATCAAAAATTACCATTTATCTTTCATTTGTATACTTTGGCCGAATCACTCATTGACCATAAGAGTCATTTGTTACTTTTCATTTCTTCTCTCTTTCCCCTCATATTTGCCGATTCTATTTTTGTGTTTCATCCCTATTCTCTTTTCTTTTCTTTTACCTTGCTAAGACCGAAACTTCTCTCTTCCATTTTCACCATTGCCGCAACACCATAAACCTCCTATCTCTCTTTTCTTTCTCTTGTTATGTTGTTAAAGCCGCAACACATCACCATCTAGCCGATTTCTTCATCTATTTCTCCCGTGAACGTTAGATTTTGGGCATTCAAATGAGTTTGAAAAGAGAGATAAATAGTGTTTGGAAGAGGGATGGCCGAATGTATGTAGAGTCATAATATTGTGTTTCTTTTGTGTAGCCAACGGTAAGGAGCCTTAAGGTGGATTGTAAGGATTCGATTCATCAAGGTAAGTGTTATGTGGTGATTCGGGATTTAGTTAAGCAAAGTAGGTGATTTGTAGTATTCGACCATAGGCCATTGTATGAGTTTAAGTGATGACCGAATTCTGACTTTGGTTCTTAGGAAAAATCGACTGGAATAAGAGAGTTTTGGGATTGAGTAAACTGTACCAAAAAGGTGTGTAGTTATCGCACTGTTTCTTGATTGTTTATATGTGTTATTATGTATGTGCGTATGATGTGTACGGTAACCGGCAATAATGGTTAAAATGATGGATACCCATGTTGAATAATCGATTAACAAGGTCAGTATTTTATGATGTTAATTTACATATGATCTATGTATGAAAACGTGATAGCATGTGATGTATGCTTATTTTTATGATATTGTGGCATGATACATGGGACTTGGGATGTGACTATCGAAGGAAAGGGTGTACTTTATGTATGTGGTCTGATGTTAGCCTTGTGCTACATTGGCACTTGATGTTAGCTATGTGCTTCATCAAGGGAGGTGTTGGCTAGGTGCCCATCTCGGCGGTTGATAGCTGTGTGCATCACCTTGGATTAATTGATATGTGGGATCACTTATGTGATCGGTGGCTTAGCCACGGCCTTGAGCAGCAAGTCTGCCGAGGTAAGTTATGTGGGATCACTTAGGTGATCGGTGGATTAGCCACGGCCTTGGGCGGCAGGTGTGCCGAGGTTGGTGTAATGGATAGAACTAGGTTGGGTTGGGCTTCATTTTGCATAATTTTGTATGTGGACTGTGTGGATATGGGCCAAGCCTATATGTGGAGACATGTGAAATAATTACACACTGAGTTTGTGTGACTCACCCAATTTTTCTCAAACCTTACAGGTGATGCATAAAGCTTGGACCGAGTTGGAGTGGATACAAGGTGGCCCATGCAGAAGATGTTTTCACTTAATTTATGCATTTTATATTATCAGTATTTTCGAATGATTATTTATTGTAATAAGGGCCACTTAAACTATTTGGAGATTTTATTTATGGTTTTGAGGTTATGTTATTATTAAGCTAAAATTTGAAATGATCTTTAAAATCAAGTGATATTATAAATACTTGTATTAAAGTTTTCAACTGGATATTTTGTAACAACTTAACTTTACTTTGAATTTTAAACCCAGGATGCTTTATGAAAAACAAATAAATTTTTTTATGTTTTCTCTCTAAGTCAAAATATTTTTTCAAACGTTTTCCGCAGTGACATACCAGATCTGGTCAGGGCTTGTGGGCCGGGTTTGGGGTGTTACGGTTTGGTATCAGAGCCTAGGTTCAAAATTCGGCTTTGAGGGTTTTGGGCCCAAAAACATTTTTTTTAAAGATGGGCTTTTCAAAGATTTGGGCTTTCATAAATTTTTCAGGTTTATTCTGGCATGGCACCTATATCTCCAACCCGAAGTCCACCAGGTAAGTACCTCTGACTATTGAAGTGATTTATATATGTGAATGTTATGGGCTTATTTGGGCTCGTAGATTAGAATATTAGGACCATTGGACCGTAGGGCTAGTGCACTCAAACACATGCATAAGACTTAAGAATAATCAAACAAACCTGTGACTAAGTCGCCGAGTTAAGGTGTGGCAACTATTTTACGCATGTCTAGGAGTGGATTCAGTAAGAGCTTGGTATTTAAGTAGTCCTAGCGACTCACCTCCTCTTTACTCGAATCCTACCTGGTGCGTAGTACGGTTCACCTTAACCAAGAGGACCTATTCACTGCTAAAACCCAATAACTAAAACCTGAAAGGGACTAGCCATACTGTTTTATAACGATCTTAGTTTTAAATTTACCAAATTACCCCTCTGATTTATAAAATCCTTTTAGACTTGAGAATTTTTCGAAATACACTCGATTTGTAAAATTACTAAAATACCCCTAAGCGATAAAATTACGAAAATGCCCCTGGTTTATAAAATTACCATGTTACCCTCGACTTTTATGAAAATATTCTTACTTTACAAAATACCAAAACCCCTGTTTTGCAAAATGCTAAGATGCCTTGATGTGGAAAATTTACAAAATAACCCCGATTTCTGAAATTTTTGCAATACCATTGATTTGGTAGAATTTTTTTTAAATAACTTCGAGATTTGTATATTTTGGAATGCCTTTGATTTGTAAAGATTATTTTCGAGTTGACCTCGATTTATTACGAAAAATACCCTTGTAGGAAAAATGACGAAATTACCCCTGGGTCGGGAATGGTCAGAAATACCCATAATGATGCGTTGAATGTTGTGGATGAATGTGGATGTGATTCTCTAAATTAGAATAGTGAACTTGAGATGAAAACTTTGATTGATTGAAAGAACTACTATTAAGCTTCTTTTCATAAAACTGTTCGCAGATAAACAGTGGAACCAAAAGTACTAATGCATAAAACTTTCTAATCAGATTAAAGCGCGATCGTAGACATGAGTTCTAGGAGTCGTGGTCGTAATGTGCGAGGACGTGGTAGAGGCAGAATGGCTGTGACGGAACCAGTTGGGTCTGGTCAGGGATTCCAAGATTTAGTAGAAAGTATGTTAGTTTTATTAAGATCAGAGTGCGCAGCAGTAGCGTAGTGTGGTGAGTTAGTATGTACGATTGTTCGTTAGTAAGTAATTTCGAGGACGAAAATTTTTTTAGGAGGGTAGAACTGTAACATCCCGAAACTGGGCCTAGTAAGATTGGGCCGATTGGGCCTTGGGCTTTAGGAAAATTTTGAGTATCATCTTGTTGCTTGTGTTAATTTAGGTATGATTTTATTGTGTGCTTAATTTAGTCTTGTGAAGGCTTGGAATAAATTGGTTTAGAATAATTTTTAGTATGGAGAATTTAGTGAAGTGGATCAAGTGATTATGATGCTTAAGTTAATTTAAGTGTTTAATGTTAGCATAAGTGAGCAAGTAGTAAAGTGGTGTTGGAGCATGAGTAATTGCATAAGGGAAGAGGTTCGAATCCCATGGATGACATTAAGGTGACTTTTATTTTTGCTTTTGTATGGCATGTGTTGGTCAAATTTTAATTATGGTAAGGATGGACTTTGTTATTTATGGATAGTAGACTAGTGGAAAAAGGCAAGTTATTAGTTAAGGTATGGAATCAAGAAAATATGGTATGAAGAGGGGAAAAAAGGCATGGATTATGGAGTGTTGTTTTGGAAACTCTTTTATGGCATTTTGTCCATGAACATGGATGGTTTCATGGACTAGGGGGGAGTTGACCAAATTTTTGGAAGGAATAAGATTAGGAGGAAATAAAGAGGAAATTGTGGGATTTGTGATGAATATGTGAGTTGGGTGGCTAAGGGGGATTTCTTTGATGACCATTTCGGTTTTGTGAGTAGAGGGGAGTAGCCAAATTTCTCTTAAGGAGTTTAGGTGTTTAATTTCGGTTTTCTTTTTCTTTCTCTAGTGTGGTGCCGAAATTCTAATGCCATCAAAGTGCCATTTTGGCCATTTTTCTTTTGACAAATTCGTTCCATTTTCTCTTAAACCTCACCCTTTTCTTTCATAAGTTGAACCACATCAAAAATTACCATTTATCTTTCATTTGTATACTTTGGCCGAATCACTCATTGACCATAAGAGTCATTTGTTACTTTTCATTTCTTCTCTCTTTCTCCTCATATTTGCCGATTCTATTTTTGTGTTTCATCCCTATTCTCTTTTCTTTTCTTTTACCTTGCTAAGACCGAAACTTCTCTCTTCCATTTTCACCATTGTCGCAACACCATAAACCTCCTATCTCTCTTTTCTTTCTCTTGTTATGTTGTTAAAGCCGCAACACATCACCATCTAGCCGATTTCTTCATCTATTTCTCCCGTGAACGTTAGATTTTGGGCATTCAAATAAGTTTGAAAAGAGCGATAAATAGTGTTTGGAAGAGGGATGGCCGAATGTATGTAGAGTCATAATATTGTGTTTCTTTTGTGTAGCCAACGGTAAGGAGCCTTAAGGTGGATTGTAAGGATTCGATTTATCAAGGTAAGTGTTATGTGGTGATTCAGGATTTAGTTAAGCAAAGTAGGTAATTTGTAGTATTCGGCCATAGGCCATTGTATGAGTTTAAGTGATGACCGAATTCTGACTTTGGTTCTTAGGAAAAATCGACTGGAATAAGAGAGTTTCGGGATTGAGTAAACTGTACCAAAAAGGTGTGTAGTTATCGCACTGTTTCTTGATTGTTTACATGTGTTATTATGTATATGCATATGATGTGTACGGTAACCGGCAATAATGGTTAAAATGATGGATACCCATGTTGAATAATCGATTAACAAGGTCAGTATTTTATGATGTTAATTTACATATGATCTATGTATGAAAACGTGATAGCATGTGATGTATGCTTATTTTTATGATATTGTGGCATGATACATGGGACTTGGGATGTAACTATCGAAGGAAAGGGTGTACTTTATGTACGTGGTCTGATGTTAGCCTTGTGCTACATTGGCGCTTGATGTTAGCTATGTGCTTCATCAAGGGAGGTGTTGGCTAGGTGCCCATCTCAGCGGTTGATAGCTGTGTGCATCACCGTGGATTAATTGATATGTGGGATCACTTATGTGATCGGTGGCTTAGCCACGGCCTTGAGCAGCAAGTCTGCCGAGGTAAGTTATGTGGGATCACTTAGGTGATCGGTGGATTAGCCACGGCTTAGGCGGCAGGTGTGCCGAGGTTGGTGTAATGGATGGAACTAGGTTGGGTTGGGCTTCATTTTGCATAATTTTGTATGTGGACTGTGTGGATATGGGCCAAGCCTATATGTGGAGACATGTGAAATAATTACACACTGAGTCTGTGTGACTCACCCAATTTTTCTCAAACCTTACAGGTGATGCATAAAGCTTGGACCGAGTTGGAGTGGATACAAGGTGGCCCATGCAGAAGATGTTTTCACTTAATTTATGCATTTTATATTATCAGTATTTTCGAATGATTATTTATTGTAATAAGGGCCACTTAATTTATATGGAGATTTTATTTATAGTTTTGAGGTTATGTTATTATTAAGCTAAAATTTGAAATGATCTTTAAAATCAAGTGATATTATAAATACTGTACTAAAGTTTTCAACCGGATATTTTGTAACAACGTAACTTTACTTTGAATTTTAAACCCATGATGCTTTATGAAAAACAAATAAATTTTTTTATGTTTTCACTCTAAGTCAAAATATTTTTTCAAACGTTTTCCGCAGTGACATACCAGATCCGGTCAGGGCTTCTGGGCCGGGTTTGGGGTGTTACAATTTTTGCCTTTAGCGGAGTTTGCGTATAATAACAGCTATCAAGCAAGCATTCGAATGGCACCGTATGAAGCACTGTATGGACGGAAGTGTCGCACTCCTACGTGTTGGACTAAGTTGGGAGAACGTCAAGTTTTGGGTCCAGAGATTGTTGCAGAATCTAAAGAGAAGGTTAGAGTAATTTGGGCACGGTTGAAGGAAGCATCTGACAGGTAAAAGTCTTACGCAGATCTTAAGTGGAAGGAAATAGAGTTTGCTGTGGGAGATCAAGTGTTTCTTAAAGTTTCGCCATGGAAGAAGGTGATGAGATTTGGTCGCAAAGGAAAGTTAAGTCCCAGGTTTATAGGATCTTATCGGGTTCTGAAGCGGGTTGGACCAGTGGCATATCAGTTAGAGTTGCCTTCAGAATTGAAGCAGATGCATGATGTGTTCCATGTTTCGATGCTATGTTGTTACCAATCAGGTCCATCTCATGTAGTACCAGTTGAGGAAGTAGAGTTAAGACCAGATTTGTCCTACGAGGAAGAGCCGATTCAGATTTTGAACGGGATGTGAAGGTGTTACGGAGAAAATCAGTTCCTCTAGTCAAAGTGTTATGGCATAATCATGGATCGGAAGAAGCTTCGTGGGAACCAGAAGAAGCAATGCGGCAGCAATACCCTCACTTATTCTAGCCAGGTAGTTTCGAGGTCGAAATTATTTGTAAGGGGGTAGAACTGTAATATCCGGGATTTAGGGGTTGTGCATTTTCACTTGAATGTGTGTAGTGGTATGTTGTGTGCTATTCGTATGTGTTTTGGGGATTTCGGGAACTTTAAAATGTAGGAGAATGCCTTAGAAAAATACTGGGTTTTAAGTCTTAAAGGGGAGCTAGGCAAATGAGGCCTTAAGAAAATCTGTAGGGGAATTTGGGCACAAGGATTGGTTTGGTAAAGTGGCAAGGAGGTGCCACTTAGGGCCTTGGAAAGTGACGCCACAAGCAGTAAAGGGGGGTTCAGGTTCGAGCAGCAAGGGAAGCAATTGGAGTTTTTATTTTGCAGCAAGGATGAGAAGTGGTGGACGACACTGGGACACTTAGTAGATGAACATTTAATCAAGTCAAATTCATTCAAAATTCGGCTAAGAGGGAGGATAAGAGTTGACTCATTCAAAATTGTTTGAATGAGAGGAGAAGAGGAAAACTAGGAGAAAAAGGTGGGATTTGATAGGGGAAGGAGAGTTGGCCGGCCAAGGGATTGTTTTGAGGACATTTTCAGTCATGTTGAAGGGGGGAGAAGCTGAATATGCATAGTGAGGTTTAGGCATTTTTTCTTGTGCGATTTTTTTTCCCAAAAGCTTTTGTGTCCTTTTTCTTTTGAGACCGTAAACCAAGTAAGTGACCATTCGTGCACCCCTTTCTCTTTTAATCATCTTTTTCTTCTCTTTATTTTGATTAGGCCGAATCTCTCATCCATTCTATTCCACCATTGCCGCAACTTCTAAGCCTCACCCTCTCCCTCTCCATTCTTTTGTTGTGAGCTTCACCATCACTTTCTCTTCTCTTTTCTTTTAATTTGTTCTAGCCGAAATCTCTTTCTCTCAAAACACACCATTGCTGAATCTCTCAAAACTTTATCTCTTTTCTCTTTTGTCAAGGCTGAATCACACTATTACTCCTTCTCCTTCTTCTCACGATTCTCTCTGCCATCAAAAGCCGAAGATAATTTCAGGCTATAGCCGATTTGATCATAAGCACTAAAAGCCAAAAATCAAACACTTTTCCCCTCTTGTCGACACTTAGAGTTAGTGAACCATTTGCGCTTTGGTCACTCTATTCAGTAAGGATCTCTTCTATATTGATTTACTGCTCTTTTTCTTTCTCTGACTGTTGAAAAGAAAAACTCTAATCTCTACTATTCTCTATGGCCGAAACCTTAAAGAGGGGATTTCAGGATTTTGTTGTAGCCGGCTACAAGGGGAGATCTTTCAGGATTTCGAGATCTAAGGTAAGCAATGTGTGGTATTTGGCCAAGGGCTATTCTTATAGATCTTGTTCAATCAAGGCTGACTCTAACATGTACCATATAGGAATTTCGACAGATTTCATAAACAAGTGACGATTCTGGGATTTAGACAATCAAGGTAAGGGATCGTAATATTCGGCCAGAGGCCATATTGTTTTAAAGATGGACGATTCTAACTATTACCTTTTAGGGGCAGATTGGCAGTGGTATAAAAGGAGTCTCGGGATTCTAATCCATTTCGGTAAGGGTATTTGAGTTGTAGTTTTTATTCGATTAAGATCTCATATGTTAGTTAACCGGGTTTTCTAATTAAGTGTGCCTCAATGGATGCGAATATCAGTGGAGAAGTGAAAGGGGTAGTGCTTACCCCTAAGTTCAAGAAACGCTCAGTTTCTACTATTCGTGATTGGCCACAGGGGTGTGGGCCAGCGTCAGAAAGGGATAAGCAATTCACTGTTATCCCTGCTAGCGAGAGTGTCGGTATCGATAGTATCGTACTTACGGTTATCAGGTGCGTAGCCCCACACTAAATTTCTGATAGATTAATAGTGTTAATGTTAGCATGTGTTAATAAAAATATGTATGGTAATGGTTGTGGGTACCATTCAGTGGTACATGGAATTCAGGTACGTTAACCCCCAATACTTCGTTAATAATGCTATAAGCATGGATATGACATGTGTATGATTCTATTATGATTTTGGGGTATAATGCATAATATCTGAATAATATGTATGTTGCATGGGCATATGGGTGATTTTGATAAAGGGGAAGTGTTTCGGTGGTTTTACCACATTATCCGGTGACTTTGGTCACATATTTCCGGTGACTTATGTCACAATATTATGTATCCGGTGACTTCGGTTACATATTATGAATTCGGTGACTCTGTCACAATTATCTGGTGGCTATGCCACAATTTATAAGGGCGATGTGCAATTGACTGCAGCGACTGCTTTCGATGGTGTGTAGCGGATGGAGGGTCGATTTAGTAATCCCCACGGTGTGATTGGCAGGTACGGGTGGTATGTAGCGGATGGATATCTAGGTGGGCTCGGGATTGCATTGCATTTCACTTGATATGTACATGTGATTATGATTCATTATGCTATGTATGGGCCTATGGCTAAGTATGTGATAAATGGGCTTTGCCCAAAATGTTAATATTAAGGCTATGATCGATTTGGCTTTTTGGTGTATTGTTACACATTGAGTCTATTGACTCACCCTTCGTGGGATATCTTTTTCAGGTGATACTCAGTGATTTTGAACCGGGTCAGCGAGGACTGTGTGGTGGCCATGCTCAACTCAGTATTTCGGTTTTCTTTTAATAAAACTTATTTAGTTTTCTTTATTTATTTCGAGATTAATTTTCAGGTTATGTTTTTGTAATAAGGCCATCATTTGCTATGTTATATAAACGTTTAAAATTCTTATTTTGATACGATCAACTTTAACTAAATAATTAAATATTTTCGATAATAACTTAAACTGTTTTGACACCTAAATACCTAAGGTTTCCAACTTAATAATAAGTTTTAAATTTGGGGTTTCTTTTAACTTATGAATTTTTTTCTAAAAACCATATGGATAACGTTTTAATGGGATACAAACTTAAATCGAACACGGTTTTCAATCAGATCATACCTCAAACTTATTTTTCAGCAAAAATCAACATGATTTTCTAATATGACAAAACGATTTTTACTCAAGGAGCATGTCAGATCCGGTCGGGGTTTGTGAGCCGGGTTTGCGGTGTTTCATGAAGTCTAGGTGGATTCTTCCTGAGGGTATCGTCGTGATCAATTGAATTTTTCTTCAAGTTATTTCCCAATTTCTTCTTTTTGTCATTGTCCTTAGCTTAGTCGTCGTTAATTTAGAATTAAAACAACTTCACTTTATTTTTAAGGCTAAATAATAAAAAAAAGAGTTAGTATTAGTACTTTTAGTTCCTTTGGGTTCGACAATCCGGTCTCGCCTAAGCTATACTACTGTTCGATAGGTACAATTGCCTTTAATCGTTGTCAGAGTTAGTTTTTAGGTTCGATCATTCTTTTATAAATTTTAAAGCTCTGATTTCAGCGATCATATATCCTATAATATATTTATATCAAGTAAACCTATAATTCATAAAGGTTATTCATCACAAAAAAAAAGTAGGCAAACTAACAAAACAAAATAATGCCTAAAAACAATGACAACTTGAAACCTATGTTTCACGGTTTCAAAATATTAGCTATTAAAACAATACATTTACTTTAAAATAGAAAAAAAAAACACAATATATAGGGTAGCTCTCTCCATTAATTTTAAGCATTAGAGAGTAAAGAATTCAATAAACATTTGTTACCCTTATTTCTTAGACATTAGAATAATTTCAAATGGAATTTCGGGGAGTAATCTTTATTAGTTTTCTTATTTTTCAACTTGGAGTTAACTCCAATGCCTTCCCAATGAACGATTTGATAAGCAAATTGCCAGGACAACCAGATGTTAATTTCAGGCAATTTGCTGGATATATTGATGTGGATGAAAATGTCGTTGGTCGAAGTCTTTTTTACTATTTTGTTGAAGCTGAAAAAGATCCCCTGACTCAACCCCTCACTGTTTGGTTAACTGGAGGTTAACTTCTTTGAATTTTTTTATTGCATTTTCTGATGTTATGCGGATTTTCCAGTAGGTATCCTATATGAATAAGTTAGATAAATTTTACTACAAGTCAAAGCCAAAGGGAGGCTAGGGCTTCGGCCCCATTGGTTAAATGTTACAAGTCAAAGCCGATAAGTTTGTTTGATTACTCACATATAATAAAATCTTTTGTGTAATACTATTCAGGACCAGGGTGTTCTTCAGCTGGAGATGCCTTTGGAAGTGTTGGTCCTTTCTTTGTTACGAAAGATGCTCATGGTCTCCAAACAAATTTATTTTCTTGGCACAAAGGTTGTCTAATTTTCTACGCTTATCTTTTATTGATTTTTTTTTGTGTGTATATATATATCATGTTTCATATTTTTTCATATCGATATAAATTTATCAAAAAAAATTTAAATGTTTTAGAACTATAAAATGTTACCGTACGTCTAGTTGTCATTGTGTTTAAACGAATTGCATTGTCTTTCTTATATTGTTTTTTTTTTTTTTTTGTATTTCTATATCTATATAAAATTCTATCTAATATATGTTTCAGTGTCAAATCTATTGTTTATCGACTCCCCAATTGGATCTGGATGGTCATATTCAAACACAAGTAGTGATTATAATAACGGAGATGATATCACTAGTAAGATCATAGTATATATTATTCATTATGAATTAAAATAGTTTGGATTTCATATATATTGATCGTTTTCAATTGTTTGTTATGTACAGATAAAATATTGCTTACATTTATGCAAAAATGGTATGAAAAATATCTGGTCTTCAAGTCGAAAGATCTATATCTAGCTGGATCAAGTTTTGCAGGTGAACAATTTCGTTTTTCTTTTCTCTTATCTGGTTGTATATTAACATATTTTTAATACTCCAAAATATACTTAATGAATAACTAAACAAAATATAATGCAATCTCTAGCATATAATTTTTTCTCTCTGTATATTGTAATTTATTATTTACATATCAAGCTTGCTACACTATTATTTTTTAGATTCAAACTCAAATAATTAATCAAATTTCTTATTAAATTAATAATTTTGTAAAAATAATTCAAAAAATATAAAATTTTTCATAATTTTTTTTTTGTAACATACTTCTTGAATTGAATATGTCAAACTAATTGTTTAATAGAAATACAACAATCAAATGATCTTGTCTTAATACGAGTTATGGATAAGTCTCCATGCAACAATACAAACAATATAACATGTTTATTACTATAATTAAATTTGTGGATTTTATTTCAGGACACTACGTACCAAATCTTGCTAATGCTTTACTCGACGACAACAAGCAATCCAAGCAATCCAAATTTAACCTCAAAGGATTGGGCTGTAAGTAAAAGTGTATCTAATTAATCAAATTTAGTTGCCACTTTAATGTATATATGCATAGAATGATTAGTTAGAAATGTTCTTGCTTGAGTAACTTGCCTAATTCGAGGAGGCTTAGCTTTATTAGATTGGATTAGGATACCCACTTCTACGCTTTGGATCAAGTCATTATGACTTTGACTATTGTTCATTAGCTTACATCATCGACAGTAAATTTTGATTCAAATCAAGCATCGACACTGACACAAAAAATTAGAATTATACTGAAATATTTTTAAGAATTTTATTTTAAAACAAAAATAACATGTGTTGCAGCTCAAATCTCCCGTAAACATGGTTAGGTTCGTAAAAAGCTAGAGATATTGCAAAAATTGATTTCTTTTTCTCTCGGGAGATGATAAACAGCTCGTTGTATAACGAAATCAAGAAAGAATGCAATGCCATTGATGAAAATAATTACTTTTCTAGCATCAAAACCACTTGGAGCGCAAAATGCAAAAACCTTGTGTTTGAGGCCGATTTGGCTGCTTTCAAGACCGATGCTCATAATTACTCCCCACAAAAGCTGTTTGATGCCTTTCGCCCTCCTTGTGCTGAAACTGAGCAAGATTTGAACTTAGTAAAACAGGTTTTCTTTTATTTCTTTACATTCCTCTTACTTTACTTCAATTCGAAACTACAAATAACATACGTTCGTATAGAATCGAATTAACTGATCAACTGAGTAGAACTAATTTGTGTTATTTTTCTTTTATTGGTCATATGAAAAGTGTAAAATTTTATTTTTCGGTCCAGTTCCTATAGTTAGCACGTAGTAGACATGTGCCATCCATTAAGGGTACAATTTTACTTTAATCTCCTAGGAAGTTCAAAAAGCTTTCCATGGGAATCAAACAAACTTGTCATATAGATGGAAGGGTTGTTTCACGTAAGTTCTCCCTGAAAATTTGAAAATAATTGATGTTTCTTTTTCCTGATATGTTGATATAATTACTTTTTAGAAATTATTTTAAATTCAAGTTTTAAGACTAGCGGTCAATTTTCCTTATCTCTATATTTGTCACCTCTTGTTTTGGTAAATTAAATAAACTACTTTTTTATTTAGGTGACTGTTGTGTAAATATTGTTCACCGTAAAATTCTCATTTTATGTCACTCTTATTTATTTAGAGCTAATTTTAAATACAACGAAGCTGATAAGGACCTTGACATGCTTCCTGCGCTTAAAAATCTTCTTCAACAATCCGTTCCCATTACAATATTCAGGTTGGTATTGTATTTGTATGCCATACTTCTTTCCAATACTTTCTTGAAATAAGTTAAATAAGTATGAAGAATCAAAGTGAACAATTTTGAAAAGAAATTCTCAAGCCATTTGACTGATTTTTTATTATTTTATTAATATGATTACGATGTTATAGTGGAGATCAAGATGGTATAATACCGATAGAGGAACCTTCCAACATTTGGAAAAGTTGGCGAGGAGTTAAACATCAAGTTAACAAAAGAGGAAACATGGAGTTTTGGAACCAAGGTTTGATGTTTACACATTTAATTATATATATTAGCTTTTTTATATATATATATATTATGATTAGATATATTTAAGCATCAAATTATCTGTCCGGTATGATTACCAATATGGATCTAAACTTGGACAAGAAATTATAAGTGTTGACTCAATTGGCTTGATTAGCGCATTCAAGGCAAGCTCACACTACTTACCTAGTTCAATAGACTTGACCAATACGTGCTAGGCCGTGAAAAGATTTTCACAAATTTTTGGCAACTCGTCCTTAATTTTTATTTAAATATGAAAATATTAATGTAAACATATTTTATATTTACTAAATAGTTAGTCGAGCCAATAGGTTGGCTCGAGCTAAGATGTAGTAATTGAAATTTTTTAAAACTTAATCATAAAAGAGTAAATATATTAGAAGAAAATAGTTTTGTAGCATTTCATATATATGGAACAATGAAATGGGTTTTCTTTTTTACTATTTGTGTTTATAAATTTCTATTTTAATACAATAAAATTAATTTTAAATATTTAACAGGAAGGAGGGTTGAAGTATGAATCTGGAGACTTACTAAAATTCTTGACGGTGAAAGGAGGTAATCATCATGTTACATCTTCTCGACCATCACAAGCTTTTTCTATTTTCTCAAATTTCACAATTAATTGGATGCATTGAGGATTGGTGATGAAACTTATGGAGCACACGATCATGATTCATGTTGAATCCATCATTCACCACAATAAGACTTGTCGTTGTAATAATTTATTGTGATGATATGTATTATTTTATGATGCATGGACATCATAGATTTTTATATTATGCAATAATATAATTAGTTAAATCATCTGATATCTAACAAATTATTATTATTTTAATAAAATCATGCAATTTTCATACACGAAATTAAAAATAAAGAGAACCCAACCCAATATGCGTAACAATTTTTTATCGAAGAACAATTTTTTTTTTAAAGATTTTGTTTTCTAATGCCAAATAAATTGATTAATGCTTGAACCTATTCAAACACCTTTTATAATTTTGTTATATGCATTTTGTAAATTTGAATATATTAGACACATACTCTAAAACAATGTGAATTGTAATTTCTTATATTTTCTTGATCATAAATGTATTATATAAATAATTGCGAAAAAGGATGGAGTAATACATTTGCCCAGTGCTTATTATAAAGACGATTACAATATGTACACAAAACCCTTTTTCCTTAAACTCCCAAACCCGCCCAAACATTACGACCCGAATTTGGTTTGCTACCGTGAAAACATTTTGAAATCTAAAAAAAAACGATTTAAGTTTTGTCGAGAATCTTGCATTTTCAAGTCTCTTGTTAAAAACCATATTTTGTGTTGTTTAAATATATATATTAAGTCAGGTTGTTGATAGATTGCAAATGCGCTCCGATGGCACGATAAAACATTTTGCGATTGGATTTTAGAAAACATGTGTACTTAACTTCATGTTAAGAAATAGTTTAAACAAATTAATCCAAAACATAAAATAATAAAAATATCTAGGAGGCCTTATTACAACTTAAATAAAATGAAACCATCATTTAAAACAAAATAAACAAAATCCAAGTTCATCTAATCGTAATTTCCACCGCATGGCCACCTCGAGTCCATCCGGCTCCACATCCGCGATCTACATGTCACTGAAAAATGTAAAAGGAGAAGGTGAGTCACCAAGACTCGATGTGTAACCCTTCCCGGTTTAATGCCATATCATACACAATTTATAACAAATTAACATGCATTAGATCATGCACCCAACCTAGCCATCCATCCGCCTTTCTCTACCCGTGTGGTACCAAACCACTTGGTGGTGCCAAACCACTGGTGACTTAAAGTCACAATTGTGATACCAAATCACTGGAGGTGCCAAACCTCTGGTGCCCGAAGACACAAATCAAATGATGGGGCCAACCCATCGTGTGATACCAAATCACTGGCGTCAATCCCTTAATATCATCTGTGGGGCCAACCCACTATGGTGCTAAGCCACTGGGACGGGACGCTATGAAGTGCCAAACCTCTGGAGGTGCGAAACCTCTGGTGACCGTAGTCACAATGTGGTACCAAACCACTGGTGTCCGTCGACACGAATATCATTTCCCCCTCCTCTCAACAACCCACATCAATTAATAACACACTTATACATAAGTCATGCTTATTAGGCACATATCATAAGTCACATATATCAAATATATCATGCTTCCCAAAAGCATTGTAACACAAGGACTTACCTGAATCCTTGCTCATACCATGTCGGTATCAAATCCAAATCTACACAACCAGATTTAGCATATACAAACACTTAGCATTTTAATCAGTTATAAAGTGTGTATATACACACTGCTTCTACCAAATTCCCGGATCCCAAGCCTTTATTAACCTTGGCCGAATAGTCCCCACTTACCGAATCCTGAATTTATCACTTGAGTCTTGAGATCCCTACCAAAACACTTGTAAAAAAAAATTGACTTGCACACTAATACATAATCTAGGCCTATGGCCGAATGTTACTTACCTTAGGAAAACAAATCCCGAGAGCTTCCTTCAATACCTTAACGTTATCCCCCTTGGAAAATCGATAACACTTGACTAGGAGGATTCAGCCTAAGCCTTTTATGGAAAAGATATTCGGCTAGCAACTCAAATGGAAGGTGAAATTTTTAGCAAAAGAGGGAGGTAGGTTCTGGTAAGTAGAAAAGAAGGAATAGATGGAAGATGATTGGTATAGGGGATTCGGCCAAAGTCTAGAAAAAGAAAAAGAAAGAATGGTTTTCGGAGAATGAAAAAGAATTGAAAGATGGAATATTGGGAAGGGTAAAATTCGGCTATTGCATCAAATGAAGAAAAGAAAAATAAGATGATACATAGGTGCTTTTAAAAGAATTCGGCACTAACCCCCTATACTTGCCGTCCACTCCTAACAATCAAGGAGTTCAAATTTCAATCAATTCCTTAAATTGTTCTTGACCAACCATTTGAATTAATTCAATGATAATCCAATTTAAAACCAAATAATATCCTCATAATATCCTTATCCCTTCACCTCTTCAAATAAATAATAATAATAAAAAGAAACATGTGCTCAACAATTTCCTTCCAGCCGAATTCTAATAGAATTAAACAAGCATTTATCTTCATCCAATTTAGAGCCCACATGCTGTCCACCACCTCTCCAATCTGCCAAAAAAAAAAAACCCAACTTGCGCTGCCAGTAAGCCTCAAACCCCAGCCCTCACTGCTGCAACTACCATAACGCCCCAAGCCACTTTGCCCAGGCGTTCTTTTATGACATAAACGCGCCATATTTTCCTTTAAGCCCTCCTTCCTTAGTTCCTTCCTCTTTAACGCCAAAACAAAAATAAAAACGCCCTTGCAGTTCTTTTGGATCGAACCCGCGACCCCACTGCAGCAGCCCTCACTTCCAACGCCCAGGCCACTTTTCCCCAATTGACTTTCATGTCAAATAACCACAACATTTAATTATAAGGCCTTCTTACTTAAGCCCATCACCCCAAAAATAAAATAAAAACGCATAACCACTCACGCCATTTGAACTGCGCCCTTCTTCCCTTCCAACTCCTAAGTGGCGCATGGGAGCCACTTTACCACCTGGACTTTCATGTCCCTTACCCTTGCCATTTATTTTTAAGGCATACCTAGCCCAGTTCCCTAGTTGACGCAAAAATAAAATCAAAGTGCCGCCTTTGCAGCTCGAACCCAATCCTCCTTTGCCTCACCCTTAGGCGCACCAAGCCCATTGTTTGTCATATTTAGCCCAAAATTTTATTAAAGCCCTATCTCACCTAGCTCCCTCCTTTCAGGTACTAAAAAAAATAATTTTAACACTAGGTCAGGCCTAACTCGGGTTTAATTCTAGACCCTAGAACACGCCAAATAAATCGTAATATTTATTCTTCAAGCACGCGCACATGGAAATTAACTAAATTACAAACAACCCCTAATTTAGGGTGTTACACTCCTACAGAAGAAAACTTAACCTTAGATTTGCATTACTGTGTGATTGGTGTAACACCCCAAACCCAGCCTAGACGTTACGACCGAATCTGACGTGTCACATTGAAGTGATTTTTGAAATTTGGACTTGTTGATAAAAATCCGTATTTAAGTTAAAACCCATTTAGTTTTATTAATTGAGAAAATTTGGCAAATTAAGTTATTACAATTTGAAAACAGCTTATCAAAATGATTGCCATATTTGTTACCGTTTATTTCTTATACTGAATAAAACCGCGGAAGCTTCTCTAACTAAAAGCCTTGAAATTTAAAATGCGTGTTTTTCTTGAAAACAGTTGTGATTTTGGAAACCCTTTTGTGTCTGTTTGGATGTTTAAAACAAGAAATCAAAGCCCAATTAAAAATTAAATCCAAATACCAATGGCCTTATTACATAATCATTAGCCGAAAGTTATGCGATTATTATTCTTAGATCGCTGATTGCAAACGATCGCCCCTTCTTCTCGATTTACTACGCATAAAAGACAGATTTCATTAGCAATAATCATTTAACACAGAGCTTGAGTTTATGGCCAATGTCCAATGAATTAGAGTTAAAGCAGGTTGGGTATTCGGTCAACACTACAAAACAAGCCTACTTACCCCCACAGTATTCGGCCAAAGAGGAGAAGGCAGAAATGTGATGAGAAACAAGGCAGTCGACATTCCACCGACTGTCAGAGATTATCATCCACGAGGTTTTGAAATAACAAGACAAGATTTGTGTCATATAGTCTATATTGGAAAAGAGAGAAACAAAGAGAGGTAAAAGGAGATGTAGGATTCGACTTACCACGATGTTATGAGCAGAGGAAGAGATCGTCGCCCACTACCAAACCATTGGCACAACAAAGAAAGAAAAAAGTCGAGTCACCACGAGTCAAAGAGGAAAAGAAATGTTGGGAAGAAGAACAAGAAGGTTCGGCTAAGAGAGGAGCCGATTGAAGAAGAAATGGTAAGGGAGAGTAGGTGCTAGATTCGACCAAAGAGAGAAAGAAGCGATCGGCAATGAGAGAAATTTGAGTTAGCAAAAAAATGACACGAATGGTCAGTTTCCACCAAAATGGCAGTAAGAGAATTCGACAGCCCCTCTCTACCAGTCTAAGCCGAATATCTGAGTAGTTAGACACCCAATTCGACACAACTCTCTTCTCACTCAAATTCTTTGATTCTCTCCCCTTATCCCTCCTTTAATCTCTCCAGGACCAGTTCAAACACCATTCAAATCTATTCAAACCCCCCTTAATTGTGTTTCAGTCCAACTCTACTTTCTACACAGCTCAAGCAGTAAAAAAAAAAACCCATTGCGTGATCGTTGTGTCATAGTCATAAAAATTTATAAAAAGAATAATCGAGCCTAGAAACTAACTATGAAAATGATTGAGGCAAGCGCACCTATCGAACTGTCGTATAGTTTAGTGGCAAGACCGGATTGTCGAACCCAAAGGAACCAAAAGTACTAATACTAACTTTCTTTTTATTATTTAGCCTAAGAATCAAGGGAATTATCAATTAATCTAAAATTAACTAACTATCAAGCTAAAGATGCTAAGACAAAGAGAATGAATTAGGGAAAATGCTTGTGGGAAAAACCAATTGATTAAGACAATACCCGAGGATGAATTCATCTAGACTTCACTTGTTATTTAACTCTGAACCAGACGGTTTATTCACTTGACTTGATCCGTAGGATTCCCTAATTTATATTAATACCTCTTTCGAGGCTACTAGCGTTTAACCCTAGGTTGATTAATTGAAATTTCTTTCTAATTAAAACCCTTAGAATTGCATTAACTTGATCTATGGACTCCTATTTTAGGTTTGACCCTAATCCGGTAGATTTTTGTCATCCTATTTCTAGGGTTGCAATCAACTCCGCTTAATTATGCTAGATCTACTCTTAAACAGGGACTTTTTCTCCACTGCCTAAGCACATCAATACTTGAATCAATATCTTGAAATATCAAAGCAAGAATTAAGAACACATAATTAAGAACAAATCAAGTATTTATCATATAGTTCAGAAAACAATAACAAGATCCGTCTTAGGTTTCATCCCCCTCAGGTATTTGAGGGGTTTAGTTCATAATAATAAAAGAACACATCTCAGAAGAAAATATAAAAGAAAACATAAGAAAAACCCTAAAACCCCAAGGAAATTGAAGGGAAGATCTTCCGTCTTAAGTATAACTCAAACTTTCTTGAGATGAACCAACTGGCTATCTTCGAGTAAATCCCACAATTCTGGCCTCTCTAGCTTGGCTCTTCGACCTAACTGGATGCTCCCTTGAAGATTGGCCTCTAGGGTGTTTATATAGGCTTTTGGAATGGCTTTCTTTGCCTCTAAGTACCCTAATCTGAGTGAAATTCAAACAAGTCAGACCAGGGACACGCCCGTGGCACACGCTTTGTGTGAATCGTATCTAGGCCGTGGTCGGTCTGTTAAGAGGCATGGTCGTGTGGTCTTGGGCTTAGGCCGTGTTGATTTCGTAATTTGGCTCATTTACTCTGTTTTTTAGGCATGTTTCTCATTCTTTTCATCCTCGATGCTCTCCTAAGTGTAAAACATGAAATTAATGGATTAAGAGCACCAAATTCCACAATTCAAGGCTTAAATCATCCAAAAGTATGTTAAATGTGGGATTAAAATATGTATATATTACGGTTTATCATTGCGTAACCCGGGACTTGAACCATGAGACCTCACGATTGCACACACGCCACCTTGCCACTAGGTCACAAACTCTTCTTGTGTCATAAAACAAGCATTAATATTTATAAGGCCTATATGCCAATGTCCAGATTCATTTAAGAGAAAAACTAAAAATTTTGCAAAAGCCAAGACTTGAACCCAGGCTTCTCAAACACTCCCATACACACCCAAATCACTTAGCCATTAAAGCAAACAAGCAATTTTTTGTCATTTTCTTGCACACATAAACTTTTATGTGTTCCCACGCTCAAGACCTATTTCCTTCTAGGCCCAAATTCAGGGCGTTACAATTGGCCACCACCTTCTCCCTTCTATTACTTCCCCCTTTATTTTACTTTGTTCGATTTCCTTCGTTACCCCTTGTCGGGGTGGTTTTGAGCAACATTTTCGGGAAATAACACGATTGAGCTTGTTTCATAGCCGCTATCTCATCTCCTGCAATAGGGTGCTTGTTTTCATTACAAATTTGGCATTGTTGTGGAAACATCAAAGAACAAGATGAGTGTGCTTTTATCGCACATTGGGGTGGACAACAAGTGGCTTTCAAGTTTGTTGTGTCTTGGCCTTTCTTTGTCCTGGCTCTTTTGTTCGACTCTAGTGTCTCTGTGATTCCCTTGTCTTTTAAATTTCAGTTTTGCTTTAGCCTTTGGGTTGTAGTCAAGAAATACGATCAAGTTGCATGAAAGAGAAAGGTTTGTGAATGCATAATGACTTGATGAACCAATTTTCTCGATTTATTTTCCTCCATGCTTTCAATAAATTAGTAAAGGAAAACCTAGTCTTTGCAAGCCTTATTCCAAGAGTTATTTTGTTTGATTATCAATGCATTCTACCACCTTTTTATATCGCCCTGTATTGTCAAATGCTTGTACAACAACTTTTACTTTAATGAAAGTTTCTTTTCGTTTGTTAAAATTACACAATTTCCCAATCCATGTACTTAAACGAATATTGAAAAATGTCAATAACTTCATTTTTCCAATCAATTGCGCTCTCTTCTTTTATCTTCATTTCTCAATAGCTCAACTTCTCTAGATCAAGTAGTTAGTATCATACTAGTGGATGCAAAGTTTTTGTTTTGGTAACTTAGTACTAGTGCATTTTATGTTTTGTTTCAGCCTTATTGTTGTTTCTTAAATATATTTTCCTGTTTATATCTTAGTTTCTCAATAAAATATATTATATATGCAAATATACCATAACAATATACATTTGAACAATTTATTGAAATATATATATATTAAATATTAATTGCATCCAATGATTATATTTTATTTCTAAATGCAACTATAAAATAAAAATCTTACATTTTAAGACAAAATAGCTTAAATTTTTTATTGAAACTGTGCAAATCTTATGCCAACTGGTATAGGCTAGGATATGCTAAAATAAACTGAAACACAAGAAAACCAAAAAAAAAAACCAATTAATTACTAGTGAATCAATACAATGAGAATCTAGTGAATGGCGAAATCTCAATTTTGATTCACTAGTTCTGTCAACAACGCAAAGATAAATTGTCTTTTACGATTACTAAGAATTTGAATTTTACCCACATACTACTGTTTTGGGTAGTACAACATAAGGGAAACAAAAATTATTTTCGTTTTACACACACAAGATTCAAACATGAAACCTAAAGATAAGCTGAAGCTTTATCATTGAACTAGCAGGCTCACTCTTGTCAACAAACTAACAAGAATAAAATAAAACTTTGTATGTGAGCAGACAAGAAATAAAATAAAACCTATATGTGAATAGCCAATTGAAGGAGCAAATATCAACAAAAGTCAAGGGAAGGGAATCAAGCACAAGACCTCTAGCACACAACCAAAACACTTAACTATTGAACCAAATCAAATTTCTTGATATAATTAAATCCATAAATTATAAAATTTATGGTGTTACACCTCTCGGTTCACTAACCCAATTTCTATTAACCCAATTTTTGAGATGTGACAATATTTATTTCCCTAAAAGAAAATATAAACACAATAAAAAGGGAATAGAATATGAGAAGAGTCCAAATCAAATAAATACACCTCCATATATATATATCTTATCTTTTCCAAAGGGAAAGCATAATAGTTCAACATGAAACTCTCTTAACCCAACCCTTTCGTGGATAATAAAAGCATTTTCTATTAATATATACGGGCATTGTCATTACTAAAAAAATCTTACCTATTAAATTCAAAATTCAAAATATACTTGAAATATGAAGTTTAAAAAATGGGAAGAAATCTACATTTCATTTCATTACTTACAGGAATCATGTTTGTCCACAAAATTAATGAATATGTTGATGCTATATTGATAAACTGTAATTATAACATATTTTAATCCCACATTTAGTATGCTTTTGGATGATTTATCCCTTGAATTATGTAAAAAGGTGCTTTTAATCCTTTCTTTTCACGTCTTATACCCAGGAAAGCACCCGAGGATGAAAAGAACATAAAACGGGCCCAAAGCGGAGTAATGGGCCCTTAGCACGAAATGACACGGCCGGCCCAAAGCCCACACGGCGCGTGCCTGCGCGATCACCTAGAGCACGGCCTCAACCCTAACTTACACGGCCGTGCCTCAAGTTAGAAATCTGAACACGGTTTAAAGTCGATCCACACGGGCGTGTGCCATGGCCGTGCCCACATCGGTGGAAAGAGCAATTTCACTCGGAAAAGGATACTTAGGAGAAAGAATCACATTCCAAAGAGCCTATATATATCCCTTAAGTGCCACCATTGAGGGGGCGTCGAGCTAGGCCAAGGAGCCAAGCCGGCAAGGTCAGAATTGTGGGAATCGCTCGAAGTTAGCCAGTTGATCCATCCTAAGAAGCCGGAATTATACTCAAGGCAGTGAATTCTCTTTCAATTCCTTGAGGAGTTTTAGGAATTTCTTATGTTTTGTTTTATCTTTTCTCTTGAGATGTTTTCTTTATTCATTATGAACTAAACCCCTCAGATACCTGAAGGGGATGAAACCTAGATGAATCTTGTTATTTGATTTTTGAATTACATGATAAATACTTAGTTTGTTCTTAATTATGCATGCTTTGTAATATCCTGATTTTGGGGGTCTATGCATTTGGTGTGTTACATGGCTAAGTTAGTAGGCTAAGGCTTCATGGGGTGAATTGGGCTCAGGTTTGGACTTTAAAACCTGGGTTAAATGGCTGATAAATAGTGTTAATAGTATTGGATGTTGGATTATTAAATTAAGTAGCAAGTTGGGCTTAAGACCCAAAAATTTATTAATGCCAAATTGGGCGTGAGGGTGGCGTCACTTAGGGGGGATGATTTGGGCCTAGTATGGCCTCATGGAGCCCAAATTAAAGGGTTAAAATTCGGCACTCCTAGGGTAAGGGGAGTGGACGGCACAAGGCTATATTTTAGGAGTTTAAATCCTCTTATTTTTAAGTGATAAATGGGGATAATTAAGAAAAGTAAGGATTAGATAAATGAGGGTTATGATAATGAAAGGATAAAGTTATCAGAAGAGGGAGACTTGGCCGAATATCCAACACTGAGTGTGAGGTGGTGTATATCCAAAATTTTGAAGCCTAGTGTTCATCTTCTTCATTTGATTTCTTTTCTCTCCTTTTCTCAAAGTTTTCTCTCTAGCCGAAAATTCTCTTCTCTAGTTTTCTCAATTCTTTCTTTGCCGTAACTTCTCAACATATTCATCCCTTCATTCCTCCTTTCAAAAACCGAATACCCTAGTCTCTATCATCTCCTTACATTGCCGAATCTATAAGGTGAGATTTCTTTTCCCGAAGGTGCACCATAGCCGCATACACCTCTCTAGTTTGGTAAGTTTTTGGGATTTTCTTCTTTGTGGTTTCTCTCTTCTTTAATGAGTTTCTAAACCGAATCTCCTTTGTTCATACTCCTTCTTCCCTAGCCAATTATTTAAAGGGTGGTTTGATTTTCCCGAAGGTGCACCATAGGCTGCATGTTCCTTAGTGATTCGGTAAGTTTCGGGATTTCTTTCCTTTGCGATTTCTTCCTTTCTTTTCATCAAGATCTAACCCGAATCAATTGTTTATGCCTATCGATTTCTCCTCTTTATCCTTAGAAGCCGATTCCTGTTTTACAACAGCCAGAAGTGCCGATTTTGGAAAAGCCAAAGGTAAATTAGAGGTGACGATTTCTTGAAGGCTTTCGGGACTTGAAAGTAGGTAAGAATTCTTTTAAACATTATTATTTATTAGATCTTATTGGTCTAAATAGTTTAAGTGACCAAAGGGTTATTATGGCCGCTAATAACAGTCAAGCAGTAAAAGGGAGTTGGATCTGTAAACCCAACGCCAAAGTAGCATAGAAAGCGATAAAGGTGTAATCTGAAATCGTGTGTGTAACTCTTACACACTTTCATTCTTAATATGTAAAATGTTATGTGTTGTTAAAAGCGGAGTGACGGCTATGGTTGTTGAAATACCCTTGTAGGTAAACGCGAGGATGCGAGGTAAGTTGTGATGATTTCTGCATTGAATTATAATGAAAGCATGATAATTTGTATATATGATACTTGTATGTTGAGCACGATCATACTAGTACAGTTAGCATAACTATGTGTTATGGGAGATGAGAGGAGGGGGAAGTATGATCTATTAGACTGTCACGAGTGATTTGGTATCACACAGTGGGTTGGCCCCACATACTATAAATTGTGACTAAGTCTCAGTGGTTTGGTACCACATATGATATTACGTAACCTCGGTTACGAGTGGTTTGGCACCACCAGTGGTTTGGTACCGCATATGATATTTTGTAACCTCGGTTACCAGTAGTTTGGCACCACTAGTGGTTTGGTACCACAAGGAGTAGAAAAGGGAGACTCGGATGGATGCTTAAGGGGGTTGCATGACTTGCATATTATTATATGAACTTGTGTGAGAGCATGATTTTCTTGGGATGGGGATCTACCCACTTTGAGTCTCAGTGACTCACCCCTTCCTTTACATTTTTGCGGATCGGACTTAGATCGTGGATATGGAGCCGAACGGACTCGAGGTGGCCATGCTCAGCAGTTGTTTTGCTTTAAAGTTTTCTTTTGAACTTAGTTGCTTTACTTTAGTTTTTGGTTTTTACATCGTTGTAACAAGGCCGCCTAACTTTTAATTTTTGGGTGCTATATTTGGTTGTCTTTTACGATTTTCGACACACATACTTGATAAACCTAAAATTTGTTGTTTTCTTAAAATCACGCTGAGTACGTTATTTATTTTAAAATATTCACTGATTAAGTAAATGACATGGATTACCAACCAAGCAAATAATTTTCTAAAGATAACTTTTCGCACGTTTTAAATTCTCATCAGACTCACATCCGATTTCTAAAAACAAAAGAGTTTTCCAAGGGTTTCTCCCCCAATAAAGTCGACAAACTGATTTCTAAAAGCGTTTTCTTTCCGTATACACGCCGGACTCGGGTGTAAGCGTTTAGGCCGGGTTTGGGGTGTTACATGCTTAATCAAAATCTGACATGCTTAGGTGGAGGAGGAATAGACCCTACTTAAGAGTAGATCTAGCGTAATTAAGCGGTGTCGATCGAATGCCTAGAGATAGGGTTACGAGATTTTGTCGGATTAGGGTGAAACCTAATATGGGAATCCATACATCGATTTACTGCTATTCTAGGGGGTTATTATAAGAGAACGAGAGTTCTACTAATTAACCTAGGGTTAGACGTTATTCGCCTCGAGAGAGGGCTTAATATACGTTAGGGAGTCTCACGGATCAAGCTAAATAAATAAATCATATGATTCAGGGTTAGATAACAAGTGAAGTCTAGGTGGATTCTTCCTGAGGGTATCATCGTGATCAATTGAGTTTTTCTTCAAGTTATTTTCCAATTTCTTCTTTTTGTCTTTGTCCTTAGCTTAGTCGTCGTTAATTTAGAATTAAAACAACTTCACTTTATTTTTAAGGCTAAATAATAAAAAGAAAGTTAGTACTAGTACTTTTAGTTCCTTTGGGTTCGACAATCCGGTCTCGCCTAAGCTATACTACTGTTCAATAGGTACACTTGCCTTTAATCGTTGTCAGAGTTAGTTTCTAGGTTCGATCATTCTTTTATAAATTTTAAAGCTCTGATTTCAGCGATCATATATCCTATAATATATTTATATCAAGTAAACCTATAATTCATAAAGGTTATTCATCACAAAAAAAAAAAAAAAAAAAGTAGGCAAACTAACAAAACAAAATAATTCCTAAAAACAATGACAACTTGAAACCTAAGTTTCACGGTTTCAAAATATTAGCTATTAAAACAATATATTTACTTTAAAATAGAAAAAAAAAAACACAATATATAAGGTAGCTCTCTCCATTAATTTTAAGCATTAGAGAGTAAAGAATTCAATAAACATTTGTTACCCTTATTTCTTTGAGATTAGAATAATTTCAAATGGAATTTCGGGGAGTAATCTTTATTAGTTTTCTTATTTTTCAACTTGGAGTTAACTCCAATGCCTTCCCAATGAATGATTTGATAAGCAAATTGTCAGGACAACCAGATGTTAATTTCAAGCAATTTGCTGGATATATTGATGTGGATGAAAATGTCATTGGTCGAAGTCTTTTTTACTATTTTGTTGAAGCTGAAAAAGATCCCCTAACTCAACCCCTCACTGTTTGGTTAACTAGAGGTTAACTTCTTTGAATTTTTTTAATGCATTTTCTGATGTTATGCGGATTTTCTAGTAGGTATCCTATATGAATAAGTTAGATAAATTTTACTACAAGTCAAAGCCAAAGGGAGGCTAGGGCTTCGGCCCCATTGGTTAAATGTTACAAGTCAAAGCCGATAAGTTTGTTTGATTACTCACATATAATAAAATCTTTTGTGTAATACTATTCAGGACCAGGGTGTTCTTCAGCTGGAGATGCCTTTGGAAGTGTTGGTCCTTTCTTTGTTACGAAAGATGCTCATGGTCTCCAAACAAATTTATTTTCTTGGCACAAAGGTTGTCTAATTTTCTACGCTTATCTTTTATTGATTTTTTTTTTTGTGTGTATATATATATCATGTTTCATATTTTTTTTCATATCGATATAAATTTATCAAAAAAAATTTAAATGTTTTAGAACTATAAAATGTTACCGTACGTCTAGTTGTCATTGTGTTTAAACGAATTGCATTGTCTTTCTTATATTGTTTTTTTTTTTTTTTTTATTTCTATATCTATATAAAATTCTATCTAATATATGTTTCAGTGTCAAATCTATTGTTTATCGACTCCCCAATTGGATCTGGATGGTCATATTCAAACACAAGTAGTGATTATAATAACGGAGATGATATCACTAGTAAGATCATAGTATATATTATTCATTATGAATTAAAATAGTTTGGATTTCATATATATTGATCGTTTTCAATTGTTTGTTATGTACAGATAAAATATTGCTTACATTTATGCAAAAATGGTATGAAAAATATCTGGTCTTCAAGTCGAAAGATCTATATCTAGCTGGATCAAGTTTTGCGGTGAACAATTTCGTTTTTCTTTTCTCTTATCTGGTTGTATATTAACATATTTTTAATACTCCAAAATATACTTAATGAATAACTAAACAAAATATAATGCAATCTCTAGCATATAATTTTTCTCTCTGTATATTGTAATTTATTATTTACATATCAAGCTTGCTACACTATTATTTTTTAGATTCAAACTCAAATAATTAATCAAATTTCTTATTAAATTAATAATTTTGTAAAAATAATTCAAAAAATATAAAATTTTTCATAATTTTTTTTTTGTAACATACTTCTTGAATTGAATATGTCAAACTAATTGTTTAATAGAAATACAACAATCAAATGATCTTGTCTTAATACGAGTTATGGATAAGTCTCCATGCAACAATACAAACAATATAACATGTTTATTACTATAATTAAATTTGTGGATTTTATTTCAGGACACTACGTACCAAATCTTGCTAATGCTTTACTCGACGACAACAAGCAATCCAAGCAATCCAAATTTAACCTCAAAGGATTGGCTGTAAGTAAAAGTGTATCTAATTAATCAAATTTAGTTGCCACTTTAATGTATATATGCATAGAATGATTAGTTAGAAATGTTCTTGCTTGAGTAACTTGCCTAATTCGAGGAGGCTTAGCTTTATTAGATTGGATTAGGATACCCACTTCTACGCTTTGGATCAAGTCATTATGACTTTGACTATTGTTCATTAGCTTACATCATCGACAGTAAATTTTGATTCAAATCAAGCATCGACACTGACACAAAAAATTAGAATTATACTGAAATATTTTTAAGAATTTTATTTTAAAACAAAAATAACATGTGTTGCAGCTCAAATCTCCCGTAAACATGGTTAGGTTCAACTCAATGTTAATTTAAATATTTTATGGTGAACTTTATTTTATTTTATTTTAATTGTAAATATTTTGAACAGTTGGGAAACCCAATGCTTCGTAAAAAGCTAGAGATATTGCAAAAATTGATTTCTTTTTCTCTCGGGAGATGATAAACAGCTCGTTGTATAACGAAATCAAGAAAGAATGCAATGCCATTGATGAAAATAATTACTTTTCTAGCATCAAAACCACTTGGAGCGCAAAATGCAAAAACCTTGTGTTTGAGGCCGATTTGGCTGCTTTCAAGACCGATGCTCATAATTACTCCCCACAAAAGCTGTTTGATGCCTTTCGCCCTCCTTGTGCTGAAACTGAGCAAGATTTGAACTTAGTAAAACAGGTTTTCTTTTATTTCTTTACATTCCTCTTACTTTACTTCAATTCGAAACTACAAATAACATACGTTCGTATAGAATCGAATTAACTGATCAACTGAGTAGAACTAATTTGTGTTATTTTTCTTTTATTGGTCATATGAAAAGTGTAAAATTTTATTTTTCGGTCCAGGTTCCTATAGTTAGCACAGAAGTAGACATGTGCCATCCATTAAGGGTACAATTTTACTTTAATCTCCCGGAAGTTCAAAAAGCTTTCCATGGGAATCAAACAAACTTGTCATATAGATGGAAGGGTTGTTTCACGTAAGTTCTCCCTGAAAATTTGAAAATAATTGATGTTTCTTTTTCCTGATATGTTGATATAATTACTTTTTAGAAATTATTTTAAATTCAAGTTTTAAGACTAGCGGTCAATTTTCCTTATCTCTATATTTGTCACCTCTTGTTTTGGTAAATTAAATAAACTACTTTTTTATTTAGGTGACTGTTGTGTAAATATTGTTCACCTTAAAATTCTCATTTTATGTCACTCTTATTTATTTAGAGCTAATTTTAAATACAACGAAGCTGATAAGGACCTTGACATGCTTCCTCGCGCTTTTAAAAATCTTCTTCAACAATCCGTTCCCATTACAATATTCAGGTTGGTATTGTATTTGTATGCCATACTTCTTTCCAATACTTTCTTGAAATAAGTTAAATAAGTATGAAGAATCAAAGTGAACAATTTTGAAAAGAAATTCTCAAGCCATTTGACTGATTTTTTATTATTTTATTAATATGATTACGATGTTATAGTGGAGATCAAGATGGTATAATACCGATAGAGGGAACCTTCCAACATTTGGAAAAGTTGGCGAGGAGTTAAACATCAAGTTAACAAAGAGGAAACATGGAGTTTTGGAACCAAGGTTTGATGTTTACACATTTAATTATATATATTAGCTTTTTTATATATATATATATTATGATTAGATATATTTAAGCATCAAATTATCTGTCCGGTATGATTACCAATATGGATCTAAACTTGGACAAGAAATTATAAGTGTTGACTCAATTGGCTTGATTAGCGCATTCAAGGCAAGCTCACACTACTTACCTAGTTCAATAGACTTGACCAATACGTGCTAGGCCGTGAAAAAGATTTTTCACAAATTTTTGGCAACTCGTCCTGAATTTTTATTTAAATATGAAAATATTAATGTAAACATATTTTATATTTACTAAATAGTTAGTCGAGCCAATAGGTTGGCTCGAGCTAAGATGTAGTAATTGAAATTTTTTAAAACTTAATCATAAAAGAGTAAATATATTAGAAGAAAATAGTTTTGTAGCATTTCATATATATGGAACAATGAAATGGGTTTTCTTTTTTACTATTTGTGTTTATAAATTTCTATTTTAATACAATAAAATTAATTTTAAATATTTAACAGAAGGAGGGTGAAGTATGAATCGGAGACTTACTAAAATTCTTGACGGTGAAAGGAGGTAATCATCATGTTACATCTTCTCGACCATCACAAGCTTTTTCTATTTTCTCAAATTTCACAATTAATTGGATGCATTGAGGATTGGTGATGAAACTTATGGAGCACACGATCATGATTCATGTTGAATCCATCATTCACCACAATAAGACTTGTCGTTGTAATAATTTATTGTGATGATATGTATTATTTTATGATGCATGGACATCATAGATTTTTATATTATGCAATAATATAATTAGTTAAATCATCTGATATCTAACAAATTATTATTTTAATAAAATCATGCAATTTTCATACACGAAATTAAAAATAAAGAGAACCCAACCCAATATGCGTAACAATTTTTTATCGAAGAACAATTTTTTTTTAAAGATTTTGTTTTCTAATGCCAAATAAATTGATTAATGCTTGAACCTATTCAAACACCTTTTATAATTTTGTTATATGCATTTTGTAAATTTGAATATATTAGACACATACTCTAAAACAATGTGAATTGTAATTTCTTATATTTTCTTGATCATAAATGTATTATATAAATAATTGCGAAAAAGGATGGAGTAATACATTTGCCCAGTGCTTATTATAAAAGACGATTACAATATGTACACAAAACCCTTTTTCCTTAAACTCCCCAAACCCGGCCCAAACATTACGACCGAATTTGGTTTGCTACCGTGAAAACATTTTGAAATCTAAAAAAAAACGATTTAAGTTTTGTCGAGAATCTTGCATTTTCAAGTCTCTTGTTAAAAACCATATTTTGTGTTGTTTAAATATATATATTAAGTCAGGTTGTTGATAGATTGCAAATGCGCTGATGATGCACGATAAAACATTTTGCGATTGGATTTTAGAAAACATGTGTACTTAACTTCATGTTAAGAAATAGTTTAAACAAATTAATCCAAAACATAAAATAATAAAAATATCTAGGAGGCCTTATTACAACTTAAATAAAATGAAACCATCATTTAAAACAAAATAAACAAAATCCAAGTTCATCTAATCAGAATTTCCACTGCATGGCCACCTCGAGTCCATCCGGCTCCACATCCGCGATCTACATGTCACCTGAAAAATGTAAAAGGAGAAGGTGAGTCACCAAGACTCAGTATGTAACCCTTCCCCCGGTTTAATGCCATATCATACACAATTTATAACAAATTAACATGCATTAGATCATGCACCCAACCTAGCCATCCATCCGCCTTTCTCTACCCCGTGTGGTACCAAACCACTGGTGGTGCCAAACCACTGGTGACTTAAAGTGACAATTGTGATACCAAATCACTGGAGGTGCCAAACCTCTGGTGCCCGAAGACACAAATCAAATGATGGGGCCAACCCATCGTGTGATACCAAATCACTGGCGTCAATCCCTTAATATCATCTGTGGGGCCAACCCACTATGGTGCTAAGCCACTGGGACGGGACACTATGAAGTGCCAAACCTCTGGAGGTGCGAAACCTCTGGTGACCGTAGTCACAATGTGGTACCAAACCACTGGTGTCCGTCGACACGAATATCATTTCCCCCTCCTCTCAACAACCCACATCAATTAATAACACACTTATACATAAGTCATGCTTATCAGGCACATATCATAAGTCTCATATATCAAATATATCATGCTTCCCAAAAGCATTGTAACACAAGGACTTACCTGAATCCTTGCTCATACCATGTCAGATTATCAAATCCAAATCTACACAACCAGATTTAGCATATACAAACACTTAGCATTTTAATCAGGTTATAAAGTGTGTATATACACACCTGCTTTCTACCAAATTCCCAGATCCCAAGCCTTTATTAACCTTGGCGAATAGTCCCCACTTACAAATCCTGAATTTATCACTTGAGTCTTCGAGATCCCTACCAAAACACTTGTAAAAAAATTTGACTTGCACACTAATACATAATCTAGGCCTATGGCGAATGTTACTTACCTTAGGAAAACAAATCCCGAGTGCTTCCTTCAATACCTTAACGTTATCCCCTTGGAAAATCGATAACACCTGACTAGGAGGATTCAGCCTAAGCCTTTTATGGAAAAGATATTCGGCTAGCAACTCAAATGGAAGGTGAAATTTTTAGCAAAAGAGGGAGGTAGGTTCGCTAAAGTAGAAAAGAAGGAATAGATGGAAGATGATTGGTATAGGGGATTCGGCCAAAGTCTAGAAAAAGAAAAAGAAAGAATGGTTTTCTGAGAATGAAAAAAATTGAAAGATGGAATATTGGGAAGGGTAAAATTCGGCTATTGCATCAAATGAAGAAAAGAAAAATAAGATGATACATAGGTGCTTTTAAAAGAATTCGCACTAACCCCTATACTTGCCGTCCCACTCCTAACAATCAAGGAGTTCAAATTTCAATAAATTCCTTAAATTGTTCTTGACCAACCATTTGAATTAATTCAATGATAATCCAATTTAAAACCAAATAATATCCTCATAATATCCTTATCCCTTCACCTCTTCAAATAAATAATAATAATAAAAAGAAACATGTGCTCAACAATTTCCTTCCAGCCGAATTCTAATAGAATTAAACAAGCATTTATCTTCATCCAATTTAGAGCCCACATGCTGTCCACCACCTCTCCAATCGCCAAAAAAAAAAAAACCCAACTTGTGCTTGCCAAGAAGCCTCAAACCCCAACCCTCATCATCTTTGCAACTACCATAACGCCCCAAGCCACTTCGCCCAGGCGTTCTTTTATGACATAAACGCGCCATATTTTCCTTTAAGCCCTCCTTCCTTAGTTCCTTCCTCTTTAACGCCAAAACAAAAATAAAAACGCCTTGCGCTTCCTTTGGATCGAACTCATGACCCCACCGCAGCAGCCCTCACTTCCAACGCCAGAGCCACTTTTCCCAATTGACTTTCATGTCAAATAACCACAACATTTAATTATAAGGCCTTCTTACTTAAGCCCATCACCCCAAAATAAAATAAAAATGCAAACTACTTGCACGCCATTTGAACTCGCGCCTTCTTCCTCTCCAACTCCTAAGTGGCGCATGGGAGCCACTTTACCACCTGGACTTTCATGTCCCTTACCCTTGCCATTTATTTTTAAGGCATACCTAGCCCAGCCCCTAGTTGACGCAAAAATAAAATCAAAGTGCCGCTTTGCACTCGAACCCAATCCTCCTTTGCCTCACCCTTAGCGCACCAAGCCCATTGTTTGTCATATTTTCTTAAAAATTTTATTAAAGCCCTATCTCACCTAGCTCCTCCTTTCGTGTACTAAAAAAATAATTTTAACACTAGGTCGCCTAACTCTGGTTTAATTCTAGACCCTAGAACACGCCAAATAAATCGTAATATTTATTCTTCAAGCACGCACACATGGGAAATTAACTAAATTACAAACAACCCCTAATTTAGGGTGTTACACTCCTACTGTAAGAAAACTTAACCTTAGATTTGCATTATCAGTGATTGGTGTAACACCCCAAACCCAACCTAGGCGTTACGACCATCGAATCGACGTGTCACATTGAAGTGATTTTTGAAATTTGGACTTGTTGATAAAAATCCGTATTTAAGTTAAAACCCATTTAGTTTTATTAATTGAGAAAATTTGGCAAATTAAGTTATTACAATTTGAAAACAGCTTATCAAAATGATTGCCATATTTGTTACCGTTTATTTCTTATACTGAATAAAACCGCGGAAGCTTCTCTAACTAAAAGCCTTGAAATTTAAAATGCGTGTTTTTCTTGAAAACAGTTGTGATTTTGGAAACCCTTTTGTGTCTGTTTGGATGTTTAAAACAAGAAATCAAAGCCCAATTAAAAATTAAATCCAAATACCAATGGCCTTATTACATAATCATTAGCCGAAAGTTATGCGATTATTATTCTTAGATCGCTGATTGCAAACGATCGCCCCCTTCTTCTCGATTTACTACGCATAAGACAGATTTCATTAGCAATAATCATTTAACACAGAGCTTGAGTTTATGGCCAATGTCCAATGAATTAGAGTTAAAGCAGGTTGGGTATTCGGTCAACACTACAAAACAAGCCTACTTACCCCCACAGTATTCAGCCAAAGAGGAGAAGGCAGAAATGTGATGAGAAACAAGGCAGTCGACATTCCACCGACTGTCAGAGATTATCATCCACAGGGTTTTGAAATAACAAGACAAGATTTGTGTCATATAGTCTATATTGGAAAAGCAGAGAAACAAAAGAGAGGGGTAAAAGGAGATGTAGGATTCGGCTTACCACAGTGTTATGAACAGAGGAAGAGATCGTCGCCCACTACCAAACCGACTGGCACAACAAAGAAAGAGAAAAAGGAGTCAGCCACAGAGTCAAAGAGGAAAAAGAAATGTTGGGAAGAAGAACAAGAAGGTTCGGCTAAGAGAGGAGCCGATTGAAGAAGAAATGGTAAGGGAGAGTAGGTGCTAGATTCGACCAAAGAGAGAAAGAAGCAGTCGACAGCAGTAGAGAATTTGAGTTAGCAAAAAAAATGACACGAATGGTCAGTTTCCACCAAAATGGCAGTAAGAGAATTCGACAGCCCCTCTCTACCAGTCTAAGCCGAATATCTGAGTAGTTAGACACCCAATTCGACACAACTCTCTTCTCACTCAAATTCTTTGATTCTCTCCCCTTATCCCTCCTTTAATCTCTCCAAGACCAGTTCAAACACCATTCAAATCTATTCAAACCCCCCTTAATTGTGTTTCAGTCCAACTCTACTTCCTACACAGCTCAAGCAGTAAAAAAAAAAACCCATTGCGTGATCGTTGTGTCATAGTCATAAAAATTTATAAAAAGAATAATCGAGCCTAGAAACTAACTATGAAAATGATTGAGGCAAGCGCACCTATCGAACTGTCGTATAGTTTAGTGGCAAGACCAGATTGTCGAACCCAAAGGAACCAAAAGTACTAATACTAACTTTCTTTTTATTATTTAGCCTAAGAATCAAGGGAATTATCAATTAATCTAAAATTAACTAACTATTAAGCTAAAGATGCTAAGACAAAGAGAATGAATTAGGGAAAATACTTGTGGGAAAAACCAATTGATTAAGACAATACCCGAGGATGAATTCATCTAGACTTCACTTGTTATTTAACTCTGAACCAGACGGTTTATTCACTTGACTTGATCCGTAGGATTCCCTAATTTATATTAATACCTCTTTCGAGGCTACTAGCGTTTAACCCTAGGTTGATTAATTGAAATTTCTTTCTAATTAAAACCCTTAGAATTGCATTAACTTGATCTATGGACTCCTATTTTAGGTTTGACCCTAATCCGGTAGATTTTTGTCATCCTATTTCTAGGGTTGCAATCAACTCCGCTTAATTATGCTAGATCTACTCTTAAACAGGGACTTTTGCTCCACTGCCTAAGCACATCAATACTTGAATCAATATCCTGAAATATCAAAGCAAGAATTAAGAACACATAATTAAGAACAAATCAAGTATTTATCATATAGTTCAGAAAACAATAACAAGATCCGTCTTAGGTTTCATCCCCCTCAGGTATTTGAGGGGTTTAGTTCATAATAATAAAAGAACACATCTCAGAAGAAAATATAAAAGAAAACATAAGAGAAACCCTAAAACCCCCTGAAGGAAATTGAAGGGAAGATCTTCCGTCTTAAGTATAACTCCGGCTTCTTGAGATGAACCAACTGGCTATCTTCGAGTAAATCCCACAATTCTGGCCTCTCTAGCTTGGCTCTTCAACCTAACTGGATGCTCCCTTGAAGATTGGCCTCTAGGGTGTTTATATAGGCTTTTGGAATGGCTTTCTTTGCCTCTAAGTACCCTAATCTGAGTGAAATTCAAACAAGTCAGACCAGGGACACGCCCGTGGCACACGCCTGTGTGAATCGTATCTAGGCCGTGGTTGGTCCTGTTAAGGAGGCATGGTCGTGTGGTCTTGGGCTTAGGCCGTGTTGATTTCGTAATTTGGCTCATTTACTCTGTTTTAGGCATGTTTCTCATTCTTTTCATCCTCTGATGCTCTCCTAAGTGTAAAACATGAAATTAATGGATTAAGAGCACCAAATTCCACAATTCAAGGCTTAAATCATCCAAAAGTATGTTAAATGTGGGATTAAAATATGTATATATTACGGTTTATCATTGCGTAACCCAGGACTTGAACCGCAGACCTCACAGTTGCACACACGCCACCTTGCCACTAGGTCACAAACTCTTCTTGTGTCATAAAACAAGCATTAATATTTATAAGGCCTATATGCCAATGTCCAGATTCATTTAAGAGAAAAACTAAAAATTTTGCAAAAGCCAAGACTTGAACCCAGGCTTCTCAAACACTCCCATACACACCCAAATCACTTAGCCATTAAAGCAAACAAGCAATTTTTTGTCATTTTCTTGCACACATAAACTTTTATGTGTTCCCACGCTCAAGACCTATTTCCTTCTAGGCCCAAATTCAGGGCGTTACAATTGGCCACCACCTTCTCCCTTCTATTACTTCCCCCTTTATTTTACTTTGTTCGATTTCCTTCGTTACCCCTTGTCGGGGTGGTTTTGAGCAACATTTTCGGGAAATAACACGATTGAGCTTGTTTCATAGCCGCTATCTCATCTCCTGCAATAGGGTGCTTGTTTTCATTACAAATTTGGCATTGTTGTGGAAACATCAAAGAACAAGATGAGTGTGCTTTTATCGCACATTGGGGTGGACAACAAGTGGCTTTCAAGTTTGTTGTGTCTTGGCCTTTCTTTGTCCTGGTTCTTTTGTTCGACTCTAGTGTCTCTGTGATTCCCTTGTCTTTTAAATTTCAGTTTTGCTTTAGCCTTTGGGTTGTAGTCAAGAAATACGATCAAGTTGCATGAAAGAGAAAGGTTTGTGAATGCATAATGACTTGATGAACCAATTTTCTCGATTTATTTTCCTCCATGCTTTCAATAAATTAGTAAAGGAAAACCTAGTCTTTGCAAGCCTTATTCCAAGAGTTATTTTGTTTGATTATCAATGCATTCTACCACCTTTTTATATCGCCCTGTATTGTCAAATGCTTGTACAACAACTTTTACTTTAATGAAAGTTTCTTTTCGTTTGTTAAAATTACACAATTTCCCAATCCATGTACTTAAACGAATATTGAAAAATGTCAATAACTTCATTTTTCCAATCAATTACGCTCTCTTCTTTTATCTTCATTTCTCAATAGCTCAACTTCTCTAGATCAAGTAGTTAGTATCATACTAGTGGATGCAAAGTTTTTGTTTTGGTAACCGTACTAGTGCATTTTATGTTTTGTTTCAGCCTTATTGTTGTTTCTTAAATATATTTTCCTGTTTATATCTTAGTTTCTCAATAAAATATATTATATATGCAAATATACCATAACAATATACATTTGAACAATTTATTGAAATATATATATATTAAATATTAATTGCATCCAATGATTATATTTTATTTCTAAATGCAACTATAAAATAAAAATCTTACATTTTAAGACAAAATAGCTTAAATTTTTTATTGAAACTGTGCAAATCTTATGCCAACTGGTATAGGCTAGGATATGCTAAAATAAACTGAAACACAAGAAAACCAAAAAAAAAAAACCAATTAATTACTAGTGAATCAATACAATGAGAATCTAGTGAATGGCGAAATCTCAATTTTGATTCACTAGTTCTGTCAACAACGCAAAGATAAATTGTCTTTTCTGATTACTAAGAATTTGAATTTTACCCACATACTACTGTTTTGGGTAGTACAACATAAGGGAAACAAAAATTATTTTCGTTTTACACACACAAGATTCAAACATGAAACCTAAAGATAAGCTGAAGCTTTATCATTGAACTAGCAGGCTCACTCTTGTCAACAAACTAACAAGAATAAAATAAAACCTGTATGTGAACAGCCAAGAATAAAATAAAACCTATATGTGAATAGCCAATTGAAGGAGCAAATATCAACAAAAGTCAAGGGAAGGGAATCAAGCACAAGACCTCTAGCACACAACCAAAACACTTAACTATTGAACCAAATCAAATTTCTTGATATAATTAAATCCATAAATTATAAAATTTATGGTGTTACACCTCTCGGTTCACTAACCCAATTTCTATTAACCCAATTTTTGAGATGTGACAATATTTATTTCCCTAAAAGAAAATATAAACACAATAAAAAAGGGAATAGAATATGAGAAGAGTCCAAATCAAATAAATACACCTCCATATATATATATCTTATCTTTTCCAAAGGGAAAGCATAATAGTTCCAACATGAAACTCTCTTAACCCAACCCTTTCGTGGATAATAAAAGCATTTTCTATTAATATATACGGGCATTGTCATTACTAAAAAAAAATCTTACCCTATTAAATTCAAAATTCAAAATATACTTGAAATATGAAGTTTAAAAAAATGGGAAGAAATCTACATTTCATTTCATTACTTACCTGGAATCATGTTTGTCCACAAAATTAATGAATATGTTGATGCTATATTGATAAACTGTAATTATAACATATTTTAATCCCACATTTAGTATGCTTTTGGATGATTTATCCCTTGAATTATGTAAAAAGGTGCTTTTAATCCTTTCTTTTCACGTCTTATACCCAGGAAAGCACCCGAGGATGAAAAGAACATAAAACGGGCCCAAAACGGAGTAATTGGGCCTTAGCACGAAATGACACGGCCTGGCCCAAAGCCCACACGGCCGTGCCTCGCCGATCACCTAGAGCACGGCCTCAACCCTGACTTACACGGCCGTGCCTCAAGTTAGAAATCTGAACACGGTTTAAAGTCGATCCACACGGGCGTGTGCCATGGCCGTGCCCCTGTCGGTGGAAAGAGCAATTTCACTCGGAAAAGGATACTTAGGGAGAAAGAATCACATTCCAAAGAGCCTATATATATCCCTTAAGTGCCACCATTGAGGGGGCGTCGAGCTAGGCCAAGGAGCCAAGCCAGCAAGGTCAGAATTGTGGGAATCGCTCGAAGTTAGCCAGTTGATCCATCCTAAGAAGCCGGAATTATACTCAAGACAGCGGAATTCTCTTTCAATTCCTTCAGGGAGTTTTAGGAATTTCTTATGTTTTGTTTTATCTTTTCTCTTGAGATGTTTTCTTTATTCATTATGAACTAAACCCCTCAGATACCTGAAGGGGATGAAACCTAGATGAATCTTGTTATTTGATTTTTGAATTACATGATAAATACTTAGTTTGTTCTTAATTATGCATGCTTTGTAATATCCTGATTTTGGGGGTCTATGCATTTGGTGTGTTACATGGCTAAGTTAGTAGGCTAAGGCTTCATGGGGTGAATTGGGCTCAGGTTTGGACTTTAAAACCTGGGTTAAATGGCTGATAAATAGTGTTAATAGTATTGGATGTTGGATTATTAAATTAAGTAGCAAGTTGGGCTTAAGACCCAAAAATTTATTAATGCCAAATTGGGCGTGAGGGTGGCGTCACTTAGGGGGGATGATTTGGGCCTAGTATGGCCTCATGGAGCCCAAATTAAAGGGTTAAAATTCGGCACTCCTAGGGTAAGGGGAGTGGACGGCACAAGGCTATATTTTAGGAGTTTAAATCCTCTTATTTTTAAGTGATAAATGGGGATAATTAAGAAAAGTAAGGATTAGATAAATGAGGGTTATGATAATGAAAGGATAAAGTTATCAGAAGAGGGAGACTTGGCCGAATATCCAACACTGAGTGTGAGGTGGTGTATATCCAAAATTTTGAAGCCTAGTGTTCATCTTCTTCATTTGATTTCTTTTCTCTCCTTTTCTCAAAGTTTTCTCTCTAGCCAAAAATTCTCTTCTCTAGTTTTCTCAATTCTTTCTTTGCCGTAACTTCTCAACATATTCATCCCTTCATTCCTCCTTTCAAAAACCGAATACCCTAGTCTCTATCATCTCCTTACATTGCCGAATCTATAAGGTGAGATTTCTTTTCCCGAAGGTGCACCATAGCCGCATACACCTCTCTAGTTTGGTAAGTTTTTGGGATTTTCTTCTTTGTGGTTTCTCTCTTCTTTAATGAGTTTCTAAACCGAATCTCCTTTGTTCATACTCCTTCTTCCCTAGCCAATTATTTAAAGGGTGGTTTGATTTTCCCGAAGGTGCACCATAGGCTGCATGTTCCTTAGTGATTCGGTAAGTTTCGGGATTTCTTTCCTTTGCGATTTCTTCCTTTCTTTTCATCAAGATCTAACCCGAATCAATTGTTTATGCCTATCGATTTCTCCTCTTTATCCTTAGAAGCCGATTCTGTTTACAACACCCGTAGTGCTTAGATTTTGGAAAAGCCAAAGGTAAATTAGAGGTGACGATTTCTTGAAGGCTTTCGGGACTTGAAAGTAGGTAAGAATTCTTTTAAACATTATTATTTATTAGATCTTATTGGTCTAAATAGTTTAAGTGACCAAAGGGTTATTATGGCCGCTAATAACAGTCAAGCAGTAAAAGGGAGTTGGATCTGTAAACCCAACGCCAAAGTAGCATAGAAGCAGTAAAGGTGTAATACGGAAATTAGGTGTGTAACTCTTACACACTTTCATTCTTAATATGTAAAATGTTATGTGTTGTTAAAAGCCGGAGTGACGGCTATGGTTGTTGAAATACCCTTGTAGGTAAACGCGAGGATGCCAGGTAAGTTGTGATGATTTCTGCATTGAATTATAATGAAAGCATGATAATTTGTATATATGATACTTGTATGTTGAGCACGATCATACTAGTACAGTTAGCATAACTATGTGTTATGGGAGATGAGAGGAGGGGGAAGTATGATCTATTAGACTGTCACCAGTGATTTGGTATCACACAGTGGGTTGGCCCCACATACTATAAATTGTGACTAAGTCTCAGTGGTTTGGTACCACATATGATATTACGTAACTTCGGTTACCAGTGGTTTGGCACCACCAGTGGTTTGGTACCGCATATGATATTTTGTAACTTCGGTTACCAGTAGTTTGGCACCACTAGTGGTTTGGTACCACAAGGAGTAGAAAAGGGAGACTCGGATGGATGCTTAAGGGGGTTGCATGACTTGCATATTATTATATGAACTTGTGTGAGAGCATGATTTTCTTGGGATGGGGATCTACCCACTGAGTCTCCGTGACTCACCCCTTCCTTTACATTTTTGCAGATCAGACTTAGATCGTGGATATGGAGCCGGAACGGACTCGAGGTGGCCATGCTCAGCAGTTGTTTTGCTTTAAAGTTTTCTTTTGAACTTAGTTGCTTTACTTTAGTTTTTGGTTTTTACATCGTTGTAACAAGGCCGCCTAACTTTTAATTTTTGGGTGCTATATTTGGTTGTCTTTTACGATTTTCGACACACATACTTGATAAACCTAAAATTTGTTGTTTTCTTAAAATCACGCTGAGTACGTTATTTATTTTAAAATATTCACTGATTAAGTAAATGACATGGATTACCAACCAAGCAAATAATTTTCTAAAGGTAACTTTTCGCACGTTTTAAATTCTCATCAGACTCACATCCGATTTCTAAAAACAAAAGAGTTTTCCAAGGGTTTCTCCCCCAATAAAGTCGACAAACTGATTTCTAAAAGCGTTTTCTTTCCGTAGCACGCCAGACTCGGGTGTAGCGTTTAGACCGGGTTTGGGGTGTTACATGCTTAATCAAAATCTGACATGCTTAGGTGGAGGAGGAATAGACCCTACTTAAGAGTAGATCTAGCGTAATTAAGCGGTGTCGATCGAATGCCTAGAGATAGGGTTACGAGATTTTGTCGGATTAGGGTGAAACCTAATATGGGAATCCATACATCGATTTACTGCTATTCTAGGGGGTTATTATAAGAGAACGAGAGTTCTACTAATTAACCTAGGGTTAGACGTTATTCGCCTCGAGAGAGGGCTTAATATACGTTAGGGAGTCTCACGGATCAAGCTAAATAAATAAATCATATGATTCAGGGTTAGATAACAAGTGAAGTCTAGGTGGATTCTTCCTGAGGGTATCATCGTGATCAATTGAGTTTTTCTTCAAGTTATTTTCCAATTTCTTCTTTTTGTCTTTGTCCTTAGCTTAGTCGTCGTTAATTTAGAATTAAAACAACTTCACTTTATTTTTAAGGCTAAATAATAAAAAGAAAGTTAGTACTAGTACTTTTAGTTCCTTTGGGTTCGACAATCCGGTCTCGCCTAAGCTATACTACTGTTCGATAGGTACACTTGCCTTTAATCGTTGTCAGAGTTAGTTTCTAGGTTCGATCATTCTTTTATAAATTTTAAAGCTCTGATTTCAGCGATCATATATCCTATAATATATTTATATCAAGTAAACCTATAATTCATAAAGGTTATTCATCACAAAAAAAAAAAAAAAAGTAGGCAAACTAACAAAACAAAATAATTCCTAAAAACAATGACAACTTGAAACCTAAGTTTCACGGTTTCAAAATATTAGCTATTAAAACAATATATTTACTTTAAAATAGAAAAAAAAAACACAATATATAAGGTAGCTCTCTCCATTAATTTTAAGCATTAGAGAGTAAAGAATTCAATAAACATTTGTTACCCTTATTTCTTTGAGATTAGAATAATTTCAAATGGAATTTCGGGGAGTAATCTTTATTAGTTTTCTTATTTTTCAACTTGGAGTTAACTCCAATGCCTTCCCAATGAATGATTTGATAAGCAAATTGTCAGGACAACCAGATGTTAATTTCAAGCAATTTGCTGGATATATTGATGTGGATGAAAATGTCATTGGTCGAAGTCTTTTTTACTATTTTGTTGAAGCTGAAAAAGATCCCCTAACTCAACCCCTCACTGTTTGGTTAACTAGAGGTTAACTTCTTTGAATTTTTTTAATGCATTTTCTGATGTTATGCGGATTTTCTAGTAGGTATCCTATATGAATAAGTTAGATAAATTTTACTACAAGTCAAAGCCAAAGGGAGGCTAGGGCTTCGGCCCCATTGGTTAAATGTTACAAGTCAAAGCCGATAAGTTTGTTTGATTACTCACATATAATAAAATCTTTTGTGTAATACTATTCAGGACCAGGGTGTTCTTCAGCTGGAGATGCCTTTGGAAGTGTTGGTCCTTTCTTTGTTACGAAAGATGCTCATGGTCTCCAAACAAATTTATTTTCTTGGCACAAAGGTTGTCTAATTTTCTACGCTTATCTTTTATTGATTTTTTTTTGTGTGTATATATATATCATGTTTCATATTTTTTCATATCGATATAAATTTATCAAAAAAAATTTAAATGTTTTAGAACTATAAAATGTTACCGTACGTCTAGTTGTCATTGTGTTTAAACGAATTGCATTGTCTTTCTTATATTGTTTTTTTTTTTTTTTGTATTTCTATATCTATATAAAATTCTATCTAATATATGTTTCAGTGTCAAATCTATTGTTTATCGACTCCCCAATTGGATCTGGATGGTCATATTCAAACACAAGTAGTGATTATAATAACGGAGATGATATCACTAGTAAGATCATAGTATATATTATTCATTATGAATTAAAATAGTTTGGATTTCATATATATTGATCGTTTTCAATTGTTTGTTATGTACAGATAAAATATTGCTTACATTTATGCAAAAATGGTATGAAAAATATCTGGTCTTCAAGTCGAAAGATCTATATCTAGCTGGATCAAGTTTTGCAGGTGAACAATTTCGTTTTTCTTTTCTCTTATCTGGTTGTATATTAACATATTTTTAATACTCCAAAATATACTTAATGAATAACTAAACAAAATATAATGCAATCTCTAGCATATAATTTTTTCTCTCTGTATATTGTAATTTATTATTTACATATCAAGCTTGCTACACTATTATTTTTTAGATTCAAACTCAAATAATTAATCAAATTTCTTATTAAATTAATAATTTTGTAAAAATAATTCAAAAAATATAAAATTTTTCATAATTTTTTTTTTGTAACATACTTCTTGAATTGAATATGTCAAACTAATTGTTTAATAGAAATACAACAATCAAATGATCTTGTCTTAATACGAGTTATGGATAAGTCTCCATGCAACAATACAAACAATATAACATGTTTATTACTATAATTAAATTTGTGGATTTTATTTCAGGACACTACGTACCAAATCTTGCTAATGCTTTACTCGACGACAACAAGCAATCCAAGCAATCCAAATTTAACCTCAAAGGATTGGCTGTAAGTAAAAGTGTATCTAATTAATCAAATTTAGTTGCCACTTTAATGTATATATGCATAGAATGATTAGTTAGAAATGTTCTTGCTTGAGTAACTTGCCTAATTCGAGGAGGCTTAGCTTTATTAGATTGGATTAGGATACCCACTTCTACGCTTTGGATCAAGTCATTATGACTTTGACTATTGTTCATTAGCTTACATCATCGACAGTAAATTTTGATTCAAATCAAGCATCGACACTGACACAAAAAATTAGAATTATACTGAAATATTTTTAAGAATTTTATTTTAAAACAAAAATAACATGTGTTGCAGCTCAAATCTCCCGTAAACATGGTTAGGTTCAACTCAATGTTAATTTAAATATTTTATGGTGAACTTTATTTTATTTTATTTTAATTGTAAATATTTTGAACAGTTGGGAAACCCAATGCTTCGTAAAAAAGCTAGAGATATTGCAAAAATTGATTTCTTTTTCTCTCGGAGATGATAAACAGCTCGTTGTATAACGAAATCAAGAAAGAATGCAATGCCATTGATGAAAATAATTACTTTTCTAGCATCAAAACCACTTGGAGCGCAAAATGCAAAAACCTTGTGTTTGAGGCCGATTTGGCTGCTTTCAAGACCGATGCTCATAATTACTCCCCACAAAAGCTGTTTGATGCCTTTCGCCTCCCTTGTGCTGAAACCGAGCAAGATTTGAACTTAGTAAAACAGGTTTTCTTTTATTTCTTTACATTCCTCTTACTTTACTTCAATTCGAAACTACAAATAACATACGTTCGTATAGAATCGAATTAACTGATCAACTGAGTAGAACTAATTTGTGTTATTTTTCTTTTATTGGTCATATGAAAAGTGTAAAATTTTATTTTTCGGTCCAGGTTCCTATAGTTAGCACAGTAGACATGTGCCATCCATTAAGGGTACAATTTTACTTTAATCTCCCGGAAGTTCAAAAAGCTTTCCATGGGAATCAAACAAACTTGTCATATAGATGGAAGGGTTGTTTCACGTAAGTTCTCCCTGAAAATTTGAAAATAATTGATGTTTCTTTTTCCTGATATGTTGATATAATTACTTTTTAGAAATTATTTTAAATTCAAGTTTTAAGACTAGCGGTCAATTTTCCTTATCTCTATATTTGTCACCTCTTGTTTTGGTAAATTAAATAAACTACTTTTTTATTTAGGTGACTGTTGTGTAAATATTGTTCACCTTAAAATTCTCATTTTATGTCACTCTTATTTATTTAGAGCTAATTTTAAATACAACGAAGCTGATAAGGACCTTGACATGCTTCCTGCGCTTAAAAATCTTCTTCAACAATCCGTTCCCATTACAATATTCAGGTTGGTATTGTATTTGTATGCCATACTTCTTTCCAATACTTTCTTGAAATAAGTTAAATAAGTATGAAGAATCAAAGTGAACAATTTTGAAAAGAAATTCTCAAGCCATTTGACTGATTTTTTATTATTTTATTAATATGATTACGATGTTATAGTGGAGATCAAGATGGTATAATACCGATAGAGGGAACCTTCCAACATTTGGAAAAGTTGGCCGAGGAGTTAAACATCAAGTTAACAAAAGAGGAAACATGGAGTTTTGGAACCAAGGTTTGATGTTTACACATTTAATTATATATATTAGCTTTTTATATATATATATATTATGATTAGATATATTTAAGCATCAAATTATCTGTCCGGTATGATTACCAATATGGATCTAAACTTGGACAAGAAATTATAAGTGTTGACTCAATTGGCTTGATTAGCGCATTCAAGGCAAGCTCACACTACTTACCTAGTTCAATAGACTTGACCAATACGTGCTAGGCCGTGAAAAAGATTTTTCACAAATTTTTGGCAACTCGTCCTGAATTTTTATTTAAATATGAAAATATTAATGTAAACATATTTTATATTTACTAAATAGTTAGTCGAGCCAATAGGTTGGCTCGAGCTAAGATGTAGTAATTGAAATTTTTTAAAACTTAATCATAAAAGAGTAAATATATTAGAAGAAAATAGTTTTGTAGCATTTCATATATATGGAACAATGAAATGGGTTTTCTTTTTTACTATTTGTGTTTATAAATTTCTATTTTAATACAATAAAATTAATTTTAAATATTTAACAGGAAGGAGGGTTGAAGTATGAATCTGGAGACTTACTAAAATTCTTGACGGTGAAAGGAGGTAATCATCATGTTACATCTTCTCGACCATCACAAGCTTTTTCTATTTTCTCAAATTTCACAATTAATTGGATGCATTGAGGATTGGTGATGAAACTTATGGAGCACACGATCATGATTCATGTTGAATCCATCATTCACCACAATAAGACTTGTCGTTGTAATAATTTATTGTGATGATATGTATTATTTTATGATGCATGGACATCATAGATTTTTATATTATGCAATAATATAATTAGTTAAATCATCTGATATCTAACAAATTATTATTTTAATAAAATCATGCAATTTTCATACACGAAATTAAAAATAAAGAGAACCCAACCCAATATGCGTAACAATTTTTTATCGAAGAACAATTTTTTTAAAGATTTTGTTTTCTAATGCCAAATAAATTGATTAATGCTTGAACCTATTCAAACACCTTTTATAATTTTGTTATATGCATTTTGTAAATTTGAATATATTAGACACATACTCTAAAACAATGTGAATTGTAATTTCTTATATTTTCTTGATCATAAATGTATTATATAAATAATTGCGAAAAAGGATGGAGTAATACATTTGCCCAGTGCTTATTATAAAAGACGATTACAATATGTACACAAAACCCTTTTTCCTTAAACTCCCCAAACCCGGCCCAAACATTACGACCGAATTTGGTTTGCTACCGTGAAAACATTTTGAAATCTAAAAAAAAACGATTTAAGTTTTGTCGAGAATCTTGCATTTTCAAGTCTCTTGTTAAAAACCATATTTTGTGTTGTTTAAATATATATATTAAGTCAGGTTGTTGATAGATTGCAAATGCGCCCGATGGCACGATAAAACATTTTGCGATTGGATTTTAGAAAACATGTGTACTTAACTTCATGTTAAGAAATAGTTTAAACAAATTAATCCAAAACATAAAATAATAAAAATATCTAGGAGGCCTTATTACAACTTAAATAAAATGAAACCATCATTTAAAACAAAATAAACAAAATCCAAGTTCATCTAATCAGAATTTCCACTGCATGGCCACCTCGAGTCCATCCGGCTCCACATCCGCGATCTACATGTCACCTGAAAAATGTAAAAGGAGAAGGTGAGTCACCAAGACTCAGTATGTAACCCTTCCCCCGGTTTAATGCCATATCATACACAATTTATAACAAATTAACATGCATTAGATCATGCACCCAACCTAGCCATCCATCCGCCTTTCTCTACCGTGTGGTACCAAACCACCGGGTGGTGCCAAACCACCGTGACTTAAAGTCACAATTGTGATACCAAATCACCGGAGGTGCCAAACCTCCGGTGCCCGAAGACACAAATCAAATGATGGGGCCAACCCATCGTGTGATACCAAATCACTGGCGTCAATCCCTTAATATCATCTGTGGGGCCAACCCACTATGGTGCTAAGCCACTGGGACGGGACGCTATGAAGTGCCAAACCTCTGGAGGTGCGAAACCTCTGGTGACCGTAGTCACAATGTGGTACCAAACCACTGGTGTCCGTCGACACGAATATCATTTCCCCCTCCTCTCAACAACCCACATCAATTAATAACACACTTATACATAAGTCATGCTTATCAGGCACATATCATAAGTCACATATATCAAATATATCATGCTTCCCAAAAGCATTGTAACACAAGGACTTACCTGAATCCTTGCTCATACCATGTCGGTATCAAATCCAAATCTACACAACCAGATTTAGCATATACAAACACTTAGCATTTTAATCAGTTATAAAGTGTGTATATACACACCTGTTTCTACCGAAATTCCCAGATCCCGAAGCCTTTATTAACCTTGGCCGAATAGTCCCCCACTTACCGAAATCCTGAATTTATCACTTGAGTCTTCGAGATCCCTACCAAAACACTTGTAAAAAAAAAAATTGACTTGCACACTAATACATAATCTAGGCCTATGGCCGAATGTTACTTACCTTAGGAAAACAAATCCCGAGTGCTTCCTTCAATACCTTAACGTTATCCCCCTTGGAAAATCGATAACACCTGACTAGGAGGATTCAGCCTAAGCCTTTTATGGAAAAGATATTCGGCTAGCAACTCAAATGGAAGGTGAAATTTTTAGCAAAAGAGGGAGGTAGGTTCGGCTAAGTAGAAAAGAAGGAATAGATGGAAGATGATTGGTATAGGGGATTCGGCCAAAGTCTAGAAAAAGAAAAAGAAAGAATGGTTTTCGGAGAATGAAAAAGAATTGAAAGATGGAATATTGGGAAGGGTAAAATTCGGCTATTGCATCAAATGAAGAAAAGAAAAATAAGATGATACATAGGTGCTTTTAAAAGAATTCGGCACTAACCCCCTATACTTGCCGTCCACTCCTAACAATCAAGGAGTTCAAATTTCAATAAATTCCTTAAATTGTTCTTGACCAACCATTTGAATTAATTCAATGATAATCCAATTTAAAACCAAATAATATCCTCATAATATCCTTATCCCTTCACCTCTTCAAATAAATAATAATAATAAAAAGAAACATGTGCTCAACAATTTCCTTCCAGCCGAATTCTAATAGAATTAAACAAGCATTTATCTTCATCCAATTTAGAGCCCACATGCTGTCCACCACCTCTCCAATCTGCCAAAAAAAAAAACACCAACTTGTGCTGCCAGTAAGCCTCAAACCCCAGCCCTCACTGCTGCAACTACCATAACGCCCCAAGCCACTTCGCCCAGGCGTTCTTTTATGACATAAATGCGCCATATTTTCCTTTAAGCCCTCCTTCCTTAGTTCCTTCCTCTTTAACGCCAAAACAAAAATAAAAACGCCCTTGCAGTTCCTTTGGATCGAACCCGCGACCCCACTGCAGCAGCCCTCACTTCCAACGCCCAGGCCACTTTTCCCCAATTGACTTTCATGTCAAATAACCACAACATTTAATTATAAGGCCTTCTTACTTAAGCCCATCACCCCAAAATAAAATAAAAACGCAAACTGCTGCTACTGCCATTTGAACCTGCGCCCTTCTTCCCCTCCAACTCCTAAGTGGCGCATGGGAGCCACTTTACCACCTGGACTTTCATGTCCCTTACCCTTGCCATTTATTTTTAAGGCATACCTAGCCCAGTTCCCTAGTTGACGCAAAAATAAAATCAAAGTGCCGCCTTTGCAGCTCGAACCCAATCCTCCTTTGCCTCACCCTTAGGCGCACCAAGCCCATTGTTTGTCATATTTCGCCCAAAATTTTATTAAAGCCCTATCTCACCTAGCTCCCTCCTTTCAGGTACTAAAAAAAATAATTTTAACACTAGGTCAGGCCTAACTCGGGTTTAATTCTAGACCCTAGAACACGCCAAATAAATCGTAATACTTATTCTTCAAGCACGCACATGGGAAATTAACTAAATTACAAACAACCCCTAATTTAGGGTGTTACACTCCTACAGAAGAAAACTTAACCTTAGATTTGCATTACTGTGTGATTGGTGTAACACCCCAAACCCAGCCTAGACGTTACGACCGAATCTGACGTGTCACATTGAAGTGATTTTTGAAATTTGGACTTGTTGATAAAAATCCGTATTTAAGTTAAAACCCATTTAGTTTTATTAATTGAGAAAATTTGGCAAATTAAGTTATTACAATTTGAAAACAGCTTATCAAAATGATTGCCATATTTGTTACCGTTTATTTCTTATACTGAATAAAACCGCGGAAGCTTCTCTAACTAAAAGCCTTGAAATTAATCAAACTCAAATAATTAATCAAATTTCTTATTAAATTAATAATTTCGTAAAAATAATTCAAAAAATATAAAATTTTTCATAATTTTTTTTTGTAACATACTTCTTGAATTGAATATGTCAAACTAATTGTTTAATAGAAATACAACAATCAAATGATCTTGTCTTAATACGAGTTATGGATAAATCTCCATGCAACAATACAAACAATATAACATGTTTATTACTATAATTAAATTTGTGGATTTTATTTCAGGACACTACGTACCAAATCTTGCAAATGCTTTACTCGACGACAACAAGCAATCCAAGCAATCTAAATTTAACCTCAAAGGATTGGTTGTAAGTAAAAGTGTATCTAATTAATCAAATTTAGTTGCCACTTTAATGTATATATGCATAGAAGGATTAGTTAGAAATGTTCTTGCTTGAGTAACTTGCCTAATTCGAGAAGGCTTAGCTTTATTAGATTGGATTAGGATACCGACTTCTACGTTTTGGATCAAATCATTATGACTTTGACTTTTGTTCATTAGCTTACATCATCGACAGTAAATTTTGATTCAAATCAAGCATCGACACTAACACAAAAAGTTAAAATTATACTGAAATATTTTTAAGAATTTTATCCGGCCTAGATAAAACAAAAATAACATGTGTTGCAGCTCAAATCTCCCGTAAACATGGTTAGGTTCAACTCAATGTTAATTTAAATATTTTATTGTGAACTTTATTTTATTTTATTTTAATTGTAACTATTTTGAACAGTTGGGAAACCCAATGCTTCGTATAAAGCTAGACGATATTGCAAAAATTGATTTCTTTTTCTCTCGGGAGATGATAAACAGCTCATTGTATAACGAAATCAAGAAAGAATGTGTCACACCCTGAAAATTCGAGTAATTTATTTTCTTTGTGTGCTTTGAGTAATTATTCTAGAAAGTAAAATTTTCTGATTTATTTTCGTGGTTAGTATAGTCCTGAAGAAGGATTTAAAATTTTATTAGATGGAATATTTTTTAAATTTTGAGAAATTATTTATGGAAGTGGATTAAGTGGCTATGACACATAAATTAATTTAAGTGTCAAAGTGAGGCATAAGATGAGTGCATGGCAAAGTGGTGTTGGCGCATGGGTTTAGGCATGAGGGAGAAGGTTCGAATCCCTTGTGTAGCATCTAGGTGAATTTTATTTTTGATTTTTCCGCCCATGTATAGCAAGTGTCGGCCAAGAGCATAAATGGAAGGTGTTGACTTGTTATTTTTGTGAGAATATCAAAGGAATAAGGAAAATTTGAACTTAAGGAAGGGTATCAAGAAAATAAGGAAAGGTGTGAAGATATGAGGCAAGAATCAAGGAATTATTTTGGAAACAATATCTTGGCTTAATGACCAAGCATATGGACGGCATTATGGCTAGGGGGGAGAATTTTGGTGATAGTTTTGGCTAGGAATTTTAGTTTTGTTTTGGTCATTTTTAGTTTTGTGCATAGTTTTGCTATTCTCTCAACCTTTTCTCCTTTGGCCGAATTTGAGTATTGGTAAGCCTTGTTAATTTTTGACCATTTGGTCATTTTGCACATCAATTGGTATTCTTTGTGCCTTATTTTCATTAGTGCCGAAAATCTCCTACACCAAAAGCTTTTCTCTTTCTCTTTTCTTCTCCCCATTGCCGAATATCCATCTCTCTCTCAAGCTCATCTTTTTCTTTTCTTTTCTTCTATTCACTTTGAAATCAAAGCAACATCATCACCATCTTTCTCCTATTTTATTCTTTTCAATTGAAATTCTCTCTACCTACACTTTCATGGCGAATATTAAGGTGTTCATAAGCCAAATTATTTTCTTCTCTCCTTAATCTCACATAGCCAGATCCTTCTTAAATCCATTCTATTCTCGAATCTTTTCTTTTCGACGTGGAATATAGGTAAGAGTTCTTTTCGTTTCGATTAGTTATAGTGGTTATAGCCGAATATTAATGTTGGCATGAAGGCATTATTTGGATCGAAATAAACGCTTTATTTTATTAACGTTTATTTTGTTAAACTTTAGTGCGATAACGGAAAGTTGGAATCAAGAAGTTGTGGGTGACAAAGCATAGGAATCGATTCTCGTGGTAAGGAAATCACATCTTTTAAACTTTAGAATTATTTCGATATCATTAGATTAATGTTCTTTACCTTTAAAGACATTCAAAATAGGGAAGAAAAGGGCGGTGTTTAGCCTTCTCGAAGAAGAAGGAGGTTCTATTATTCCCCTAAGTACAAGCAAAGGACTATTTCGGGAATCCGGGATTTTCCACCGGGTTGCGGACGTTCAACCGAGGAAAATCAATTGTTCGAAGTCGTTCGTACTCTCGAACCATTATTTGTTCGTGGATTCGATTCGGTTAGCGAACCATCAATCGGAGGGAAATCGCAAGTAGAAGTTTTACGGAAATCCGAGGGTAAATTTCTAGATCGCTATATTTAGATCGGTTTCATTATAGATTATAGTGTTTAATTAACGCAATACGTATAGGTGTTGAAGATCGGGAAAGTTTAGTTCTCTCCATAACCAGGTGTGTAAATTCACACTCATTTTCGGGTTAGATTTTCTAATCATAAGTATTGCGATAAAATCGTGAAAATGGTAAATCCGGAAATTTTATAGTAATTGATACTTTTGTGAAAATGCATGCAAACGGTTAAAATCGAGAAATATGCGAAAAACTGTTAAATCGATAAATGGGCCGATAATACTCTAGTTCGATAAATTGGGCCAAAATACTCTAGTTCGATAAATTGGGCCAAAATACTCTAGTTCGATAAATTGGGCCAAAATACTCTAGTTCGATAAATTGGGCCAAAATACTTTAGTTCGAAAAGCGGCCAAAGCCCACTAAACTCGTTAAATGGGCAAATTACTAAATTATTTATTTATATGGGCCTAATGAAATGATTAATGATAAACCCACCGATGTTATGGATTAATTGAAAATCATTATATGATTATATTTTGTTATACACGCATAATTGCATGGGTGGGATATATGAAGAGAAGAATGGCCGATTGCCAAATATCTAGTTCGGTGGCTCTGCCACAAATTCGCCTCAATGCCTCTAGTTCGGTGGCTCTGCCACAAATTTGGCTTAATGCCTCTAGTTCGGACAATGTCACAATCTAGTTCGGTAGTGCACTACAAAATTATTTAAGGGCTTTAAGCCCATGTTTGGTGTGTTTGGCGGGGTGGGTTGACTTGATCCCCACAGGTGTGTTGGTTGGTACGGGGGTGATAGCGGATGGATACTAGGTTGGTTTGGGAAATTCATTTTACATGCATTTTTTTTTATTATGTTATTTTATGATGTATGGTTGAATTCTGTAAATGGGCTCAAGCCCAGCATGATATCTTGACGATCTGGCCCAAAAATGGTGGTAAGTGAATTGCACACTGAGTTCTTTGTAACTCACCCAAATTTTTATTAACCATTTCAGGTAATGGAAATTGACGTGGACTTGGGCCGGAGATGACTTGGTGGAGGCCATACTACGAACTTGGGTTTTATGAACTATGACTTTATTTAAGTTTTTATTTTAATTACTATTATTGGTTTGATGTAATAAGGCCTCTAAGTATGTTTTATGGATTTTATTGTGTGGATGGTTTAAATTTTATTTCTAAACTCTTAATATGGTTTTATCTTATATATACTAAGTTTTCTTAAGAACATTGGTTTTATAACAAAATTTTTGGACACTATAAATTATTTTAAATTTCTTCAAAGTTTATTATCTTAAGATTTTGACAATTATATTTTGACGTTAAGTTTTCAAACAATTATTTTTCTTGAAACACCAAAATTTCAAATCCTCGTACTAAATTTTTATTAAACTCGATTTTCAAAAGTTTTTGTAGCATTAATTTATCATAAATCTTGAAAAGAAACGAAAATATGTTTGATGTGACAAACCAAATCTCGTCTAAACGCATAGACCGGGTTTGGGGTGTTACATTTAGTGGTATCAGAGCCCAGTTTCAAAACTCGGCTGTGGTTTGGGTTCGATAATGAAATCTATTTGAAAAATAATTTAAATATCTAGACTTTTGATTTAAAGGTAGTATGGCACCATGAGCATCCCGCGCCAAGTCAAGTAAGTATCTCAGATCTTGATTGTCTGTTACGATTATGATATGATTATAAGAAACACTCTAGAACTTCTAGTTTTAGGTGTTAAAACCGTAGAGATTGAGACAATAGGATATTGTTGCGAAAACATTCTATCTCTTTCATATCATAAGACATCGTTAATAAACAAGCTGAAATATTATTCGATTCATAAAACTCTTAATCGTTAAATCGAATTAGTCGCTATGAGCACTAGAGGGCGTGGTCGTGGGCGCGCAGAGGCGTGGCCGTGGTAGAGGACGAGGTGTTAGGGCGTAATCGATGTGCCGGGTCATATGTCGGAATGGATGCACTGCGTCACTCGAGAGTGAGACGAGATCGCACGCGACCATATGGAAGAGGATAATCTTTGTTACCACGAGCAATGCTGCGAGTACTTGAAAGGGTCGCTGGATCCGAATCGACCAACGGCGTGGGGTCGATATCGGAGCGATCAAATCCAGGTGGAGCCGAGGTTTTCGAGGTGTCTCTGGAGTAGCTCCCAATGTCGCTGAATATTGGCTTGAGGCGATGAGCGAATTATGGACGATCTTGAGTGCAATTTGTGGAACAAAAGCTAAGAGGAGCGGTATCTTTGTTGAGAGACGGCGAAGCTTACCAATGGTGGCTTACTATCCGAGAAGGCACCGATCTTCGCTTTGGTTAATTGGGAGTTCTTTAAGGCTTCCTTTCAAGGAAAATATATGGGAACAAGCTATGTGGATGCCCGAAGGAAGGAATTCTTGAACTGGTGCAAGGAAATAAGACGGTGGCGACATATGAAGTCGAGTTCTTACGTTTGAGTCGCTATGCTCGAACGATAGTAGCAACGGACCATGAGCGTTGTGTGCGCTTCGAGGACGGATTGAAAGACGAGTTGCGGGTTACGATAGCCCCACAACAAGTTAGAACTTTTGCCGCTCTTGTGGAGAAGGCTAAGATAGCCGAAGAGGCTAAGAACTCGAACGCCAAAACCGGGAGCAAGTTCGAGGCAAGAGAGATTTGAAGAATTCGGGCTCTTGAGAAGGTTTCAAGAGGTCTCTCGGAATGATGAATCACTCAAGGTAGGATACCACAGTGTTAATCGTAGTCGAGATCATCTTGAATGTGGAAAAAGACATCCCGAGAATGTTGGAGGAAGGCGGGTGCTTGCTATAAATGTGGATCGACAGAGCATCAATATAGGAGTTGCCCTTGACGTATGGACACAACTCAAGAAGTTCGTGCTACTGATGCACCACCGGCAAGAGAAGCTCAGCAACCACCGAGAGGTCGTGGACCGGGTCGTGGTGGTAATGGGGCTGGGCGTGGTCAAGGTGCGATGGGTCGAGGCAATGGTCCTAGAGGCAACGCGATGCAAGACGGCCAGGATCGTGTATGCGGTCGACGTCGTGAGGATGGCAATGCACACGATGATGTGATAAGCGCATGCGTTCTTCATTTCTCGATGTACCCGTTATTGCCTTAATAGATATTGGTTCTACTCATTCGTATGTTGCTAGCACCATAATCGGAAACTTGAAATTAGACTCAAAATTTCCGATAATGAGATGAGGGTGATTAGTCCCTTAGGTCGATCGGTGGTGGTTAATAAATGTTTAGAGACGTGCCCTTAGTTATTCAAGGAGAAACATTCTTGGCAAATTTGATGGAATTGCCTTTTGGCGAATCGATATCATTCGGCATGGATTGGTTGGTTAAGCACCGCGCGAATTGGATCGTTTTGAAAGCGGATGTTGATAAGAACTGCGGAGGATAAGGAGGTAGTTATGATAGGCGAGCGGAGAAATTTCTTGGCAAACGTGATTTCTGCGTTAAAGGCGGAGAAGTTGGTACGAAAAGGATATGGAGCATTTTTAGCATTTATTAGTGCTTTAGATGCCAAAGAGCTGTCAGTGGAAGATGTGAGAACGGTGAAGGAATTTTCGGATGTTTTTCCTGAAGAACTTCCCGTGTACCTCGGATCGGAAGTGGAATTTGGTATTGAGCTTTTGCCCGGAACTGCTCCAGTGTCCATTGCTCCTTATAGAATGGCACCGAAGGAGTTGTCGGAGCTTAAAGCCCAAATTCAAGAACTGCTAGATCGGGGTTTTATTCGACCGAGTGTGTCTCCGTGGGGAGCACCGGTTTTGTTTGTTAAGAAGAAGGATGGGTCAATGCGTATGTGTATTGACTATAGGCAATTGAATAAGCTGACGATCAAGAATCGGTACCCTCTGCCGAGGATTGACGACCTGTTTGATCAATTGAAGGGAGCTTCGCTTTTCTCAAGATTGGTTTAAGGTCGGGTTACCACCAGCTTAAGGTGAAAAAGAAGCGGATATTCACAAGACAGCGTTCCGAACCCGTTACGGACACTATGAGTTTTTGGTGATGCCGTTTGGGTTGACCAATGCACCAGCTGCATTTATGGATATGATGAACCGGGTCTTTCAACCATTCTTAGATCGGTTTGTAGTGGTATTCATAGATGACATTCTGGTTTATTCGAGGAGCGAAGAAGAGCATGACTCGTATTTGCGGATTGTATTGCAAGTGCTTCGGAATAATCAGTTGTATGCCAAATTCAGTAAATGTGAATTTTGGTTAAGAGAAGTGACTTTCTTGGGTCATGTTGTATCAGCTGAAGGAATAAGGGTGGATCCTCGGAAGATTGAAGCTGTATTGGATTGGAAACCACCGAAGTCGGTAGCTGAGATTCGGAGTTTCTTGGGTTTGGCTGGATATTATAGACGCTTTGTTGAGGGGTTCTTGTTGATTGCTGCACCTCTAACTAAGCTTTTGCGGAAGGGAGTGCCGTTTGTATGGACCGACAAGCAGCAAGAAAGTTTCGAGCGACTGAAGAAGGTTTTAACGAAAGCGCCGGTATTGATTCAACCTGAGGCTGGGAAGGAGTTTACAGTTTATTGTGATGCGTCACATACGGGTTTAGGCTGCGTATTGATGCAAAGTGGGAAAGTTGTAGCTTATGCTTCTCGTCAATTGAGACCGCACGAAGTGAACTACCCTACTCATGATTTGGAGTTAGCAGCAGTGGTGTTTGCCTTAAAGATTTGGAGGCATTACCTATATGGTGAAAAGTCTATTATCTATACGGATCACAAGAGTCTTAAGTATCTTCTTACTCAGAAGGAGTTAAACTTGAGACAACGGAGATGGGTGGAGCTGTTAAAGGACTATGATTTCTCTATTGAGTATCATCCTGGAAAGGCTAATGTGGTGGCGGACGCATTAAGTCGTAAGGTGGTATCTGATTTGAGAGCTATGTTTGCCCATTTGAGTTTGTATGAGGATGGTAGTTTGATAGCGGAACTTCAAGTGAAGCCTTTGTGGTTGGAACAAATTAAGGAAAAACAGATGTTAGATGAGAAGTTGAGACTTTTAATTCAGCAAGTGGAAAATGATGGAATTGAGGATTTTGGAATAAATTCAGAAGGTGTATTGTGCTTTCGTGGAAGAGTCTGTATGCCTAGGGACTCAGATCTGAGGCAAATGATTTTGCGGGAGGCGCATAGTAGTCCTTATGCTATGCATCCCGGAGGAAATAAGATGTATCGGGATCTTCGTGAACGGTTTTGGTGGCCTGGATTGAAGCGGGAGATTTGAGAATTTGTGGGAAAATGCTTAACTTGTCGCCAGCAAGTGAAGGCGGAGCATCAATTGCCGTCGTCTCTTTACAACCGCTAAAGATTCCTCTTTGGAAATGGGAGCGGATAACAATGGATTTTGTTAGTGGGTTACCTTTAACGCCTACTAAGAAAAACTCTGTTTGGGTAATTGTTGATCGTTTGACGAAAGATCGCTCATTTTCTACCGGTTAAATGCGGACTACTCGTTGCGAAGTTGGCGAAACTGTATGTATCTGAAATCGTGAGGTTGCATGGGGTACTGTTATCGATTATATCGGATCGGGATCCTAGGTTTACATCTCGATTTTGGAAAGCTTTGCATGAAGCTTTGGGTACAAAGCTTAACTTCAAGACGCTTTTTTCATCCTCGATCGGATGGTCGATCGGAGAGTGATTCGATTCGAAGACATGTTAAGGGATGTGTAATCGACTTCAAAGGTAGTTGGGAGGATTTTCTACCGTTAGCAGAATTTGCGTACAACAACAGCTACCAGTCTAGCATTCAGATGGCACCCTACGAGGCATTGTATGGTCGTAGGTGTCGTTCTCCTATTTGTTGGACTGAGTTGGGCGATCGGCAGTTGTTAGGACCTGAGATGATTTCTGAAACGGAAGAAAAAGTGAAAGCTATTCGAGCACGGTTAAAGGAAGCTTCGGATAGACAGAAGTCGTATGCGGATCTGAAGCGTAAGGATATTGAGTATGCCGTAGGAGATCAAGTTTTCTTAAAGGTCTCACCTTGGAAAAAGATATTCAGATTCGGGAAGAAGGGCAAGTTGAGTCCTAGATACATTGGACCATATCGTGTGGTGAAACGAGTTGGTCCAGTGGCCTATCAAATCGAATTACCTCCAGAATTGAGTCAAATTCATAATGTTTTCCATGTGTCCATGTTGAGGCGCTATAGATCGGATCCTTCGCACATAGTACCGGTAGAAGAAGTGGAGTTGAATTCGGATTTGTCTTTTGAGGAAGAACCAGTGGAAATCTTAGACCGAGACGTTAAGGTACTAAGAAAGAAGACGGTGCCGTTGGTCAAAGTGTTATGGCGTAACCACGGAGTGGAGGAAGCTACGTGGGAGCCTGAGGATGCAATTCGACAACAATACCCTCATCTTTTTCAGCCAGGTAAATTTCGAGAGGACGAAATTTTCTTTTAGAGGGTAGAGTTGTCACACCCTGAAAATTTGAGTAATTTATTTTCTTTGTGTGCTTTGAGTAATTATTCTAGAAAGTAAAATTTTCTGATTTATTTTCGTGGTTAGTATAGTCCTGAAGAAGGATTTAAAATTTTATTAGATGGAATATTTTTTAAATTTTGAGAAATTATTTATGGAAGTGGATTAAGTGGCTATGACACATAAATTAATTTAAGTGTCAAAGTGAGGCATAAGATGAGTGCATGGCAAAGTGGTGTTGGCGCATGGGTTTAGGCATGAGGGAGAAGGTTCGAATCCCTTGTGTAGCATCTAGGTGAATTTTATTTTTGATTTTTCTGCCCATGTATAGCAAGTGTCGGCCAAGAGCATAAATGGAAGGTGTTGACTTGTTATTTTTGGTGAAAATATCAAAGGAATAAGGAAAATTTGAACTTAAGGAAGGGTATCAAGAAAATAAGGAAAGGTGTGAAGATATGAGGCAAGAATCAAGGAATTATTTTGGAAACAATATCTTGGCTTAATGACCAAGCATATGGACTGCATTATGGCTAGGGGAGCCGATTTTGGTGATAGTTTTGGCTAGGAATTTTAGTTTTTGTTTTGGTCATTTTTAGTTTTGTGCATAGTTTTGCTATTCTCTCAACCTTTTCTCCTTTGGCCGAATTTGAGTATTGGTAAGCCTTGTTAATTTTTGACCATTTGGTCATTTTTGCACATCAATTGGTATTCTTTGTGCCTTATTTTCATTAGTGCCGAAAATCTCCTACACCAAAAGCTTTTCTCTTTCTCTTTTCTTCTCCCCATTGCCGAATATCCATCTCTCTCTCAAGCTCATCTTTTTCTTTTCTTTTCTTCTATTCACTTTGAAATCAAAGCAACATCATCACCATCTTTCTCCTATTTTATTCTTTTCAATTGAAATTCTCTCTACCTACACTTTCATGGCCGAATATTAAGGTGTTCATAAGCCAAATTATTTTCTTCTCTCCTTAATCTCACATAGCCAATCCTTCTTAAATCCATTCTATTCTCGAATCTTTTCTTTTCGACGTGGAATATAGGTAAGAGTTCTTTTCGTTTCGATTAGTTATAGTGGTTATAGCCGAATATTAATGTTGGCATGAAGGCATTATTTGGATCGAAATAAACGTTTATTTTATTAACGTTTATTTTGTTAAACTTTAGTGCGATAACGGAAAGTTGGAATCAAGAAGTTGTGGGTGACAAAGCATAGGAATCGATTCTCGTGGTAAGGAAATCACATCTTTTAAACTTTAGAATTATTTCGATATCATTAGATTAATGTTCTTTGCCTTTAAAGACATTCAAAATAGGGAAGAAAAGGGCGGTGTTTAGCCTTCAGAAGAAGGGAGGTTCTATTATTCCCCCTAAGTACAAGGGATTTTCCACCGGGTTGCGGACGTTCAACCGAGGAAAATCAATTGTTCGAAGTCGTTCGTACTCCCGAACCATTATTTGTTCGTGGATTCGATTCGGTTAGCGAACCATCAATCGGAGGGAAATCGCAAGTAGAAGTTTTACGGAAATCCGAGGGTAAATTTCTAGATCGCTATATTTAGATCGGTTTCATTATAGATTATAGTGTTTAATTAACGCAATACGTATAGGTGTTGAAGATCGGGAAAGTTTAGTTCTCTCCATAACCAGGTGTGTAAATTCACACTCATTTTCGGGTTAGATTTTCTAATCATAAGTATTGCGATAAAATCGTGAAAATGGTAAATCCGGAAATTTTATAGTAATTGATACTTTTGTGAAAATGCATGCAAACGGTTAAAATCGAGAAATATGCGAAAAACTGTTAAATCGATAAATGGGCCGATAATACTCTAGTTCGATAAATTGGGCCAAAATACTCTAGTTCGATAAATTGGGCCAAAATACTCTAGTTCGATAAATTGGGACAAAATACTCTAGTTCGATAAATTGGGCCAAAATACTCTAGTTCGATAAATTGGGCCAAAATACTTTAGTTCAAAAAGCAGGCCAAAGCCCACTAAATCATTAAAATGGGCAAATTACTAAATTATTTATTTATATGGGCCTAATGAAATGATTAATGATAAACCCACCGATGTTATGGATTAATTGAAAATCATTTATATGATTATATTTTGTTATACACGCATAATTGCATGGGTGGGATATATGAAGAGAAGAATGGCGATTGCCAAATATCTAGTTCGGTGGCTCGCCACAAATTCGCTCTCAATGCCTCTAGTTCGGTGGCTCTGCCAAAAATTTGGCTTAATGCCTCTAGTTCGGTGACAATGTCACAATCTAGTTGATGAGTGCACTACAAAATTATTTAAGGGCTTTAAGCCCATGTTTGGTGTGTTTGGCGGGTCGGTTGACTTGATCCCACAGTGTGTGTTGGTTGGTACGGGGGTGATAGCGGATGGATACTAGGTTGGTTTGGGAAATTCATTTTACATGCATTTTTTTTTTTATTATGTTATTTTATGATGTATGGTTGAATTACAAAATGGGCTCAAGCCCAAAGATGATATCTTGACGATCTGGCCCAAAAATGGTGGTAAGTGAATTGCACACTGAGTTCTTTGTAACTCACCCAAATTTTTATTAACCATTTCAGGTAATGGAAATAAACGTGGACTTGGGCCGGAGATGACTTGGTGGAGGCCATACTACGAACTTGGGTTTTATGAACTATGACTTTATTTAAGTTTTTATTTTAATTACTATTATTGGTTTGATGTAATAAGGCCTCTAAGTATGTTTTATGGATTTTATTGTGTGGATGGTTTAAATTTTATTTCTAAACTCTTAATATGGTTTTATCTTATATATACTAAGTTTTCTTAAGAACATTGGTTTTATAACAAAATTTTTGGACACTATAAATTATTTTAAATTTCTTCAAAGTTTATTATCTTAAGATTTTGACAATTATATTTTGACGTTAAGTTTTCAAACAATTATTTTTCTTGAAACACCAAAATTTCAAATCCTCGTACTAAATTTTTATTAAACTCGATTTTCAAAAGTTTTTGTAGCATTAATTTATCATAAATCTTGAAAAGAAACGAAAATATGTTTGATGTGACAAACCAAATCTCGTCTAAACGCATAGACCGGGTTTGGGGTGTTACAGAATGCAATGCCATTGATGAAAATAATTACTTTTCTAGCATCAAAACCACTTGGAGCGCAAAATGCAAAAACCTTGTGTTTGAGGCCGATTTGGCTGCTTTCAAGACCGATGCTCATAATTACTCCCCACAAAAGCTGTTTGATGTCTTTCGCCCTCCTTGTCTTTGGCCCGAGCAAGATTTGAACTTAGTAAAACAGGTTTTCTTTTATTTCTTTACATTCCTCTTACTTTACTTCAATTCGAAACTACGAATAACATACGTTCGTATAGAATCGAATTAACTGATCAACTGAGTAGAACTAATTTGTGTTATTTTTCTTTTATTGGTCATATCAAAAGCGTAAAATTTTATTTTTCGGTCCAGGTTCCCATAGTTACCACAGAAGTAGACATGTGCCATCCATTAAGGGTACAATTTTACTTTAATCTCCCGGAAGTTCAAAAAGCTTTCCATGGGAATCAAACAAACTTGTCATATAGATGGAAGGGTTGTTTCACGTAAGTTCTACCTGAAAATTTGAAAATAATTGATGTTTCTTTTTCCTGATATGTTGATATAATTACTTTTTAGAAATTATTTTAAATTCAAGTTTTAAGAATCGCAGTCAATTTTCCTTATCTCTATATTTGTCACCTCTTGTTTTGGTAAATTAAATAAACTACTTTTTTATTTAGGTGAATGTTGTGTAAAAATTGTTAACCTTAAAATTTTCATTTTATGTCACTCTTATTTATTTAGAGCTAATTTTAAATACAACGAAGCTGATAAGGACCTTGACATGCTTCCTACGCTTAAAAATCTTCTTCAACAATCCGTTCCCATTACAATATTCAGGTTGGTATTGTATTTGATGCCATACTTCTTTCCAATACTTTCTTGAAATAAGTTAAATAAGTATGAAGAATCAAAATGAACAATTTTGAAAAGAAATTCTCAAGCCATTTGACTGATTTTTTATTATTTTATTAATATGATTACGATGTTATAGTGGAGATCAAGATGGTATAATACCGATAGAGGGAACCTTACAACATTTCGAAAAGTTGGCCGACGAGTTAAACATCAAGTTAACAAAAGAGGAAACATGGAGTTTTGGGACCAAGGTTTGATGTTTACACAATTAATTATATATATTAGCTTTTTTTATATATTATGATTAGATATATTAAAGCATCAAATTATCTGTCCCGTATGATTACCAATTTGGATCTAAACTTGGACAAGAAATTTTAAGTGTTGACTCGATTGGCTTGATTAGCGCATTCAAGGCAAGCTCACACTACTTACCTAGTTCAATAGGCTTGACCAATACGTGCTAGGCCGTGAACAAGATTTTTCACAAATTTTGGGCAACTCGTCCTGAATTTTTATTTAAATATGAAAATATTAATGTAAACATATTTTATATTTACTAAATAGTTAGTCGAGCCAATAGGTTCGCTCGAGCTAAGATGTAGTAATTGAATTTTTTTAAAACTTAATCATAAAAAAGTAAATATATTAGAAGAAAATAGTTTTGCAGCATTTCATATATATGGAACAATGAAATGGGTTTTCTTTTTTACTATTTGTATTTATAAATTTCTATTTGAATACAATAAAATTAATTTTAAATATTTAATAGGAAGGAGGGTTGAAGTATGAATTTGGAGACTTATTAAAATTCTTGACGGTGAAAGGAGGTAATCATCATGTTACATCTTCTCGACCATCACAAGCTTTTTCTATTTTCTCAAATTTCACAATTAATTGGATGCATTGAGGATTGGTGATGAAACTTATGGAGCACACGATCATGATTCATGTTGAATCCATCATTCACCATAATAAGACTTGTCGTTGTAATAATTTATTGTGATGATATGTATTATTTTATGATGCATGGACATCATAAATTTTTATATTATGCAATAATATAATTAGTTAAATCATCTGATATCTAACGAATAATTATTATTTTAATAAAATCATGCAATTTTCATACACGAAATTAACAAATAAAGAGAACCCAACCCAATATGTGTAACAATTTTTTATTGAAGAACAATTTTTTATTGAAGATTTTGTTTTCTAATGCCAAATAAATTGATTAATGCTTGAACCTGTTCAAACACCTTTTATAATTTTGTTATATGCATTTTGTATATTTGAATATATTAGACACATACTCTAAAACAATGTGAATAGTAATTTCTTATATTTTCTTGATCATAAGTGTATTATATAAATAATTACGAAAAAGGATGGAGTAATACATTTGCGTAGTGCTTATTATAAAAGACAATTACAATATGTACACAAAACCCTTTTTCCTTAAACTCTCCTACAGATGAAAACTTAACCTTAGATTTGCGTTACTGTGTGATTGGTGTAACACCCCAAACCGGCCTAAACGTTACGATCGAATCTGACGTGTCACATCGAAGTGATTTCTGAAATTTGGACTTGTTGATAAAAATCCGTATTTAAGTTAAAACCCATTTAGTTTTTATTAATTGAGAAAATTCGGCAAATTAAGTTATTACAATTTGAAAACAGCTTATAAAAACGATTGTCATATTTGTTACCGTTGATTTCTTATCTTGAATAAAATCGCGGAAGCTTCTCTAATTAAAAACCTTGAAGTTTAAAATGCATGTTTTTCTTGAAAACAGTTGTGATTTTGAAAACCCTTTTGTGTCTGTTTGGCAGTTTAAAACAAGAAATCAAAGCCCAATTAAAAATTAAATCCAAATACCAATGGCCTTATTACATAATCATTAGCCCAATATGAAAATTAAAATTAAATAACAACGTCTAAAGCAGAACATCAACGATCATGTGGCCACCTCCGAGTCCCTCGCGACTCCAAATCGTCTAGGGCTAGGGATTACCTGTACAGTTAAAAAGAAAGGGTGAGTTTACAAAAACTCAGTGTGTAATCCCCTAACAGTCAATCAGTAACAACATATGCAGTAACAGTCTGGGCCTGAGCCCTATTCAGTTACAGTGTAGTGTGGGCCATAGCCCAATACCGTGATAGTGTGGGCCTTAGGCCAATACAGTAACAGTACGATGCAAATATGCAACCCACCCCAATCCAGCCAACACACCACCCGTACCAACTAACACATCTTGTGCGGATAAAATCGACCCACATAGTCAGCACACCAATATCGCAGCAAAGCTGCAAGTAACAGTATATGTGGCAAAGCCACCTGTACAGTATACTTCCTCCGTAGTAGTACCCCAACCCCATGCAGTATGTCGTGTATGTAGAATGCCATGCTCAGAATCAGTCATTTAATTCACAGACAAATCAATCATTTAAACCACAGCCAAATCAGTCATTTAAGTCACAGACAAATTAGTCATTCACCTACGAGGGACAAAATAGTCATTTTACCCTCTAGGGGGTATTACGGTCATTTTATCCTATAGGGGCATTACGGTCATTCTAATTATTTTGGGGTCTCAGTGCAGATAACGACCTCTCTAAAGGTCTTCAGTCGCCTCGAGCTACATAGATAACTTAAATGGTCATAACGGTGTAAATGGGCCCAAGGTCCATTACTCGGTCTAAGAGGGCCCACACGCTCGTGTGGCCCATTTCAGCCCAATTTTAGTCTTGGCTATGCGAACAATATAGCCAGTCCAGTATTTTCCACTTATCGTGGATTTATTCCGTGTAGGACCCACGAGCCCATTGGCCCCACACGGCCTATTTCAGCCAAATGAGGCCCATATCGTCCCAAGAGCACGAGAACGCTCCTGGTGGCCTCTACAATTTATCGCCCACGATTCGTAGGCTCAGTTTACAACACAAGCGATTGCACGTTCGTTGGGCAACAAGTGTCGAAGGTTCGATTTTTTGACTTTTCAGCTTTTGCCGATTCATAGTAGAGAGGGGTGTGACTACACACCTGTTTGCGAAACGAATAGATTATCCCACGCGCGATCAACCTCCAATCATCCCAACACAATCAATCTCTCCTCCTTTAGAACATTAATACTAAAATCCCAAACCGATATCACCACTTACCTTGACCGAAAGTTATGCAATTATTATTCTTAGATCGCTGATTGCAAACGATCGCCCCCTTCTTCTCGATTTACTACGCATAAGACAGATTTCATTAGCAATAATCATTTAACACCAGGCTTGAGTTGATGGCCAATGCCCAAAGAATTAGAGTTAGAGCAGGTTGGGTATTCGGTCAACACTACAAAAAAAGCCTACTTACCCCCACAGTATTCGGCCAAAGAGGAGAAGGCAGAGACGTGCGAAGAAACAAGGCAGTCGACGTTCCACCGACTGTCAGAGATTATCATCCACAGGGTTTTGAAATAACAAGACAAGATTTTTGTCATTTAGCCTATATGGGAAAAGCAGAGAAACAAAAGAGAGGGGCAAAAGGAGATGTAGGATTCAGCTTACCACAGTGTTATGAACAGAGGAAGAGATCGTCGCCCACTACCAAACCGACTGGCACAGCAAAGAAAGAGAAAAAGGAGTCGGCCACAGAGTTAAAGAGGAAAAGGAAATGTTGGGAAGAAGAACAAGAAGGTTCGGCTAAGAGAGGAGTCGATTGAAGAAGAAATGGTAAGGGAGAGTAGGTGCTAGATTCGACCAAGGAGAGAAAGAAGCAGTCGACAGCAGTAGAGAATTCCGGTAAGCAAAAAAAAATGACACGAATGGCCAGAAGAAAAATGTCACGAATGGTCAGTTTCCATCAAAATGGGAGCAAGAGAATTCGACAGCCCCTCCCTACTAATCTAAGCCGAATATCTGAGTAGCTAGACACCCAATTCGGCACAACTCTCTTCTCACTCAAATTCTTTGATTCTCTCCCCTTATCCCTCCTTGAATCTCTCCAACATCAGTTCAAACACCATTCAAATCTATTCAAACTCCCCCTTAATTGTGTTTCAGTCCAACTTTACTTCCTACACAGCTCAAGCAGCAAAAACAAAATACCCATTCAGTGATCGTTGTGTCAGAGTCATAAAAATTTATAAAAAAAATGATCGAGCCTAGAAACTAACTATGAAAATGATTGAGGCAAGCGCACCTATCGAACTGTCGTATAGTTTAGTGGCAAGACCGGATTGTCGAACCCAAAGGAACCAAAAGTACTAATACTAACTTTTTTTTTATTATTTAGCCTAAGAATCAAGGGAATTATCAATTAATCTAAAATTAACTAACTATTAAGCTAAAGATGCTAAGACAAAGAGAATGAATTAGGGAAAATGCTTGTGGGAAAAACCAATTGATTAATACAATACCCGAGGAAGAATTCACCTAGACTTCACTTGTTATTTAACTCTGAACCAGACGATTTATTCACTTGACTTGATCCATAGGATTCCCTAATTTATATTAATACCTCTTTCGAGGCTACTAACGTCTAACCCTAGGTTAATTAATTGAAATTTCTTTCTAATTAAAACACCTAGAATTGCATTAACTCGATCTATGGACTCCCATATTAGGTTTGACCCTAATCCGGTAGATTTTTATCCTCCTATTTCTAGGGTTGCGATCAACTTCGCTTAATTATGCTAGATCTACTCTTAAACAGGGACTTTTGCTCCACTGCCTAAGCACATCAATACTTGAATCAATATCCTGAAATATCAAAGAAAGGATTAAGAACACATAATTAAGAACAAATCAAGTATTTATCATATAGTTCAGAAAACAATAACAAGATCCGTCTTAGGTTTCATCCCCCTCAGGTATTTGAGGGGTTTAGTTCATAATAATAAAAGAACACATCTCAGAAGAAAATATAAAACAAAACATAAGAAAAACCCTAAAACTCCCTGAAGGAAATTGAAGGGAAGATCTTTCGTCTTGAGTATAACTCCGGCTTCTTGGGATGAACCAATTGGATTTCTTCGAGTAAATCCCACAATTCCGGCCTCTCTAGCTTGGCTCTTCGGCCTAACTAGATGCTCCCTTGAAGGTTGGCCTCTAGGGTGTTTATATAGGCTTTTGGAATGGCTTTCTTTGCCTCTAAGTACCCTAATCCGAGTGAAATTCAAACAAGTCACCCAGGGACACGCCCGTGGCATACACCTGTGTGAATCGTATCCAGGCCGTGGTCGGTTCTGTTAAGGAGGCATGGCCGTGTGGTCTTGGGCCCAGGCCGTGTCGATTTCGTAATTTGGCCAATTTACTCAGTTTTAGGCCTGTTTCTCATTCTTTTCATCCTCCGATGCTCTCCTAAGTATAAAACATGAAATTAAAGGATTAAGAGCACCAAATTCCAAAAATTCAAGGCTTAAATCATCCAAAAGTATGCTAAATGTGAGATTAAAATATGTATATATTACGGTTTATCATTGCGTAACCTAGGACTTGAACCTCAGACCTCACAGTTGCATACGCCACCTTGCCACTAGGTCACAAACTCTTCTTGTGTCATAAAACAAGCATTAATATTTATAAGCCCTATATGCCAATGTCCAGATTCATTTAAGAGAAAAACTAAAAATTTTGCAAAAGCCAAGACTTGAACCCAGGCTTCTCAAACACTCCCATACACACCCAAATCACTTAGCCATTAAAGCAAACAAGCAATTTTTTGTCATTTTCTTGCACACATAAACTTTTATGTGTTCCCACGCTCAAGACCTATTTCCTTCTAGGCCCAAATTTGGGGCATTACAATTGGCCACCACCTTCTCCCTTCTATTACTTCCCTCTTTATTTTACTTTTTTCGATTTCCTTCGTTACCCCTTGTCGGGGGGTGGTTTTGGAGCAACAATTTTGGGAAATAACACGATTGAGCTTGTTTCATAGCCGCTATCTCATCTCCTGCATTAGGGTACTTGTTTTCATTACAAATTTGGCATTGTTGTGGAAACATCAAAGAACAAGAGAAGTGTGCTCTTATGAAACATTGGGGTGGACAACAAGTGGCTTCCAAGTTTGTTGTGTCTTGGCCTTTCTTTGTCCTGGTTCTTTTGTTTGACTCTAGTGTCTCTGTGATTCCCTTGTCTTTTAAATTTCAGTTTTGCTTTAGCCTTTGGGTTGTAGTCAAGAAATATGATCAAGTTGCATGAAAGAGAAAGGTTTGTGAATGCATAATGACTTGATGAACCAATTCTCTCGAATTACTTTCCTCCCAATAAATTAGTAAAGGAAAACCTAGTCGTTGCAAGCCTTATTCCAAGAGTTATTTTGTTCGATTTTCAATGCATTCTACCACCTTTTTATATCGCCCTGTATTGTCAAATGCTTGTACAACACTTTTACTTTAATGAAAGTTTCTTTTCGTTTGTTAAAATTACATAATTTCCCAATCCATGTACTTAAACGAATATCGAAAGATGTCAATAACTTCATTTTTCCAATCAATTACGCTCTCTTCTTTTATCCTCATTTCTCAAAAGCTCAACTTCTCTAGATCAAGTAGTTAGTATCATACTAGTGGATGCAAAGTTTTTGTTTTGGTAACCGTACTAGTGTATTTTATGTTTTGTTTCAGCCTTATTGTTGTTTCTTAAATATATTTTCCTGTTTATATCTTAATTTCTCAATAAAATATCTTATATATGCAAATATACCATAACAATATACATTTGAACAATTTATTGAAATATATATATTAAATATTAATTGCATCCAATGATTATATTTTATTTCTAAATGCAACTATAAAATAAAAATCTTACATTTTAAGACAAAATAGCGTAAATTTTTTATTGAAACTGTGCAAATCTTATGCCAACTGGTATGGGCTAGGATATGCTGAAATAAACTGAAACACAAGAAAACCAAAAAAAAACCAATTACTTTACTAGTGAATCAATACAATCAGAATCTAGTGAATGGCGAAATCTTAATTTTGATTCACTAGTTCTGTCAACAACGCAAAGATAAATTGTCTTTTCTGATTACTAAGAATTTGAATTTTACCCACATACTACTATTGTGGGTAGTACAACTTAAGGGAAACAAAAATTATTTTCGTTTTACACACACAAGATTCAAACATGAAACCTAAAGATAAGCTGAAGCCTTACCATTGAACTAGCAGGCTCATTCTTGTCAACAAACTAACAAGAATAAAATATAACCTGTATGTGAACAGCCAAGAATAAAATATAACCTATATGTGAATAGCCAATTGAAGGAGCAAATATCAACAAAAGTCAAGGGAAGGGAATCAAGCACAAGACCTCTAGCACACAACCAAAACACTTAACTATTGAACCAAATCAAATTTCTTGATATAATTAAACCCATAAATTATAAATTTTTGGGAATTACAACTCTCAGTTCACTAACCCAATTTCTATTAACCCAGTTTTTGAGATGTGACAATATTTATTTCCCTAAAAGAAAATATAAACACAATAAAAAAGGGAATAGAAAATGAGAAGAGTCCAAATCAAATAAATACACCTCCATATATATATATATATCTTATCTTTTCCAAAGGGAAAGTATAATAGTTCCAACATGAAACTCTCTTAACCCAACCCTTTCGTGGATAATAAAAGCATTTTCTATTAATATATACGGGCATTGTCATTACTAAAAAAAATCTTACCCTATTAAATTCAAAATTCAAAATATACTTGAAATATGAAGTTTAAAAAAATGGGAAGAAATCTACATTTCATTTCATTACTTACCTGGAATCATGTTTGTCCACGAAATTAATGAATATGTTGATGCTATATTGATAAACTGTAATTATAACATATTTTAATCCCACATTTAGTATGCTTTTGGATGATTTATCCCTTGATTTATGTAAAAAGGTGCTTTTAATCCTTTCTTTTCACGTCTTATACCCAGGAAAGCACCTGAGGATGAAAAGAACATAAAACGGGCCCAAAACGGAGTAATTGGGCCTTAGCACGAAATCGACACGGCCTGGCCCAAAGCCCACACGGCCGTGCCTCGCCGATCACCTAGAGCACGGCCTCAACCCTGACTTACACACTCGTGCCTCAAGTTAGAAATCTGAATATGGTTTGAAGTCGATCCACACAGGCGTGTGCCATGGCCATGCCCCTGTCGCTGGAAAGAGCAATTTCACTCGAAAAAGGATACTTAGGGAGAAAGAATCACATTCCAAAGAGCCTATATATATCCCCTAAAGTGACACCATTGAGGGGTCGTCGAGCTAGGCCAAGGAGCCAAGCCGGAAAGGTTAGAATTGTGGGAATCGCTCGAAGTTAGCCAGTTGATCCATTCCAAGAAGCCGAAATTATACTCAAGACGGCGGAATTCTCCTTCAATTCCTTCAGGGAGTTTTAGGAATTTCTTATGTTTTGTTTTATCTTTTCTCTTGAGATGTTTTCTTTATTCATTATGAACTAAACCCCTCAGATACCTGAAAGGGATGAAACCTAGATGAATCTTGTTATTTGATTTTTAAATTACATGATAAATACTTAGTTTATTCTTAATTATGCATGCTTAATCAAAATCTGGCGTGCTTAAGTGGAGGAGGAATAGACCCTGCTTAAGAGTAGATCTAGCGTAATTAAGCGGAGTTGATCGAACGCCTAGAGATAGGGTTACGAGATTTTGCCGGATTAGGATGAAACCTAATATGGGAATCCATAGATCGTTTTACTGCTATTCTAAGGGGTTATTATAAGAGAACGAGAGTTCCACTAATTAAACTAGGGTTAGACGTTATTCGCCTCTAGAGAGGGTTTAATATACGTTAGGGAGTCTCACGGATCAAGCTAAGTAAATAAATCATATGATTCAGTGTTAGATAACAAGTGAAGTCTAGGTGGATTCTTCCTGAGGGTATCGTCGTGATCAATTGAGTTTTTCTTCAAGTTATTTCCCAATTCATTCATTTTGTCTTTGTCCTTAGCTTAGTCGTCGTTAATTTAGAATTAAAATAACTTCACTTTATTTTTAAGGCTAAATAATAAAAAGAAGGTTAGTATTAGTACTTTTAGTTCCTTTGGGTTCGACAATCTGGTCTCTCCAAAGCTATACTACTGTTCGATAGGTACACTTGCCTTTAATAGTTGTGAGAGTTAGTTTCTAGGTTCAATCATTCTTTTATAAATTTTAAAGCTCTAATTTCAGCGATCATATATCCTATAATATATTTATATCAAGTAAACCTATAATTCATAAAGGTTATTCATCACAAAAAAAAAAAAGTAGGCAAACTAACAAAACAAAATAATTCCTAAAAACAATGACAACTTGAAACCTAAGTTTCACGGTTTCAAAATATTAGCTATTAAAACAATATATTTACTTTAAAATAGAAAAAAAAAACACAATATATAAGGTAGCTCTCTCCATTAATTTTAAGCATTAGAGAGTAAAGAATTCAATAAACATTTGTTACCCTTATTTCTTTGAGATTAGAATAATTTCAAATGGAATTTCGGGGAGTAATCTTTATTAGTTTTCTTATTTTTCAACTTGGAGTTAACCCCAATGCCTACCCAATGAATGATTTGATAAGCAAATTGCCAGGACAACCAGATGTTAATTTCAGGCAATTTGCTGGATATATTGATGTGGACGAAAATGTCGTTGGTCAAAGTCTTTTTTACTATTTTGTTGAAGCTGAAAAAGATCCCCTAACTCAACCCCTCACTGTTTGGTTAACTGGAGGTTAACTTCTTTGAATTTTTTTATTGCATTTTCTGATGTTATGCGGATTTTCCAGTAGGTATCCTATATGAATAAGTTAGATAAATTTTACTGCAAGTCAAAGCCAAAGGGAGGCTAGGGCTTCGGCCCCATTGGTTAAATGTTACAATTGCATTTCAGCCCTTCCCAAAATTTATAATTCAATTTAGTCCTCTTTTGCCTCTTCAAATGGAAATATTATCACTTTTTGCCTTCCCTAGAAAGTAATAATTCAATTTAAGCCATTTCCATGCAAAGATTTTAGCTTTATCTCCATCCCTAACACAAAATTTATAGCCTTGCTCTGACTATGATTTTTTTCCTCATCTGAAAAGCCATACATTTAAACATATATTGAATACTTGTCGAACTAGACTAGTCATTACATTAGATCGAACCATTACTCTATTTTTCTAGCTTTCCTTAAGTCTAGCCGATAAGTTTGTTTGATTACTCACATATAATAAAATCTTTTGTATAATACTATTCAGGACCAGGGTGTTCTTCAGTTGGAGATGCCTTTGGAAGTGTTGGTCCTTTCATTGTTACGAAAGATGCTCATGGTCTCCAAACAAATTTATTTTCTTGGCACAAAGGTTGTCTAATTTCCTATGCTTATCTTTTATTGATTTTTTTTTTGTATATATATATATATATATATCATGTTTCATATATTTTTTTCATATCGATATAAATTTATCAAAAAAATATTAAATGTTTTAGAACTATAAAATGTTACCGTATGTCTAGTTTTCATTGTGTTTAAACGAATTGCATTGTCTTTCTTATATTGTTTTTTTTTTTTTTTTGGTATTTCTATATCTATATAAAATTCTGTCTAATATATGTTTCAGTGTCAAATCTATTGTTTATCGACTCCCCAATTGGATCTGGATGGTCATATTCAAACACAAGTAGTGATTATAATAACGGAGATGATATCACTAGTAAGATCATAGTATATATTATTCATTATGAATTAAAATAGTTTGGATTTCATATATATTGATCGGTTTTAATTGTTTGTTTCGTACAGATAAAATATTGCTTACATTTATGCAAAAATGGTATGAAAAATATCCGGTCTTCAAGTCGAAAGATCTATATCTAGCTGGATCAAGTTTTGCAGGTGAACAATTTCGTTTTTCTTTTCTCTTATCTGGTTGTATATTAACATATTTTTAATACTCCAAAATATACTTAATGAATAACTAAACAAAATATAATGCAATCTCTAGCATATAGTCTTTTCTCTCTGTATATTGTACTTTATTATTTACATATCAAGCTTGCTACACTATTATTTTTTTAGATTCAAACTCACATAATTAATCAAATTTCTTATTAAATTAATAATTTTGTAAAAATAATTCAAAAAATATAATTTTTTTCATAATTTTTTTTTATAACATACTTCTTGAATTGAATATGTCAAACTAATTTTTTAATAGAAATATAACAAGTAAATGATCTTGTACGAGTTATGGATAAGTCTCCATGCAACAATACAAACAATATAACATGTTTATTACTATAATTAAATTTGTGGATTTTATTTCAGGACACTACGTACCAAATCTTGCTAATGCTTTACTCGACGACAACAAGCAATCCAGGCAATCCAAATTTAACCTCAAAGGATTGATTGTAAGTAAAATTGTATCTAATTAATCAAATTTAATTGCCACTTTAATGTATATATGCATAGAAGGATTAGTTAGAAATGTTCTTGCTTGAGTAACTTGCCTAATTCGAGAAGGCTTAGCTTTATTAGATTGGATTAGGATACCGACTTCTATGTTTTGGATCAAATCATTATGACTTTGATTATTGTTCATTAGCTTACATCATCGACAGTAAATTTTGATTTAAATCAAGCATCGACACTAACACAAAAAATTAGAATTATACTGAAATATTTTTAAGAATTTTATCGGGCCTAGATAAAACAAAAATAACATTTGTTGCAGCTCAAATCTCCCGTAAACATGGTTAGGTTCAACTCAATGTTAATTTAAATATTTTATTGTGAACTTTATTTTATTTTTTTAATTGTAACTATTTTGAACAGTTGGGAAACCCAATGCTTCGTAAAAAGCTAGACGATATTGCAAAAATTGATTTCTTTTTCTCTCGGGAGATGATAAACAGCTCTTTGTATAACGAAATCAAGAAAGAATGCAATGCCATTGATGAAAATAATTACTTTTCTAGCATCAAAACCACTTGGAGCACAAAATGCAAAAACCTTGTGTTTGAGGCCGATTTGGCTGCTTTCAAGACCGATGCTCATAATTACTTCCCACAGAAGCTATTTGATGTCTTTCGCCCTCCTTGTGCTGAAACTGAGCAAGATTTGAACTTAGTAAAACAGGTTTCCTTTTATTTCTTTACATTCCTCTTACTTTACTTCAATTCGAAACTACAAATAACATACGTTCGTATAGAATCGAATTAACTGATCAACTGAGTAGAACTAATTTGTGTTATTTTTCTTTTATTGGTCATATCAAAAGCGTAAAATTTTATTTTTCGGTCCAGGTTCCTACAGTTAGCACAGTAGAGACATGTGCCATCCATTAAGGGTACAATTTTACTTTAATCTCCCGGAAGTTCAAAAAGCTTTCCATGGGAATCAAACAAACTTGTCATATAGATGGAAGGGTTGTTTCACGTAAGTTCTCCCTGAAAATTTGAAAATAATTGATGTTTCTTTTTCCTGATATGTTGATATAATTACTTTTTAGAAATTATTTTAAATTCAAGTTTTAAGACTAGCGGTCAATTTTCCTTATCTCTATATTTGTCACCTCTTGTTTTGGTAAATTAAATAAACTACTTTTTTATTTAGGTGAATGCTGTATAAAAATTATTAACCTTAAAATTTTCATTATATGTCACTCTTATTTATTTAGAGCTAATTTTAAATACAACGAAGCTGATAAGGACCTTGACATGCTTCCTGCGCTTAAAAATCTTCTTCAACAATCCGTTCCCATTACAATATTCAGGTTGGTATTGTATTTGTATGCCATACTTCTTTCCAATACTTTCTTGAAATAAGTTAAATAAATATGAAGAATCAAAGTGAGCAATTTTGAAAAGAAATTCTCAAGCCATTTGACTGATTTTTTTTTTTTATTTTATTAATATGATTACAATGTTATAGTGGAGATCAAGATGGTATAATACCGATAGAAGGAACCTTACAACATTTGGAAAAGTTGGCCGAGGAGTTAAACATCAAGTTAACAAAAGAGGAAACATGGAGTTTTGGAACCAAGGTTTTATGTTTACACATTTAATTTTATATATATATATATATATATATATTAGCTTTTTTTTATATTATGATTAGATATATTTAAGCATCAAATTATCCGTCCGGTATGATTACCAATTTGGATCTAAACTTGAACAAGAAATTTTAAGTGTTGACTTGATTGGTTTGATTAGCGCATTCAATGCAAGCTCACACTACTTACCTAGTTCAATAGGCTTGACCAATACGTGCTAGGCCGTGAACAGGATTTTTCACAACTATTGGACTAACTCGTCCTGAATTTTTATTTAAATATGAAAATATTAATGTAAACATATTTTATATTTACTAAATAGTTAGTCAAGCGAATAGGTTGGCTCGAGCTAATTGAATATCTTTTAAAACTTAGTCATAAAAAAGTAAATATATTAGAAGAAAACAATTTTGCAGCATTTCATATACATGGACCAATGAAATGGGTTTTCTTTTTTACTATTTATATTTATAAATTTCTATTTTAATACAATAAAATTAATTTTAAATATTTAACAGGAAGGAGGGTTGAAGTATGAATTTGGAGACTTACTAAAATTCTTGACGGTGAAGGGAGGTAATCATCATGTTACATCTTCTCGACCATCACAAGCTTTTTCTATTTTCTCAAATTTCATAATTAATTGGATGCATTGAGGATTGGTGATGAAACTTATGGAGCACACGATCATGATTCATGTTGAATCCATCATTCACCATAATAAAACTTGTCGTTGTAATAATTTATTGTGATGATATGTATTATTTTATGATGCATGAGCATCATAAATTTTTATATTATGCAATAATATAATTAGTTAAATCATCTGATATTTAACGAATAATTATTATTTTAATAAAATCATGCAATTTTCATACATGAAATTAACAAATAAAGAGAACTCAACCCAATATGCGTAACAATTTTTTATTGGAGATTTTGTTTTCTAATGTCAAATAAATTGATTAATGCTTGAACCTGTTCAAACACCTTTTATAATTTTGTTATATGCATTTTGTATATTTGATTATATTAGATACATACTCTAAAACAATGTGAATAGTAATTTCTTATATTTTCTTGATCATAAGTGTATTATATTATAATGATCCTAAGCTGGACCATGCATATATAGTTTTCTAAGTAAATTCCTAGAATCCATTAAATATATACGCAATACGCTCTGTCTCTTCCTTTCTCGGATCTCCATGTGCTGTGCTGACTTTTCTTTTTCCATTCAGTTATCTTATACAACATTTTACCCGTACGGTGGGCAAGGACGATGCCAAGGGAGCTGGTAGGGGTCAGGCCACCCTAAAACTAAAAAATATCACTTTGATCCCTTTAAAGTTTATAAAAAAATTAATAAATGATCAAATTATATTTGAATTCTTTAAAATAGTAAAAAAATTAATTTAATCTTTGAAAACATATAAAAATATAAGTTAATACAATAACAAAATTATATTTTAGTCTTCGAATTGAACATACTGTTCATAGTTTCAGTAAAAACATATCCTTGTAGAATGAGTCATTGGTGGTTCTTGTCCTCATATGCACATTTAGCATATAAACATAGTACAAATCTTTTGAATATATAAAAAATAAACTTTAAAAAGTTTAATAAACTCGAATTCAAATCCAATCCAATCGAATGGGATAATGTAGGTTACTGTTTGGGTACCTAAAAATGATATAAAACCAATCCTCATATGCACATTTTGCATATAAACATAGTACAAATCTTTTGAATATATAAAAAATATGTTTTAAAAAGTTAAATATACGAATGGGATAACATAGATTACTGTTTTGGTACCTAAAATTGATATAAAACCGACGAAGAAAACATACCGTAATTGAAGTTATAATTGCTAATTAACATGACATTATTGCTGACAATCGTGTCATTTTAGATTCACATAATAGTACAAGGAGCTGGAGAAGGATCAGCAACCACTCTGTAACATTCAAACTGAGGCGGTTGTTGACAGTATATAATTTGAGGAGCCGGTGTCCGTGGAGCTGGTGGTTTGGGTGGTGATGGTTCTTTTACTTCTTCAACTATTTCAATGGTTGCATGGCAAAGCTTCTTCCTCAATGCCTCAGCCAAGCATGCTACATCCACCCCTTCACCTAATATCATTAGCTTGTCCTTTTCCGGTCCATGTAAGGCCACCGAATTAACCCCTGAGAATCCATTGGATGAATTAAAACCATCATCCAATTGTTTCATTAAATATGTTTTTATCTGATTGAATCAATTAAGATTACTAATAGTAAACATACCATATGCAACAGCAGCAACCTGTAAAGCTTCTGTTCGGCATTTGCTGCAATGCATTGAAACTTTAATAACTATCTTTTGCTGCACATTTGAAACAAATTAAACATCAGGTTTCTGAAAATTTTATACACAATCCATAAATTACTAGAAATATGTAGGCATTCCTATATGAAGACCCTAAAATGTTATTTTCCATCGAAAAAGGTGAAATATATAAGAATATAAATTGCTATATTACTATACTATACCTTCATATTCTCTGGCACCGAAAAGAATGTTGCTTTTAGGCAATTAGGCTTTTTTACAATAGATGATTCCTGCAGAATAAAAGCAGTCATCACTTACTATTTATATAATGTAATTAGATACAAGGATCAATAGGTATAATTCCAAATTTAGTCCTCAATGCTTACATATTTATGTCAATTTGACCTTTATTCTTATTTTGAGCTTGACCATTATTCTTTAAAAGAAGTCAAATTTCTTCTTCTTCTTTTTTTAACAAAAGTGAAAACTAAAATATTAATTTTTTAACAAAGTTTACATACATCAACAAATAATTCAAAAATTATAAAAATATTCAAACAAATAAAAATTTAAAATATATATAAATTCGAAAAAAAAAATAGCATGAAGTACACTTGGATTGCCCTTTAGGTTATTATACCTAAAAATTTAAGGTTTTTAGTCAATATCTCCATTCAAAAAATAGTAATAATTTGACTCATTTTGAAAGAAGGACGAATTTAACTAAAAAAGAATAATGACTAAATTGAAAAAAAAAAGTAAAAATTAATGACTAACTTTGTTATTATCCTGAAATAATAAATTAATTTTAGTTTTAATGCAAGTTTAAGGATTAAGTTAATGATGATCCATATATTGCGGGTTCAACGCCAATATCTTAGCCTATCAAACCATTTAGCTTATTAATGATCAGATTGTTAAACAATGGGAAACGAATATTAAGAAGATTTTATAAGCACATGATTGAAATCAAAGTACTTCAAACAAACAATTTATATGGATCCATTTTCATTGTTTAGCTCAACGACTTGCAGAAAAATGTGGTTTTGGAAACTTTGGGGTTGGATTTGACGTAATCATCTTAGGTGATGCTTAACCTCAGCAAAGATTCAACTTTTTCTGCACCTTATGCAATGTTTTTCTTTAGGTTTTACGAGTATAGTATTAAATAATTCTGTTTAGGTTGAGAAAATTCAAATTTAATCCAAATATCAATAAGAGATTTTTTTTAGTTGAAAATGGAAAAGAATTTTAAGTAGTGATTAATGCCAACAATAAAAAATCGGATTGGTGTCAAATCAGTTTAATTAGACCTATCAGACCATCAGTTTTTAGTTCGGCCGGTTTAATTTTAATTAAATAAATTATTAAAAATTATAAAATTGATTCAATTGGTATTGAACAATTCACTCAAAAATCGATTCAATACATTTATCTGTACTGATATATTGGTCGGTATGATACGATTCCAGCAACTATGATGTTATTTGGTATATATTATTTTATGGATAGGTTTTAATTGAATCATTTGCAAAAATTTGATCTCTATTTTTTTTTTCATTGATATGTTTAATATAGAGAGAGAGGGGGGGCACATCTAGGGAGACTGGTGGAGGCCTTAACCTCCCTTAAAATGAAAATTTGTCAATGTAGGTCTTTTAGAAATTTTAAAATTTTAAATTAGTAGAACTAAAATTATATTTGGCACTCCTAAAATAATAAAAATTTGATTTAATCTTTTAAAAATTATAAAGATATAGACTATTAAAAATTAAAATCAATTTCCACCCTCTCTAAAAAAAAAACTCCCATTGGATACAATACAATAATATGATCCAATATAAGGTGTTAGAAAAATATGTAGGGGAGAAAAACAAATTAAGACTTTGAGGTGTGAAGACATTTTTGTTGATGCAAAGTCATAAATAAAATATTAGTATACTAATTAAAATAATAATAAATTAATAAATTAATCACAAATGGCACATTTGATTCAATTGTCCAAATTATAAAAAAAATTTAAATTATTTATACAATAATAATATGAGATTTCTAAAATAATAAACTATTTACCTACCATATTCAATACACAATAAATATAATAAATAGAGCACATTTAAATAAATTTATCACAACAATCGGAATGCAAATTATAATCATGTTAGGATGTAGTTCACTTCAGAATTTGAGAAGAGAATTGGCTTAATTAACAATTATTTATTGTAAAATAGAAAATGCAATATTGGAGATTATTAAAAAACTTTATAAAATTTGAGGATTAGAGTTGGTAATATGCCATGCAAATTCATCAGGTTCATTGTATAATGGAAGGTACATATGGATCACAGTTCACAATGCATTAATTTAATTTGATTAATTTAGTTGCTTTTGATTTTGTCAAACTCTATTCTAGTAATTGGAATAGAAAAGAAAGTCAATACTAAAAGTCTTTCATTAATATTATCAAGATTCAAGAACTATCAAGTATGCACGTGATTGAATTTTGATTTAATGTATAATTTGATATATATATGATTTTTGATTCGGTACAATTATAGTTTCATTAATTCAAATGTGTATATGAAACTTTGATTTTGATTCAACTATAAACACTGAAAGAAATAAATACATCAATTAATTTTTATTGAATAAATATAATTATTTATGTATGTAGTATGTTAAGGTAAAATGATGTTATATTGATAATTGTGTTTACGATTTGTAAAAATTGAATCAAATTAATATGTATAAAATTGCACAAAATCAAAATTCATGTATAACATTGTACATTGGACAAAAGTTCATGCGTAGCTTTAAACATTATCCCTAAATTTATTTTGGTATATCTATCATAAAATAAGAAATAATGACTTATTTGGCTCTCAAACTTTACAAAAAAAAAATCATTTTAGACCTCTATTTATTTTTTATTTTTTTTGCCTCTTTTTGCCTTTAAACTTGCATTGTTTGTCAAAACACCTCAAAATATATAGAACAATTAACGTTTGTTAATTTTGCTAACGTGACATGTATATTTGACTCGATTAAAAAAAATTCAAATTGAATTTAGTTGCTAAAATAGGATCCGTCAACTCAACTAACTCAAAATATTTTAACTCGATTCAGTCAAATACTCACCCTACTCTATTCTACGTTTGATGATTGATTAATTAATGATTACTGGAATAGGGAAAGAAAGTCATTCCGAAACCAAATTTGACATTATTTAGTCAATACTAAAAGTCTTACATTAATATTATCAACATTCAATACCTAAGTGTGCACATTATTTTCTATATTAAATTTAAGGGTTAAATATCAAAATTATATATGTATTTTAGTCTAATGTGCAATTTGATGTATAAATCTTAATTTGGTACAATTATACATATGAAACTTTAATTACAATTCAAATGCATACATGAAATTTTTATTTTGATTCAACTGTGCACACTTAAAGAAATAAATATTTTAATTTATTTTTATATTGAATAAATATAATTATTTGTGTATGTAGTATGTTAAGGTAAAATGATGTTATATTGATAATTGTGTTAGTGATTTGTGAAAATTGAATCAAATTAAAATTTAATGTATAAAATTACACAAAATCAAAATGCATGTATAGCATTGCACTTTGGACCAAAGTTCATGTGTAGCTTTGAACATTACCCCTAGTTTTATTTTGGTACAACTATCATAAAAAAGGCATAATGACTTATTTAGCCCTCCAACTTTACAAAAAAAGTCATTTTAGACCTCTATTTTTTTTTTCTTTTGGCCCTTAAACTTGTGTTGTTTGTCAAAACACCTCAAAATATATAGAAAAAAATAATGTTTGTTAATTTTACTGATGTGACATACACGTGGATTCCATGCCAACCAATTATTTTTTAAAATTTTGAAAAAATATAAAATCATTTACAAATTTTAAAAATTATTAAAAATATATAAAAAATATTTTTTGAATAATTTTTAACTCTTAAAATATTAATTATTTGTTAATATTGTATACATGTGAATTGCATGAATTCCAAGTTAGCAAAGTTAACAGATATTAAATTTTCCATCCATTTTGAAGTGATTTAACAAACAATATAAGTTCAATGGCAAAAAGAGGTGAAAAATAAAATAGAGTGTTAAATAAGTGATTATGCCTAAAAATAAATTAAACAAAAATCCATTGTAACTGTTGAGTTCTATGGCGGCGAACTCAATGGAGTGAGTTATAGTGATCCTACTACTGTGAAAAAATATGCTAGACGTGCTCAATTGGGTGAAATTTTTGAATTAGATCGTGCTACTTTAAAATCTGATGGTGTTTTTCATAGCAGTCCGAGGGGTTGGTTTACTTTTGGGCATGCTTTGTTTGCCTTGCTTTTCTTCTTCGAACACATTTGGCATGGTGCTAGAACCCTGTTCAGAGATGTTTTTGTCGATATTGATCCAGATTTGGATGCTCAAGTGGAATTTGGAGCATTCCAAAAATTTAGAGATCCAACTACAATAAGACAAGTAGTCTGATGCAAGATTGCTTTGTTAACTTAGATCTTCGGTGATCACGAGTTCTTTTCTTTTTCCAATTTTTTTACGCGTATTAGATGAATTTTGTGACATGGAAATTTTAACTTATTGATTGGTTCCATTCGATTCCAACAACTATGATGTTAATTGGTAAATATTATTTTTTGGATAGGTTTTAATTCTAACTATTTGCAAAAGTTTAATCAACATTTTATTAGTTAAAATTGAAAATTTTTATAAAATTTGAGGATGACAGTCGGCAATATGCCATCCAAATCCATTGTAACGTTCACAATGCATTGTAATTTGATTAATTTAGTTGCTTTTGATTTTGTCAAACTCTATTCTACGTTTGATAATTAATGGAATAGAAAAGAAAGTCATACCGACACCAAATTTGACATTATTTAGTCAATACTAAAAGTCTTACATTAATATTATCAACATTCAAGACCTAAGTGTGTACATGATTTTATTTTCTAAGTTAAATATTAAATTTATACATGAATTTTAACTTAATGTGTAATTTAATGTACGGATTTTAATTTGGTATAATTATACATATGAAACTTTAATTACAATTCAATGCGTACATAAAACTTTTATTTTGATTCAACTATACACACTTGAAGAAATAAATACATCAAATTTTTTATATTGAATAAATATAATTATTTGTGTATGCAATATGTTAATGTAAAATGATGTTCTATTGATAATTGTGTTAGTGATTTGTGAAAATGCATATATAGCATTGCACATCGGACCAAATTTCATGTGTATCTTTGAACATTATCCCTAAATTTATTTTGGTATAACTATTATAAAAAAAGGTATAATGACTTATTTGGCCCTCTAACTTTACAAAAAAAGTCATCTTAGACCTTCATTTAATTTATTTTTCCTCTTTTGACCTTTAAACTTGCGTTATTTGCCAAATCACCTCAAAATAGATACAAAAAGTTAATAAATTATTTTTTTAAATTTTAAAAATTTTTAAAAAATTAATCAATTATTGATGTAATATAATATTAATAGGATTCCATGTAATTTCATAGATGACTTTTGCATACATGAAAGATGTGACAATGGAAGTAAAGAGCGATCCTAAAAGTGTGGAATTACATGGAAATGTAGATAAAGTTAAGAGTAGTTGAATTGGAAATCTAATGAACTCCACTACACAAATTATTCAATGTTGCTTGGTCCAGACTCAACAGCTGCCTTACTTTTATTTCACTTTTTCTCTTCTCTTTTTCAATATAAAACAAAATTTTAAAAAAAATAAGATAAACTAATTAAAAGTACAAAGCAGTTATGAATTTCTAGAATCAGACAAGGTTAATTTAGGTATTAAAAGTTAGGAGTAAGGGTAATTTAGGTATTAAAAATTAACAACAATCTAGAAAATTTGATAAAAGTTGATTAATTATTTTTTATTATTTGTGCTTTTGATTAGTTGGGTTTTCTTGGTAAGATTTTTAATGAGACAGTATATTATGCGTATTATAGATTGCGTATTCTTTTTTCTTCATTAAATTTTTATCCCACAGGGTTTGATGTACTTTAAATTTTAACAGTTTATCTAAGTTCAAATTCCCTTTATCCGGATCGATCATCCAATTCTGGTCCATCCACTGCTTCTTCTATTGAAGAATGTGCTATATTTAAATGATATTTTCTTCATAAATAGTTAATTTTAAATATTGGGTTTTTAAAAATCAAATAGATTATTTATAAGTCAAATTATAAAATGTAAAAGATAATATTGAATGAAAAAAATATTTATATTCTTTAAAAAATAAAAATAAAATTGATTATAGAAATTTTTTATGTTAAATTAATAAAAAGTCAAATCACGCAACGCATGGTCATATTTCCAATAGTTTATTAAATTCAAATCTTTAATTCCACTTATTAAATAATATTTTTATTTAATTAAATATAATTAATATAATTTTATGTGAAATTTAAACATTTTATTAAAATAATATCTTAACTGAGATCATTTTTATTTAATAAATAATAATTAATGGGTTTATTTATACGGAATAGTTATAGTTTTATTTAAAAATTGAGAAAACAGATTGTTATAGAAAATTAATTTAGTAAAAAATTAACTTCATAAATACGATGGTTCCTGTTATAAGTAAAACAAAATATTATAAAGAGTTTAAATAAAACATAAAAATCGATTTTATTGAAAACTTGATTAGAGAGAACTGATTATAGATAAACCATCAAAAGACCCATTTATAGTCCTTATGAAAGTAGGCCTTCTAGCTCAATAATGGGGCTTTATAGTCCTATCTAAATCCATTTACCATAGTTGTCTCATTAATGCTCTTACCAACCCCTTTCAAGCTTCACATCTTTCCTGTAAAATACCCGCTCCACTATTAAGCTTTGGGTTTCACCAAATTGTTGGGTTGTTGCTATTCGAGTTTCCTTGTAGGGCATTCCCTATCCATTGCTCAACCTACCTCAACAATAGCACACCTTATGTAAAAGCCCATATTTGCAGAAGATATCACAAGCTGATCGATTTTTCCTTCTTGGTTTAAGCCTCACTTTTAAGCCTCATTTTCCCTCCTCAATTGATATACTTGCTTTCATTCTTTTTATACAAGTGAACACTTGGTTAGAAAGAAGGAAGAAAAAAAGGGTGTATAAACACAGGAATCAAACCCTGAATTTCGTTTCAGCTATTCAATAAATATTAATATATGTGGTATTTTAGATCGATATCGTGGATACATCAAATAAGTTCAGAAATTTACAAGCATGGGAAGTTATTATATCAATGAATTTAATGATTAAATAATTTAAATATTAATACTACAAAATGATATAAAACTGAAATAATTTTACACCAGCTATCCTCCCGAGCATATTTGATGAAAAAATGTTTAATAATGTAAGAAAAACTACAACAAAAAATTAACGAGAATTGAAGTAGACGCGTCTTTGGCAGCTTGGCTGGACACCCTTGAAGTCAGGTCAACTACGAAGAACTAAACATTTTGGTCAATCAACTACCAGAAGGTTTTCTCGAGAAGAAAAAAGAGTGCTTCATTACCTTGTCTATCTCTAAAAACAATCGCATTTCTTTATTTTTCATTGCTGTTAATTAAGAGTTCAAACATGGCAGAAGCTTTCTTGTCCACTATTGCAGCAAGGGTACTGGAGCAAATAGCCACCAATGTGTCAGAAGAAATTCGAACGGCCTATAATGTCCGAAACGATTTCGAAAAGCTCGAGGAGACCGTGAGCCGCATTCAAGCTGTGCTTTTGGATGCTAAGTAAAATGAAAGCTTACGCCTCTGTATATGGAAGCTTAGAGAAATCTTTTACGATGCTGAAGATGTAATTGATGATTTCAAGTGCGAAGCTCTTCGAAAACAGGTCGTCCATGATCACAACATCAGCAAAAAGGTGCGAGCTTTAACTTTATTATCTGGTCATCCGTCCTCTGTAAAACTGGCTTGGAAACTTAAAGATACCAATAAGAGGTTAAATGAACTTACTACTGAGTGGGACAGCTTTAATCTACGACAATGTAGGGAAAACCGACATGTTTTTTACACAGAGACTCACTTTTCTGTTAATTCTTGGGATGTTTGTGGTAGAGATGAAGATAAAAGAGAAAATTGTTCGTCTTTTGATGAAACCAAGTGAGGATCGAAATTTCCCTGTTGTTTGCATTGTTGGAATTGGTGGTCTAGGGAAAACTACGGTGGCTAAATTGGTATACAATGATGATAGAGTTATTTGTTATTTCGATTTGAAGATATGGGTGAGTGTTTCAGGGGAGGAATTTGATCTTCCCAGGTTGCTCAAGTTGATGATTCACTCAATAAGTAAGAAGAAAAATGTGATACTTTCACGGCTCAAGCCTTGCAAAACTGCTTGAGAAGTATTTTGAAGTATGAGAGCTTTTTGCCTGTTCTAGATGGTGTATGGAGTGAAAATCAAGCAAGTTGGATTCATTTAAGAGATTCATTGAGTTCAATGGGTGGTTTGCCTGCTGAAAGCAGAATCATTGTAACCACTCGGAGTATGAAGGTTGCTTCCATAACGAGTTCAATTGAACCGTATGAGTTGAAAGGTCTCCCTCTCGAAGATTATTTGACTTTGTTCAAAAAATGGGCTTTTAGAGATGGTGATGAGCAGAAACATCCAAATCTCATGAGAATCGGGATGGAAATAATGGAAAAATGCAAAGGGGTTCCTTTGGCAGTGAGAACATTGGGAAAGCTACTATTTACGAACACTGAAGAATCTTATTGGAAATTTATAAGAGAGTGTGAAATATGGAGGCTGGAGCAAAGTAATTAAAGATGATATTTACCGGTGTTGAAGTTTAGTTATGATCATTTGTCTTCTCATTTGCAACAATGTTTTACTTTATTGTCATTGTACAAAAAGAATGAGATTTATTATAGTCATGAAGTCATCCAACTTTGGATGGCAAATGGACTGCTTGAGCATCCAAAGGAAGAGCAAGAGTTTGGAGGACGTTGGTGATCGGTATTTGAATGAATTGCTGTGGAGGTGCCTTATTCAGAAGGAGAAGAATTATGGAAATTACTTTACCTTCAAAATGCACAACCTGATCCATGATCTTGCATTATATGTGTCTCAAAAAGAGTGTATAACAGTGAAATGCGATCCAAAAGCTGTTGACAAAAATGTTCGACATTTATCATTTTGTGGTAGCAAGCTGCTATGAGCTCCAGAAGCCCTGAAGGATTTCAAAAATGTTCGAATCGTACTCGTTCAAGAAGTTTCAGAGGAATCAAAGAGAATTCATGAATCCATTATAGATCTTTGTGTCTCCAATTTCAAGTAACTACGAACACTTCATCTATATATGTTGTTATTCACCATTGACAACTCTACCCGATTCCATTTGTTCCTTGAAGCACTTAAGAGACCTCGACTTGACTGGCTGTCGGAGTATGGGGAAACTTCCGTTTTCTTTCTACAAGCTTCGTTGTTTACGAAAGCTGAAAATATCAGGTATTCCTTTGAAGTACTTACCTGATAGAATGGAAAGCTTGATTGAGCTTAGACATCTAGAAATAACTATTAAAGCTAAGCATTTGAAAGAAATCTGGGAAGGATGTTGGACTCGTCTTCAACACTTGGGCTTGATTGAGTGTGATAACTTAGAATGTTTAACTGAAAGATTGCAATATCGCACATCACTTCGAAGACTTGATATCTTTAGCTGTTCTAAACTCGTCTCATTACCATGAAGCTTGATATTTCTAACCAGATTAGAAGAACTACGTGTGTATCTTCGTGCAAAAAAATCAATTTACAAATGGAACCAAGGGAGTTTGATGTTAAACGCCCTCAGTTGAGCCTCAAAACTTTCTCACTCTGGGATTCAGATGAGTTGAAAGATTTTCCACGATTGCTTATTGAAGGATCTTTTTCCACTTTACAACAAATACAAATCGGAATTTGCAACAATTTCGAAGTGCTTTCGACATGGCTAAGGAATCTCACTTCACTTCGTAAACTTGAGATTCTTGATTTCCCGAAATTATCGGCTCTACCGGAGGGAATGGAACGGCTTACCGGACTTGGGCAACTAACAATTAAACAATGTCCAAACTTGAGCATAAGATGTCGACCATATGTTGGTGCAGATTGGCGCAAAATGGCTCACGTACAAGATCATGATATTCCAGAGTATTAAATTGAAGTTTGAGGTAAAGTAGTAAAGTTTTAATTTTTCTAACATATTTATTTCATGGTAGCTCACAACCAAGCATCATGAAGAAATATTTAAGATGCCTATTTACAGATTTGTCACTTAACTTGCATTAATTTAAATATACATCTCTTTCTGTCAATATATATATATACACATCTCAATTTGTTGATACTTATTTTAGTTTTAAAACAGTGCATGTATCAAATGTCAAGATGGATGAATCAGTCGAAGCTTGAGGTAGGCGATGGAAGACTTCTACTTTATCTCTGTTAACAATAGCAAAGAGATAGAAGAGAGAAAACCCTTATTGCTATTGACGTATATTGCATTCATTAAAGAGAATCAGCCACTATATTTAATACATGAGAGCAGCTTATTAACTATGGCCTAACTGCCACAACTAACTCAGTTCAATAACTAACTTTAACTAACAGTTAGTTACTCATAACATGCCCCATACTTGTCAGCTTTCTGTCTCCTTCTTCCTTGTTCTGAACACGCAACTGGCTTCGAAACTTTGTAAACATTCCTGCAGATAGAGGCTTTGTTAGAACATCAGCAACCTGCTCTTGACTGGATACATGACCCACTTGAAAGATTCCTTCAGCAACTTTTTTCCCTGACGAAAAACAAATCTAGCTCGACATGTTTAAATTTCGAGTGCATAACGGGGTTGCCTGCTTTTGCTACAGCTGTCGAACTATCGCACCAAATAAAAGCCTTTGTCTTAACAGGAGTACAAAGCTCAGCTAGCAAAGACTGTATCCAGACCATCTCTGCTGTGACGTGTGCAAGGCTTTTATATTCGGCCTCTGCTGTTGACCGTGACACCACCTATTGCTTGTGAGAGTTCCACGAGATGGGATTCCCTCCAAGAAAGACACAAAATCCTGATGTGGACCTGTGATCGCTGTGATCAGAGCTTTAAATTTATAAAAGAATGATCAAACCTTGAACTAACTCTGACAACGATTAAAGGCAAGTGTACCTATCGAACAGTAGTATAGTTTAGACAAGACCGAATATCGAACCCAAAGGAACTAAAATTACTAATACTAACTTTCTTTTTATTATTTAGCCTTAAAAATAAAGTAAAGTTTGTTTAAATCTAAATTAACGACGACTAAGCTAAGGATAAAGACAAAAAGAACGAATTGGGAAATAACTTGAAGAAAAACTCAATTGATCACGACGACACCCTTAGGAAGAATCCACCTAGACTTCACTTGTTATCTAACCCTGAATTATATGATTTATTTACTTAGTTTGATCCGTAGGACTCCCTAACCTATGCTAAACCTTCTCTCGAGGCGAATAACGTCTAAGCCTAGGTTAATTAGTGGAACTCTCGTTCTCTTATAATAACCCCCTAGAATAGCAGTAAATCGATCTATGGATTCCCATATTAGGTTTCACCCTAATCCGAAAAAATCTCGTAACCTTATCTCTAGGCATTCGATCAACTTCGCTTAATTACGCTAGATCTACTCTTAAGCAGGGCCTATTCCTCTTCCACCTAAGCACATCAGATTTGAATTAAGGATGCATAATTAAGAACAAACTAAGTATTTATCATATAATTCGAAAATCAAATAACAAGATTCATCTAGGTTTCATCCCCTTTAGGTATTTGAGGGGTTTAGTTCATAATGAATAAAGAAAACATCTCAAGAGAAAAGATAAAACAAAATAAAAGAAATTCCTAAAACTCCCTGAAGGAATTGAAGGAGAATTTTGCCATCTTGAGTATATTTCCAGCTTCTTAGGATGGATCAACTGGCTAACTTCGAGCGATTCCCACAATTCTGACCTTTCCGGCTTGGCTCCTTGGCCTAGCTCGACTCCGGTTTTGGCTTCTGCCGAACTCCCTTTCAAGTTGCCCCTTGGGTGTTTATATAGACTTTGTGATACCTTACTTGGCCCCTAATTATCCTAATTTAAGTAGAATTCCTACTAGGGTGTTTGAATAGGCTTTGGAATATGTTTCTTTGCCTCCAAGTACCCTTTTCCGAATGAAATTGCTCTTTCCAACGACAGGGACACGGCCATGGCACACGCCCGTGTGGATCGACTTCAAACCGTGTTTGGATTTCTAACTTGAGGCACGGCCGTGTAAGTCAGGGTTCAGGCCGTGCTTTAGGTGATCGACGAGGCACGGTGATAACACTCTAGAATGTCATGTTTTTATGTGCTAATTGCATATTAATTTTAAGTGTGATTCTACTAATTTGGGCTATTTATGGACTTTTATCTTGTAGGGACTAAATTGGAGACCAAAGCAAAATTGAGGGTCAAAACTGTGAAATTAAAGATAAAAATGGACCAATGTGCAACAACGGGAAAAGATGGTGCCAAAAGTGCAAACATGGATGACAGAAGGATTGAAATGCAAAAAGAAGAGACTTTGCTTTATCAAACTCTATTTTAATTATATTAGGATAATTAATATTAGAATAATTATTGAGGATTATTTAATTTCTTTATTTATCTCTATTTATCTTTGATTAATTGTAATTATCTTTGGGAGTTTGAGTAGGACTAGTCCATCTACCTTAGCACTATAAGTAGGGGATGAAGTGACTCATTTTGGTTGTTCATCTTTTTCTGTACACTCTTCTCCCATAAGTCTTTTGTGCTTCCTATATTTTCTTTCAATAAAAATTCCCTTTTCCATTCTTATATATTTATTTACTTTTCCACCACAATTATGAGCCACTAAAATCCATCTAGCCGAAGGTTGTCGAATGCCCCAAAAAGGTTCTTGAGGCTTAGAATCCGTACTTAACTTTTTCACCCATGTATTCATCGTTTCTCCGCATTACGGGGCTGACGCTTCTGTCTATGTCCCTTTAAAAGTAAAATTTTCAACGTATGCAAAGGCGGCCACTTTGTATGATTTGAAAGGATTGCACCGGCGGTTCGTTAACTTATTGCGTCAGAGGTTGGCGAGCCAAAGAGACAAAATGGCGTGGGATTCGCCATTGAGAAGCGTTGATCTAGCATAAATGACTCTACAAAAGCGATTGCAGGCTAGAGTCATGCTCCCTAAATTCGTAAGTCTAAATTCTTAGAGTTGGTGGTCGTAGGCGTCCTCTTCCACTATAACTGGCTTACTTGAGTAGAGAAGGGTCATCTAAAAGCCGAAGATTGAACCCGAGGAGGAACGAGACAACCGGAGGCTAGAATCTCGCTAAATAAGAAACTCACTCTTCTTTATACTCTTTTATTTTCCTTTTAATTTTCGTAATTTACTTTCACAATTTCAATTCACTTTATACTCAATTTTTATTCCCGATCGAAATTATTAATTCTATTTTTTTATTTTCCAGGAACGCACGTTTTCTTGGGCACGATTCTGCCCAGGATTTCAAGAAACAGGCATTTGTATAATCTGATCCCTGTGGATTCGACCCCTACTTGCCATTTACTGTTATTTTCATTATTTTGCAAGGAGTAGAATATATTTGGTGCATTCAACGACGCATCAAATTTTGACGCTATTGCCAGGGACCGGTAACGTACTAATCCTATTTTTTTGTTTTCTATGACCAGATCTGCTCCAAGCACTCTTACGTTTGACTCGGAGATCGAAAAGACTGCGGAAGCTAATAGAAAAGAAACAAAGTTAAGGAAAAAATAGTTAGCGGTGGTAGGGACTCAAAGCAATCCACCGCTAGAAATCAAAATCGACGACGAAGCAGAGTCTAGGGTTAACGAAAACCCTACTCAAACACTTGAAAGTAAAGCAGAAGAAGTCGATCCATTTGAAGAAGTGTTCAACGCTAGGGTTGACGGAAACCCTAATTGGGTACAAGAACCAATGGCTCAAAAGATTCGGCAACTAGCCGAAGCTCCAACAGAATAACTCCCACTGTGCATCGCATATCCTACCATGGATACCGATGTTGAACTGAAGTCAGGGTTAATTCAGTTGCTGCCAACATTCCGAGGGTTACAAAATGAAAACCCCCATAAACATTTGAAGGAGTTTCATATGGTTTGTCTGAGTATGAAACCTCAAGGCGTAACTGACGATCAAATTAAATTGCGCGCTTTCCCTTTTTCCATAGCAGATTCAGCTAGGGAATGGTTATTTTATTTACCTTCTGGATCTATAACTACTTGGGCTGATCTATCTCGCTTATTTCTCAATAGGTTTTTCCCAGCATCTAGAGTAGCTGAGCTAAGAAGGGAGATCGTGGGGATAAGGCAAAAAGAAGCAGACTCTTTACGATTATTGGGAGCGGTTTAAGAAGTTGTGTGTGAGCTGCCCTCAACACGGTATAACAGAGCAATCTCTCCTCCAATACTTCTATGAGGGTTTAAAACCAATGGAGATGAATATGGTAGACACCGCTAGTAGAGGAGCATTGGTCAACATGACTCCCCAGTAAGCAAGGGACTTAATCTCTACAATGGCTGCAAATTTTCAGCAGTTCCGAGCTAATCCCGAACTCCTTAGAAGGGTCCACCAGCTAAGTAATTCTTCCCTAGAGGATAGACTTGACTTACTAATATTGTGAGCTCTCTTGTTGCAGAAAAAGCTAAACCAGCTTGGTTGTGTGGAATATGTGCTACACCTGAGCACAGAATTGATGTATGTCCCAGTTTGAATGACGACACTATGGCTCATTTGGATGCCGTGGGAAATTTTCCTGGCCCACCACAAATGCGTTATGATCCCTATGCTAATACCTACAACCCAGGGTAGAGGGATCATCCTAATTTGAGTTATGGAGCCAATCCATGGTATAATCAGCCATACCAAAACCGACCTCTACAACAGCCACAAAATCCAGGTAATTCTCTAGAGGCTCTTATCAATAAATTAGTAGCTAACGTTCTTGAGTTTCAACAGAAAACTGAGGCGTCTATAAGGGAGTTGACCATATCATCGAGAGGATAAGTTCTCAAGGCAAAACGCAAATGCAGTAATGCTGCAAAGTGGAAAGGTACTGGAATCGATTCCTAAAAGAAATCATGCCCAAGAAATCACCCAAGAAAAACCTGAGAAAGAAGAATAGGTCCAACCAAAACTTCCATTGCCTAAAATTCAACCTCTCTTTCCAGAACATTTCAACCAATGACGAAGAGGTAAGGAGCACAAGGAGATCCTCGAAACATTTAGGAATGTCAAGATCAACATTCCGCTGTTGGATGCCATCAAGTAAATACCGAGGTATGCTAAATTTCTTAAAGAGCTTTGCACCAACAAATGGAAATTAATAGGTAATGAAAGGGTGAATGTTGGTGAGAACGTGTCCGCAGTGTTATAGCGGAAAATGCCGTCAAAATGTAAGGATAGAGGCATGTTTGTAATACCATACAAAATAGGACATTTGGGAATTAAAAAGGCTATGTGTGATCTAGGAGCCTTCATAAATGTAATGCCATATTCTATTTATGAATCACTTAACGCAAGTTTTTTGACAAAAATAGGTGTTATTATTCAACTGATAGACAGGTCCATTGTGCATCCCGAAGGAGTCCTCGAAGACGTGTTGGTAAAAGTTAATGAACTTATTTTTCCTGCAGACTTCTACGTGATAAAAAATGGAGGAGGACAGTGCTCCGGGATCTTCAGATCTCTTGTTGGGATGACCATTCCTTAGTACAGCTAGTACTAAAATTGACGTTCGAAGTGGAACTCTCACGATGGAGTTTGATGGGGAGATCGTGAAATTTAACGTCTACGACGCCATTAGCCATCTCAATGAAATCTTGAGCGTAAATTGTGTCGACATAATAGACTCATTAGTGGAAGAAAATTTTGAGTCCGTTTATGATTTTAAATTTGACCTTGATAAATTTGAATTTGTTAATGAGTTGTTATCCCCAGATACTAAGCTTTTACCTTCCGTTATGCAGGCACCAGAATTGGAGTTGAAACCACTACCTGAACATCTGAAGTATGCGTTTTTGGGTAATGATGATATCCTACCAGTCATAGTCTCTAATCGACTCTCCCCCATAAAGAAGAAAGTTTGGTTCGTGTATTAAAAAGTCATAAGGAGGCGATTGGCTGGAGTATTGCAGACTTAAAATGAATAAGCCTGTTGACGTGCACACATAGGATCTACGTGGAGGAGGACACGAAACTGAGGCGAGAGGCACAAAGACGACTAAATCCGAATATGATGGAGGTAGTAAAAAAGTAAATAATCAAGCTTTTAGATGCTGACATAATCTACCCCATTTCGGATAGTAGATGGGTAAGTCCAGTGCAAGTCGTGCCCAAGAAAACGGGCGTGACAGTAAAGAAAAATGCTGAAGGTGACTTGGTGCCAACCCGAGTACAAAATGGGTGGCGTGTCTGCATTGATTACAGGAAGTTGAACTCCTACAATAGAAAAGATCATTTTCCCCTTCCCTTTATTGATCAAATGCTTGAAAGGTTAGTTGGAAAAACTCACTTTTGCTGTCTTGATGGATATTCAGGTTGTTTCCAAATACCGGTCACGCCAGAGGACCAAGAGACGACCACTTTTACGTACCCATTTGGTACATTTGCGTATAGGAGGATGCCGTTTGGTCTTTGCAATTCACCGGCTACTTTTCAAAGATGCATGATGAGTATATTTTCTGAATATGTGGAAAAACTTATCGAAGTTTTTATGGATGATTTTACTGTTTATGGGAATTGTTTTGATGAATGCCTTAAAAACTTAACGATAATTTCGAGCAGGTGTATAGAATTCAATCTTGTCTTAAATTATGAAAAGTGACATTTTATGGTAGACAAAGGTTTAATTCTAGGGCACATAGTTTCTTCGAAGGGAATTGAAGTCGATAAGGCCAAAATTGACATTATAAATTCTTTACCTTATCCCTCTACTGTAAGGGAAATTCGTTCTTTTCTTGGCCATGCAGGGTTCTACAGGCGCTTTATAAAGAATTTCTCGAAAATAGCAGAACCACTTTGTGAGTTGTTACAAAAAGATAAAAAGTTTGAGATTGGCCAAAAATGTAAGGAGGCTTTTGATACACTCAAGCAGAAATTGGTCTCCGCTCCTATAGTGCAGCCGCCAAATTGGAAGTACCCATTTGAAATTATGTGCAATGCAAGTGAACGCAGTGTAGGGACTGTATTAGGGCAAAAGATAGACAAGAAACCCCATGTCATTTGCTATGCTTCGAAAACACTAGATGCTGCACAGAGCAACTATACCACTACAGAAAAAGAACTTTTAACCGTAGTATTTGCTTTAGATAAATTTTGACCTTATTTATTGGGATCTAATGTAATTATTTTTTCTGATCATGTAGCACTCAGGTACTTGATTGCAAAGAAGGATTCAAAACCAAGGCTCATTAGGTGGATTTTGTTGCTCTAAGAGTTTGACGTCGAAATTCGAGACAAAAGGGGATGCGAGAATTTAGTGGCTGACCACTTAAGTAGAATAAAAGTGCCTTTTGACGACATCCTTATTAAGGAAGAGTTCTCTGACGAAAGTCTATTCTCGACCGAAGCACGTCTACCATGGTACACAGATATGGTGAACTTTCTAGCCACAGGCTCGTTACCCACTGAGTTAACACATTCCATGAAGGATAAGCTTAGACGAGAAGCTCGATACTACATTTGGGACGACCCATACTTGTGGAAACACTGTTCGGACCAGATGATTCGATGACGTGTCCCAGAAACTGAGGTAACTTCTATCCTTAATTTTTGTCATGCTGAAGCTTGCGGAGGACACTTTGGCCATAAGAGAACTGCTCATAAGGTCTTAAAATGTGGGCTATACTGGCCCATAATTTTTCGAGATGCGTATAACTTCTGTAAGTCTTGCAATAGATGCCAACGCACAGGTAACATCACTAAACGAAATCAGATGCCCTTATCCCCGATTCATGTATGCGAAATCTTTGATGTTTGGGGCATCGATTTTATGGGCCCATTTATTTCTTCATTTAGCAATGTATATATAATTCTCACGGTAGACTATGTTTCTAAATGGATAGAAGGAAAGCCTACTTGTAATGATAATGCCAATACCGTTGTGGAATTTCTAAAAAGAACTATTTTTTCCAGGTTTAGCACACCTCGAGCCCTAATCCGTGATCGTGGCACCCACTTTTGCAATAAAATCATGAAGGCACTATTGTTGAAATATGGATTTCATCACCGTATAGCTACGGCATACCATCCCCAAATAAATGGACAAGCCAAAGTCTCAAATAGGGAGATAAAAACTATTTTGGAGAAGACAGTTTAGCCCAACCGAAAAGATTGGAGTCTTCGACTTAACGACGTACTGTGGGCTTATCGGACGGCATATAAAGGACCAATTGGTATGACCCCATATAAACTTGTTTTTGGCAAGGCTTGCTATCTTCCGGTCGAATTAGAGCATAAAGCCTATTGGGCGGTTCGACAATGTAATATGGAGTTAGAGTCGGCGGGAAAGGCGAGAAAGTTAGACATCCAAGAGTTAGAAGAAATCTGTAATAATGCTTATGAGAATGCTTGTATTTATAAAGACAAGACCAAATCGTGTCTTGATCAGAGAGTCACTCAGAAGTATTTTTCGGTAGGGCAAAGAGTTTTACTTTATAGCTTCGTGTTAAAACTGTTTCTAGGTAAGCTTCGATCACGATGGCAAGGTCCTTTCGTTGTTACCAAAGTATTCTCTCATGGTGCAGTTGAAATAGAAAGTGAAGAATCAGGGAAGCGGTTTATAGTCAATGGCCAGCGGTTGAAGCTGTTTTACGAGAAGTTTTAAGCTCACTTGATTGAAAAAATTTATTTGAAGCCTCCATAGAACAGTTTGAGTTGTCAAGCTAATGAAGTAAAACAAGCGCTTGTTGAGAGGCAACCCAATATTTATTTTTTCTTTTATTTATTTTCATTTTTGCTAATTATTGCTTTCTTTTCCTTTCTTTTTAATCTATTTTTCTTTTTAATTATTATTGTTTAAATATTAATAAAGTTTTCTTCTTTGATCAGGTCAAACGAAAAAAAAGGGAGACAAAACAGAGCCAAACAGCCCTATCTAAGGTACCAAACAGCTTCTATTCCAGGTTTTATTCCAATCCAGAACTCTATATCCCTGTAGCTAAACAGGCTTCTTCCAGCCTAGAACCCCCTAACCCTGCAGCCAAACACCCCTTATCAGCGAATTAAAACCCCCAAACTCTAAACACTTTTCCCATTTCTCTTCCCCCCATTTCCTTGGCCGCTGCACTCACCCCTCCCTCCCTTCCAACCGCCGTTTGCCCTCCAACACTCGCTGCCGACCGACCACGATGGTACGACCTCGGAGCTGCACTGTCACTGAACCCGCGTTCACCGTCAACTCGTGCCGTCGTCGCCTATCCGCTCCCTAAGCTGTCGATCTCATCGACGCTCCTTCTTCCTCTTCCTCCTCGTCGCCAATCGATGCCCCAACCTCACCCAACTCTCCCTCTTCCTCTCCCTCCTTCTCATCCTTCACAACTGCTGCCCAACCCGCCGTACCCGCTCCATCTTCGCTCCCACACACAAACATTTCGATCGCCGTGCCACCAAACGTGTCCTCCGCACCTTCCCCCGACCCTTCCCCAGTACCATCCAGACCTCCATCGACTTCCCGTGCCTCCATACCCTCCGTGACGCCTCCTGCACACACAAGCCCACCATCCGTCGCGCCGACGTCCCCTCTGCACCGTTCGGCCTCTCCTCCGCACATTGGCCACGACACCACCACCCGCACCCCTTCACAAGACAATCGACCACGACACCTCCCAATGCCCTTACCGACGGAGCGCTCTACGTCGCCGTCACGCCACAAGTCGCCCGGACCATCGCGTCGGCCTCATCATCGTCCACCCCAACGTGCGGCCCGAACAATAACTGCCACATCGGGCTCTTCCTCAAACGCCTCTGTCGACCCCTCGACCCCTACCAACGAGAACCATTCCATGCAGACTCGACCCTGAACATACCGTTCTCGCGTCAATGTCTTACCCCCGGAGGGTCATTTACACGGTAACTTTACTTTCACTTCCGCTACTGCTCGGAACAGATATGATTTTTTTTGCCATAAACCGATAGTACCTTGTAAATGTCTGTCAATTCCTGTTTTGGCTACCTGGCACATTGAAACTGATGTTACGGATTATTTCAAGAATATTGGCTGGGTTGGAAATTTTGATGTGCCTTATTCTGCCTATTATGAACTTGTTTTGAATTCTATTCCACTTTTCAATTTAATCGGCACAATTCTGTTTCGATTGACACACCTGGTATTGTCAAATTCCGGTTATTAGGTACCATGCATTGCTTATCTCTTATTGAATTTAATATTGCTTTATCTTTTGTAACTGAGGAATATGCTATGTCTCAGGATTTTCAGAACAGTTTGTGTGCATTTCCTACTGCTTTTAAGGCTGTTGAGGCTTTTTCTTTATTAACTAATAATGTCGAGACTACATATAGCCCAAAAACATCTAAGGATTTATGGTTTCGCGACCCTGCCTTATGTTACATACACCGTTATTTAGCTTACAATTTCTCAGGCTGTCGAGATGCTCTGGCAAACGTCTCAAAAATAGAATTATTCTTTTTATGGTGTATGTATACCGGTCGTCCAGTTAATTTGGGTTATTGGTTTGCAATTCAATTCGAGCATGTTATCAAAGCTAAGTGCCCTCTAATTTTAGGTTCTCTTATCACACAACTGTTGTTTTCTTTGCATGGTTCTAACGCTCCTATTTCAGATTTACATGTTGCTTGTCAGGCCGATCCTTTAGATGCTCGATGCCTCGACTCAATGGGGCTACTACTTGGCACTCCGTCCTCCTTCCACTTTGTCCCTCCTGGTGTTTGTTCTACAGCTTCCGAGCGCGTCTTTCGACAACGAAATCAACCTGACGCACCACCCACTCCAGCCCATCCCCCATCAACTGTTGAACAACGTTTAGAGTGCATTGAGGCTCAACTCGCCACTGTTGGTCAGCAGCTCACCGAACTCATCGCTCTCCTCCGCAATCGACAGTAGCACAGTAGCCTCACGGGGAGTTTTTCTAAACTTTTCTTCCTATTTATTTCTTTTGCATCCACATTGAGGACAATGTGTTTTAAGTAGGGGGAGGAACTCTTCGTATTACTGTTGTCTTCTGCTGTGATTTGTGTTTGCTGCTTAAGGCTCTTTTGTTGTCCATATTTATTTTTTTAGAATATCCTGTTGCTTTTCATGCCCAAGAATTTGACCATGACTTACCAATTGTTTGACCCACATGCATGATTCTTGTCCCTTGAGTTAATTTTGATTTTGTCTATTTGATTTTATCTCCACTGTTTTATTCTTATTAGGCTAATGATAATTATGATTAATAAGTTAACTCTATCTTGCTTTTCGTAAAATTGATCAAGTTTCATATCAAGTGGACACTTAATACATTTGCATGTCTAAATTATGTTCATGACTATTAGGTGGTTACTAAAACTTATTTTTGACACTTGATTATTTCTCTTAGGTCCTCTTGAAATTAATATTTCGTGTAAATTGTGATTAATAAATATTTCCAAGGTTATGAGTGCAGCTTAGAACGTGACTGACTGAGTAACCGGGGTAGGGTGCTTGGGTTGTCATTCTACTTCACGTCAAAAGGTTGTGTGACGTGATAGGTAAAACTCTGCTAGCTAAGGTTATGAGTATGGCTCAGAACGTGACTGATTGAGTAACCGGGGTAGGGTGCTTGGGTTGTCATTCTACTTCGCGTCAAAAGGTTATGTGACGGGACGGGTAAAACTCCGCTAACCGAAAATAAATAATTTTTAAGAGTATGTTGGGCTGAGTAACCGGGGTGGGGTGCTTGGGTTGTCATCTCTCTTCGCGTCAAAAGGTTCAATATATTCCTAAGTAAATAAATAATTACAAAAAAAAGGAAAAAACAAAAAGAAAAAAATAGTACTAATAAAATTTCAGCGGAGGAATAAAAGCAGAAATAAATAGAGTGTCTTAGTAGGTTGGGTAATTTACCTAATTAGCATGAAATTATTCAAGACGATTTTAATTTTTGTGTGTGTTAATTGGAAAACTTTTTTTGTTTTACTTAAAGCAAGCTTAGAAGTTCTCTTTATTTTTCATATGCATTTTTACTAATCTTTATAAAACTTTGGAGTAGAATTTCTTTCAGGATCTAATTTTCACGGTGGATAGGAACCATACTTGAGGGTAAGCATGGGCTAAGTAGGGGGAATTTGATAACACTCTAGAATGTCATGTTTTTATGTGCTAATTGCATATTAATTTTGAGTGTGATTCTACTAATTTTGGCTATTTATGGACTTTTATCTCATAGGGACTAAATTGGAGACCAAAGCAAAATTGAGGGTCAAAACTGTGAAATTAAAGATAAAAATGGACCACTGTGCAAAACGGGAAAAGATGGTGCCAAAAGTGCAAACATGGAGGACAGAAGGATTGAAATGCAAAAAGAAGAGACTTTGCTTTATCAAACTCTATTTTAATTATATTAGGATAATTAATATTAGGATAATTATTGAGGATTATTTAATTTCTTTATTTATCTCTATTTATCTTTGATTAATTGTAATTATCTTTGGGAGTTTGAGTAGGACTAGTCCATCTACCTTAGCACTATAAATAGGGATGAAGTGACTCATTTTGGTTGTTCATCTTTTTCTGTACACTCTTCTCCCATAAGTCTTTTGTGCTTCCTATATTTTCTTTCAATAAAAATTCCCTTATTCCATTCTTATATATTTATTTACTTTTCCACCACAATTATGAGCCACTAAAATCCATCTAGCCGAAGGTTGTCGAATGCCCCAAAAAGTTTCTTGAGGCTTAGAATCCGCACTTAACTTTCTCACCCAAGTATTCATCGTTTCTCCGCATTATGGGGCTAGTGATTCCGTCCATGTCCCTTTAAAAGTAAACTTTTCAACTTATGCGAAGGCGGCCGCTTTGTATGATTTGGAAGGATTGAACCGTCGGTTCGTTAACTTACTGCATCAGAGGTTGGCGAGCCCAAGAGACAAAATGGCTTGGGATTCGCCATTGAGAAGCGTTAATCTAGCATAAACGACTCCATAAAAGCGATTGCAGGATAGAGTCAGGCTCCCTAAATTCGTAAGTCTAAATTCTTGGAGTTGGTGGTCGTAGGCATCCTCTTCCACTATAATTGGCTTACTTGAGTAGAGAAGGGTCATCTAAAAGCTGAAGATTGAACCCAAGGAGCAACGAGACAACCGGAGGCTAGAATCTTGCTAAATAAGAAACTCACTCTTCTTTATACTCTTTTATTTTCCTTTTAATTTTTGTAATTTACTTTCACGATTTCAATTCACTTTATACTCAGTTTTTATTCCCGATCGAAATTATTAATTCTGTTTTTTATTTTCCGGGAACGTACGTTTTCTTGGGCACGATTCTGCCCAGGATTTCGAGAGACAGGCATTTGTATAATCCGATCCCTGTGGATTCGACCCCTACTTACCCTTTACTGTTATTTTCATTATTTTGCAGGGAGTAGGATATATTTGGTGCATTCAACGACGCATCACACGGCTGTGTGATGTCTGGGCCAGGCCGTGTTGATTTCGTGATATGGCCCATTTACTCCGTTTTGGGCCCGTTTTGTGTTCTTTTCATTCTCGAGTGCTTTCCTGGGTATAAGACATGAAAAGAAAGGATTAAGAGCACCTTTTTATATAAATCGAGGCTTAATTCATCCAAAAGCATACTAAATGTGGGTTTAAAATATGTTACTTTTACAGTTTATCAAATACCCCCACACTTAAGCTTTTGCTTGTCCTCAAGCAAAATTCTCAACTTTCAATTAAAACGAACTTTCCATGATTCATAATTCCTACTGACAATGTCTCATCATAATTCATAGATAATTTATACATGGATAATTCAATTCAAAGAGTCCTAGAGATTCAAACAATATAAGTCATATATTTGTAACATGAAAATGTAGGTGTCTCCCCTTATCTAAATAATTACCTTTGGTTCAAAATTTACAAGGATTGATATCCTCACTAAAGATTCATTCAAATCAGTCAAAGTGTTTAAGGTTCAGAATTAAGCACTCAATAGTCGAACATGAAAAGTTAATCCCATAGGCTTGCCTAAAAATCAAATCTCCACCACTGTAAAATTAGATGACAAACAGATCAAAAGGTCTTTAATAGGGTTGTAATGAGGCTAGGGTTAAAGGTGTGGATAAAGGTTGAATTAGAAGGTTAGAATCGAGATTGACCTGATAAATTTCCTAACTAGAAAAATGAACTAATCTTAAATAATTACATCAATTGGAAAATAATAATACTAATGATACGAGCTTCTTTTTCAACAATAGGAATTTAATGTATAAGCTCATTTAATCACATAACTAATAATGAATATACTTTGTTTTTTTTTTTTAAGAAAAAACTATCATAATAATAAGAAAGAATTTTTACAACTAAAATATAAAACATAGTTAGGAAACTTGTTTAAAATCGCATCTCGACGAAAAAGGGTAGTTAAAAGAATGGTGGTAACAAATACAAAGGGTTTTTGGGTTAATATTAGTAAGTGAGTCAATAAAAAGGGTTGTTGGGCTCAACGGGGTTCACTAGGGGTTATTTATGAAGGTTAGCTTTTTAGCGGGGTAAGTGGGTTAAAACTAGAGGTGTACACCGGCCGGGCCGGGTCGGGTTCGGGTCGGGCCCAACTAAAAATTTAGGCCCGTTCATTGGGCTCGGGCCGGGCTGGGCCCAAAGAATGGGCCTAAATTTTGCCCAAGCCCGACCCATATAAAAAAGCTAAAACCCGGGCCCGGCCTGGCCCGCATTAATTTTTATATTATTTTATATAATTTTTAAATATATATAATATATCAAAAATACTAAAAAAATCAAAATAAATATTTTTCAACAAATTAAAAATAAATTTTAAAAATATGTAGACTTAAATAATACTAAAATAGATACAACTTAACAAGCAAATGCCTCTAAAATAATAACAAAATTAACAAATGTCTTTAAAATAATAACAAAATTAACAATAAAATAAGTTTTATATAATATCTAAACAATAACAACAAAATAATAGGAACATAATAGTAAAATGGTAGCAAAATAATGAGAAAAATAATAAGAAAATAATTTTAAAAAAATAATTTATTTCCTTTAATGAATTCGGACAGGGCCGGGCCAGGGCCCGGGCCAAAATGCCTTACCCGAGCCCGGCCTATTTTTTAAACGGGCCTTATTTTTTTTGTCCAAGCCCATTTTTTGGGACTATATTTTTGCCCAAACCCTCCCACATTTCGGGCGGGCCTTCAGGCCGGGCCTGGCCGGGCCGCCCGGCCCATGTACACCTCTAGTTAAAACCTAAGTGCCTTTATAATCTCTGTATATCAAATCATAACTGTGGTCTTGACATGTATAATCAAGGCAAGTTCTAGAATAACAGTTCAATGTTGACACACTCATAATCAGAAAGTGAGCATGAAAAAGAATATATGCTTTATAAGGCTCAAAATCTCACAAAAAATTATGGGTATTTTGATATCAACCTCGTAAATTTCAAATTTCAAAGTAATATTCAAATTTAGGTTAACCACCTAAAAATTTTAATTTTTTGAAAAATAGACTTATCACGCTTGATTCCCTAGTATTCTTCAAATTTAATCATCAATGCACAATTATCAATGAGTTAATCTAAAACATATCAATAGAAATCATAAATCAAAGAAAATTTCATTCAAATCGTAATATGAGAAACTTACTTTAAGGTCAAGGCATAATTCAAAGATTTTCAGATAATACTATAATTAACCCCCTCACACTTAAGATGTACATTGTCCTCAATGTATAAAGATAAATAATAGCAATATAATCATAAAATCATAAGATGGGGAGAGAAGTAAAACTTCCTGAATTTTGTATGAAGTCATTGGAAAGAAACCGGATAGGATTGGAGGTGAACGTGGGGAAGCGCCTTGAACCGTTTGAAATTGAATCCTTGAAGCAGCCGTCCTGGTTTTATTGTATCCTAAGCTAAATCTAAATGGTACGAAAAATAAGAAGAAAATAACAAAGAAAATAAAAATAATTAAATAAATGAAAATAAATAAATGAAGATAAAAATAAAAATAAAAATAAAAATAAATAAATGAAAATAAAAATAAAAGTAAATAGTGATACGGTCCACGCCTTTGTGCCGACCCGTGGTGTTCACAAGGCCACGGCCACGGCCGTGTGCAAGGCCGTGTGGGTGTGGAAACCTACGCCTAAATATGAAAAGAAAAACTAAACTAATTAGTAGGGTTAGTGCTCAGGTTGCCTCCCGAGAAGCGCTCGTTTAAAGTCTTGAGCTAGACTTTACCTGTTATTTGTATGGTCAAGGTGGTTTGATGAGGTGAAAATCCTTTCTCATGCGCTCAACTCGATTTTTGATATAAAGTTTTAGTCGAGTAGTGTTTACCTCAAAAATGCTGAATTTAGGATTGTTTACCTCGACTGTCCCGTATAGGAAGACATTAAGTACCTCAAAAGTGATTTCTTCATTTGCCTTGAGATCTAAATTGGTGATTCGAGAGTCTTCCTTATTCAACAATACCTGATCCTCTATTTTGATGTGATTTGTTGTTCCTATCAGCTCGTCTGGGGTTTCCATCGGTTTTACTTCCTGTGGTTCCAGTTCTTTTTTAAATTGTGTCTTCCACTCTTCTAGTTTGTCGACCTTAAGGCTTTGTTCCTCATCTAATTCTTCTTTGTTGGCACAAGGTCTAAGATCTAGCTCAGTTAGGTGATTTCGTGATGATTCCTGTAAAGAAGGTTGAACCAAATGGTTATCAATAAAATTATCGTTCGTACCTTTATTACTCGATGTCCTAGTTGGGTCAAGGGCTTGAAGAGTGATTGTTTCATCGTTTGCACGAAGTGTGAGTTCACCGAATTCTTCCTCTGTGTGGTTTTTCTTTATTGCATCGGGATATAGCACACGAGGTTGGTATTCTTTATCACTTGATGTCCTGGCCGAGTCAAGAGCTTGAAGAGTGACTATCTCGTCGCCTACGCGAAATATGAGTTCACCTGCATAGATATCAATTTTAGCTCTGGCAGTTGCTAAAAAGGGTCTTTCTAAAATTAAAGGAATATTATTGTCATCATCCATGTCTAAAACGACAAAGTCTATTGGGAATACGAATTTATCAATTTTGATTAGAACATTTTCTATTATACCCCTAGGAATTTTGATAGTTTTATCAGTTAATTGAACGCTCATCCTAGTTTGTTTGAGTTTCCCTAGACCTAGTTGTTTAAACAGTTTATAAGGTATAACATTTATGCTTGCCCCTAAATCAGCTAACGCATATTCTATAGATAAACTACCAATTATGCATGGAATTGTAAAATTCCCTGAATCTTTTAATTTCTGTGGTAGTCTATTTTGTAGAATTACTGAGCACTTTGTGTTGAGTTCCACATGTGATTCCTCGTCTATCCTTTGCTTTTTTGTTAACAGCTCCCCAAAAAATTTTCTAGAGTCTTGTATTTGCGAAAGAGCTTCAAGAAGAGGTAAGTTGATATGTAATTTCTTTAAAAGTTTAAGAAACTTACCGAACTATTCCTCTATATCGTCTCTCTTTAATGCTTCGGGGTAAGGAATGCGAGGTTGGTATTCTTTGATTACCGGTTTTGGCTTTTCTTGCGTTACCTCGATTTTACCTTTGTCTACCTTGTTTTCTTGTTGTGAGATGGGTTTGTCTATCTCTGTATTTTCCTGAGCTGCTATGGCTTGAATTTGCTCCTTAGGGTTAATCTCGGTGTTACTTGGTAGACGTCCTTGCGGTCGTTTTGACATCAGCTTTGCTAGTTGTTTGACTGCATTAGTAACTTCCTTCACTGACTTAGTGATTTCCCCGATTCAGCTCTCGTTGCTTTTGATTGTCTTCTCAGTTTCCTGGAGACATTTTTCTATGTCTATTGAGAATTTTGTCAGCATTTCTTCGAGGGTCGGTTTCTTCTCTTGTGGATAGGGCTGATTTTGGAAGTTTTTGGGAGGTTGTTTCCTTTGATTTCCTTGATTTCCTTGACCCCCCATGAAAAATTTGGGTGGTCCCTCCAACCTGGATTGTAAGTATTACTATATGGATTATTATTGGATCTGAAATTATTACCTATATAGTTCATCTGTTCGCTCTCTGCTTCCGGTTGGTAGGGTGGGTACTCAGGATTCGCCACTGTTTCATTTGTGTTGCACTGCATGACTGGATGTACCTGCGAAGAACACAAACTATCAATCTTTTTATTCATCATCTCCATCTGTGTTGATAGCATGGTTATTGCGTCCATGTTGAAAGCTCCGGCTGATTTTGTCAGTTTCGTCCTCGTAACTTGCCACTGATAATTATTCAGTGACATCTCTTCAATGAACTCGTATGCTGCTTCAGGAGTTTTGTTGTTCAAGGTTCCATCGGCAGCTGAGTCGATTAGTTGTCTCGTTGAAGGGTTCACACCGTTATAGAATGTTTGGACTTGTAGCCACAAGGGTAAACCATGGTGTGGACACCTTCTCAAGAGATCTTTGTATCTCTTCCATGCATCGTATAATGTCTCTACATCCATCTGCACAAAAGAAGAGATATCATTCCATAATTTGGCCGTTTTGGCCGGTGAGAAATATTTCATTAAAAACTTTTCGGTCATTTGATCCCATGTAGTGATTGACCCTCGTTGTAATGAGTTTAACCACTATTTGGCTTTATTCCTTAATGAAAAAGGGAATAACCGAAGACGTATGGCATCATCAAAAATGCCATTTATTTTGAAGGTATCACAAAACTCTAAGAAATTAGCTATATGAGTATTTGGCTCTTCGTCCTGCAAACCATCAAATTGAACAAACTGTTGAATCATTTGGATTGTGTTAGGCTTTAATTCAAAATTATTAGCAGCTATAGCGGGCCTAACAATACTTGATTATGCTCCTGTTAAATGCGGTTTAGCATAATCAAACATGTTACATGGAGCATTGCGTTCCCCCACATAGTGTGGTGGTGGATTAGTCTCGTCCATCCCTTCAGTAGGATTGGATCTGTCTTCTTCCTCTCTTTCTGTATAGTTTAGGGCTCGCCTGATTTCTCGGTGATTCTTTCGAGCGGTAGCTTTAATATCACTGTCGTATACTAAAGGTCCTTTCGGGTTCTTCCTAGTCATAAACTAGAGGTTCCCGAAAAGAAAAGAAAGAAAGAAAAATTAGCAAAATTAAAGTTTAACCTAAAAAATAAAAATAAATTGCGAAAAATAAAAATAATGGCAAAAGTAATAAAAATTAGAGTTTTCTTAATATTTTAGTTCCCCGGCAACAGCGTCAAAAACTTGATCGCTGTGATCAGAGCTTTAAAATTTATAAAAGAATGATCGAACCTGGAAACTAACTCTGACAATGATTAAAGGCAAGTGTACCTATCGAACAGTAGTATAGTTTAGGCAAGACCGGATATCGAACCCAAAGGAACTAAAAGTACTAATACTAACTTTCTTTTTATTATTTAGCCTTAAAAATAAAGTGAAGTTTGTTTTAATCTAAATTAACGACGACTAAGCTAAGGATAAAGACAAAAAGAACGAATTGGGATATAACTTGAAGAAAAACTCAATTGATCACGACGATACCCTCAGGAAGAACCACCTAGACTTCACTTGTTATCTAACCCTGAATTATATGATTTATTTACTTAGTTTGATCCGTAGGACTCCCGAACCTATGCTAAACCCTCTCTCGAGGCGAATAACGTCTAACCTTAGGTTAATTAGTGAAACTCTCGTTCTCTTATAATAACCCCCTAGAATAGCAGTAAATCGATCTATAGACTCCCATATTAGGTTTCACCCTAATCTGGCAAAATCTCGTAACCCTATCTTTAGGCGTTCGATCAACTCCGCTTAATTACGCTAAATCTACTCTTAAGCAGGGTCTATTCCTCCTCCACATAAGCACATGAGATTTGAATTAAGCATGCATAATTAAGAACAAACTAAGTATTTATCATATAATTCAAAAATCAAATAACAAGATTCATCTAGGTTTCATTCCCTTTAGGTATCTGAGGGGGTTTAGTTCATAATGAATAAAGAAAACATCTCAAGAGAAAAGATAAAACAAAACATAAGAAATTCCTAAAACTCCCTGAAGGAATTGAAGGAGAATTCCGCCGTCTTGAGTATAATTCCGGCTTCTTGGGATGGATCTTCGAGTGATTCCCACAATTCTGACCTTTCCGGCTTGGCTCATTGGCCTAGCTCGACTTCGGTTTCAGCTTCTGCTGAACTCCCTTTCAAGTTGCCCCCTTGGGTGTTTATATAGACTTTGTGATACCTTACTTGGCCCCTAATTATCCTAATTTAAGTAGAATTCCTACTAGGGTGTTTGAATAGGCTTTGGAATGTGTTTCTTTGCCTCTAAGTACCCTTTCCTGAATGAAATTGCTCTTTCCAGCGACAGGGGCACGGCCATGGCACATGTCCGTGTGGATCGACTTCAAACCATGTTTGGATTTCTAACTTGAGGCACGACTGTGTAAGTCGAGGGTCAGGCCGTGCTCTAGGTGATCAGCGAGGCACGGCTGTGTGGTGTATGGGCCCGGCTGTGTTGATTTCATGATATGGCTCATTTACTCCATTTTGGGCCCGTTTTGTGTTCTTTTCATCCTCGGGTGCTTTCCTGGGTATAAGACATGAAAAGAAAGGATTAAGAGCACCTTTTTATATAAATCAAGGCTTAATTCATCCAAAAGCATACTAAATGTGGGCTTAAAATATGTTACTTTTATGATTTATCAACCTGCGATCGTCAGAGTCTGCTCCCCAGCTAGCGTCTGAGAAACCTTCCAGGAGAAACTTTGAGGTTTGAGTGAACTTCAAACCATAATGCAAAGACCCTTTTAAGTACCTCAATATTCTCTTAACAATTCCTTGTTGACTACATAAGCAATATGAGGTCCGGTAATGACTACATATTGAAGAGCTCCAACGATGCTTCTAAACAGGTGCTCATCCTCAATGGGGCTGCCTTCATGAGTTGACAAATGACAATTTGTTACCCTTGGTGTTGGAGAAGCATTCGAGTTGTCCATGGATACTCGTCGTAGTAAATTCATGATGTACTTCTGTTGGCCAAGGAAAAACCCATCAGGTGTGTAAGTAACCTCAATGCTAAGAAAATAATGCAGCGGACCTAAGTCTTTTAGAGAGAAGTGAACGTTCAGATCCGTAACAAATCTGTTAATAGCACATGAATCAGTTCCAGTGATAATGATGTCGTCTAAGTATACCAAGACATAGAGCAATTGAGACCCTTGACGATGAATGAACAAGGAGCTGTCAGCTTTAGAACCTTGAAATTTATTTGTCAACAAGAACTACCTTAGCTTAGAAAACCAGGCTCAAGGAGCCTGTTTGAGACCATAAAGGGCCTTTCTCAACTTGCACACTAAATGTTGACCATCTGACCCTTGCTTTTCGAACCCTAGGGGCTGCTCCATGTAGATCTCCTTTTGAAGATCACCGTTCAAGAATGTATTATTAATGTCCACCTGTCGAAAGGGTCTATCCAAGAGAAACAGCAAGCGTCAGTACTACCCTGATTGTTGTTGGCTTGACCACAGGACTGAAGGTCTCCTGGAAGTCAATGCCTGCTTCCTGTAGATAGCCTTTTACCACCAATCTCCCTTTATACCGTGCAATCAACCCATCAGCATGCCTTTTGGTCTTAAAGATCCATTTGCATCCAACCGTCATCGTCCTGTAGGAAGAGGCATGAGATCCCACGTGTGATTTGACATTAAGGCAGTATATTCAGCCTTAGCAGCAGTAGCCCATTCAGGACTCAGGAATGCTTCTTTAATGGAGGAGGGTTCTCTTTCGGTAAACACGGTGGAAAACACCTTTGGCTTGAAGATTCCACACTTGGACCTAGTAAGCATATGATAACAATTAACTGGTGAAAGTTGTCTAAGAGAAGGAGCAGATTGATTGGGAGAAGCTTCTATCGTGCCATCCCGACTATCGTGTGGCCATGAGCTGACCGTGGGTTTGAATCAATAGGAGAAATAGGTGACTTATAACAACTGTTAACAGTCCTTGTAGTTAAAGAGGTAGGTACTGGCGAGAGAACTATAGGAACTTGAGACCTGTGGTGCATAGTGTTTGTAGAGTCCAATGATGGTTGAGCAAGAAAGCCAGTTTTGAAAGGAAAATAAGTCTCATTAAAGCTAATGTGGTGAGAAACAAATATTTTACCATCTTCATCAAGACATCTAAAACCTTTCTGATTGCAACTGTACCCGATAAAGACACATCTCTTAGAACTGAACTGCAATTTATGTTGTTGAAAAGGCCTGAGGTATGGAAAAAAAGCGCATCCAAAAACCCTTAGCTATGAGTAACTAGGTGTAGACTTGTACAACATTTCATAAGGACTAATGTGGTGTAAAGCTGATGTAGGCAGTCTGTTGATCAGATGAACAGTATGAGCAAACGTTATTGACCAATATTGCAAGGGTATAAATGATTCAGCCAAAAGAGTCAGCCCCATCTCTACCACCTGTCGATGTTTCCTTTCAGCTACCCCATTCTGCTCAGAGGTGTGTGGACAAGTCACTCTATGTTGAATGCCAAGCTTAGATAGCTCTTTAGTCAGTGATCGATATTCTCCCCCCCAGTCACTTTGAAACATGCCAAATTGAGTCTTGACTAGCTGGTTAAAATGGAAAAAACACTGAAAAACCTCAGCCTTGGTCTTCAGAAAGTATAACCACGTGTATCTACTGTGCATGTCAACAAACGAGACATAGTAAGAAAAATCACTGGACTGCACATGTGCTGGTCCCCAAACATCAGACACTGCCAGTTCAAAAGGAGAAGAATACACAGTCTTTGATAAAACAAAAGGTAACTTGTGTGATTTTCCAATCTGACAAGAAGTACATACAGTAGGTAACTTGTTTTGTTTAAAAGAAAAATTACAAGCTTGCATAACACGGGATAGTATATCAGGGCAAGGGTGACCTAGCCTGTTGTGCCACAATGTTAAAGATGGAGAAGCTTGAACACTGTAAAGTAGAGGAGCTTGTGTAGGTGATAAATTGTTGACCCTTGGAGAAACATCGAACCTGTAGAGCCCATTATATATGTGGCCCTCCAATAGAACCTTCCCTATCTGTATGTCCTTCACAAAACACATAAACGGGTGAAATTCAAAATACACCGCATTGTCCCTCGTAAATTGTCCTACAAACAACAATTTTTTACACATTGTAGGGACATGCAGAACATTCTTGAGATGTAAGACCTTAGAATTAGTCATGAGTGAAGAAAAGCCAATATTTGCAATAGGAACGGACTCACCATTTCCCATGAAAATCTGACTGGTACCTGTGTAGGAAGAAACATTGGTCAGTTGTGTGACATCAAGAGTAACATGATTGGCCGCTCCAGAATCTGGATACCAAGTTTGAGTAGACACAGACAGAGAGTGAGGTCGAGGGGACGCTTGATGTAGAGAAAGTTGTGGTTAAGACATCGATCCACAATAATGAGAGTTACACTAAGCAGAGAGCTTATGACAGTTGACAGACATTGAATTAGCGTGGTCAATACAAGAAAAGTTTTCATCGAACCTATAATAATATGTTTGTACTGTATGCCCAATCTTGCCACATAGTTGACACTGTGAACGAGAACGAGACCAGCCTCGACCAGACCCTCGAGATCTACCACGTGACCAACCTCTACCATTTCCTTTGTAACCACACTTGAAATTCTAACCCGAATCCGCAGCCTGTTTGGAGTCACCTGAAACCTCTTGAGTAGACGCCAGATTAGCTTGTAAAGAGACATCAGTTAATAAAGCTAATTGTCGAGCTTTACAATCAAGAAGTAACTCAGTCAACAAATCAAGGGAGATGAAAGTTGCTGATGCCATAATTCGAATAGACTCATATTCAAAAGGTAAGCCAGCCAAGATGACACTGACATGTTCTTATTCATTAACTATACTACCAGCAGAGGTAAGATTTTCACTTAACTGTTTCACCTTGGATAGGTATTCTTTGATAGAAAGATTGGACTTCTTGAAAGAATAGAAATTGTGTCGCATACTAGATACCTTGAGGTTGGATTTAGCACCAAACCGTCGCTCGATCAACGTCCAAACTTCAAGACTTGTTTTGGCAGACGTGAACTGTATCAAAATCTCATCCGAGACTGTAGACAACAACCAAGAAGCCAAGAACTTATCTTGCTTTTTATAAACCAAGAACGCTGGATTCGAAATTAGATGACCATCAGTCCCAGGTATCAAAAGAGAAGGAGTAGGGATTGTACCAAGAACAAACCCTTCTAGATCATAGCCTTCAAGAATCAGCAACAGCTGATGCTTCCATAAGAGATAGTTGTTTTCATTGAGTTTAACCGTATCATGTTTGGAGAAATATTGAACTGTGAGAGACGAGAAATCACAGGGGCCTTGTGAGTGACCATTGTCTCCGGTGTTAGTCGAGTGACGATGCGTTTCTACCGACAATGTTTCAATAGCCATATAGACAAAGAAAAAAATTACACAGCTTATGCTCTGATACCATGTTAACAATAGCAAAGAGATAAAAGAGAGAAAACCCTTATTGCTATTGACGTATACTGCATTCATTAAAGAGAATCAGCCACTGTATTTAATACATGAGAGCAGCTTATTAACTATGGCCTAACTGCCACAACTAACTCAGTTCAATAACTAACTTTAACTAACAATTAGTTACTCATAACAATCTCAATTTAGATTTCAAGTTGTGAGTTGTAATTCTAATAAGTGAGCTTTTGCTTCAAAGATTTCGAGTTGTGAAGATTGGAACTTTTAATTTGTAATGTTTGTTTGATGCGTTGAATTCAAAAGTATAAGTATACTATATATTATACATGCATGATAAACTTTTAATTGTAACATTAATTACCCTATTAATTATTCTCGGATAAAGTTAGATATAGTTGGCATGTCATAGGATAGATTGTGTACGGGTTACTTCGATTATATGTATATTAGCTTTCGACGCATTTTTCTTCGAACATTTCGATCAGTGTTGGGCACACCTTTTACTTTAGTTATACCGATGAGCATTGGGCGCAATTTATATACCTCTTATGTTCCGGTGAGGCACTGGATGCCAAATTGGTATGTTGGTTGAAATCTGTGTATCCGTTTGAGTCTGAGTCAGATTAATAAGGTTGTAAAATGTAAATTGGATCAATATTGTTTGAATTGAATTGATAATATGATTTGGTGATACAAATGAATATTGCTATATATGAATAATGATAGCATGTGAAAGACCATACAAACTAGTTTACAAGCCCAGAGGGCTGATACGAAAATAATATGAATCAATAAATTTGAGAATGAGTTGAATTGAAGAAATGAGAAATTGGTATATTGTGAAATGAAGATATTTGAACCTTATTGTTGAATGTTATAATATGATATGTTTAAATGCTATTATCAAATGAAATGGTGTGCAAATTGGTTATATGCATAGTTCATATATTAATGGAAGCTTTGGGTATGAAAGTTTATGTGTAATAGTTAAAGATTGATCTTGAATTGATAGTATGCAATTGGTTAATGTTTTCGTTATGTTGACTTGAATCATGAAATTATTACTGAGCTTTATCGCTCAACTTACGGTTTGTTTATTCTGTGCGCAGGTGTAGGTAGACCTCGAAGCCACGAGAGATAAATTCAGCATCTAGTTGCAGCTCTCGACTCAACAAATTTTGTATAGTTTTTTACATTTTGATAAATGGCATGTACCTAGAGGTAAACCGATTTTTAGGTTGTAAATGGCTCATTTTGCGTAATTGAGTAATGAATGGATGATAATGTAATGGTTCACGCATGGCTAAGGTCTTTTTGGTCTTGAGATGTATAATTGAGCATGTTGATTGTGTTGAATTGTCATTTTGGTGCCAGAAGACCAACTATATTTTATTAAGTAATAGGTTAAATAGAAAGAGATAAGAGTCGAATGAATCTGTTTTCATTGTCGCATCACCACTCTTTGGATGTTGCAACACCAGCCTTCATCGTTTCAATGTCTCCTGTTTAATGTCGCAACGTGTACTTATTATCTTCGAGGTCGTGACACCTCACCATAAGAGTTGCAACTCCAACTCGAAACATTTTGTAAACTTTGTATTTTAGTCCCCAAATGGTCTCGGGTTATCAAAAGAGCTTTTGTAAGCTTAGATAAACCTCGAACAAGATTACATATTATAATACGATGATGTAATGAACATGTTTGTCATATCCCGAAAATTAGGTCTGTAGAATCGGGTCAGTAAACCAGGGGTTGAGTTAGGTATCGAAAATTAAGGTCATAAGTGGGTAATTAAAGGATTAAAGTTCCACATTTGTCTTTTATTTTATTAACTAGCTCAAAAAAATGCAATTTTGAGGTCTAATTTGAAAAAAAAAATTGATTTTAATTTATTTAGGACCTATTTGGACAAAAGAGAAGAATTAGAAGTGACCTAAAGGGCAAATTGCCCAATTTTTGAAAATTGGTCTCCTAAATAGAGCCATTCATGTCTTCCCTTTCTTCTCAAAAACCCCCAAATCATTTGAAAAAATTCAAAACCTAAAATTAGAAAGTTATTTCAAAACTAATTCATTAGTCATGAGTTCATCTTTAAATGTTAATTGTAGTAGTTTGCATGTGTATAAGTTTCAATAGTTGTTGTAGCATCCTATTACTCGGGTCTAGCGTGGCCGGGGGAGAAGTGTTACATTTGATTTTAATGTCTTCCACCATTGTTTGACATTTTAAAATGGGTCCAATTGTTTAATTGGTCCCTCAATTAATTAACAATCAATAGAGATTAATTTTTACAACTTTCATAATTTAATCTTTGTACTATAAGTAACTATCAAATTAACAAAATTAAGAGACCAAACTTCAATTAACCTTTATACTAACCTCATAAATAAAAACAATAATATTTACGAACTCATACATTGAAAATGAGGTTCCAAAATCGTCATTTCCAATACCATTAAGAAATGGTCTGTTACAACTTAATTAACCTTAATTTATTTAGTTTATCCACTATTAACATCACCAACCACTAACACCCACCTTAACGTGATCTAATTGCTATTTTAGACCATAAACCATTTTTTTAATTAAAAATATATAGTGATTGGACTTTACAATTTAGTCTTTGAACCTTAATTAATCACTAAATTGACTAAATTACCTATCCAAAATTCAATTCACCTATATAAGAAGTCTGTAATTACCTTTGTTTAATATTTACGGACTCGGTTCAAAGAAATGGGCTTCTGAACATGCAATTTTCAACATCACTAAAAACTAATCATTACAATTTCAATCAGTTTGCTCATTTTCGATTAGATTAAGGACATATTTAGATTATATACGAATATAAGTTGTCTTTCTGTATTACGATATGACCTTGTAATATCACTTAATATTAGTTAAATGCTAGATAATTATTGAGTCAATATTTGTTTTCATTTTGCTTTTCGTGCAAAAATCATTGAGTACAATATACAAAGAATATTAATGTAACTGATGAATATTTTATTAAACCAATTTCTTCGAAAAAACAAGTACTTATAGATAAAAATACTATATTAAGGGCACTATATTCCAATAGTTTTAATTCCGTCAGAACACTGGTTGTGGAGCTCTCCAATTGACGATGACTAGGGTTAGAAGAAGGAAAAAAAAAAAAGGAAATAGAGAGAAAAGAAGAGATAAAAAGAAACTGAAAAGAAAGAAAAAGGAATAAAGATTAAAAGATTAAAAGTAATATTTGATGGAAAATAAAAAAATTAAAAGAAAATGCCACGTTAGATTTTCATTTGAGATTTTAATAGAAGTGATGAAAATAATTGAATCATGTAGTGTAAGTGTTTAAATTACAAACTTATTATTTTGAGTGCTTAAAATAGAAATTTTTCATAGTTGAGTGACTAACTATGTAGTTTATCTGTTTAGTTTTTTTAAATAAAATTTAGAAAATTTTCATTTATTGGTTTAAAATTTTTAAAAATTCTTATTAATCACCCAAAAATATTAGTTAGACCCCAATTTTTTTTTTTTTAAACTCCTAAAGTATTTGAAAACTTTACCAATCTCTTAAAACTTAGTCCTACAATCCGTCGCGGAATATAAAAAACTATAAAAGAATATAAAAGAATATGAAAAATGCTTTTAAAAAACCAAAAATTATGAAATAATTTATTTTATTTTTATATAAGGTCAGTGGAGTATAAAAACTCTATAAGTAAAAATGAATAGATATAATTTATTTTTAGGATATAATAAAATAATAATTAAAAAATTAAATAAATATTTAGTATCACTCTGCATCTATACTTGCAGTGTGCACAGAAAAATTACTTTTTTAAAAAAAAAAATTCTAAAACATCATCTTTTTCAATATTCCAAAACGTCTCATAGATTGCATTCCGCGAGAGAAAATAACCGTAAAAGTCAAACGGTTAAGCTCCGTTGGCGCGTGGCAAATAGAAGAAGAGAGTGAAGACGCCACGTGACGTGAGGAGCCAGCTAAGCCAGGTGGGCAAAAATTAGTACGGAAGTAGTACGATGGAGTAGCATGGGGTCGGGCAGTCGGGGGCTTTAGTAATTTATTTATGGGTAAATTCCTTTAGTAATCACTAAACTATTAAAATTTTTTTATCACTTAACTATTAATAATAATTTAATTATTTAATTTAATTATTTTTAATTATAAAATTTTTAAATTGGTATAATAATAAATTTAATCCTTGAAATTTATATATTGTATCAATTTAATCTTAATTTTAAAAAATCTAGCTGTTAACATTTACACCTAAAAGGCTAAAATAATATTAGCTAAATTTGATTGAAAATATAAAGAAAATAAAAACACCTAAAAATTGAAGATAATATTTTTCATATTTTCTAATTATTTTAAAATTAACCTTCAATGTGATTAAAAAACAAAAAAAAAATCAAATTATGTGATTGTGTAAATGTTTTTTTTAAAATAAAGACTAAATTGCTATAGATATTGAAGGTTAAAGTTATTATTATACCAATTTTTTATATTGTTGAGTGAATAATTAGGTAGTTTACCTTTATTTATATAGATATAGAGGGTTAATTATTGGTTAACTAATTAATCAAACACTATATATAATAAGACGATTCCACTTTCAACCACTTCGTTTTCATTTTCTTTGTTCAAAATGGAGGATATTCAAGACTGAAGGAGTTGAGTGAGTACGGCCTTCCCTTTTCTTCTTTTTCTTTTCATTTTATACTATAAAATTTGCATTGAACTTACGTTATTGTTAAATATTATTAGACGATAAGCGGTTTTCCGAAGGCTGTTTTCAGGTGAAACTTGTATGTCTTTGAACTTATCTTTTCATTATATGCAGATTTGCTTTTCAGGCTTAGCTTCTGTAGCTTTTATTTGCTTCGTTTTTGTACGGATCTTTCTTCACTACCTTGTATTTTCTTTTATCTTCTTCATCTACTTTCTCTAAGTAGGATTTAACGTCTCTCGTCATTTTTGCATGCTATTCTTGATCTTCTTTATTTGTTTTACTTAATTATTTTATAATAAACAATAGGTTAATGACAGCGTTAGTTTTACTTAATCGGAACTTACATAGGATTTCTGGTAACAGAGTTCTTGATATATATATATATATACACACACACACACAAATGAGGTCTATTTTCCTGTCTCTCAGTTTATTTGCTTTGTTGGGTTAGTTTTACTTAGTCGGAACTTACATAGGATTTCTGGTAACAAAGTTCTTGATATATATATACACAAAAATGAGGTCTATTTTCCTGTCTCTCAGTTTATTTTCTTTGTTAGGGTTGTTGATGCCAGGGCTTCTAGTTTTGCTTCTTTAGACTTATATATGAATCCATAACTTTTTCCTTTCTGCAATTGTAAGTAGTCGGTGTTAGATTTTAGTTCCATTATTTCGGTGGAAAACGCTCTTCCCTTTCTTTCCTGTGTACATTTTTATGGTATTAATCTCATTGTTGCTTTTTTCTCCTGCTACAGTTATCGTCATGGTTCGAAAGAAGGGAACTGATTCTGCTGGAGGCGAGAGCTCTCAGTCCCATGATACTGGAGTTGGTGGTCTTGGTTCCCAAGGTCCTCCACAACAACTAGGTAGAGGTTGGGTTCCACGGTCACAGCAACCGGGTCGTGGAGGTTATGGTGCTGGTGGACCCCTTGAATACCAATCTAGAGGAAGGGGAGGGCCTTCCCACCGAAGAGGTTATCATGGTGGTCGGGGTCCTCGTGGCTATTTTAGGGGTCGAGCAGGACATGGCAGTCTTGGAGTACCTTTCCCCAGTGGACCATCCCGGCCGCATGTTCCTGAGCAGCACCAAGCGACTGAACCTTTTGAAACTGAAGTAACTCTCCAGCCTGATCCATCTGAGGCAGGTTCGTCATCAAGACCGCCTGAGCATGTACCATTGACAGAGCAGCTTCAGCATCTTTCCATCAAGCAAGAAGCTAGCCAAGCAATTCAGCCAGCCCCACCTCCGAGCAAGCCATTGGGGTTTCCTCGTCGGCCGGGATTGGGATGCGAGGGAACAAAGTTCGTAGTCAAGGCTAATCATTTTTTTGCTGAATTTCCAACTAAAGATTTATACCAGTATGACGTGAGTTCTTTTATCTTCAGTGTTCTCTATGTTTGTTTTTGCCTTTATTTGCAGGTTCTTGATTAGAATTGTGAATGGAAATAGGTTATCATAACACCAGAGGTCACATTACGACGAGTGAACCGAGAGGTCATGCAACAGCTGGTGAACTTATACAAATGTTCAGATCTTGGAGAGCGCGATCCTGCATATGACGGCCGGAAGAGTCTTTATACTGCTGGGTCTCTCCCTTTTGAGTCAAAGGAGTTTAAGGTCACCATTAGTAGTGATGATGGGTTAGTATGTTTTTATTTATGGTTATGTTATGTTTTCTTTTTGGTGAAACTTTATACCTTCTTAACTTCAATCATATATCTAATTCTAGAAATTTGTAACATTTGTTTTGGCTATCAAATGCTATCATTTTGCCTTCTCTATTATTTAAATTCAACAGGTTCTTAAATGCCTACTGAGTGGAGATTACCTTTTTTATCTTAAATGTCTATTAATGCAGAAAGAGAAAGTTCAGATGAAATATGGCTTATTCCTTTCTTTGATCTATACTCCCATCTCTTATTATATTCTTGATGCAGAAGAAAGAGTGAATTTAAAGTTATGATCAGATTGGCTGGACGTACTGAACTGCACCGTCTTCGACAATTTTTGCAAGGGGACCAAGTTGATGTACCTAAAGATGCTCTTCAGGCTCTTGACATTGTTCTCCGCGAACTACTCGCTACTAATACTAGGTATTGCCATCTGGCTCTTTTTTTGGCATATATGTTTACCACATTGGTTTCACTGTCAAAGTCTATTATTTGAGAGACCATTGGTAATTGATTACAGCTACTGTCCTGTTGGCCGTTCATTTTATTTCCGTGACGAACCGAGGAAAGATTTGGACCAGGGATTACAAGCCTGGCGTGGCTTTTACCAAAGTACTCGTCCTACACAGAGGGGATTATCACTGAATATTGGTATTGTGGTTATGATGCTACCATTTTTCTAGTGTTGGTCTATTTTTTATGCCTTCCTCATGTTTGGTTGCCCCTGCATTTTATCTCTGTGCCTTGGTAATCTTGAGCCATTGCCCCTGCATTTTATCGTTGTCTTATGGTTATAATTATTTGTTCGACAGATGTGTCTTCAACTGCTTTCATCCAGCCATTGCCAGTTATTGAATTTGTAACAAAGTTGCTAAATCGGAATGTTTCTTCCGGGCCTCTATACGACGCAGATCGTGTGAAGGTTAGGTTTGCTTAGATTTCTTTTTGATTGGAATTATATTTAGTAGGCACTTTTATCATTCTTGTTATTTGTTCTTGCTTATTGATAAAATTAGCTAATTTCTGACATATTATTAGGAAATGAGAACCATTGTTTTGAGCCAGCAGTGAAAAAGTCCATAGGAAATTGTTGAGGACTTGTAGTGTCTCACTCTTCCATTGTTCCCGAGTTGGGGTTTTAAAAAGTTTAGGGAGTGCCTCAATTAATATAGATTCGACCTGTAAACTTAGAGAAGAGGTATTAATATTGTGTGAAATATTAATTATGCATATTGTATCTGTGGGGATCGAAGCCTTAATTAAAGCTTAAATGTCTTAACTTTGCATACTTGACACCACTTGGCTAGCGAATACCTCTTGTTGAGGGAGTGAGACAATCCAAAGTAGATACTCACCCTCAACAGAAATATATTATATACCTGCTCTCTATTATTTCCATTCTTATTCTCCGTATTCCTTGAAAATAATTATAGTAGCTTATGTTACAATGGTCATCGTATTTACTTTCTTGTATAGATCAAAAAGGCTCTTCTAGGAGTTAAAGTGCAAGTTACGCATCGTGGAAACATGCGAAGAAAATATCGTATATCTGGTTTAACATCACAGGCAACTGGACAACTGACGTGAGTATATTACTATGATATTGTTAGAGCAGATGATCTATGCGCTAGGTTTCACAGTTACATCATGCTATGGTATGAAACTTCTCTAACAAAGTTTATTGCTGTATAGTTTTCCCGTAGATGAAAGGGGTACAGAGAAATCTGTTCTGGACTACTTTTCTGAAACTTACGGTATCACCATTCAACGCACGCAATGGCCATGTCTTCAAGTTGGAAGCCAGCAAAGACCAATTTATTTGCCAATGGAGGTAAGGTACATGCTATAGTATACTCCTTTTGATTGAATGTGCTTGATGTATGGACATGCTTACGAATGGGTTGTGATTCATGTAGGTATGCAAGATTGTGGATTGTCAGAGATACTCCAAGAGATTGAACGAGAAACAGACCACTGGTTTGCGGGAGTTCACCTGCCAGCCTCCTAAGAATAGAGAGGATGATATTTTGAAGGTCTGACAGCTTTGCATTTCTTCATTCTCTTGCTTTTGACATGCCTTGTAGAATTGTAGTGATGGCACATTGCAACATGGTATATCTAGGTGAATTATTATCGAACTAATATTTTATATTTCCTTCTATAGACGGTAAAAAAAAATGCTTACGTGGACAGCAAATGTCAAAAAGAATTTGGAATTAAGATCACAGAGGAGCTTGCTTTGGTTAATGCACGCATTCTGCCTGCACCCCTGGTATGTTATCAATTATAATATCCTTTTTTCTGCAATTGTGATTATTTTCTGATTTGATTTTTTGTCTTTCTTTTAGCTTAAATATCATGATACTGGTAAACAGAAGAATTGCTTGCCTCAAGCCGGGCAATGGAATATGAGGGATAAGGTATACCTTGCTTTCAATTCCGAATTCTGCAATACATATGTTGTTGTGCTCTCACTGTGTATTTGTTCTTAGTCAAACGTTTTACACAGCAAAGCAGCCATTATATAAACTACTTGGTTATCTAGATTTATGGGAAAACAAAAGTTAATCTTAAAATTTCATCTCTTCAGCTTGCGATAGTTGAATGTGAAGATTTTATGATATATTATTGTTTTGTTGCAGAAAATGGTTGATAGGGGGACCGTAAATAACTGGATCTGCATTAGTTTTTGTAGCAAAGTTGGACCTAAACTCGCACAACACTTTTGTTTTAAACTTGCAAGCACGTGTCGCGTTTATGGCATGGTGAGGGAGTTGTATTAATTGGACATTATTGTTTGTGACCTCAGTTTGGTTATTTTGAACACTTCTTATTTGATAAAGATTTCTGTGGTCGTTTGCAGGCATTTACTTCTAGTCCAGTGATTCCTCCATGGAATGCTTCTCCTGACCAGGTGGAGAAAGTCTTGAAAACACAGTATCGTAACGCCATGAATAAACTGCAGCGGCAAAACAATGAGCTTGACCTGCTTATTGCTATTCTACCAGATAACAATGGCTCTCTTTATGGTATAGATTTTATGGTCTGAAATTTATGTCTGTTGAAAAACAGTCATACCATTCCTTGAGATTTTCATGTCCCTTACAGGTGATTTGAAAAGGATTTGTGAGACGGATGTTGGAATTGTTTCTCAGTGTTGTTTGTCTAAAAATGTACTTGACATAAAAGGAGCATATCTGACCAATGTGGCATTGAAGATTAATGTCAAGGTTGGTGGAAGTAATACAGTTCTTGCTGCTGCAATACCTCCAGTCAGTGATGGGCGGACTATAATTTTTGGTGCTGATGTTACCCATCCTTCCCCTGGGGAGGATTCAAGCCCTTCTATTGCAGCTGTATGTTTCTTATCTGCTTTTCATATGAGCATTTAGCTTCTTTAAAATTCTAATATAAAATTTTTAATTAAACATTCAGGTTGTTGCCTCTCAAGATTGGCCAGAGATTACCAAGTATGCTGCTCTGGTTTGTACTCAAGCTCATCGCAAAGAGGTCATTCAAGATTTATACAAGACATGGCAGGATCCTGTTAGGGGAATTGTATCTGGAGGCATGATTAAGTATGGGTTTTTTCCTCGTGCTTCTAGTTCAAACTCCTTTCAGCTTTTGTGGGTATCAAATTCTGTTTTACTGTAATGCAGGGAGCACTTAATATCATTCCAAAGAGCCAATAGAGGACATAAGCCAGAGCGCATCATATTCTACAGGCATAACGAAGCTTCTGGCTCTTTGATTTTCCTCCCATATTTTTATTGAGTTTTATTGTATTCTCTGTATGCAGGGATGGTGTTAGTGAAGGCCAGTTTTCTCATGTATTGCGCGAAGAACTTGATGATATTCGTAAGGTCGTTGACTGTATACCATACCAACAGTATTTTAACTTCAATTTCCAGTGTCAAAGCTCTGAGTCTCATTCATCAACATTTCAATTTTGCATATACTCATTTTTATCTCAGGCATGTGCCTCTTTGGAACCAAATTATAAGCCTACTCTTACTTTTATTGTGGTACAAAAGCGACATCATACAAGGTTGTTTGCTAAAAACCATAATGACCGCAAATTTGCTGACATTAAGGGAAATATTTTGCCTGGTGAGTACTATTCATTCTTTTTATAATTTTTTAATATGACATCACTATCTTGATGATGGTTATTTGTATTCTATTTTGCAGGCACAGTGGTGGACTCCGATATATGTCATCCAACAGAGTTTGATTTCTACTTATGCAGCCATGCTGGGATTATGGTCAATTCATTTTTTACTTTGCTCCTATTGATAGGTGATTAGGATGGGGATGTAGTTGTTTGTATTTCTAATATTTTATCCACCGTGGTAAACAGGGAACAAGTCGTCCGGCTCATTACCATGTGCTATGGGATGAGAACAACTTCACAGCTGATGCATTGCAGATTCTTACAAACAACCTGTGCTATACGTACGTTCTTTTGCCTTCATCTTGATGAATATTGTCTCTACATTAGCAATTGCTCGTATATATTTTTTGTTTTAAATGTCTGTAAAATGTTATGTTTCAGGCATACATTTTTGGAAGTCTATAATTTTAAGGGTTAATTCACATTTTGGAACTTGAACTTGACAACTATTACCACATTGGTTAATTCACATTTTGGAACTTGAACTTGACAACTATTACCACATTGGGGCTTAAACTTTTTTATTTCCAAATTAGGCCATGAACTTGACAATTGTTGTCAAAACTTTGTTTTTTGTCCAAGTTAAGCATTGAACTTGATAATTATTCTCACACTGAGGCTTGAACCTTTTTTTTTTTGTCCAAGTTAACCTGTGAAAACATTAGAGTTCAAGGCTCAATTCGAGACAATTGTCGAATCAAACCTCAATATTGGAATAAATGTCAAACTCAACAAGTATCTTAGACAAAAAAAAAAGTTCAAGCCCAAATGTGGGAATAATTGTTTAGTCCAGGCCCCAATATAAGAACAATTATCAAATTTAGGATCTAATTTAGATATAAAGAAGTTCAGACCCCAATATAGGAAAAGTTGTCAAGTTTTGAGGCCCTAAAATAGTGATTTAACCCTAAGTTTTGAGTAATTTAGTATTATAGAAATGAAAATTGTATCACTATAGAAATTCCATAACAGAACTTTAGAAACACAAACTACAAACCCATCCTAAGAATCTTTATCAATGATTGCCCAACTCTTTTCTTATCTATAGTATGAATCAAACAATAATTAATTGCTCTAACTAAAAATATTATGCTTTCATTTGTTGCCAGATATGCAAGGTGTACCCGATCTGTGTCCATTGGTTAGTTCCTTTTGCTTGTTTACTTTTCACACAAATATAAAGGCATTTCTGAGTGCTATAGGAACTAAGTTTCTCTCCCCTCCCCGTTCCTTTTTATTTTGTGATTAACAAGCTATAAATAATTGAACGTGCAGTCCCTCCAGTATATTATGCTCATCTTGCTGCATTCAGAGCTCGTTTTTACATGGAACGGGAGACATCTGAGAGTGGATCAAGGCTTGGAAGTTCAAGAAGCACAAGAGGACCCGATGGTAGTGTTGCTGTGAGACCTCTGCCAGCTCTCAGGGAAAATGTCAAAAGGGTTATGTTTTACTGTTAGGAGGTGCTTTTAGCATACTATATCAGAGTATTTTCGATATGTTTGGTTTTGCTTGTGTGTTGACCTAAAACCTACCTATTTTCGGTACAAATTCTGTTTTTACCGAGATTGGAACGATGCATAGAATTTCAGTAGGCACAGCTCACTCAAATTTCCAGGAGTCCTATAACATGTTAGGTACATGTTTAGGTTTTATGGCAAATCATTTGAGAGAAAAGCTCCAATAGTATTTGAAGTAGTGGCTATGTCACAGTTTGTTTTTCTGTATGCTGTCTTTATTTTTCATCCAAACGCTGCATACGCTGTCTTTTTTTTATGATACTATTTAATTTGATCCTATTATCATTTGATTTTAAGGCAAGGGTAATGAGATTCACCTTTTTTTTTTTTTTTTTCATCAAAACCAAAATATATTATAAAAGGAAGCTAGTTGGCATCAGCCAACAAGGGAATACATCAACACCAGTCTATGTAACTAGCAAAATATGTCAACGCCAGAAAAAAAAAAAAATCAATTCACATCAGCTAAAATTTCAAACATAACCACCCTATTTCTTCTCAATCCCTGTCCTATCTTGCACTCACCAAATAATCACCATATTCACCGAATTGATCACACCCACCGTTCCTTCACTTCAACTAACAATATAAAATTTCCACTCAGTTGACTATTGCTCTTAGTTTCATCTTAATCCTTCACCTCAGTACCTATTTCTTCCATATCAGTGTCTGCTGCCTTACTTTTGTACTCCTCAAAGAACTGATAAACATTGCTCAACTCCTTAAAGTCCCTCCGAAACCAGCAGGATCCCGTCTGCCCCTAGCTGCTCCGTTAACATTGAGTTAACTAAACCCGAAGACAGTGGCTTTTTCACTAATGGAGACAGTAATTAATCACAAAAATGAATGTTCCCACCATTGAAGCACCAGAAAACATACATTAGAATGTACCGCATGAACCCAATCCATGGCTCTTAATTAATTGAAAGGAAAATATCCCCCTCTTCCAATCGTTTCCTACTACAAATGATTTCAATTCTAGCCAGCTAAGGATGATAATGGTAGAAGTAAGAAAGAAATAGGACACTGCCTTGAAATACTCTTAGTATTTGGTTGACACGTGCCCTTTTTGTTCTTCTTCTGTTTCTTCTTTTTGCTCAACTAAAAATATTATGTTTTCATTAACCATTTTCGATTTTTAAGATTACTTTTTGATTTTTCAGTTGTATGTTTTGATTATTGATTGATTTATTGTTGGAACCTTGGACAACAAACAGCAATTGAAGCAGAAGCTTGAGCAGCAAGGCTCGATGCTTCCAGCAGAAGAAAGAAAGAAAGAACAAGGAATTTGCTAAGTGAAATCGTGAGAGCAAGAATAGAGCATAAAGTTAAATGATTTTCCCAATATTTTCATTACAAAACATCATTGGCTTATAGCTATTACAAGTAGCTGCAAATGATAAAAACTAATCAAGCTAGTCATCACCTAATTTTTACCTAATCCCACTAATAACATAGAAACTTGTAATACATTTCTTGTACACTTAAACAAAGATGATTAATCAACTCAAACACCATCATTACTACATAAAATATCTTAGTTAAAAGAGAACTAAACTAAGTTATATTGTTATGGGATTACAAAACAACAAAATAAGCACTTAGTGCACATGAGATAATGGTTTCAGCATAGCAAGTCTGCACGTGCTGCTTCTGGACGTTGCATGGGCTGCATGGGAGGCCATTCTTCAACACTCCTCCTTGGACTCCATGCTGTATACTCCTAGCTTCTTCCTTAGTTCGATAAACCTTGTTGCATTGAGGGCCTTGGTAAAAATATCAGCAATCTAACTTTCAGAATTGCAATGAATCAGCTCAATCATTCCAGCTTGTTCCATCTCCCTTACCACATGAAGTTTGATGTTGAAATGTTTAGTTCTGCCATAGAAGATAGGATTCTTTGCAATTGCAACAGCCGATTTGTTGTCACATAAAATCTCTGTTGCTCCCTCTTGTTGTAGGTTCAAATCAGCTAGTAATTTCCTTAGCCACATGGCTTGATTCACAGCAGCAGCAGTAGCAACATACTCAGCTTCTGCAGTTGATTGAGCCACCAGGTTTTGCTTCTTCGAGCACCAACAAAACATTGCTGAACCAAGTGTGAAAGCATAGCCTGAGGTACTCTTCATGTCATCCTTTGATCCTGCCCAATCACTGTCTGTATAGCCTACTAGCTTCATGTTTTCAGCTTTGCTAAACTTTAAGCCATAGCTCAAGGTCCCTTTGATGTACCTGAGCACTCTCTTTCCAGCTTGAAGATGCTGCCTGTTGCAGCAATGCATGAATCTTGATAGCATACTCACAGCAAACATAGTGTCTGGCTTGCTTGCAGTTAAATAGAGTAGACATCCCACTAAGCTTCTGTGGGCAGACTTATCTACAAGATCATAGTCACCTTGGCTTGACAGTTTCACTCCAACAGCCATAGGTGTGCTCGTTGGTTTGTTATTCTGCATAGAGAATTTATTTAGAATCTTCTTAGCAAATGCTTCTTGACTCAAGAAGATCTCTCCTTCAATTTGACTCACTTCCATTCCAAGGAAATAGGTCATGTGGCCCAAGTCTGACATCTCGAACACCTCTTTCATCTTGGTTTTGAAGTCATTCAAAACATTATTTTCTCCTTTTGTCACCAAGAGATCATCAACATAAAGGGACACTATAAGCTGTGTTTCACCTTTGTTCTTCATCACATACAATGTTGGTTCACTGGCACTTCTCTTAAATCCCAAATTCAGCAGATGACTGTCAATTCGAGCATACCATGCTCTAGGGGCTTGTTTTAGGCCATAAAGTGCCTTTTTTTGAGCCTATAGACCATAAGTTCCTTACCAGAAACAATGAAACCTTGGGGTTGATCTATGTAAATTTCTTCCTCAAGAAGGCCATTTAAGAAGGCAGACTTCACATCTAGCTAATTGGTGAATCATCCAGTTGTTCTGTGCAGTTAAAGCTACCAGCATTCTAATGGTGTCAAGCCTGGCTACTAGAGCAAAGGTCTCCATGTAGTCTAGGCCATACTTTTTGCTGAAACCCTTGACAACTAACCTGGCCTTTAGCTTGTTTAGGCTCCCATCAGCATTCTGCTTGGCACGATAGACCCACTTCACACCTATGATCTTTCTGTTTGAAGGCTTTTCAACCGACTCCCAGGTTTGGTTCTTCTCGATCATGTGAATTTCATCAAGCATAGCTTGTTGCCAGCCCTGGTGTGTTTGAGCTTCTTCAAAGCAGGTTGGCTCAACAATAGCTACTTGTGCCCTCTCATAGATTTCTGCCAAGGACCTTGTACCCCTGACTGGAGCATCATCAAAGTCCATTTCAGGTTCAACTTGATCAGGTTCTACTTGGTCAACTATTTGCTCTTGAGAAGTTGCCTCAGGTTCATTTTCCTTCCAGTCCCAGCTTGCCTTTTCATTGAACACCACATCCCTACTGACCAAAAATTTGTTTGTCGAGGGAATCAAAATTCTATAGCCCTTTTTGGTTAAGCTATAGCCTACAAGTATGCCTGCTTGAGCTCTCTCATCAAGCTTGCTTCTCTTAGCAGTTGGAACCTGTGCATAACATAAGCAACAAAAGGTTCTAAGGTGAGCCAATGATGGCTTAAACACAAACTAGGCTTCAATTGGTGTTTTGTGAGCCAGGGCCTTAGAGGGAAGTCTATTTTGTAGATAAACAGCAGTGTTCACTACTTCAGCCCACATGTTTTTGGGAACATTCTTCTTAAACAACAAGCACCTGGCCATATTCATCAAGGTTCTATTCTTCCTTTCAGTAACTCCATTCTGTTGAGGAGTATAAACATTTGTAAGTTGTTGTTTGATACCAGCTGCAATGCAGCTAGCCTGGAACTGAGTTGAAGTGTACTCAGATCCATTATCTGACCTTATGGTCTTCATTTTGCAACCTGTTTTTGTCTCAACTTGAGTTTTGTATTTCAAGAACACTTGAGCTACGTCAGATTTCTGCTTTATAAAATAAATCCAACAATATCTTGTAAAGTCATCAATAAACAAGATAAAGTACCTGTTACCACTGAGTGATTCTATCTTCATTGGTCCACACACATCAGTGTGCACAAGTTGAAGCTTGTCTGATGCTCTCCAGGCCTGATTCAAAGAAAATGGATGCCTGGCCTACTTTCTTAGCTGGCACACTTCACAAACTCCCTCATCGATTATAGTGTTGGTGAAGTTTTCAACTAGACCTTCATTGGCTATCTTGGACATGGATTTAAAGTTGACATGCCCAAGTCTTGATGCCAAAGCTTAGACTCATCAGTTGAGGCTGTATAGGCTGAGCTTAAGTTGTTTGTCTAATCAACAACAAAGCCTTTATCAACTATTGTGATTGACATAAACTTGGATCCATGTGGATCACTAATTCTGCATTCTTTGCCCTCGAAGACAACAGTATAGCCCTTGTCTAACAACTGAGCTATGCTTAGAAGATTTCCATCAATCTAAGGCACCAACAAGACATTTGAAAGTAGTTTGTTTCCCGTAGGTGTGTGTATCAATACATCACCCTTGCCTTCTGCCTTAATGAACTGACCATTCCCCACTTTAACTTTGGCTTTGAAGCTTCTGTCAATGGACTCAAAAATGCCAGCATCTGATGTCATGTGATTGGTGTAGCCACTATCCAGGAGCTACCCTTTTTTGACTTTCTCTTTTGCAGCTGAGCATGAGACTGCAAAGACTTGTTCTTCATGTTCACTGCCTTCTTCAGCTACTCGAGCCTCAGCTTTTGGCTGTTGAGCTTGTGCTTGTCTTGGCTTGGCCTTGCTTTTACAAACATATTCAACATAACCCTTCTTCTTACAATATTGGCATGTTGCATCTGGCCTGAACCAGCATCTTTCTTCTGGATGACCAGGCTTCTTGCAAAATCTACAAAGCTGGTTATTGCTCCTTGAAGCAACAGGCTTAGGCCTATTTTTCCAGGTCTTACCTCTGTAGGAAGAAGTACTTGAGGAAGTTCTGGCCTTGGCTTGGAAAGCACCTTCTTGGTGTTCCTTATTCCTACTTGCCCTCCTTTGCTCTTGTGCATAGAGAGCATTAATTAACTCAGTTAGGGAGATGCTGGAGAGGTCTCTTGAGTCCTCGAGGGAGGATATTTTTGCTTCATACCTTTCAGGTAAGGTAGATAACACTTTCTCCACTATCCTTGCTTCACTAAACTGCTCACCTAAGAGCCTTATGCTGTTTACAATAGCCATTATTCTGTCTGAGTACTGTTTCACAGTCTCCTCTTCTTTCATCTTCAGGTTTTCGAAATCCCTTCTCAAGTTCAAGAGCTGCTGCTGTCTGGTTCTATCAGACCCTTGGAACTCTTCCTTCAACTTGTCACGGGCTTGCTTTGGTGTCTCACACGCTATTATCCTTGTGAAGATCACATCTGACACACAATTCTGGATGCATGACATAGCTCTATGCCTCTTGGTCCTTTCATTAGAATGTTGCCTTATCTGAGCCACAGTTGGATTGGCTCGAAGGGGTGCTGGCTCAACGTCTGAAGTCACCACTTCCCACAAATCAAAGGCCTGCAGGTAAGTCCTCATCTTAACCTGCCATATGTGGAAACTGTCACCATTAAAGACTGATGGTGCAGGTGGTGTATAACTCGGTGTAGCCATTCGATTTCAAGCTTTCAAATAACAGGTCCTCCAAGATAGAAGCTCTAGATACCAATTGTTAGAACCTTGGACAACAAACAGCAATTGAAGCAGAAGCTTGAGTAGCAAGGCTCGATGCTTCCAGCAGAAAAAAGAAAGAAAGAACAAGGAATTTGCTAAGAGAAATCATGAGAGCAAGAATAGAGCATAAAGTTAAATGATTTTACCAATATTTTCATTACAAAACATCATTGGCTTATAGCCATTACAAGTAGCTGCAAATGACAAAAACTAATCAAGCTAGTCATCACCTAATTTTTACCTAATCCCACTAATAACATAGAAACTTGTAATACATTTCTTGTACATTTAAACAAAGATGATTAATCAACTCAAACACCATCATTACTACATAAAATATCAGCCTAACTTAGTTAAAAGAGAACTAAACTAAGTTATATTGTTATGGGATTACAAAACAACAAAATAAGCACTTAGTGCACATGAGATAATGGTTTCAGCATAGCAAGTCTGCACGTGCTACTTCTGGACGTTGCATGGGCTGCATGAGAGGCCATTCTTCAACATTTATTGATTTCTGAGCTTTTGTTTACTGTTTACTGTTTGTTTTTTTTTTTTTGGGTTTTGATTGGATTTGTAGAAGATTATTAAAACTTGAGGTTAAGGTTAAAGAATCCCTCTTTGAGGATTAGGGTGGGAAGAAATGTTTTAACTTAATTATCAGACAACTCTAATGGAGAGTGTCCTCAGTTTACCTCACTCATCTAAAACTCAGTTCAATGTACTCTAAATATCAATCTTGACGCAACAATTTTGGGTACATATCATCCTTATTAGGTGGGTTCGTTTATGGGTTTTTCTTTTCTCTATTTTTCCCTTCACTTATATTTTTTTCCTCTTTGTCAGTATGGGTTTATGTAAGCATATAATCTCTGGATTTGACTTTAATTCTTGATGTCTGTCATTTTCTCCCTCGCTTATTACGAGATTTAACTTTTATAGAGAGGCTCAAGTCTTATTTTTGATGTTTAGCTCCATTCTCAGTATGGATACAGAGAGGCTCAGACTGCTACTCTTATAGCAGCTAGCTTTGTAAGAAGTCAACTTCACTGCTTCATTTTCTGTTCTAATCTCTGAACACTTTTCAGCCACTAAGTCAGGTAATAAGATCTGAAGCAATAATTTCCTCTACTGATTATCAACAGTTTTTGAATTTAAGACATAATAGGATGTTCAATAGACATAATCTATCATTGATAGAAATTAATACAAAAAGAGCTACCCAGAAGCAATATAATGCTGAAATCTCAAACTGTTGAGCATTTTAGCTCTTAATATTCTGTAATGAAGTCCTGCACACTTGAATCTAGCATTTTATACACATTGAGAGGTTATCTCTGGTGACCAGAATTTCATCATGTTTCTGTCTGCCACCCATCAATAGCTCCATCTAATAAAGGCCATTGCATTTATGTTTCCTTTTCATGCTTACACTAACATATCAAAACTTATTCAAAAATCCAATACACTAACATGTATGATTGCGTTGCAGGGGCATAGCAATGGAATACGTAGAGCCTAGTGTTGGCATTGCAAATTGTCTTGTACCTCCCATTTGTAAATACTTGAAATATCACAGAAAGCTGAATGATTATGTGAGAGACTACGGGAGGATCAGAGATGAATTGAATTGTAAAATGGAAGAGATAGAGCTGCAACTGAACGCAGAGCTTCTTCCTCCTTCAAAGAAGATACCAAAGTAGGGAGTTGAAAATTGGTTGAAAGATGCGAAAGAGATGATTGCGGAAGCAAATGATGTGGACAATAAAGTCAGAAACGGGAGATATCTCTGTCGTGCTTAGAATGGAAAGCTAGTTGATGAAAAGACTCGAGAAATGAAGGAATTTCTTGATAAAGCTCCTAATGCCTTTGAAGCTCTTGGCATGGAAGGTCCAAGTGGTGGGTTGCCACTGCCAACATCAAAACTAGTTGGGAGGAAACTACCAGAAAAGAGATTTGGGCATGTTTGATGCAGGAGGAGTAAAAAAGATTGGGGTTTGAGAGATGGGCGGTGTGGGTAAAACCACTATCATGAAGCACATCCACAATGATCTTTTGAAACAACAAAGGTTCGAAAGGGTAATCTGGGTTACCATATCAAAGGAGTTCAATGTAATAAAGGTACGAAATGATATTGCAAGTGCTTTGAAGTTGAAGGAATATTCAGACAAAGAAGGAGACAAGCTCAGACGAGCAGCAATCTTGTCAGAAATGCTGAAGAAAGTAGGAAAGCATGTTCTAATCCTAGATGATGTATGGGATGAAGTATCTCTAGAAGAAGTTGGGATCCCTGAGCCGAGTGGCAGCAATGGCTGCAAGTTGGTGTTGACAACCCGTTCGGAACATGTTTGTAAGTATATGGGTTGCACGATGATAAAAGTGAAGCCCCTTCCGGAAGAACAGGCATTGAAACTATTCTTGAGTAAAGTTGGGCCTAACATAGTGCACAACCAAACTTTAATGCCAAATTTGAGGCTTGTTGTCAAAGAATGTGTAGGTCTGCCTCTTACAATTGTCATCGTAGCTGGTACATTGAAAGGAGAAGAGGACCCTCTTATTTGGAAAAACGCACTCAGGGAATTGAAAGCGAGAATAGAAAAAGTGGAAGCTAAAGTAATCGAGCATTTGAAATTTAGCTTCGATCACTTAAAGGATGAGAAAGTGAAATATTGTTTCTTACATTGCGCATTATATCCTGAAGATTTTGAAATTTGGAAGGATTAGTTAATTGAGTGCTGGATTGAAGAGGGATTCATAGATGATATGGATACAACACAAGAAATGAAAGACAAGGGCCATGTTTTTTTTGAAGAAGTTAGAAGAGAATTTCTTGTTGGAAAATATTACTGATGTACTTGGTCGACCTTGCATAAAGATGCATGATGCAGTGAGAGAGATGGTATTGTCGATCACAAGAATGAATCCTCGATATATGATACAAGCAGGTTTGCAATTAGAAGAGTTACCAGAAAATGAGCAATGGGGTCCGGATATTGAGAAAATCGCTTATGTGTAACCTTATATCAGAAATTTCCATAGATGTGCTGCCCACAAAATGCCAACTGCTCACAACCTTGTTATTGCAGAACAACCCTATAAAGAAGATCCGAAATTCTTTCTTCACAAACATGCCTTGTCTTAGTATTCTCAATTTGTCCTTCACAAAGATCGAGAGTTTACCAAATTCCATCTCTGAACTAAAGAACCTTACAACATTGTTATTTCGTGGCTGTCGAGAATTAAGAGATCTGCCTTGTCTTTCGAGGCTTCAAGAATTGAAGGAGTTGGATCTTCGTTGGACTAAAATTGAGGAAGTCCCTGAAGGCGTAGATATACTGATAAAGCTAAGATATTTTGATCTTGTAGTGTTCACTCTGAAAGAGATACCTGCTGGACTTTTACCAAAACTCGTTCACCTTCAGCACTTGAGTTTTGATGTGGAAAATGAAAAAATAAGTCTAAAAGCAGAGGAGATGGAACCATTGAAGAAGTTGGAGTGCTTTACCGGACGTTTCGAAGACATCAGTGAATTCAATAAGTTCATCTCCTCAATGCAACAAAGTAAGAAAAATCTCATCAAGTACTATTTACAGGTGGGCTCATCTCTTATGCCAGGTACAAGAGATAAAATATTAACAATTGGAGGAGTCCAGAATTGGGAAGGTGAGTTAATTATGCACCCAATTGAAATTTAAGAGTTGAATATTTATAAGTGCCACTATTTGAGAAGCTTAGTTGATGATAATTCTTCCTTCAAAAATGCGATTAACTTGAGGTCTTCTAGGATTGAGAAATGTAAAGGGATAGAGTGTGTTGTTTCCTTGTCCTCTTTTGCCTCTTCTTTCGCTCATCCATTTCAGAGCTTCGAGGTGCTGAATCTTAGAGATCTACCAAAGTTGAGTGCCCTTATTATGAAAGATACAGGAATTGGTTCAACAACAACATCAACATTAGCTCTGTTTGCCACATTTTCCCATATTAGGGTAATTACTATAGGCAGCTGCTCAAGCATGAAGACATTGCTTCCAAACCTCCAAAACTTGGAATAAATATTAGTGGATCATTGTGAGGAGTTAGTTGAAATATTGGGAGCAACAACATTAGAAGTTGAAGAAAAAAGGAGTGATGCATTAATCCAATTCCATCTTCCCAAATTGAGAGTGCTAATGATAAACCATAAATTACACATATTTTAATTTCATGCTTTACCTATTTTTGGATAAATTTTCATTAGATTTGATGAATTCGATGCTCCTAATCCTTTAATTTCATGTTTTATACTCAGGAGAGCTTAGGGAGTAAAAAAAAAACGAGAAATAGGCAAAAAAGGGACAAAATAGGCCTACCTAGGAAATCAACACGGCCTGGACCTTCGCACATGGGTGGACCACACGGTCGTGCGTGGCGAGCAGGGTCCAACACGGCCTAAGCCGTCGCACACGGGAAGATCACACGGCCGTGTATGACGAGCAGGATTGAACACGGCCTGGACTGTCAACCATGGCCGTGTCACACGGGCGTATCCCTGCCGAACCCGAGTTGAGTTCTATTCGAAAAAGGCTACTTGTGGGCCAAGAAAGGCGTTCCAAAAGCCTATATAAACACCCTATGGGGCAACCTAAAAGGATGTCGAGTAGACAGAGAGTAGAAGGCAGAAAATACTCGAAGACAGCCGACGGAATCATCTAGAAGACAGATTCACTCCAAGATTGAAGATCTCCATCAAGTTCTTTAGAAGTTTTTGGGTGTCGAAACTATTTTAAAATCGGGTTTAGAAAACGGGGATCGACTTTAAAAACAAAATGGGAGTCGCCACCAATCCCTTTTTTTTTACTTAGGTGTGATTGGATCACCTTGTAAAACGTTTCATCTTAAAACATTTGATTTTGGTCTACGAAAAACGAGAAAACGGGTTCGGGAGTCGGTTACGTATGAGGAAGGGTTAGCACCCTCATAACGCCCAAAAATTGGTACCTAATTGATAAAACCATGTCCAAATGTTTGAAATTTAAAAGCATTTAAAAATATGATTTCCAGAAGACTTCGAACAACTTGATTTAAAAATATGAGAGTTCCTCGATACGAAAGATTATAAACATCACATCCAGCACGATTGGACACAATGTTTTTAAACCCTCGTAACTAAAATCATCTCACGATTTACAGCAATTTAAGTTAAAATTTGAGATTTTCTTGTTCCAAAGGAATATAAACATCACATCCAACACGTTAGGACATGATATTGTAAAACTTTCATAATCAAAGTCATCTCATGATTTCAGCAATTTAAGTTAAAATTTGAGATTTTCTTATTTTGAAGGAATATAAACATCACATCCAACACGTTAGGACATGATATTTTAAAACCTTCATAATTAAAATCATCTTACGATTTACAAAACTTGTTTAAAAGGATATTTAGTTATTTAGCCAAACGGAAAATCGCAACCCAGCACGTTAGGGCACTATTTTCTGAATTTCTAAATACCAAAACATTGCCTTATTTTCAAAAACCTCACCTCGAGATAACATAACGTCACATCCAGCATGTTAGGACACGACATTTTGAATTCCCGAGAATAAGTTTTTATTTGAAATGAGAAGGGATATTTAAAATTTGAAGTTCCACGAGAAAAATCGAAACCCAGTAAGTTAGGGCAAGATTCTTCTTGAAATCCCCAACTATCATATATCACTTATTAAAAATGCATCAAAAAAGGATTTTTTATAAGTGAATATATAAAAAAAATAGTCACAAATATAATAATAGTATGTATAATAACAATAATAGGAGAATATTAATAATAGGATATAATAATAGTAATATATACAAATAATTACAATATAATGGTAAATATAAAAATTAATTATAAATAAAATTTAAAAAATAGTAGTAGCAAAATTAAAATAATAATTTTAATATAATAATACTAAATTAGTGATAATAATAATATTAATAGTAAATGAAAATGATAATAAAAGTAATAGTACAAATAAAAATAATATTAATAACAAAATAATAGTAAATATTAAAATTAATGGCGATTTAAAATCATGATAGTTAAAAAAAATACTAGTAACAATAAATATGAAAATAATAAAATAATAATATCTATATAAAAAAATAATGTAATAAAAAACGTGGCAGATTTAGAAAAAAAAAATAAAAAGGATTGAATTAAACTTAAAAATGAAATTTTGGGGTATAAATTAGAAAATAATAAAAACTGGATTAAACAAATCGAAAATGCGGAAGGACCATTCACGCAATAAGACCAAAATAAGAAAACACGTGGATCTCTTTGCGGGTCGGGTCAGTGCGCGGGTTGGCCTTAAAACGACGTCGTTTTGGCGCTCATCAGTTTAAGCGAAAACGGCGTCGTTTATACGAGGCTATATAAGTCCAGTTTCTAAAAAAAAAATTCATTTTTATCTTTCATAAAAAAAAAAGAATCAGAGAGCCCTTAAACTCTCTCTGGCCTTCGGCCTGAAACCCAAATTCGGCTAGGGTTCCTCCGCGCGCGTGGCTATACGCGCCACCTCCGACAGTGGTCAGAAAGCTCAGGATCTCTGTTTTCAGCACCAAATCAGACGGTAAACTCCTTTCAACCTTATTTAATAATATAAATATGCATGAACTGAGAAGAGAAAAATGAGACGGATATTTAAAAATAAATCACCTCTGTAATCTGTTTTTGTGTTTATATTTTGTAATCCTTTTGTTTCTGTTCCAATCCCCTTTTTATAGGTTTGATCTGGGGTTTTTATACCCAAAAAAATGAAAGAAAGAAAAGAAAATAAATCTGGTTTTTGCCTCTATTTTGCCTTTTGCTATGATTTTGTTTCCTTTTCTTCGCAGGTTGATGACGGAGATCTCGTGGTGATGACCAGACGAGGTTCGCGCGCGTTTGATGGTGGCTGATGGATGCGACGATTGCGGCGCGAGAGTTCTTTATGTCTTGTTGTGTTCTTAATTCTATGATGTTTTCCTTTTACATTATGAACTAAATCCCCTAAATGCCTAAGGGGATGAAACCTAAGACGGATCTTATTACTATTTGATTTATAAGATAAATACTTGTTCTTATTCTTAATTGTGGGTACTTATTCTTGTTTTGATAATTCAAGTTATTGATTCAAGTCGAATGTGCTTATTCAGTGGAGCAAAAGTCCCTGTTTAAGAGTAGATTAACACAATTAAGCGGAGTTGATTGCAACCCTAGAAATAGGGCGACGAAAATCTGCCGGATTAGGGTCAAACCTAATAAGGGAATCCATAGATCGAGTTAATGCGACAATAGGGGTTTTAATTAGAAAGAGATTTCAATTAATTCACCTAGAGTCAGTTGTTTTTAGTCTTGAAAGAGATATTAACATAAATCAGGGATTTCTATGGAATAAGTCAAGTGAATAAATCATATGAGTCAAAAGTAATAAGTGAAGTCTAGGTGGATTCTTCCTTAGGTATTGTCTATCTCATATAGTTGTCTTAAAGTATTTTTCCAATTCATCCTCTGTCGTGTTTTAATTAGTTTAGTTTAAAATAAATTACTCCAATTCTTAGCTAAATAATAAGGAAATAGTAATTACTAGTACTCTTGGTCCTTGTGGATACGATATTTCCAGTTTTGCCATAACTATACTATCAAACGATAGGTGCGCTTGCCTTTATTGTTGTCATAGTTAGTTTAGACACGATCAGCTAACATTGTGGCAATTACCAAATTTGAAGAGCATTTGCAGGAAAAGTGGAGTGGCGGTTTGTGATTCTCTCGAGGATATCAATGTTTATAATTGTGATGAACTGAAGAGAATTCCTCCATCTGTTCCCCTTGTTGACAATGGGCAGCCATTTGCATATGCTCCACCTTCTTTTACCATCAGGTCAAGCAGACAATGGTGGGAATCGTTGGAGTGAGACTGTAACACCCCCAAACCCGGCCCACAAGTCCTGACCGGATCTGGTTATGTTACTGTGGAAAAACGGTTGAAAAATCTTTGTCTTTCGGATTAAAACTGGAAATTTTGTTAACTTTTGGAAAGTGTGTCCATTAAAAATTATTTAATGATATAAGCTCGATATAAAATATGTGAATTAAAACTTTATTATAATTTATTATATTATAAACCATTTGAAGAAAATATATCTAAGTATAATATAAACTTCAATAATCGTAAATAGAATACTTTAAATAAAAGTGGCCCTTATTACAAAATAATTAACCCAAGTGCTTCAAACTAAAATGCTTAAAATAAAAATATTTTAAACGTCCTTTGCATGGGCCACCTTGTATCCACTCCAACCCGGTCCGATCATCTTGTCACCTGCGATGTTGGATAAATAATTGGGTGAGTCATACAGACTCAGTGTGTAATTAAACCACTGATATCCATCCACATGTTAACCACAAATCAACCCAAACATCAAATGCAACATGTAAATAATATCAGATGTTACCACGTTCTGGGCTTGGCCCACTTTCAATCACATTCCAACACTGGGCTAGGCCCTTTTCTCATCAATCCACTGATCACTGGGCTTGGCCCATTTCCACGTATGTTCCCAAAAGATACCTATCCACATGTCATATTGGGCTTGGCCCATTTCCATATCATTTCAAAAACGGAACAATGCAACATGAAACCCAACCCAAGCCTAGGGTCCATCCGCTACACACCCCCTTATCCAGCCTACCACACACCAGGGGACTATCGAGTCACCCTCTCCTTTTTCCTCCAAAAAGGCAACCAATGCCATCCACGATGTAGCACGTAGCTAACATCAACCACGATGGAGCACACAAAGACTCCATCACCACGATATGGCATAGAGCCGATATCAATCAAGGTAACCACGCGAACTAAATCGCAAAGATCCACAACGCGACCTCAGTTAGCGCCAATCCACGATGTAGCACAAAGCTGACATCAACCACGTACTCGAAGTACACCCTATCCTTCTTTCATAACCCACCCATGCACATGTAATGTAATATAATGCTGAGATGATGCGTGTGCATGATATTCACAAATATAGGCATACTCACATATTTAAAATCAATTATCACATATTAACAAATTTACTACTTACCTGGTCATCACCATACCCCCTTCAAGGGTATCTTTTTCACATTTACTGCACTTGTTAGCAAACATATAAAACAGGCAAATATCACGCAAATCCCGGAAACAATGGCTAACTACACACCTTATAACCTGAAGCTCTAACCCTCGATCCCGACGCTGTCGTTTAGCGAGGCTTTCTCTTGCCCTCATTGACAAAATATCTTGAATCCCGGAGAATTGATCTATGTCCCTAAATATCCTTGCTCCTTAAAGCTGATTTGATTTCCAATCAAATATCAGGACTACAGAATGGTCCTTTTTGCAATCGACCACACCCTAAACGCATAAATGATTAGCCTTAATAGCCTTCGGCTTTCGAATAATAAAAGAATGATTAAAACATGGATCTTTACCACCACCTACTGAATCTGACTACCAACGATTGAGGAGAAGAATCCGAAGAGATCCACACCACACCTAGAATTCGGCCAAGGTGCAAACTAATAGGAGAGGAGAAGTTTCGGCTACCAAGGGATTAAAAGAGAATTAATAAAAAGCAACCACTGATTAAATGGTCAAAGAAGAAATCGGCAAGGGTATATGCTGCTTGGGAGTTTTCGGTTTCAAGAAAGAAAAAGAATTAAAATTTACTTGGAGGCTCGGTCAACTAAAGAAAGTATAAAAATATAAAAAGGAAATCAAGGAGAAGTAAAATTAAGAAGAGTGAACTAAAATTTGGAAAAAGGAGAGCACACCACCCTTAAATAATATTCGGCTACTCCCCCACCTGAAGAACCCAAGTTTCGGCCATCACCTATGGCCACTAATTCAAATTAATTTGAATTAAACAACTCCTTCAATTTACTCCTAGCCAACCATTTAAAACCAATTCAAATTAAACTAAAATTAAAACCCACCTTTGTCCTATATCACCTTATCAAATCAAAAAAATATAACCATTATCACTAACTTTAAACTAAATAGAATAATCCTATGTTTATCAAAAATAAATAAATAAAACAAACAACCCACCAGCTGAATTTAAAAAGCTAAACACTAATCTAATCTTATCCTATTTGAAGCTCCCCATGTGCCGTCCAACACTTTACCAAGCTGCTGCCAAATAAGAGTAAAATAAAAATAAAACTCCAAATGCCTCTCCCTTGGTTCGAACCTGGAACCTGCTGCTGCACACCTTTCCCCCAACGCCCCAGGCCACTCGACCTCAATGACTTTCATGCCATAAAGCCCCAACATTTATTTTTAACCCCTTCCTACTTCAGCCCATCACCATACAAAAATAAAAACGCCAAAATGCTGCTGCCCCCACTCAAACCAATGCCCTTTCTACCTCCAGCGCCTAAGTGACGCACGGGCACCACTTTGCCAAGGTGCTACTTGCTTCAAGAACACGCCCCAGCTCTTTTTAAGGCTTCCCTCCCTGCAACGCCAGAATCCAAAAATATTAAAACCACTTTTGTTGCCGCTTGGACTCGAACCCAAGCCCTCAATGGCGCTACTTCCAGCCCCTTAAGCAGCGCATGGAGCCACTTTGCCAATGCCTTTCTTGTGTCCTGAACTCCATAAAATTATTTTAAGGCCTTCCTGCCCTATTTCCCCTTTTTGCCTAAAAATCCAAAATTTTCCAAAGCCTTCCCCTTTCATCCAAGCATTCTTAAACCTTTAAAACACATCCAAAAACACCCCAAAACCTTCCAACACATGAATTCTACCCAAATTGCCTAGCCCCTAAACCAGGGTGTTACAGAGACGACCATCCAAACTTTAAAAATGTTCTTCACTTCAACCTCTGGTGAAGAATTCAAGGTATCAACCATTTATAGCTTTATTTATATTTTCTTATTCTATAAACCTAATTTCTCCATTTTAATACAATTTCATATATTTTTGTTGAAGAGAAAGATAAAAGTGTTGGTGGGAAAGAAGTAGGGGGGAGGATAATGCAAAAGAGAGGAGAAAAGGAATGATGGAAGGAAGAGGTTAAGAGCATTAAGAGTGAGAGGCAACAATAAATCAAAGTGCCTCAACATTTTAAACATTTTCCCTCTCTTACCATTCCTTTTATTCTCTTATTGTTCTCTAAAAATTATATATATGTACTTCTCAAAATAACCTTCTAAATTTTCATATTTATATATTTATTTTGATATGACGTAGAATCAAGTATTATTATCCTCTTTTATATTATTTCATAAATTTCAAATTTTAAAGTAAAAAAATATGGGATAGAAGTTGGCTATAGACCCCTCCATGTCTCGAATCGGTCCAACTCGAATTAAATTTAAATAATATAAAATTATGAATTAATATTTATAATTATAGAACTTGTAGTATAATTATATTTTAGTTTATAAAATAGGTATGTAATCAATAAATTATTTTTATGCTATCAGTCATTACTATAATATCATATTTACATAAAGTTGTCTATTTTATATATTTTAATTTCATCACCCAAATATTAAATTTATATATTTAGACATCAATATTAATGATTAGCCACCCAATAGTTAGTGACTAAGATGACATGGCAATGCTAAACACTTGTCAATAACTTGTGAAATTGACATGTCATCTAATACATTACATAGCATTGTCCATGCACTTTTTATTATTTTTAAATTTAAAAAAAAAGATAAACTATAATTTTAACCATTTAATTTTTCAAGAAGTTATACAGAACTTTAAAATTCAAATTTTAGTTTAGTAATCTTTTTTTTTTTAAATTTCTAACTTTTCACATTCATGCGTAATCTTGAGTCGTAAGGTCAACGATGACACCTTTGAACCCCTCCATGAATCATTCAGTGGCTCTTTTTGGAGGTGAAACAAATCTCTAAAAGTTCATAGTTGGGCCTCTTCGTGAACCATTCTACAACTTTCCACAAAGGTGAGACATATCTCCAAAAATCAACCGTTGGTGCCCTTCATCAACAGTCCAACAGCTCTCCATAGAGGTGAGGTATAACACCAAAAATCGACAATCAAGCCCCCATAAACGGTTTAGTCACTCTCCATGGAGATGATGCATATCTCCAAAAATCGACAGTAGGGCCCCTTTGTGAACCATTTAGTAGCTCTCTGCAAAAGTGAGACATATATATCTCCAAAAATATAACACTAAATCATTCAATCAACAACTATATAACTCATGATAATATGCATTATATATTTCTCGATTGTTGGGCCAATAGACACACTACCCACTAAATCACAAAACGAAATTTATACAAGTCAACTATGAATAGAAACACCATGGCCAACACATTGTTAAAAAAGATGAAGGCATGAATTTCAATAATCTTACAAGGCATTGTATATTCTCAAGTCAATCACTACCATCCATCAAACTACAAAGTGAAGTTCATGTAAGACATACGAAAGCACTATCCGCCAATATACCAATAAAAAAAATTTAAGTCAAGACTTGGATTCAGTTCAATAGTACCATCCACGGTATGACTCATAAATGTATCCACCCACGATAAAGGCACCCTTCCACCAAGGGTTCATTTTCATTTTATTAAAGATTCATTCATCGAACGATAGTTCGCTTTATTACATTAGCATTGTCCTAAATAGTTTCTATTGTCTCCGAAATTAGCTTAATTTCAAACAATTGCTTTACCTTCAACGTTAGCATAATTTAAATACTAATGAACAATTACAATGCTTACAATGCCAGCACAATTCTAAATATTTGTAAATTACCACAAGAAAAATAGAAGCAAATAGTTCTACATCAAATTGTCCTCGTAGAAGACTCATGTGTAAGATCTGATATTACATCAGATTTTTGAAAAACAGTGTAAAAAAAATAGAAAAAAAAAATGAAGAACACACAAAAAAAATAGAAAAAAAAATGAAGAACACACAGATTTTACGTGGAAACCCTTTCAGGAAAAACCACAGGCAGAGGAGAAGAAAATTCACTATGTCGAATTCGAATCAATTACAAGAGGAATAGACCATGTCTATTTATAGGCTTATAAAGCCATATACTAATAGGAGTAGTAAGATTGAAACTCCTTATTCTAATCAATATCAAATAGATGGAGTTTAATAAGGTTTAAAAACCTTATTCAAAATAAAATAAAAGAAGTGTAATTCTATAGGGGTTCTTCTTTTATTTTATTTAAATAAGAATTTGGGTCACTTAATTCTAACAATCTCCACCTTGACACGAATTCTCAATAAACAAGTTCTTCATCGCGAACTTTCAACGAACAAGTTCTCCACCTCTTCCATAAAACCCCTTAAGGATTTAACTTCAACAATGAACACGAACCAAGTCTAAGCAATGCTTAAACTTGGTTATAGGAAGTGACTTAGTCATCATATCTGCGATTTTTCATGAGTACTAATTTTGCTCACAACAATATCACCACGAGCAATAATATCACGAACAAAATGATACCAGAACATCAATGTGTTTTGTTCTCTCATGAAACATTTGATCTTTTGTAAGGAAGATGGCACTCATGGTGTCACAAAATCTTGTGCTAATTTGAAGGTCTTCATTGAGCTCACTAAAGAGTCCCTTCAACCAAATAGCTTCTTTACAAGCCTCGATGTCGCCATGTACTCGGCTTGATGGTAGACAAAGCGATCAGAGTTTGCAAAGTAGCTTTCCAACTGATTGCACAACCTCCGATTGTAAAGACATAACCAAAGGTGAGAGATCTTCTTCTATCAAGGTCTCCAAAAAATTAGCATCAACATATCCAATGACTCCATCTCTAGTTCTTCCAAATCGTAAGCAAACATCGGTAGTACCTCGTAAGTATCTTAAAATCCATGAACTACTTTCCAATGTTCTTTACCGAGATTCGCCATGTATCCGCTAAACTGCCTTGATCGCATATGATAAATGCGGACGTGAACAAACCATAGCATACATGAGAGATCCCATCGCACTAGAGTATGGAACATGTGACATGTACTCAATCTCATCATCTGATTGTGGAGACAAAGCCGATGAAAGTCTGAAATGGGCTGCTAAAGGAGTACTAACAGGCTTAGCACTCTGCATATTGAACTCGCAAAGAACTTTCTCAATGTACCCTTCCGACTTAGGTACAATTTACTTGCTTTTCTATCTCTTGAGAATCTCCATACCAAGTATCTTCTTTGCTGGTCCTAAATCTTTCATCTCAAATTCTTCACTTAGTTGGGCTTTGACCTTTCTTATCTCTCCTTTATCTTTTCTTTGCTATCAACATGTCATCAACATAAAGAAGTAGATACACAAAAGCACCATCACTGTTTTTCTTAAAGTAAACACAGCTGTCAAAACTACTTCTTTTAAAATCATGAGAAGTCATAAAGGAATCAAACCTCTTGTACCACTGTCTTGGTGATCATTGTTTCAAACCGTAAAGAGACTTTTCAAAGAAGCAAACATAGTCCTCTTTTTTAGAGGTCAGAAACCCCTCTGGTTGTTGCATGTAAATATCTTCCTCAAGCTCTCCATGCAAAAATGCGCTTTTACATCTAATCGCTCAAGCTCCAAATCTTGCATGGCCACAATACCAAGCAAAGCTCGAATCAAACTATGCTTCACAACCGGGAGAACACATCTCAGTAAAGTCCACTCCTGGAATTTGATCAGTAACCTTTGCAACAAGCCTTGCTTTATATCTAGGTTCTTCAACTCCTGAGTCCCTTCTTTCTTTTTAAACACCTATTTACAAATGAACAACCTTTTTACCTTTAGGAAGTTTCACAAGATCCCATGTTTTGTTTTTGTGGAGTGATTCTATTTCCCTTGCATAGAAAACATCCACTTTTCTGAGTCTTCACAGCTAACCGCCTCAGAATAATTTGACGGCTCTTGGTTTGCATCTATATCTTCAGCCACATTTAAAGCATAAGCAACTAGGTCACCTCGAAGATACTTCTTTGGAGGTTTAATTTCTCTTCTAGTTCTGCTTTTGGCGATAGAGTATTGTGGTGAAGAAGCAACTCTATTCTCAATTTTTGTACTGACTTGAGGAGTTGACTCTGTATTAATCTGATGCTCCACCTGCTTTTGATTTTCTTTATTGGAAGAGTCTTTAAGAGATAAGTTAGGTAGCATAGTAGTTTCATCAAAAACAACATCTCTGCTAATCACAACTTTTCTATTTTCAGACACCATAACTTATACCCTTTTACACCACTTTATAACCAAGAAAAACACATTTAATGGATCTTGGTTCCAATTTTCCATTATTAACATGAGCATACGCAGACACCCAAAGATCTTTAAATCGAAATAATTAGCGGGATTACTGCACCATACCTCTTGTGGAGTCTTTTTCTCAATGGCAACAGATGGAGATCGGTTGATCAAAAAACATGCAGTAGAGGCTGCTTCAGCCCAAAACGACTTTGGTAAGTTGACATTTGACAACATGCATCGAACCTTCTCCATAATCGTTCTGTTCATTCGTTCTACAATGCCGTTTTGTTGTGGAGTATGACGAACTGTCAAGTGTCTCACGATTCCTTCTGACTTACACAGTTTATTAAACTCATCAGAACAAAACTCTAAGCCATTGTCTGTACGGATGTATTTTATTTGTTTTCCTGTCTATTTTTCAATCATAGTTTTCCAAGACTTAAATGAGGAAAACACATCACTTTTCTGCTTCAGGAAGAATGCCCAAACTTTTCTGGAAAAATCATCAATAAAAGTTAGCATATAATTAGCTCCACCTCTCGAAGGCACTCTTGATGGCCCCCACAGATCAGAATGAATATACTCCAATGTTCCCTTCGTGTTATGGATTCCTCTGGTGAATCGAACTCTCTTTTGCTTCCCAAAAACACAGTGCTCACAGAACTTCAGTTTGCAAATTCCTTGCCCATCAAGAAGTCCTCTTTTGCTCAATTCTGCCATGCCATTCTTACTCATATGCCCTAGGCGCATATGCCAAAGTTTAGTAATATCATCGTCTGTCAAAGAAGAGGAAGCAACAGCTGCATCACCAATAACAGTAGAACCCTGCAAAACATATAACTTGGCAGTCTTTCTCTGCCCTTTCATCACAATGAGGAACCTTTGGAAATCTTCAACATCCCACTTTCAGCTGTGTATTTGTACCCTTTTGAATCAAGAGTACTCAACGAAATTAAATTTCTCTTCAATTCTGGAACATGCCGTACGTCACTAAGTGTTCTGACAACTCCATCAAACATCTTAACTTTAATTGTTCCAACACCTGCGATTTTACACGAAGCATTATTTCCCATCAAAACAACACCTTCAGACACCGTTTCGTAATTTGTAAACCAATCCCGATTGGGACTCATGTGGAAGGTGCAACTTTGAATCAAGTATCCACTCCTCGCTCTCTTTAGAATTGTTGTGAAGCGACTAGAAGTTCACCATCACTGTAGTCTTCTACAATATCAGCTTCACCAGAATTTTCTGGTTGTTTTCCCTTTTGATTTGCAGCCTCCCTTTTAATCTTGTTCTGTAGCTTGTAGCACTCAGATTTAATGTGCCCTTTCTTCTTGCAGAAGTTACAAGTTTTACCTCTGTTTGAAGACTTTGATCTACCTTTAAATTTACCGCGAGGATTTCGTTCCTGTGTCCTTCCACGATCATCATCAGCATTCCGATCTTGTCTCCCACGAACAATGAGACCCTCTCCCTGAGAGCCAGTTTTAACCACAAGATGCTTCATCTTATCATACGAGGTCAAAGAATCATAAACCTCATCAACTGTGAGAGACTCGCGGCTATATAAAATCGTGTCTCTAAAGGTTGAATAAGACGGAGGCAACGAACAAAGCAGAATCAACCCTAGATCTTCCTTATCATACTGAACCTCCATGGCCTCCAAGTTTGAGAGAATTTCTTTAAACACTGTTAAGTGTTCGTGCACAGACGCACCTTCCTCCAAACGATGAGCATAAAGACGTTGCTTCATATGCAACTTGCTAGTTAAAGTTTTCGACATACATATTTGTTCTAGCCTCTTCCATAATGCTGCGGCAGTCTTCTCCTTCATCACATCCTGCAAAATTTCATTAGACAAATGCAGATGTAACTGTGTTAGTGCCTTTCGATCCTTGCGCTTCTTATCTTCCTCCGTCAATGTCGAAGGCATCTTATCTACCCCTAACAGGGCTTCCTCTAAATCCATCTCATGCAAGCGCCGCTGCATCTTTATCTGCCACAATGCGAATCTAGTGTTGCGATCCAACAGCGGAATTTGATACTTCAAAGACGCCATTACCGTGATCGAGATGAAAAAAAACCCGGAAGCTCGGATACCAATTTGTAAAAAAAAATAGAAAAAAAAATGAAGAACACACAGATTTTACGTGGAAACCCTTTCAGGAAAAACCAATGGTAGAGGAGAAGAAAATTCACTATGTCGAATTCGAATCAATTACAAGAGGAATAGACCATGTCTATTTATAGGCTTATAAAGCCATATTCTAATAGGAGTAGTAAGATTGAAACTCCTTATTCTAATCAATATCAAATAGATGGAGTTTAACAAGGTTTAAAAACCTTATTCAAAATAAAATAAAAGAAGTGTAATTCTATAGGGATTCTTCTTTTATTTTATTTAAATAAGAATTTGGGTCACTTAATTCTAACAAACAGAAAATGGTTTAAACTAAATGAAAAAAAAAACCTCGAGATAATGATTTTTTTTTATATATTTAAGATGAGAGGAAATAATTATCCGACAATTTAACAACACTAATAGTTAATTAAGAATTTAGGTATAGGTATTTGACTGTTAGCATTTGTTAAATTAATGTTATCTTACATCTGTTTCTTTTTGGATAAAATCCTGAACTGCATAAAGAAAACAGGAGACAAATTAATGTTAGCTTGTGGTCCTTCAACTTTTTCCACTTCCATCTTACCCTGCTTTCAACATTTCATTACCACTCTCCATTATTTATATCTCCTCCTCCTGCAATGGAAGCTGCATGTTTCAGAGCTGCCATAAATAAGGATTTCATAGCTCAAGAACTTGACAATGACAGGGAAGATGACCAAGAAGAAGAATGGGTTGCTATGGGAAGATAGGGTTCAGTGATGGCTTGTCACGGCCTTCTTCTCAAGTCGAAAAATCCAAGCTCAGTTTATCGGATGCATTTGCCCGCAATCGAAAGGGAGTCATTGCAGACATAAGCAGCTTATGCTACCAATCTTAAGAACCAAAACATCAACTTACTATACTATGATGAAGGATTTTATAACAACGTCAGGTATTGGAATTAAAATTCAATTATCCAAGGGAATCTAAGGGATAACATCTGAAGGAAATTCAGATTGTTCAAGAACAAATTTGAAATTTCATGGCAGATTAGGTATCCAATCAGCTGAATCGCTAAAGCGATTGAAAGCTTGGTAGAATATTATGTTCCAATGCTACAAATTCAACTTTAGTTTCCTTCATTACAGTTTGCCTACGTATAGAATATTATGTTTGTGAGCAAGTAAATTATATCAAGCTTTTTGCTACTTTTGCTGCTTCAAAAACCCCAACAAATGCTCTTTTGATTCGATTCATTGTGGTTTAAATCGATTCTTTTTAGATTAACTCCATTAAAACACCTAACAGAGGAGAAGTGCCTCCAAAAATGACTCTCGAGATTACATGAAGTTGTGTTTAATGCAAACATATATCAGTATATTTAGAGCCATTTTCTTTTATGATACTATGAGGTTTCTCTAGTAATTTGGTTGCCCAGAATAAATTGAGAATTTGTTCATATAGACCTTCATTCATAGATATACATTGTCAATTCATTATTTTATTGCTGACACCACTTGAATCTTAATTCCAAATTTTTTATTGAAAAAAGAGACACCAAAAGATTTTATATACTTTTCTGTGCTATATTTTCTTTTAACCTTTTAAAATACTTACAAGTTCTAGAAAATGCCCGATGTGGAACACGAGATTCACACTAGTAAAAATTAAAATAAACTAAGTAAACCAAAATTTCAACATAATTAATTTAAAATAAGAAAATATATAAAAGTAATACAATTAAAGTAAAATGTTAAAAAAAATCTAAAAAATTCTCTAACATTAAAAGGGAATATAGTCCAAAAGCATTTTTTATGTCAGTGAATAGGAATGAAGGAGAATATAGTCCATGAAAGCTGTGAACTAGCCCTCCTTTTGCATCCAAAGAGAGCCTGAGTTTGAAATGGCTACTTGACCTCAACTTTATAACGAGGACATCTTTCTATTTAAACTTAGCTACACATTGTTTTACCTTTTTTTTTTTCTCTCATTTTTCTTGGTTTTCAGTTAGCTAAAAGTAACATCGAGAGGGTGACAGAGGTGACATTTTACATAAATTTTATCTATCGTTTCCATTGCGACGTGGGCCTCTTTGATAAATTTTTCTTTACATATATAACCAACCAAGATAAGCAAAGTTAGAAGTGAAAGACAAAATGATTATTGCTATAGAAGGCATTTTATTTTGTTTGTTATGTTATAACAGTAAAATAAAACATGATATAAAATTTAACAAATCATAAATCAGGACTTGTTGTGTTAAATTATCAAGAATAAATCAATAACAAGATTAAATGTAGAAGCGTGCCTAAACCCATTGGTATTTTGAAATCATTGACTCTTGTGGTTTTGATCTTCCAAATTAACACCTAAGTAATTTAGAGAAGGTGTCTCTCTCTTTTTTGAAGATGAGATGTCAGAAAAGTTACGATGTGTAATTTGTGGACCATAATCCTAATATATAACTTTTGCACATTAACCCTAGTTTCTAATCAACCCATCATAAATTAAAAATTAGTTATTAGAGTATCTACACATATACCTCGCCTAGACAAAGGCTAGCCCAAGTACAACCACCTTGACAAGACTACTAACGTTCATTATCATCATATCTTGTAACCCAATTACATCAGATCGTGTAGGCAGAGAGAAATATGTTGAATAATAATCCACTAATCACGAGAGGATACGTGGCAACATCTCTAAACTCCACAATAAGACATATAATACACTAAACTATCAAACCACGTATCTTCTTCCAACATCTCCCATTTCTACTCTCTAACCCCTTATATAGTGCTTTTTCCTCCTCTACTGTCTACGGTGAATTTCCAAAACAAATTGAATGGGAATGAAAGAGTGGACATAGGGAAAATGTATTAGTGGTTCTCCAAAAAAGATTCCTGAAAATGTAAAGATCAAGATATGTTTGCAATTTTCTTTTTTTTTTCAAAATATGTAACGTAGGCATAAAAAAAATTTTGTAACTTAAAAACATCCATTAATGTTATGACTTTATCTATCTAAAACTCGCTCAGGTCCCTTGAAAGAAACAAATGTTATCATTTAGTTGGTGGATAGGTCCATAGTTTATTCGTAAGGTGGTTTAAAAGATGTTAGAGTTGTGTGATAAAAATTCTTGTTAAATAAATAATATAGTGGTAAAATTAGGAGATCTGTGGTGAGCTTAAGGACCAAGCTGCACAAGTAGAATCCGTATGAAACTACTCTTTTTCTATTTGACATTGATTGCACAAGTAGAATCAATATAGAACTACTATTCTTTTATTTGACATTGATTACAATAATGTTTTTTCAACCTTTAAATAGATGTAGTCGAAACTCCTCTTGTATCATTCGATTTTAAACGTTAGTGAATTTTCTTCTCCTCTTCCCATGGTTTTTTTCCCAAAAGGGTTTCCACGTAAAATCTGTGTATTTTATTTTTCTTTCTTATTGCTTTGCGATATTTCTATATTGTCATTATCGACGTTCAGCTTTAACAAACTGGTATCAGAACTTTTCGGGTTGCTTATCTCGATCACGATAATGGAAATAATGAAGTATGATATTCTGCTGTTGGATCGCAATACCAGATTCACGTTGTGACAGATAAAGAAGCATATAATTCTTGCGTAGATAGATTTGGAGGATGCCTTGCTAGGGTTAGATAAGATGCCTTCGACATTAATGAAGGAAGAGAAGAAGCATAAAGATTGAAAGGCTTTGATGCAATAACCTTTGCATCTGTCGATTGAAATTTTATAGGACGTGATGAAGGATAAGATCAACGCTGTATTATGGGAAAAGTTGCAGCAGCTATGCATGTCGAAAACCCTAACTAGAAAGTTGTATATGAAGTAGCGTCTTTATGCTCATCGATTGGAGGAAGGTGCGTCTATGCACGAACACTTAACTGTGTTTAAAGAAATTCTTTTAGACCTAGAAGCCATGGAGGTTCAGTATGATAAAGAAGATTTAGGGTTAATTCTACTTTGTTCGTTGCCCCCGTCTTATTCAACCTTTAGAGATACAATTTTTTATAGCCGTGAATCTCTCACAGTTGATGAAGTCTATGCTTCTTTAAACTCGTATGACAAGATGAAACATTTTGTGGCTGGATCTGACTCTTAGGGAAAGGGTCTTATTGTTCATGGGAAACAAGAATGAAATACTGATGATAATCATGGGAGGACACAGGAACGAAATCCTCACAGTAAATCTAAAAGTAGATTAAGATATTCAAACAGAGGTAAAATCTGTAACTTTTGTAAGAAGAAAGGGCACATTAAGTCTGAGTTCTATAAGTTGTAGAATAAAATCAAAAGGGAGATGACAAATCAAAAAGGAAAACAACCAGAACAATCTGATAAAGCTGATGTTGTAGAAGACTACAGTGATGGTGGACTCCTATTTCTTTTGCCGACAACTCTAAAGTGATCGAGTAGTGGATCCTTGATTCTGGTTGCACCTTCCATATGAGTCCTAATCGAGATTGGTTTACAACATATAAAATAGTGTCTAAAAGTGTTATTTTGATGAGAAATAATGTTTTATGTAAAATCGTAGGTATTGGGATGATCAAAATTAAGATGTTCGATGGAGTCATCAAAACATTTAGTGGTATATGACATGTACCATAACTGGAGAGAAATTTGATTTTGAGTACTCTTAATTTAAAAGGGTACAAGTATACAACTAAAAGTGGGGTTCTGAAGATTAACAAGGGTTCCTTCATTGTGATGAAAGGGTAGAGAAAGATTGCCAAGTTATATGTTTTGCAAGGTTCAACTGTTATTGGTGACACAACTATCATTTCCTCTTCCTTGTTAGATTATGATGTTACTAGACTTTGACATATGTGTCTAGGGTATATGAGTGAGAACAACATGATAGAATTGAGTAAAAGAGGACTTCTTGATGGACAAAACATTAACAAATTGAAGTTCTATGAGCACTTCATTTTTTGGAAACAAAAGAGAGTTCGGTTCACAAGAGGAACCCATAACACGAAGAGAACACTTGATTATATTAAATATGATATTTGAGGACCATTTGGAGTGCTTTTGAGGGGTGACGCTAATTATATGCTTACGATTATTGATGATTTTTCTAGAAAAATTTGGGCATTCTTCTTGAATTAGAAAAGTGATGTGTTTTTCATGTTTAAAGCTTCGAAAACTATGATCGAGAAGCTGATAGGAAAATAGATAAAACAACTCTGCACAAATAATGGCTTGGAATTTTGTTTTGATGAGTTTAATGAATTATGCAAATAAGAAGGGATTGTGAGACACTTGACATTTCATCATACTCTATAGCAAAATGACATTGCAGAATGGATGAATAGAACAACCATGGAAAAGGTTCGATGTATGTTGTCATATGCTTGTTTACCGAAGTTTTTTTAGGCTAAAATAGCCTCTAATGCATGTTTTTTGATTAATCAATCTTCGTCCGTTACCATTGAGAAAAATACTCCACAAAAGGTATGGTCTGATAATCCTGTTAATTATTCTGATTTGAAGATTTTTGGATGTCCTGCATATGCTCATGTTGATAATGAGAAATTGGAACCTAGATCCATTAAATGTATTTTTCTTCGTTATATGGCTGGTGTTAAAGGATATAAGTTATGGTGTCCTAAAAATATAAAAGTTGTGATTTGCAAAGATGTTAGTTTTTATGAAATTGATATGCTGTCTAACTTATCTCTTAAAGAATCTTCCAATAAATACGACCAAAGTTCAAACACACATATGAAGCAGATGGAGCTTTAGATTGATCCAAGACCTACAATAGAGTCTACTCCTCAAGTTAGTTTAGAAACTCAGAGTAGAGTTGCTTCTTCACCACAATATTCTATTGCCAAGAAAAGACCTAGAAGAGAAATTAAACCTCCAAAGAGGTACGCCGAGGCTGATCTAGTTGATTATGCTTTAAACATGGCTAAAAATATAGATAAAAATCAAGAGTCATCTACTTATTTCTAAGCAGTTAGCCGTGAAGATTCAGAAAAGTGGATGTTTGTTATGTAAGAAGAGATGAAATTAGTCCATAAGAATAGAACATGGGACCTAGTGAAGCTTCCTAAGGGTAAAAAGGTTGTTCATTGTAAATGAGTATTCAAGAAGAAAGAAGAGACTCTAGGAGCCTGAAGATATAGATGCAAACTAAGAGCCATCTAATTATTCTAAGGCGAGTAGCTGTGAAGACTCAGAAAAGTGGATGTTCGCTATGCAAGAGGAGATAGAATCACTCCACAAAAACAGAACATGGGATCTTGTGAAACTTTCTAAAGGTAAAAATGTTGTTCGTTGTAAATGGGTGTTTAAAAAGAAAGAAGGGACTCCAAGAGTTGAAGAACCCATATATAAAGCAAGGCTTGTTGCAAAGGGTTACAGTCAAATTTCAGGAGTGGACTTCACAGATGTGTTCTCCCCAGTTGTGAAGCATAGTTCAATTTGAGCTTTGCTTGGTATTATGGTCATTCATGATTTAGAGCTTGAGCAGTTAGATGTAAAAACTGCATTTATATGCAACAACCAGAGGGTTTTACAGTCTCAGAAAAAGAGGACTATGTCTGCTTGCTGAAAAAGTCCCTTTACGTTTTGAAACAGTCACCAAGATTGTGGTACAAGATGTTTGATTCCTTTATGACTTCTCATGATTTCAGAAGAAGTAGTTTTGATAGTTGTGTTTTCTTTACGAAAAAAGTGATGGTTCTTTTGTGTATCTATTTCTTTATGTTGATGACATGTTGATAGCAACAAAAGATAAATGAGAGATAAGAAAGGTCAAAGCCCAACTAAGTGAAGAATTTGAGATGAAAGATTTGGGACCAGCAAAGAAGATACTTGGTATGGAGATTCTCAGAGATAGAAAAACAAATAAATTGTATCTAAGTTAGAAGTGGTACATTGAGAAAATTCTTTGCAGGTTCAATATGCAGAGTGCTAAGCCTGTTAATACTCATTTAGCAGCCCATTTTAGACTTTCATCGGCTTTGTCTCCACAATCAGATGATGAGATTGAGTACATGTAACATGTTCCATACTCTAATGCAGTGGGATCTCTCATGTATGCTATGGTTTGTTCATGTCCAAATTTATAATATGCAGTCATTGCTGTTAGCAGATACATGGCGAATCTTGGTAAAGAACATTAGAAAGCAACTCGGTGGATTTTATGATACTTATGAGGTACTACTGATGTTTGCTTACAGTTTGGAAGAACTAGAGATGAAGACATTGGGTATGTTGATGCTGATTTTGCTGGACACCTTGATAGAAGAAGATCTCTCATAGGTTATGTCTTTACAATTGGAGGTTGTGCAATCAGTTGGAAAGCCACTTTGCAAACTACAGTCGCTTTGTCTACCATTGAAGCTAAGTACATGGCGATTACTGAGGCTTGTAAAGAAGCTTTTTGGTTGAAGGGACTCTTTAGTAAACTCAATGAAGCCCTTCAAATCAATACAGTATTTTATGACAGTCAGAGTGCAATCTTCCTTACAAAAGATCAAATGTTTCATGAGAGAACAAAACACATTGATGTTCGGTATCATTTTGTTCATTATATTATTGCTCGTGGTGATATTGTTGTGAGCAAAATTAGTACTCATGAAAATCCTACAGATATGATGACTAAGTCACTTCCAATAACCAAGTTTGAGCATTGCTTAGATTTGGTTGGTGTTCATTGTTGAAGTTAAGCCCTTAAGGGGTTTTATGGAAGAGGTGGAGAACTTGTTTATTGAGAGTTCGCGATGAAGAACTTGTTCATTGAGAATTCGTGTCAAGGTGGAGATTGTTAAAATTAAGTGACCCAAATCCTTATTAAAATAAAATACAGTGGTAAAATAAAATAAAAGTAAAATCCATATAGAGCTACACTTCTTTTATTTTATTTTAGAATAAAGTTTTTTAAACCTTATTAAACTCCATCTATTTTATATTGATTAGAATAAGGTGTTTCAATCTTACTACACTCCTATTAGAATATGGCTTTACAAGCCTATAAATAGACATAGTCTATTCCTCTTGTATTCATTCGAATTCGACATAGTGAATTTTCTTCTCCTCTGCCCGTGGTTTTTTCTCGAAAGGGTTTTCACGTAAAATCTGTGTGTTCTTTATTTTTATTTTTCTTATCTTTGTGATATATTGTAATTACCGACATTATATTTTTTTTTTACAACAACACATTAACATGTCCTAAGATTTTCTTTATTAAATTGCAAACTCAAATAAGACAAATAATCAACTACCTTAGTGACAACCTATAATGGGCATTGTCGAGTGCCACTCAATTTCATTCTTCACATCTTGCTTAATCATCATATATTTATTTGTTGTTGTTTTGTTCTTGTTTCTAATAAATTTCTTAATTGGATGTTAATTTAGTGAGGAGATTTAAAGGAAAAAAAAAAGACTTCATATCAAAAAGACTTATAAGATAGAATAATTTATAAAATCAACACATCAATCACATATAATATATGATATCAAATAAATTATAGTCAATGGACAATATTCACACGAAAATAAAAACGCAGGGGGAGGAAGCTTCCAATCAGTTTATTTATAGATAGAATGGTGTTTACAACCTTCACCATTCTAATTATTAAGTGGAGACGTTCTTATTTATTCAAGTATTCGTATTTATATGTATAAATAAGGTATTCCTATTTAAAAATCAAGCAGCTAATTAGACCAAGTTGCTGTTGCGTGGTCAAGGTATGTTTTGTTTTTAATATAACTAGGGAGAAATCAACCAGGTATTACATAATATGTTTTCGACAATAAATTATTTCCAAGTCTGCGGGATTTCTCAGTATAAAGGTTTGTGTTTTGTTAATGAAAATGAAGCAACAATTCTACTAGCTTTCATCTACATTTCGCCCCAGAAATTATAGTAAAGCAGAGACAATGAGAGGATTATCGGTGTTGAGTTGGATTCTGATCATCTGGGTCTGCCAAGTAGCAGTGCGGAGCCAATACTACTCGGACACCCTACCATATCATCCCAGGCCAGTTGTGGTCACCAATCTTCATTTCTATATGCACGAATTTACGGGCACTACAGCAGTCGTGCTAACCCAAGCTAACATCACAAGCAATAATTCATCAGTGACATTTGCTACCCTAGTTGCCGTTAATGATCCCCTCAGGACTGGTCCTGAGCCTGACTCAGAGCTGATTGGAAATGTTCAGGGGATTTCCCTCCTAGCCGGATCAAATGCATCGAGCACGCAGTACATAGAATTTGGCTTCAATACCGGTAAGTTTAATGGCAGCTCTCTAAGCGTATTTTCAAGGGGAGACCCTGGGCTTGCGGTGGTCGGAGGAAGAGGACAATTCGCGATGGCAACAGGGACTGCACTGTTTAACCCTATCCTTATAAATGCCACCAATGTCATTATTGAATTTAACTTTACTGTAGTTCATTACTAAGATGTTATTTACAGATACAATCCTCTTGGATTGTTATGATTATGCTCCACTTGATTAGAATAAATGTATGAGAAATACATAGGATTATATTATTAAAAATTAAAATTCTCATACTTGATCATTGTACTTGATCATTATATTAGAAATAAATATTAGTTTCTTGGCTACAAAAAGGACACCAATAAATGTATCTACTCAGTATTTATCTTCATATCTAATAGAGGTTGGTTTATACAAAAATTTGGAAAGTTTATCGATAACGAAACAATTATTATATGGTGTCAAAGTCAAATATTACAACAAAAGCAAGTTTCTGGACTATTTGGCGTTGACTGCAACAAAGCAATCATGAAAACTTAAAAGAACCTAATATGGCCATTGGTGTGTTTGATTCTTTGGCCCTTGACATGTTTACTTTACTCTATATATCATAACAAATATATTTGGGATGAAATAATCTTGAGACGTCAATTCCCAAAAATATGATCCAGATAACCAAAGTTTGATCAAAGCCAGAGAGAAAAGTTTTATTATTTTTATTGATACCAAATTTTGTCCAAGTCGATAAATCCAGAATAGGCCATACTTAGGCCTCTAACAGATCAACAAATCATGGCATAATGCCAAATTTTGCAATCAATATTTGATTTTATTTTTTTTAATTATGCTGTTATTCTTTTCTTTTAGCTAAATTTAACTCTTAACTTTTTGTAAAAATCAAATTTGACCATCAATCTTTTAAAAATAGTCAAATTGTTACGTTTTTAATGTGAATATTAACTAAAATATTAAATTTTTAAACATGATAGCGCGCATAGCAATCTATATGTCTTTCATGTTAATTTTATGAAATTTTCCGAATTTTTTTATAACTTTTATTTTATTTTTTTGAATATTTTATAACTATGAAATTATTAGTTGACTTCGCATATTAAACAAAAAAAATGCCCATGTCATACATGGATTCCCGCACCAATATTATTAAAAAAATTAATATTTTAGTCAACATTTTCGTTAAAAAAATAATTTAACACTTTTTAAAATGTTAGTGACACAATTTACCTCAAGAAAAAGAGCCCTATTGAGAAAAGTTAAACGTCGAGGGCTAAATTTAACATTATCTTATAAATCAACCTTTCGAACTTAATTCAAGTCTCAATTAAATATTTGGGATTAAATTGAAATTTCAAATTAAACTAAGCCTTTGGTTAAATTTTTCAAAAGTTAAATCACAGCAAAAGTTAAATTTGACTTCCTAATCTCCAACCATAGGCCAAATTTGTTGAAGTGTTCAGCTTATTACAATTTCTTTCGTATAAAATTCCACTTTTAGTTTTATAACAGATTAATAAAAATACTCAAACTCAAACACTCAACTATATTATTTTAGTGTAAAATATTTTTCTTGTTTTGAAGATATAGTTTATCATTTGTTTCTGCTTGTGATATTCAGAGAATCTAATTTGTTGATTCGACAAAAATCTTTGTGGATTTATGGGCCCTAATTTTTCAATAAATTAGGATTCTTCTTAAACTTCTTATTCTTGATAATGTATTAGAGTTTTGTTCTGATGAATTTAATAAACTGTGCAAGTCAGAAGGGATCGTGAGACACCTGAAAGTTTGTAGTACTCCATAGCAAAACGGCGTTATAGAACGAATAAACAGAACAATCATGGAGAAGGTTCGATGTATATTGTCAAATGCCAACTTACTAAAGTCGTTTTGGGCCGAAACAGCCTCTACTGCATGTTTTTTGATCAACCGATCTCCATCCGTTGTCATTAAGAAAAAGACTCCACAAAAGGTATGGTCTGCTAATCCTGCTAATTATTCTGATTTAAATATCTTTGGGTGTCCTACATATGCTCATGTTGATAATAGAAAATTAAAATCGAGATTCATTAAATGTATTTTTCTTGGTTATAAGACTGGTGTAAAAGGGTATAAATTATGGTATCCTGAAAATAGAAAAGTTGTGATTAGCAGAGATGTTGTTTTTGATGAAACTGCTATATTACCTAACTTATCTCTTAAAGACTCTTCTAATAAAGAAAATCAAAAGCAGGTGGAGCATCAGATTAATATAGAATCTACAACAGAGTCGACTCCTCAAGTCAGTACAAAAATTGATAATAGAGTTGCTTCTTTACCACAATATTCTATCACCAATAATAGAACTAGAAGAGAAATTAAACCTCCAAAGAAGTATGCCGAGGCTAATCTAGTTGCTTATACTTTAAATGTGCCTGAAGATATAGATGCAAACCAAGAGACATCTAATTATTCTGATGCGGTTAGCTGTGAAGACTCAAAAAAGTAGATGAATTCACATGAAAATAAAAAAGCAGGGGGAGGAAGCTTCCAGTCAGTTTATTTATAGATAGAATGGTGTTTACAACCTTCACCATTCTAATTATTAAGTGGAGATGTTCTTATTTATTCAAGTATTCGTATTTATATGTATAAAAAAGGTATTGCTATTTAAAAATCAAGCAGCTAATTAGACCAAGTTGCTGTTGCGTGGTCAAGATTTGTTTTGTTTTTAATATTACTAGGGAGAAATCAACGAGGTATTACATAATATGTTTTCGACAATAAATTATTTCCAAGTCTGCGGGATTTCTCAGTATAAACGTTTATGTTTTGTTAATGAAAATGAAGCAACAATTCTACTAGCTTTCATCTACATTTCGCCCCAGAAATTATAATAAAGCAGAGACAATGAGAGGATTATCGGTGTTGAGTTGGATTCTGATCATCTGCGTCTGCCAAGTAGCAGTGCGGAGCCAATACTACTCGGACACCCTACCATATCATCCCAGGCCAGTTGTGGTCACCAATCTTCACTTCTATATGCACGAATTGCCGGGCACTACAGCAGTCGTGCTAACCCAAGCTAACATCACAAGCAATAATTCATCAGTGCCATTTGCTACCCTAGTTGCCGTTAATTGTCCCCTCAGGACTGGTCCTGAGCCTGACTCAGAGCTGATTGGAAATGTTCAGGGTATTGGCCTCCTAGCCGGATCAAATGCATCGAACACGGAGTACATAGAATTTGGATTCAATACCGGTAAGTTTAATGGCAGCTCTCTAAGCGTATTTTCCAGGGGAGACCCTGGGCTTGCGGTGGTTGGAGGAAGAGGACAATTCGCGATGGCAACAGGGACTGCACTATTTAACTCTATCCTTATAAATGCCACCAATATCATTATCGAATATAACTTTACTGTAGTTCATTACTAAGATGTTATTTACAGATACAATCCTCTTGGATTGTGGAAAGCCATATGATTCTGCTCCACTTGATTAGAATAAATATATGAGAAATACATAGGATTATATTATTAAAAATTAAAATTCTCATACTTGATCATTATATTAGAAATAAATATTAGTTTCTTAGCTACAAAAAGGACACCAATAAATGTATCTACTCAGTATTTATCTTCATATCTAATAGAGGTTGGTTTATTCAAAAATTTGGAAAGTTTATCGATAACGAAACAATTATTATATGGTGTCAAAGTCAAATATTACAACAAAAGCAAGTTTCTGGACTATTTGGCGTTGACTGCAACAAAGCAGTCATGAAAACTTAAAAGAACCTAATATGGCCATTGGTGTGTTTGATTCTTTGGCCCTTGACATGTTTACCTTGCTCTATATATCATAACCAATATATTCTTGTGTTGGGATGAAATAATATTGAGACATCAAGTCCCAAAAATATGATCCAGATAACCAAAGTTTGATCAAAGCCAGAGAAAAAAGTTTTATTATTTTTATTGATACCAAATTTTGTCCAAGTCGATAAATCCAGATTAGGCCATACTTAGGCCTCTAACAGATCAACAAATCATGGCATAATGCCAAATTTTGCGATCAATATTTGAATTTTTTTTTTAAACTATTCTGTTATTCTTTTCTTTTAGCTAAATTTAACTCTAAACCTTTTGTTAAAATCAAATTTATCATCAACCTTTCAAAATTAGTCAAATTGTTATGTTTTTAATGCAAATATTAACTAAAATGTTAAATTTTTAAACTTGATAGCGCACATAGCAATCTATATGTCTTTCATGTTAATTTTATGAATTTTTTTGAATTTTTTATAACTTTTATTTTGACTTCCTAATCTCCAACAATAGACCAAATTTGTTGAAGTGTTCAGCTTATTACAATTTCTTTCATATAAAATTCCATTTTTAGTTTTATAACAGATTAATAAAAAATACTCGTAACTTGTAAACTCAAACACTCAACTATATTATTTTAGTGTAAAATATTTTTCTTGTTTTGAAGATATAGCTCAGCAATTGACATTTATATTATTTTAAATAATTTTATCTATTATGAATAAGATTATTTATTTGATGTATTATGCGTTCTTCTTACACAATTTTATAATTGTTAGACATAGTCACTCCACCCTTGCAACAAGTAAAACCCACCTACTCTCTAAGATCACTCTATTGAACAAAGCTCGCTCACATAAGATGATAGAAAGGAGCAAAGTTGCCTATATAGGAACTCGTCCAGTTGACCTGAAGAAAGCCACGATCATATCATGTTTCATCTCACCACACTGCAGCAAAAATGATGTTTAGAGGCAATCCCTTGCGGCGTTTACAGAGAAAAGTGTCGTATCGGTGCTCATGCAGTGGTGTTTGAAAAAAAAAAAAAAAAAAAAAAAAGAGGCCATCATTATGCGCATGATATAGTGGTGTTTACCCAGAAAACACCGTTATTTCACTCACATCAGCCAGCGAATTTCAACATTGCAGCCGGTAACACATTCGCACTAAATATTATATATGTCACTGTTTCTCGAACAATCGCCAGAAAATATTTGAACTTATGGTGGCTACCAAGTCTCAGACGCTGTAATTTATACAGCTGAAAATTTTAATTAACTTTTAAATTTTAATTTGCGTATATTAGTGGCGTTTTAGTACATGAATTGTGACTAATTTTGTTGCTATCTCTGTTTTTAATATCATGGGAGATAATCCAAAAGAAGCCTAGGTATAGTCAAATAAACTATATTAAGCTCTAATTACATATTTTATTGATATGAGAGAGAGATTAAATGCTAACTATAGACTAATTAAAATAGAGTAAAATGGTTTCCCAAAATAAAATGGTACATTTGAATATAGAAACAAGCATAAAAAAGTAATTAGAAATTATAGTATTTTAATAAGGGTTAAATATAAAATTAGTATCTGAACTTGTTCATTTCTCTCATATTGGTACTTACGATTTTTTTTGTCCTAGATTGGTACACAAATTTTTTTCTATTAACTAAATTAGTACCTGAATATAATGCCGTTAAGTTTATGACATGTGATAGAATAAAATTGTGACACGTGACATAAATGATGTCATAATTTAAAAATAATATATATTTTTTTACTTTTATCCCCCTTTTTTGATGTTCCTTTTTTTTTCCTTTCTTTCTTCTTCTTCTTCTTCTTCCCTCAACCCAAGTTTCTTCTACTTATTTGGCAGTGACAATCAACAATCTTTTTCCACGGGTCTTTTCCTTCTTCAACCTTAAAACTGTTCTCTTCTATTTATTTTTTTTTTCTATTTGTTTCTCAAGAAAAAAAAACCCAATTTTTTTTATTTTTCTTTTCTGCATATACACTTGAAGAGATTGGAGGAAAGTTTTTTGCTGGTTTTGATAACTAATTGTGAAGATTTCTTTTTATTCTGTTGAAATTTGTGAGAATCTGTAAGAAAAATGGTGGATATTTGGAACTACTGTTATATTTCGATTCTCTTTTGGAAATAAATTTGTTTTTATACAATTTTTCTTATATGAAAAATACATTTGGAAGAAAAAAGAACTATTTTGGTGAGAAATTTCAACTGGTCAACTTTTTCCTCCACTTTTTCATTTGCTCTGATTTATTTTCACAAACATTAATGCCCAATTTTCACCTCTCTTTTCTCTCCCCATTATACCTTCAAACCCCAACACCAAAACCCCCAAATTGATCCATTAACTTTCATTACAACACCCTACAACCTTCAAATCCAAACTTAGTCCCTACTCAATGATTCAATTTAAACCCTCAAAACCCTTTTTGAAACAAGTTCCATGTTTGCCCAAAACAAAACCTATGATCGTCCTCTATAAACCCAAAATGCCCCCTTTTCCAAACATATATTGAAAAGGGTTTTGATTAAACAGAAAGAACAAATAGAGAAGAAACAGGAAGAAGAAACAAAGAAGCTTTAGATTAAAAAAATTGAAAGTTTTTAAAATTTGAAAATCTGAAAAAAAAAAAGAGAAATAAAGGAGATAAAGTTGGAGAAGCAAAAAAATCGTTGATTGTCAGCCCAATGCCATTTTTAGGTCGAAAAGGAGGCCAACCATTGGTGAGATGGAGGTAGCAACTTGGGTTGAGGGAGAAGAAGGAAGAAGGAAAGAAAAAGAAAACCCTCAAAAAAAGGGGAGAAAAGTCAAAAGAATTTTTTTTAAAATTATGACATCACCATGATGTCATTTATGTTACGTGTCATAATCGGGCGTTAGACATAAATATTGATTTAGTTGATGGAAAAAAAATCATATAAGTATTAATTTGGGATAAGTAGATAAATTCAAGTGCTAATTTTATATTTAACCTTTTTATAAATTTACTTATTTATCTAAGACACTCATTTAACTAATTAAAATCATTGCATATTTTATTGTGTGGTTAAATAATGAAAAATATTAATTATTTTTCTCATAAAATGTTATAATAATAATAGAGGCAAATTCATATTTTTGTTCTTAAAAATGATGGATTGTGTGTCCACAAAGAAACTAGGGAGCATTTTGATATAATCCCAATACAAATCTCGCCCAATAGCCAAAAGTTTTATAAGGCCTCCAAGTTGCCAAAAGAGTAAAATTTGTTTTAGTCTGTTGTCAAGCTACACAGGGAAGAGGCTACATGCACCTTGCTCCGGGTGTACCTTGAAAACGATGGCTTGCATCCAAGGCCATTACTTGAGCGTGATGGCCAACCAAAGTTGTTCAGAGGGCCATCCCCAAGCGCAATTGTTACCGGAAGTCAATAGAAGGCCTCCGAGGGCCATATCTGTGGCCTTCGAGTATCCAGACGACAAATTTACTTAAGTTGTCAAGCTACGTTAGGAAGAGGCTAGACAACCTTTGCTCCCGGTGTACCCTATAACAACTATCGCTTACCTCGAAGGAGCCCATCTCCGTGGCGTGATGGCTGGCCAAAGTTGTTAGAAGGGCCATCCATGTTGATTATACTTCAAAAGTAATTAACAAGGATGTGGCTACTCTTCATTATTTCAAAATTATATTGACATCTAATTTTTTGCATAAAAAGTAAATAATATGCATATATCAATATATAATAAGTACACTTAAATGATACCTATGGACATTAATACGAGAATAACCCGTGTTTTATTTAATTATGCATCAAAATTGAACTGATAAAAATTAAAAATTTCTACAATATTTGTTACTGTCGAAGTTAAATGATATTGTCGAAATTTACATTTTTATGTGTTTTATTTTGTTGAATTTTTGGGCACAATGCTACTAATTTGGTATTTATTGTCTAAATTTCTATATAAGTGTAGTGCAAGTACAGAATATGGAGAACAAGTAAAAAATATAGAGTTACATGAAAGATTTGAGCATGAGAGTAGTAATTTTCCGTACAAGGTATTTTAGATTTTAGGATAATTTTATTTTAATATTTATTTTTATTTAAATATTATTTGTAAAGATATGTTATTAAGAGTTTAATCAAGATTAAGTTTTATCCATATTTTTTTTAGACAATTATTTAATTTTATCTTTTTGAGTTTGTTTAAGAATAGAATTGTTGTGCGGAAGCGTGTAAAAGAGTATAATTATTGTACTGAAAAATCACACTAAGTTTAATTCCCAGGAAAGAGAGGTGGATCACAAGGATCACTTAAGTACCAGATCTTTCCTAGCCAGAATATCCCTCAATCGTAATTTAATAGCACAATAAATAACTACGATCACACTCACAAGATATGAAAAATAAATAATAATGAACACCAGAATTTTAACGAGGTTCGGCAAATTTCGCCTACGTCCTCGGACACTACCAAATATATTTCACTCCAAAAATACAAGTGAAAATTTACAAATAGGGAGAGAGAACAATGCCTTAAGTAGAGAATGGCAAATGTTGGAATGAAGAAAATGAGAAATGGTTAGGCCTATTTATAGTTGAGGTTCAGGGATCAATCTTGCAAAGTACTTATTCAAATAGGGACCAAAATTGCAATTATCCCATTCTAAAAAAAAAAAACTTTGAGTGCCTAACCAACCAAGGCCATTTGCTTTCCACTTACAGCCAACTATCTTTGACTTTTCAAAGATAGTGGCTGCCAATAAGAATACTAAGGTGTTATTTGATAAATTGAAAATCTAAATGTTGAAAAATTAAATAGTGAAAAATTAAGTATTGAATTTAAGTTATAAAATATGTTTGGCATATTACTTAAATAGAAGATTTAATTAGATTATTTGATATATAATAATTTTAAAAATTTTAAAGGTAAAATATTTAAAGGATTATCAAATGTGCTTAAAAGTTAAATCACTAAAAATATTAATTTTTAGTTGATTTAATTTTTTCAATGGACTATGAAAAAAAAGGTAAAATGTTAATTCCAGCTTAAATTGCTTGAATTCATATATTGTTATTCTGTTAGAAAGTAATAAAAATTTATTTTCTTAAAATAAATTTTATTTTATCTGAATTATAGTTTCTATGAGTTCCTTTGGAGAGAATTACTTTCCTATTGGAAGTAATAAAATCATTTCTTATTCTGTGTTTGGTTTGCATTGCTTGAGCCCACACTCGGCACAATTTGAGAGTATGAGGATAGTTGAGAATATTGTTCGGATGAACGTATTGAACGATTCAAATTCGTCTCGGCTTAAAGCACATATACTTTTTAGAAAAAGTTTATTGCTATATCTCAGTCTAGATCAAAAAAGAACCGTTATGATATTTACTATGCTTCCAAAATACTAGATCCAATCCAATGCAATTAATGCACCATAGAAAAAAACGCTTTTGGGAATTTTGTTTGCTTCAGATAAATTTCATTCATGTTTATTGGGCACTAAAGATATTGTTTTTTCTGATCTTGCAACCTTGAAGTTTTTACTAAGCAAAACCGAGACTAATCAGATGGATCCTTCTTCTTCAAGAAATTGATCTCGAAATTAGAGATAAAAGTGGTTGTGAAAACTCAATGGCTGACCACCTGCGATCGCCAGTTTTGAAAGATCGTTCACCTTTAAAGGACAAATTCCTGGATGAAAACCTCTTCTCCGTTCACAAAATCTATCCGTGGTATGCAGACATGATAAATTACCTAGTAACAGGTACACTCCTCACTAAATTAATTCGATCTGAAAAAGATAAAATTAAGTAAGAGGCTAGATATTATATCTGAGATGATCCATACTTGTGGAAACACTATTCAGATAAGGTAATTAGAAGGTGTGTGCCCGAAACTAAGCTAAACTCCATCTTATCATTCTGTGATTCTTATGCATGCGGCGACCATTTTAGTCCTAAACGAACTACTCATAAAATTTTAGAATGTGGTTTATTTTGGTCTGTGTTATTTCGTGATGCTTATACATTCTGCAAAACTTGCGAGAAATGCCAAAGGTTAGGTAACTTAAGTCGAAGAAATCTAATTCCATTAACCTCGATTTATGTTTGGAAAATCTTTAACGTATGGGGAATAGAATATTTCATGAGCCCTTTAATGTCCCATCCTTCTCCTTAACAGCCTCTACTCGTCTACATGGGAGTATTCCTAACTCCTTTACTTTTCAATATTTTCATTTCTACTTACATTGAGGACAATGTGGGCTAAGTAGGGGGGATGTGGTTGCTTTTTTTTTTTTTTTTTTTACTGTAATTTTTTTCATTTTTGCTGCTATTCTTGCATATCTACTATTGAATGGGCTGGGTTCTTTTTTTTTATTTTTGTCATTTCGTGCTGACCATTTCGTGCCCATGACTAGGCCTCTAATCGTTAAATGCCTTATATTCCGCTTCTTCGTTCATGTTTATATCATTTGACATTGGTCTGAAATTCTACTATCTTTACATCTTATTCATATAGATGTATTGTAAATGAATACTCTTGTTTTGCACTTGAAATTTGGTGATTGATTGAATGACGTTTGGATACTTTTTGTTTGCTAATGATCACTCCATGGATATTGGCGTTTTTTAAAACTTTTTTGGACACTGCTATGTGGCAAATGTTGCTCAATTTTCTTTCTTCTTGAAACAAAAAGAAAAAAATTTGAGAAAGAGAAGTTGAATAATGATGTTGGTGTCTTAACAAGTTTGGTATTTGTTGATTTTCATGGAAATTAATTAAAGATTGGATGAAACGATTGTGTGTACTTAATTGGAAAATATTCACAGCTATTGCTTGGATTGGAAGTCTTAAGGGCTATAATTTTATATACATTCCAATTCTGACGAAATGGCTTTTGACTGGCAATAGCAGGGGTTAAGCGTTCGGATACCTTTAAAGCATGGTGATGGAAGTGTTGAAGAGAACGGGAGTATTGGCCTTTTATTTGATTAGTTGTTTTATTTCTGCTGCTATGTATTCAGTTAAAGGGATTTTGCAGAGTTAATTTTATTGGCTTTGATAGAGTTCATTGTATGCTATAAGTTTTTGATACTCGAATGGGCTTGGATTCTCCATGGCCTTTTTCTCTAATTGTTAATGATTGAGGAAAAAAAAACAATATTAAATCCTGGAAGATACTTTCGGGGTTATTTCCTCAATAAGAATTAATTATCGGGTTGTTCTCACCATTAATTTACAATTAAAACTAAATTGATGATTTAATATGTGAGAAGACATTGGTAGTATGTGATCCATTTTGAAGCCCAAGTTTATTTTATTTAATTTCATGTTCACTCTTTATTTACTATTTTATTTCTCGATATATTAATTATATCAAACAAACGTTTATTTGCAGAAGATAAAATAATTTATAAAATCAACACATCAATCACATGTAATATATAATATCAAATAAATTAAAAGTCAATGGTCAATACTCACACGGAAACAGAGACGCTGGGGGAGGAAACTTCCAATTTAGAATAATTAGACTAAGACTCTGTTGCGTGATCAAGATTTGTGTTCTTTTTAATATTACCACGGAGAAATCAATCATGTATTATATAAAATGTTTGGGACAATAAATTATTTTCATGTCTGCGGGTTTTATCACTATAAATCATTCTGTTTTCTTAATAAAATTGAAGCAACAATTTTATAGTTTTCATCTACATTTCGCCCCAGAAATTATAGTAAAGCGGAGACAATGAAAGGAACATTGATGTTGAGTTGGATTCTGGTCATCTGCCTCTCCCAAGTAGCAGTGCGGAGCCAATACTACTCAGATACCCTACCATATCATCCCAGGCCACCTAAGGTCACCAATCTTCACTTCTTTATGCACGAACATACGGGTGTTACTGCAGTCGTGCTAACCCAAGCTAACATCACAAGCAATAATTCATCAGTGACATTTGCCACCCTAGTTGCCGTTAATGATCCCCTCAGGACTGGTCCTGAGCCTGACTCAGAGGTGATTGGAAATGTTCAGGGTATTTCCCTCTTAGCCGGATCAAATGCATCGAGCACGCAGTACATAGAATTTGGATTTAATACCGGTAAGTTTAACGGCAGCTCTCTAAGCGTATTTTCAAGGGGAGAACCAGGGCTTGCGGTGGTCGGAGGAAGAGGACGATTCATGATGGCAACAGGGACTGCACTATTTAACCCTATCCTTATAAATGCCACCAATGTCATTATAGAATTGAACTTTACTGTAGTTCATTACTGAGATGTTATTTACAGACTCAATTCTCTTGGATTGTGAAAAATTCGTATGATTCCGCTCCACTTGGATAGAATAAATGTATGATATTAAAATTCTCATACTTTATCATTGTACTTTATTATTTTATTACAAATAAAGTTTAAATTCTTAGCTACTAAAAGAGACATGTAAATATACTTATTCAGTATTTGTCTTCATCTCTGCTAGAGGTTGGTTTACGCAAAAGATTGAGAAAAGTTTACTTTGCTCAATATATCAACCAAACAATTATGAAATGGTGTCAAAGTCAAATATTACAACGGAGCAGCAAGTTTACTCAATATATCATTACAGATATATTCTTGTGTTGAGATGAATAAATCTTGAGACGTTGGAATGACTTCAATTCCCAGGAAATGATTCAAATCACTAACACCTTTACTCGAAAATCTCTCCACCAAAGTTTGAACAAAGTAAAAAAGAAAACTTTTATTATTTTTATTGATACAAAATTTGTTTGAATCAATAAATTCGGATTTAGCTATACTTAAAGCTTCTAATTATAGATAAATCCAGGCATAATGTCAAATTTAACCCTTAATGTTTATATTTTTTTACTTATTTTGATTTTAGCCTCAATCTTTTTAAAGGGATCAAATTTGACCACTAACATTTAAAAAAAGAGTCGAATTGTTATTTTTTTAAATAGAAATATTTAGTAAAACATTAAACTTTTAAACATGATACCCCGTAGTTCATGCTAATTTTATGAATTTTGATGAACTCTTTTTTAAAATTTAAAATTTTTATTTTATACTTTGAATATTTTATAAATTTTAAATCATTTGGTAAGGTGACATACAAAAAATGAATTGTCATGTTTGTATAAAGCATATTTAAGTTTTCATGTCAACATCATTAAAAAAGTTAATGACCTTACCTGCACCAGTATATGGGATACTATTAATTTGTCACACTGAAAGCATCCTGAGTGAGATGAGAAGTGGCCCTTGAATCAGGAAACCTGACATGCTCTCCAACAATAGCAGCATTCACAGAAGCAGAAGAACCATTAGTAGAAACAAAAGCACCTGCTACATTATATTTGTTGTCACCATCAACATCACCCATTGAGAAAGGATTAGCACTTGTACCTCTATGACCTGCATTAGGCTCAAGAAAACAGATAAAAAAAGTATCAAAACAATAATAGCACTTTTGTACACTATGCCCAATTTTTCCACACAAATGGCACTAACATCTGTTTGAAAAATGGCCTCTGCCTCGATGAAATGAACCTCCTCTACCTCGATATCCAACTGAATCAGACACACCTTTTGTGGGCTGCTGATAACCCTGTGCACCATGAGTAGACTGACTTGTGACAAGATTAACAATGAAGAGTCCAGCCATATCACCTGACTTCTGCCTAGCTTCAAGATCAATCAGCATCGAAGACAAAGCAGGTACATCATAGGCTTGCCTGCTACTGGCGATTAAGGTGACCATCGAATCAAATTCATGACTAAATCTGGTAAAATCTTAGGATTGACAACGGAAAGTAACCAAGATGCTATGGCTGTGTCTTGTTTATTAAATGAAACTCTTTCAGGATTTTTAACTAGATGACTAGACTCATTAGAAACAAACTCATGAGGTATAGCCTGAGTACCATCAATGTAAGACTCCAAACCATAACTCTCCAAAGCAAAAGATACCTACTGTTTCCACAGAGGATAATTGATTTAATCAAGCTGAATATTGATCTTCTTGTTAGTGAAGTTCTTGGAAACATTGGTGGAACTACTACCAGCAACTTCTCGATCTTCTGCCATCACGAATTTCAGGGAAAAAAAACTTTCAAAAAACTAGCTCAGATACCATAATAGAAGACTAGAAAAGAGATGAATAGAGAAAGCAATCTTGTATTTCATATTACAAAACTTATACTCAGATAAGCAACCATATATGTAATGGGACTATTTCGCCCGAGCTCAATTAACCAAATAGATTTAAACCAAAAAAACCAAAACAATAATAAAAACCCAAATAATTATAAAAGTCCAATAACAACAGTCCATTAAAATTTTTTTACAGCAGCCCAAAATTTAAACCCAAATCAGCAGGCCCAAGTGGCCCAAATTTTTTAAAACATTTCTAGAAACCAGTTTCTGGAACCTCCTAGCGCCGCACGAGCCTCCGAGCACCACACGCGCCGCAGCCTCCAGCTCCTCCACGTCACCCCACACGTGCGCCTCCACGACTTTTGCACTTGCAAAACAAAATAACAGAAAAGGCCAGCATAGAGAGAACAGAAAAGAAAGATTGTATTTTTATATTTATTTATTTATTTATTTTCATTTCATTCGGCTATAAAAACCAAAATAGAGATCTCTGTATTCCCCGCTAGATTTTATGCATACGAAATCAATACAAAAAAAGGTTGAGTTTCTTTTCCATTTTTTCTTTTTTTCCGAAACTGTGTAAACATATATAAAGATCTTTGTATTTTTTTTAGCTATTCATATATAAATACAATATAAAAGAAAAGGAAAAAATATACCTGTTTTTGACTTTCGGCCGCAGTGCACGGCGGCGCCAACGGCGACAGACGGAGGCGGACTGTGCCGGAATCTTCATCGGACCCTGGCCAGAAATCGCCAAGGGAAAGATGAGGAGAGAGCTTCTCCTGTTTTTTTTTTTTTAAAAAAAAAAAAGAAAAGGAAGAATGATTTTTTTTTAAATTTTTAGTATTTATAAGCATATAAAATGGAGCCATTTAGGGCTGGCTTCAATAGCCCCAAAATGACGTCGATTTACCCCTTCAGACCCGCGCGTTGACCCTACTCGGGGAAGGATCCGCGCGTTTTGTAATGGAAGGGCTAATTGCACCTTTAGCCCTTTCGCATTTTTATTGTTCTGCAATCAAGTCCTTTTTTTTCTAATTTGGCCCCATAATTTATTGCGATTTCAATTGGGTCCCTTGTAAAACGCAACGTTTTGGAGGGAAGGGATATTTTCCCCTTTAGTCCCTCCATGTTATCCGCGCGTTCGGATAGGTCCCTTTCTTTTTATTTTTTTTTAGATTTGTCCCAAATGTCTATTTTAAGTTTAATTTGATCCTTTTTTATTATTTTTGTTATTTTGTCATTATTTTAACATTATTATTATTGTTATTATTTTTAATATTATTATGAATATTAATTTTTACTATTATTATTATTGCTACTATTATTTTCACTATTGTTATTATCATTTTTATATATATTACTATTATTATTTTATCACTACTACTATTATCATTATTATTGTTATATTATTAAATTGATATTTATAATGTTTCATATTTTTATTATTATTGTTATTTGTTTACTAACGTATTTTCATTATAATTTATTATTATTATTATAATTGTATTTTTGTTACTATTATTATTTTATTATCTTTAAATTATTGTATATAGTATTTACCTATTTATTAATTTACTATTAGCTTTTATTTTTGTTATTATTTTCTTTTATTTTATTTGTTTACTTATTTTTTTTTTTTTACCTATTATTTTATGTAGATTGTTCACTCTAGCTTTTATTTTATTGTATTTTGCTTTTACCTTTACTATTGTTATTTATATTTTATTGTTATCATCATTATTTTGTCATACAAATTAGCATTGTAATTCACTTTACATTTTATTATAAAATCATATCACGTTTTATCCGATGCATCAAAAATTTTGTTTTGAAATAAGAAAATATTCTGTGTTCTAAGATTTGAAAGAATATTGTACCCTAACTTACTAGGTTTCGATTTTTTTATCGAGTCTAAAGAACTAATTATTTTAAATTAAAGCATAAGCTAAAATAAAAACTTATTCTTGGGAATTCAAAACTGTTGTGTCCTAACTCACTGGATGCGACATTTTATTATCTCGAGATAAGGATTTCCAAAAACAAAGGCAATATTCCGTATTCGGAAATTGTGAGAAATAGTGCCCTAACTTACTGGGTTTCGATTTCTCATTTAACCCAAATAACCAAATATCCTTCTTAAATTTAAATATACGAGTTTTAAATAGGAAAAGACAAGCTCAGTTTTGAGGATTCAAAATGTAGTATCCTAATTCACTGCGTATGATATTTTATTCTTACAAAATAAGCGGGTCTCGGCATCCGGTTTAATTTATTCAAGTTCTCTTTAACAAAAAGGATCGTATTTTAAAATTTTTTTAAATTTTCGACATTAAAACATTAATCAATCAATTTGGTACCAATTTTGGGCGTTACGAGGGTGCTAATCCTTCCTCGGACGTAACTGACTCTCGAATTTGTTTTCTCGAATTTCGTAGGCCAAAGTATCGTTTTAATAAATCAAAATGTTTTAACGATCAATCTCAAGGTGAACCGATCACACCTCAAAAAAAAAGGATTGGTGGCGACTCTATTTTCTTTTTTTAGTCGATCCCGTTTTCCAAACAATCGAAAAAAATGGTTTCGACAATATATATACAGGAAGAGAATCAAGAAAGTATAACAAAGATGAATAATTGTAGCTAACTAACATTAGCTAACTAACTAACAGTTTAATAGACCGAGTCAACTATATATTTACTGCTAACATGCAGAGACATTTATTTCTTTCTTTTCTCTATTTCTTTTTTCTTTTGTTTAAGATGTTGTCAAATCTTCTAATGCAAAATGTGATAAACCGTAATTATAACATATTTTAATCCCACATTTAGCTTACTTTTGGATGATTTATCCCTTGATTTATATAAAAAGGTGCTTTCAATCCTTTCTTTTTATGTCTTATACCCAGGGAAGCACCCGAGGATGAAAAGAACATAAAACGGGCCCAAAACGGAGTAAATAGGCCTTAGCACGAAATCAACACGGCCTGGCCCAAATCTAACACGACCGTGCCTCGCTGATAACCTAGAGCACGGCCTGACCCTCGACTTACACGGCCGTGCCTCAAGTTAGAAATCCGAACACGGCTTGAAATCGATCCATACAGGCGTGTGCCATGGCCGTGCCCCTGTCGCTGGAAAGAGCAATTTCACTCGGAAAAGGATACTTAGGGAGAACGAATTGCATTCCAAAGAGCCTATATATATCCCCTAAGTGCCACCTTTGAGAGGGCGTCGAGCTAGGCTAAGGAGCCAAGCCGGAAAGGTCAGAATTGTGGGAATCACTCGAAGTTAGCCAGTTGATCCATCTCAAGAATTAGCCAGTTGATCCATCTCAAGAAGCTGGAGTTCTACTCAAGACGGCGGATTTCTCCTTCAATTCCTTCAGGGATTTTTAGGGATTTCTTATGTTTTGTTTTATCTTTTCTCTTGAGATGTTTTCTTATTTTTGTTATGAACTAAACCCTTCGGATACCTAAAGGGGATGAAACCTATGATGGATCTTGTTATTATTTTCTGAGTTACATGATAAATACTTAGTTTGTTCTTAATTATGCATGCTTAATCCAAATCTAATGTGCTTAGGTGGAGGAGGAATAGACCCTGCTTAAGAGTAGATCTAGCGTAACTAAGCGGAGTTGATCGCACGCCTAGAGATAGGGTAATGAGATTTTGCCAGATTAGGGTGAAACCTAATATGGGAATCCATAGATCGATTTACTGCTATTCTAGGGGGTTATTATAAAAGAACGAGAGTTCCACTAATTAACCTAGGGTTAGACATTATTCGCCTCGAGAGAGGGTTTAATATACGTTAGGGAGTCTCACGGATCAAGTTAAGTAAATAAATCATATGATTCAGGGTTAGATAACAAGTGAAGTCTAGGTGGATTCTTCCTAAGGGTATCGTCGTGATCAATTGAGTTTTTCTTCAAGTTATTTCCCAATTCGTTCTTTTTGTCTTAGCGTCCTTAGCTTAGTCGTCGTTAATTTAGATTAAAACAACTTCACCTTATTTTTAAGGCTAAATAATAAAAAGAAAGTTAGTATTAGTACTTTTAGTTCCTTTGGGTTCGACAATTCGGTCTTGCCTAAGCTATACTACTGTTCGATAGGTACACTTGCCTTTAATCATTGTCAGAGTTAGTTTCCAGGTTCGATCATTCTTTTATAAATTTTAAAGCTCTAATTTCAGCGATCAAAATGAGATGACAACTCAAGCACCCCACCACATTACACAATTCAATACATCTTTAAACAACCATTTTTCTCTACTTATGACACCATGATTAGAGTAATTTATTGACTTGAAATATCACTCGACCTTTTGACGCGAAGTGAAATGACAATCAAAGCACCCCATCCCGGTCACTTAATCTGTCACAATTCCCAAGTTCTTACTCATAATTTAAGCTGTCAGTGAAGTATTCTTTTTTCCTTCTTTTTTCTCTTCTTTTTTTTTTATTTGTCTTTTTTTCAAATGAGCAATTTGTTTAAGCGAGTACAGAAAATGTCAAATTCCATGAGACATGTTTTAGCATACAATTCAGCTTCAAATTTAACAAATTCCAATAGGGTATTGCAAGAGTGCGGAAGATTTAGGCAAGATTGCAAGCCTCACAGTTCTCTCTTAGATTGAAAAGAATGAGGTAACCTTTAGATGAATAACAACTGAAAAATAAACTCTCTGTGTATTGAAATTACTTTCCTTTCTTTGTACAATACTAGTTGTTTATATAGACTTCTAGATAGAAACTTATCTAACTGATTGAACTACTCACTAGTAGACTGTTAGTTGTTACAACAGCTCTTAACAGATTATCCTTAACATTCATCCATCTTCCCGACAGGAAAGACCCGGAGAGAATTGCAAAACATAGTGAAAGAGGTTACTGAAAGTGGCTTGGTGAAAATATCAGCTACTTGATCACACGCGGGAACTTCTCCTATGAGAACAGACCCATCAACAACTTTTTCGCGCACAAAAAACAAATCTAACTCAACGTGCTTAAACTTTGAGTGTAAAATAGGATTCGTCGCAACTACAAAGGCAATAAAATTATCACACCACACTGTAGGTGTATCAATGGGATTGAATTTGTAATTCTTGAAACAACGGCAATAACCACGTGACCTCACCGGTAACCGCAGCAAGGCTCCTATACTCTGCTTCAGCCGTGGAACGAGAAACCACTTGCTGCTTCTTCGAGCACCAACAGATGGGAGTTTGACCAAAGTAAACACAATAGCAGGAGGTGGACCGCCTATCGTCAAAATCCAACCCCCAGTTGGCGTCAGCGTAACCAACCAAAGAAAGTCAAGCAGACAGACGGAAAATAAGCCCAAGATCTAGAATACCACACGAATACTGCATAATGCGTTTCAGTGCGACCATGTGAGCAGTAGTAGGGTTATGCATGAATTGAAAAACTTGATTTACGACATCCACAATATCGGGCCGAGTAAGAGCAACATATTGTAGTGCTCCAGTAAGACTCCTATACTCCGTTGGGTCCTTTAAGCACTCACCATCATTTTTTGACAAAATAGAGGAACTAGCCATCGGCGTATGAACACTTTTTGCATTGGTCAATAAACATCGATCTAGAATGTCACGGATATATTTCTTTTGACAGAGATATAGAGAACTAGAAACCCGAGTTACTTCTATCCAGAGGAAGTAGTGAATGTCACCCATATCCTTTAGTGAAAATTCATCATTTAACAACCGGACAAACCAATCTATAGCGGTGGTTAGGCTTCCAGTAACAATAATATGATCAACATATACAAGCACATAGAGAGTAGATCCAGACTAGATTCGAACAAACAACGAGGCATCAGATTTTGACCCAACAAACCCGATAAAGATGAGAAATTGCTTAAGCTTCTCAAACCGCGCATGTGGAGCTTGACGAAAGCCATACAAAGCTTTCTTTAGGCGGCATACAAATGGTGTACCATCAGAATAACACTTGACTTACCCTAGAGGTTGTTGCATAAATACTTTAGTGTTTAAATCACCCATTTAAGAAGGCGTTATTTACATCAACTTGGAGAAGTTGCCACTCTCTTGAAACGGCAATGGACAGAATGACCCGAATAGTAGCAGGTTTTACCATTGGACTAAATGTTTCCTTGAAATCACATCCAGGAACTTGAGAACAACCTTTTGCAACCAACCGAGCCTTACGTCGTTCAATTGTACCATCCAGATTCCTCTTAATTTTGAAAATCCATTTACACCTAATAATTTTACGATTTGATGTTAGTGGAACAAGATCCCAAGTAGAATTTTGAATATGGGCTTTATACTCAGCTTGAGCCGCAGCACGTCATTCTAGCAAAAGAGTTACCATTGGGTTTGAATACACTGGCTTCCTCAATTGTGGAAGGTTCCATAGTTTCAACAATCATAGCTTTGGGTTTGAATACACCGGCTGTTGAACGAGTTACCATTGGATGAACATTAGTTACTAGTAGCGACGGTGCCTGAGTATCAGGAGAGGGCACAACACTAGAAGAAGGACCCGAACTACCGGTCTCATCATGCAAAAGAGAGCTATTTCGCTCTCGATCAGATGCAACCTCAGGTTGAGCTTCGTCCAATGAAAACCTTGGTAGGCATTCAGCTTGTTGAGAACATGCCATAGGAGTTTGAGCAACGGAGGGTGCCACATGACGAGAACAGTTAGTTTGAACAAGTGGAACATAGGTTTGAACCGGTAGATGATGCTCAGGTACAGCTCCCTTGCCAGTGGGTTCGGAGTGTAGAAATTTGTCTTCATCAAAAATGACATGTCATGAGATAACAACCTTACCAGTAGGTAGGATACACTGATATCCCTTGTGTTGAGTACTATACCCCAAAAAGACGGATAGTTGAGATAAAAAAATCCAACTTATTTGTCTGAAAAGGGCGTAGATAGGGAAAACAACAACACTCAAAAACCCTTAGGTGATCATAGATGGGTTCGTTTCCATAAAGAGCCTTAAACGGAGTTTGTCCCTTGAGAACCGAAGTAGGAAGTCGATTGATGAGATGAACAACACAGAAAAATGCATATCCCCAGTACTCCATAGACAGGCCAGCTTAAGCTAGAAGAGTGATACCCATGTCAATAATGTGACGATGTTTGTGCTCAGCCATTCCATTTTGTTCAGAAGTATGCGGACAGGACAATCGATGAATAATACCTTGAGAAGCTAGAACAGATGTGAAAGCTCGATACTCTCCGCCCTAATCACTCTGAAACTATTTTATACTATTTCCAAACAGAGTTTTAACCAGTTATTGAAATTGAACAAAACATTGCACTGCCTGAGACTTTTGACGAAATAGATAAATCCACATGAAACGGGTGCAAACATCAACAAATTCTATATAATACCAATTAGTCCCACGAGCTACAGATACAGGGCCCTAGAGATCAGAAAGAACCAAGTCAAAAAGATTACTATATTCAGCAGTAGACAGTGGAAATGGCAACTTATGCGACTTTTCTTTTTGACACACCGTACATATACCCTCAAGGAAACTCGCTTTCGATACAATATTACATTTATTTAAAACACTTTTAACAACAGTAGCAGATGGGTGGCGAAGAAGTTTATGCTACAAAGAAAACACATCACCTTTATGAGACTTATTTTGAAGAACAGTAGATACAGGAACTGGGACTCGAGCAGACTGTTGAGATAAATCTGGCAGAGAAAACTGGTATAAACCGTCATGAATGTGGCCCTTCAGCAGTGTCTCCTGGGTCATGATGTCCTTAATAACACAATATGTCAGGTGAAACTCAAAATACACATTATTATTAGTGGCAAACTGAGATACAGACAACAAATTTTTTCAGATTTTTGGCACACATAAAACATCAGATAACCGAAGTAACTTAGAACGCATATGTAAAACACCATTACCAATAGACGAGATTGGAGCCAGAGTCCCCTCACTCATTAAGAGAGAAGACGTACCTAAATACGGTGTAACGTCATTTAGGGCTGACGTATCACGGCAGATATGATTGCTAGCACCAGAGTCAAGGTACCATGACGCAATGCCAACAAGCATGAGTATATAAGAATCTGTACCTCCATCATTAGATCCAAGTTGAGCAGTGTTGATATGCGATCCGAAAGAATCTGAATAACCAGAGGCATGCAAATCACCAACCCGAGGAAGGCCAATACACGAGTCTAAACCAGAGTACACATGAGCACGCGGTTTGGTTTTCCAAGGAACATGAGGGTTGGAAGCACCGCACCCTTCACCATTAAATGGTCTGATCAGTTGACCATGGCCCAATAGAGACCTGACTTGGACAAAATTGTTAATGGGCTGAACAATATTTAAATTTCCTTGCCCAAACATAGCATTAGGCTCATTAAAAACCACTCTTTTTAGCCCATCAGGACCACGTGCGTGAGCCCACCATGATGGCTATATGCGTGATACCCATTTTGAAACCCAAATTCTTGATTTTGGGTGCCAGCTGTGACGTACAAAGGAGCTTGCTGATGTTGACCATTGTGAACATAATGTTGATCGAATTGGTGAGCATTGTGATTTTGACCATTGTAAGCATAATTTTGACCAAATTGGTGAGGGCCAGCTGTGAAGTAATTTCGGTCACTATAATTTTGACCTGGCAAAGCCCAATTTTGACTGAAATTATGTTGATTAGAAGGGTGAGTAAACCTCATTCGTCAAGAGGGATATTTGATTGCTGAAATCAGAGCTTTAAAATTTATAAAGAATGTGATCGAACTTGGAAACTAACTCTGACAATGATTAAAGGCAAGTGTACCTATCGAACAGTAGTATACTTAGGCAAGACCGGATTGTCAAACCCAAAGGAACTAAAAGTACTAATACTAACTTTCTTTTTATTATTTAGCCTAAAATAAAATAGAGTTGCTTTAATCTAAATTAAAGACTACTAAGCTAAGGACACAAAGACAAAAAAAACGAATTGGAAAATAACTTGAAGAAAAAAACTTAGTTGATCACGACAATACCCTCAGGAAGAATCCACCTAGACTTCACTTGTTATCGAACCCTGAACCGTACGATTTATTTACTTAGTTTGATCCGTAGGACTCCGTAACGTATATTAAGCCCTCTCTCGAGGTGAATAACGTCTAACCCTAGGTTAATTAGTGGAACTCTCGTTCTCTTATAATAACCCCCTAGAATACCAGTAAATCGATCTATGGATTCCCATATTAGGTTTCACCCTAATTCGACAAAATCTCGTCACCCTATCTCTAGGCGTGCGATCAACTCCGCTTAATTACGCTAGATCTACTCTTAAGCAGGGTCTATTCCTTCTCCACCTAAGCACATCAGATTTGGATTAAGCATGCATAATTAAGAACAAACTAAGTATTTATCATGTAACTCAGAAAATAATAACAAGATCCATCATAGGTTTCATCCCCTTCAAGTATCCGAAGGGTTTAATTCATAACAAAATAAGAAAACATCTCAAGAGAAAAGATAAAACAAAACATAAGAAATCCCTAAAAATCCCTGAAAGAATTGAAGGAGAAATCCGCCGTCTTGAGTAGAACTCCGGCTTCTTGAGATGGATCAACTGGCTTCTTTCGAGTGATTCCAACAATTCTGACCTTTTCGACTTGGCTCTTTGGCCTAGCTAACCGCCCCGACTGTAACACCCCTATCCCGAGTCCGTCGCCAGATTAAGGTTAGGAGCGTTACCGGACAGATCGAAAACATTCACAGACAAAATCATACATTCAATCATCATTCTCAGACATAATGTCCCTTAATCGGGTCCTCGAGACCTTAATTATACTTATAAGTCGAGTCGGGACTAAACCGAAACACATATAAAATTCCATGAAACTTTGAAACTTTTCTAAAATACAGGGGAGACATGCCCGTGGGAGGAGACCGTGTGCCCTCCACGGCTTCTAGACACCCCCGTGTATCTATCCTTGTTTATATTAACTATACCAACACGGTCATTAGGCACGACCGTTTGCCATGGCCGTGTACTTTTAGGTCATATACTAACTTCCCCACCACGGCCACCAAGCACGCCCGTGTCGAGGCCGTGTACTTTTATGTTAGCTACTGACTTGCACACCACGGCCAGATGACACGCCCGTGTCGAGGCCATGTGATGATAAACTGCATCCTACAATTCACCCACAGTCATTAGGCATGCCCGTGTGCCACAACCGTGTAACATTATAAGCCATTTACAAGGCCAAAATGCCACCAACAAAGGGTCATACCTACAGGCCATATTCAACAAGATATTTCATGAACATAAAACCATCAAAAGCATACCAAAATAACCATTCAAACCTTACATTCAAAACTAATCCCAACTATGGCAATCTCAAGGATTAAAACTCATATCATTACAAGACTAATTCATGCATTTGCTCATTCAAACTTGGCCATTCCACATTCTTTCATCCTACCAAAAGATACATTCTATAACACATTCATTTAAGCTAAGTTTCAACTCTTAAATAGCCAAATCACATGGCTAAGATCACATAACTATTTATACCAAAATACTAGTCTATACATGCCATATCTAGTTTTATATAATATCAAAATGTACCAAAATAAGTTCTATAGTGTGATGACGATCCAAGACGGTCCCGAGCCTTCAGTAGCTTTGACGACCTATAAAACAGATTAAACACACACAGAGTAAGCTTTTCAAAAGCTTAGTAAGTCAATATACAAACAAACTTAGCATAAAATGCATATATTTGCTTTGTTTCATACACTTTTGACCACATTAGCCATATTCACAATTCAAAGATCATATAAACACATATCTCATTTCACCAAAACTTTATACAACATATCATCAATTCCATATTCATAGCATCATAGTAAGATCATATTGATGCTTACCTTGTATACACAATTAGTGTATAATCAACATACCTGAATTGGATTTACAATCACATATTTGTTCATAGCTCGGATTTGCAATTTGTATCATAAACTTGCCCGTTGAACCGTAATAAATCTAATAGGATACTCAAAAAGCTCAGAATAATTATACAATGCCAACGTCCCAGACGAGGTCTTACATGCATTCGGATATCGATGCCACTGTCCCAGATAGGGTCTTATACGAATCAAAATGATGTCGATGTCCCAGACATGGTCTTATACGTAAGTGTCATAATGATGCCAACGTCCCAGACGTGGTCTTATACGTAAAGTTTATATTGATGCCAACATCCCAGACGTGGTCTTACACATAATCAGATATCGATGCCACTGTCTAGGACAGGGTCTTACACGAATCTCAAATCAATGCCAACGTCCCAGACGTGGTCTTACATGATAAAATAGAACAGATACCTATGTCAAGTTTCGTACGAGGCTTCTCAGACCTAGTCAATATACCGAACTTATCTCAGAATTCAATTACAGAATTTCTCATAAGCATTCATTATCATCATTAAACATATGAACAATTACAAATGCATACATATTCATTTATTTGTATAGTGACTTACCTCGGATTTGGTTTTATCAGAAATAGAAACGGCTACTCGTTTACTTTCGCTTTCCCGCGATCTAAATCCGTTTTCTTCGGTTCTTGATCTAAACATATTCAGAATTAACCCTTTTATTCACTATTTCATTCAATTCAATCCATACACATATATTTTAGGCTATTTACAAATTAACCCTCATATTTGCACACATTATCAATTTAGTCCAATTTTCTCAAAACATCAAATTCACAAAATCCACTTATACACAAGCTTGGCCGAATATATACACATCACATACAAGCCCATATTTTTCATCAAATTCACAATTTAGTCCCTCAAATTATCATTTTCTCAATTTAGCCCTATTTAGCTAAATTCATCAAAACTTCAAGAACAAAACATGTTCATCTACCACCAATCTATCATTTAACACCTTAAAGCATCACAAAGCTCAACATATCATCAATGGCCTAACTTACAAACATCACCAATACACAAGATTGAAACATAGGTTTGATAGTAGACGAAGCAACGATTACAAAAAACGTAGAAATTATCGAAAATCGATCAAAAACAAACCTTAAATTTAAGCTTGCAATTGCCGAATGCCTAGCCAAAGTTTCCTTCTTTTTCTTTCTTTGATATTCGGCCAAAAGCATAGAAATAAAAGATGAACACTCATCTTTTTGGTTTCATTAATCTAATGTTAATGTTTCATTTACCAAAATAGCCTTTATTCATATAATTAAAAACCATTATACAATATAGGCATTTTTGTCCTTTGATCATCCACTAACTAATTAGTGGTTCAATTACCACATAAGGCCATAACTTTAAAAAGCCACAAAACTTTAGTACTTTAGCAATTAGCAAGCAAATTTTACACTCAATGCATTTTAATCCTTTTGTCAAATTAAACACACAGACATACAAATTAGTTCACAGAAATTTAACACATGCTTAATCACATATCAACGACACAAAATATAATATTAAAATATTATACAGACTCGAATTTGTGGTCCTGAAACCACTGTTCTGACTAGGGTATAAACCGGATCATTACAAATCGAGCAGGGCTTCCTGCTAACTCCCTTTCAAGTTGCCCCCTTGGGTGTTTATATAGACTTTGTGATGCCTTACTTGGCCCCTAAGTATCCTAATTTAAGTAGAATTCCTACTAGGGTGTTTGAATAGGCTTTGGAATGTATTCCTTTGCCTCCAAGTATCCTTTCCTGAATGAAATTGCTCTTTCCAGCGACAGGGACACGGCCATGGCACACACCCGTGTAAATCATGGCCAGGCCGTGTTCGGACTTCTTTAATGAGGCACGACCGTGTAAATTGAGGTCGGGTCGTATTCTAGTTGATTGACGTGGCACGACTGTGTGGGCTTAAGTCCAGGCCGTGTCGGTTTCGTGATATGGCCCATTTACTCCATTTTGGGCCCATTTTTCTTTCTTTTTATCCTCGGGTGCTTTCCTGGGTATAAAACATGAAAATAAAGGATTAAGAGCACCTTTTTATATAAATCGAGGCTTAATTCATCCAAAAGCATACTAAATGTGGGCTTAAAATATGTTACTTTTACGGTTTATCAATATTCTTCTCCCTCAAGATTTGATGCATTCGGCGCATAAGCCGACGAAGCAAGAGAACCACCCGACGCCGGAGCAGGCCACTCTCCACCTCGCGACGCCCGATTCAACACCATCACATCGTCAAACTCACGGTTGAATCTATGGTAGCATCGCTAAGCACGGTGGCTGAATCGACTACAGATTTGGCATTGTATGTGTGGCCGGAAATCTCTCCCACGACCGCCAGACGGGGGGCGACCACCACGGATAAAGCCTTCGGATGTGTGAGACAAAACTTCCTCCACCAAATTGGCATGCATCGCCACTTCTTGGACAGCTCAGAGCCGGCAGTTCTCGAACTCCACCAAGGCATCGACAAGTCGCTGAAATGGCACTGGCTCGGAAGAAACGGCCACCGAAGAAATGACCACATCAAACTCAGAAGGTAAGCCAGCAAGCATGATCTTCATTTTCTCTACTTCTGGTATTCGAATGCCTGAAGCTTCAAGGATAGCACAAAGGTTCTTTATACGAGCAACAAAGGCTTTGATTGAAAGCGTACCTTTCTTGAGAGAAAGAAGCTCATGGCGGGTCCGTGATTGCTTAGCACCAGTGTCGGCCGCGAACAAGCTAGAGGCCGTAGTCCACACGTCGCAAGCCGTCCTAGCATCCGTAAAGGAGGACAAGAGCAAGCCACTGATCGTGGACAGTAACCACGATGCAAGAAATTGATAAGAAATTGATCTTGTTGTGTAAAGACCATCGCGGACAGATTAGGAGCAAGTGATCCATCCGGTGACTGGACGAACCTTGCCGGTGGGGGTAAAGTCCCGTCTAGAAACCCGATCAAGTCATAACCACGAAGAATAATACGTACCTGTTGTTGCCACTGAATGAACGTCCCTTTCTCGAGCTTCACAACATCATGCAGAGGAAATGAGTTTATAACTTTCTCGCCATTGAACACAGCACAGCCACCGTCAACAGAGGCAGAATCAGCAGAGTTCGTGGTAGCCATTCACCTAAGATCACAAGGCGACTGATACCATGAAAGGATTGAGGTAATCTTTAGATGAATAACAACTGAAAAAAAAACTCTCTATGTATTGAAATTACTTGTCTTTCTTTATACAATGCTAGTTGTTTATATAGACTTCTAGATAACAACTTATCTAACTGATTGAACTACTCACTAGTAGACTGTTAGTTGTTACAACAGCTCCTAACAGATTATCCTTAACACGGATTGATTAGTGTCGCCAAGCCAGAATAGAGTTTTAGTTACTCAAGAAAAAGAGAAAAATTGACAGAACGGTGGTGGTGAATTCCACAACCTGCTTTGCGCAAAAAAAAAAAAAAAAAAAAAAAGAAAATTGATTAGAGCAAGCAGCTAATTAGATCATGTTTCTGAATTCTAAAAAATTTCTACATTCGCTGTTAATTTCTGAAGGAGATTTAGAAAAAAAAGATTTCATATCAAACAAACATTTGTTTGCAGAGGATAAATAATTTATAAAATCAGCACATCAATCACATGTAATATATAATATCAAATAAATTAAATTCAACGGACGATATTCACACGAAAACAGAAACACTAGGGAGGAAACTTCCAATCTAAAATAATTAGACCAAGTTTCTGTTGAGTGATCAAGGTTTGTGTTCTTTGTAATATTCCCACGGGGAAATCAATCATGTATTATATAAAATGTTTGGGACAATAAATTATTTTCATGTCTGCAGGTTTTATCACTATAAATCTTTCTGTTTTCTTAATAAAATTGAAGAAACAATTCTATAGCTTTCATCTACATTTCGCCCCAGAAATTATAGTAAAACAGAGACAATGAAAGGAACATTGATGTTGAGTTGGATTCTGATCATCTGCCTCTCCCAAGTAGCAGTGCGGAGCCAATACTACTCAGATACACAACCATATCATCCCAGGCCACCTAAGGTTACCAATCTTCACTTCTTTGTGCACGAACATACGGGTGTTACAGTAGTCGTGGTAGCCCAAGCTAACATCACAAGCAATAATTCATCAGTGACATTTGCCACTCTAGTTTCCGTTAATGATCCCCTCAGGACTGGTCCTGAGCCTGACTCAGAGGTGATTGGAAATGTTCAGGGTATTTCGCTCTTGGCTGGATCAAATGCATCGAGCACGCAGTACATAGAATTTGGATTTAATACCGGTAAGTTTAATGGCAGCTCTCTAAGCATATTTTCAAGGGGAGAACCTGGGCTTGCGGTGGTTGGAGGAAGAGGACGATTCATGATGGCGAAAGGGATTGCACTATTTAACCCTATCCTTATAAATGCCACCAATGTCATTATTGAATTTAACGTTACTGTAATTCATTACTAAGATGTTATTTACAGACGCAATCCTTTTGAATTGTGCTCCACTTGATTAGAATAAATGTATGATCAGAAATATATGATCTGATTAAAATTTATAATTCTCATGTTTCATCATTGTACTTTATCATTATAAGAGAAATAAAGGTTAAATTCTTAGCTACTAAAAATGACACATAAATATATCTATTCAGTATTTATCTTCATCTCTGATAGAAGTTGATTTATGCAAAAATTGTGAAAGTTTGTTGACAACGAACAATTATTGTGTTGTGATGAATAAATCTTGAGACTTTAGAATTGTTGGTAATGCAAAAAATATTTTCAGAATATTTTCGGTTGAAGCCTCTGCAGGGTGAAGCCAAAAAAATTTTTTAGGGGGTCAAAATGAAAATTTAATTTTTAATAGTATATATCTTTATAATTTTCAAAAGATTAAATTAAATTTTCTTAATTTTAGGGAGGCAAAAGTAAAATTTTAGCTTTAATAATTTAAAATTTTAAAATTTTCTAAAGGGTCAAAACAATAATTTTCTATTTTAGGGGGGCCAGAGCCCCTACCAGCCCTTGGATTTGCTTCTGGGCCTATGCTATTTTTGGAAATTAACATTGCTATTTTATCATTCTGTGCCTATAGAAAACAATATAAAAGTTGGTCATTCTTCTCATTTTACACAACACAATAAACAACAATTCTCCTTTTTCTCTCGTTTGTTTCTTTTAGCAATTTTTCCGGTCAAATTTTTCAACTAAATTTTTGCTTTTTCTTCCAATGCCTTTTGAGAAGAGCGATACCAGTTGTGTTTCACCTTCTTTATTCGGCTGTACGAATATTGAAATTCTGCGTTAACATTGGGGGACAATGTTCACTACATAATTACATTGGTCAGAACGAATTTTCTTTTAAGACAGTGGTTTTTTCATGACACAATGATTATTTTATTTGTTTACATTTAGTTTATTTTCCCTATCAATGCTAACGATTTTATTTTATAGTAGTATATTTCCAACAAGAATAACTTCAGTTCCCAATAAATTATTCAAATAACCAAGATCTTTGCTCAAAAATCTCTTGGCCAAAGTTCAAACAAAGTTAGAGAAAGTTTTATTATTTTTATTGATACCAAATTTCATCCTCAAATCCAGATCCGACAATTTTTAAGCTTTCAATAGATCTATAAATTAAGGTATAATACCAAATTTAACCTTGAGCGTGATGGCCAGCCAAAGTTGTTCAAACGGCCATCCGGTAGCGCGATTGTGGCACAAACTTGTTAGAAGGCCTCCAGAGATTGTCGGCATCCAAGTTGCCATATGACCCAAATTTGTGTCAGTTTTCAAGCTACGCCGAGAAGAGGTTAAATGACCCTTGCTCCCGATGTACCCTAACTACTATGGGTTGTCTCCAAGGGCCATTTTCGAGCACGATGGCTGGCCAAAATTTTTAGACGGGCCATCCATGTTAATTACATACTTTAAAAATAATTAAAGGTGTTGTGGCTACTTTTCAATATTTCAAAATTATATTAATTATACATGACATCTGATTTTAAAATAAATATCTCTCGAGACAGTAATTACATATAGCACATTTTCACCCACATTGTGGGTGCCAAAGTATATATTGAATTTTTTTTTTTCGGTAGTGGGAGTTTACTTGGTAAATAAAATACTAAAACTTATACCTAAATTTATCGATACAATTAGTTATTTATACTTATATTGTCTAAGTAATTACATTTCACCATATTTGACAGGAAAGAAGTGGAAGAACCAAAGAATTAGTAAATATTAGGAATAGCTACTGCTCCACATGATCAAGGACACTACTAGAATGAAGTTATTTGGTCTAAAGGGAATTGCAGTACATACAATTGACAGAAAAGTTTATGAAGGTTGAGGAACTCTAGAATTAATCTTCATAAATCGAGAGAATATAATGTCGATTGATTGTATTCTTCTATTCTTGTTGCTTAGTTCTTATACATAGAATACTATTGTTTGATATAGCAAATTATTTTCCTTTCTGAACCAAATTTACGAATGGAGGATTTGAACTTAAAACCTCAATGTTGAAAGAAGATATTAAAAAAATATTGTTGAAATATTTGGAGTTGTTAAGATGTGTTTGAGGAAGTGCCTACTTCATTCACTACTAGAGAATCAAGTCAGACCGGATCAAATATTCTATCTAACCCCTTACATTGAGGTATTATTATATGGATTTTAGCTTATTTTGTTATTGTTTAATAGGTATTTTGACAGATCTTCATAATGATAGCATGTCTCGAAATCTTTATATAATTGAGAGACTTGTATAGGTTGATGTGTCAATTTTTTATAGCATTTAATATGTTCAAGTGAGGAACATTATTTGTTATAGTGCATTTGATTGTAAAAACATTGTATTGTGGTTTTACATGCTATGTTCTCAAGGGGAGAATTTAGTGGTGAGAAAATTGTCTCTTGGGTGTGTTGGGATCTAGTGCCCTTAGTGTAGTATTATCGTCTACGTAGTTGTAATTTTCGAACAAACTGGTTTAATAGAATATTCATTAGTTTCATTAACATCTTCATATATTATCTTTAATGATTTTTACATGCAAAGCAAAATAAAGAAAATATTAACTCACTTATTATCCAACGCTTAACTAATACTAAGCGATATTACGTAGTTAACTCATAATACAAAAATGCAACTTATATTAGTAGATAATTTAAACACATATTTAGTCTTATCTTTAATATCGGAGTGGGTAACTCCTAAAAGATAGGAACATAAATGTAACTAATTGGACTGAAAATACATCATATAAGGCTCAAGTTGAATAGATCTTAATCCTTTTAAATCAAATATAATTTTCCATTGTGTTCGGCTTTTGGTTGAGTCGACCCAATCCAATTTAGACACAATTTTATTAACTAATCAACTTCCAATATATACATAGATAATTAAAAACGTCAAGGTGATGGAAAAAAATTGTTCTAACACCGACTACTCTATAACTACCCACCTCAAACTTCATATCCTTAATTAAATTACCAATATCTAAAAAAAAAAAAAAAAAATTAAACTGCATACCATAATTTATCTCCTTAGAAAAAAAAACTATTAAGTCTGTTATTTTTAATATATTTATTTTTCGATATATTAATTATATACAACATTTTTCTCAACCACATTGCATGTGTTGCGAATTTTAGTATTTATTGAAAAAAATTTCCAGGTCGTGGGAATTTACTTGGAAAATAAAACACTAAAACTTATAAAATATTAATTACTTTGTAGACCTAAATTTCTTATTTTTGTAAACTGATACTACTGAGGCAAGATGAGTTGATGGTTACTAGATGACACTCGATAATGCCACTGTAGACTTCTTTTAAGGTGGTTAAATACTTATCTTATTTAGTTTGACAATTTAATAAAAAAAATATTTGGACCTGTTTAATGTGATGTGTTATTGAAGATATTATGGTCTATCTATGAAAACTAGCCTTTGGCTTTTGAGGATTTGATTGGATATTAGTGAATCAATTCAACCCATGGAATGTAAAGATTCGAACAAGACTGCATTGCTATTCTGGAAATCATATCTTCGACTGATTCTGCTTTGAAAGTTGTAATTGTACGTAATAGCTAGTTTCAATGATTTAAATTGTGTTCACTTAGATTCCATGTTAGCAAGCCAAAACTGAATATATAGGCTTGTCTAGGTTTTGTATGAGAGCTTCTTAAGTGTTCTAATCTTCAAGTACAAAGGTGAGATATCTACACTTGAGGAGTGATAGAGTGTAGTTAAAGATAGTAAAATTACTCACTGAATTAGACTCTACATACGTAAGGAAATCGAACTACATAAAAAAACTTTAATGTTTCTTTATAATTTTGTTTGCACAGTATTGACATTTAGAAGTGCGAAGCCGTAGTGGCCAATATAATCTAGCACTACCATTTTAATTTTGTATTTTAGCAAGTAAACAATTTGAAGTAGCAACAGATACAGCTAGTGATTTATACTTATATTGTGTTGGAAAATTACATTTCACCAAATTTGACAGGAAAGAAGGATAAATGAAATAGGAAAAGATTAGGAGTAGTTCGATATGACCAAGGACACTTTCGGACTGAAGTTATTATCATGACTCAATGCTCAATCCACTTAATTTTATTTCGTCCCCCCACGTATACCTAACAGTTCTCACGGAACGCTATAACGCAGACAGAACGTAAGCTTGCGATGATCGGAGGAAGAGCAAAATTTAGGATGTCGAAAGGGTTGGCACAGCCTCAAAGTCACTTTGGTAGATTATAAAATATTAATTATTTTGTAGAACTGAATTTCTTATTTTGTAAACCGATACAATTAGTTATTTATACTTATAGTGTGTAGGTAATTTACATTTCACCAAACTTGACAGGAAAGAAGTGGAAGGACCAAAGAAATAGGAGTAGCTGCTGCTCCATATGACCAAGAACACTATGAAAATGAAGTTATTTGAAGGTTGGGGAGTTCTAGAACTAATGGAATATAATATTGATCGATTGTATTCTTGTATTCTTGTTGTTTAGTTCTTATACACAGAACATTGTTGGAATATAATAATTTAGTACGTAGATATAAAGAAAAAGAAAAAGAAGACTTCATATCAAACAAACTTTTCTTAGCAGAAGATAGAATAATTTATAAAACCAACACATCGATCACATGTAATATATGATATTGAATAAATTAAAACCAATGGAAAATATTGAGACAAAAATAAAACCTCAGGGCAGGAAACTTCCAAACATTATATTTATAGATAGAATGGTGTTTACAACCTTCACCATTCTAATTATTAAGTGAAGATATTCGAATTTATACGTATATAAAAAAGGTATATTCCTAATCAAAAATCAAGCAGCTAATTAGACCAAGTTACAGTTGCGTGGTCAAGATTTTCTTTTCTTTTTAATATTACTAGGGAAAAATCAACCAGGTATTATATCAAATGTTTTGGGCAATAAATTATTTCCAAAGTCCGCAGGATTTCTCAGTATAAATGTCTGTGTTTTGTTCATAAAAACGAAGCAACAATTCCACTAGTTATCATCAACATTTCGCCTTCACCCCAGAAATTGTAGTAAAGCAGAGACAATGAGAGGAACATCGGTGTTGAGTTGGATTCTGATCATCTGCGTCTGCCAAGTAGCAGTGCGGAGCCAATACTACTCGGACACCCTACCATATCAACCCAGGCCAGTTGTGGTCACCAATCTTCACTTCTATATGCACGAATTGACGGGCACTACAGCAGTCGTGCTAGTCCAAGCTAACGTCACAAGCCCCGAAGATAATTCATCAGTGCCATTTGCCACCCTAGTGGCCGTTAATGATCCCCTCAGGACTGGCCCTGAGCCTGACTCTGACGTGATTGGAAATGTTCAGGGTATTTCCCTCCTAGCCGGATCAAATGCATCGAGCACGCAGTACATAGAATTTGGATTCAATACCGGTAAGTTTAACGGCAGCTCTCTAAGCGTATTTTCAAGGGGAGACCCTGGGCTTGCGGTGGTCGGAGGAAGAGGACAATTCGCGATGGCAACAGGGACTGCACTATTTAACCCTATCCTTATAAATGCCACCAATGTCATTATTGAGTTTAATTTTACTGTAATTCATTACTAAGATGTTATTTACAGAGTCAATCCTCTCGGATAGTATGAAAGTCATATGATTATGCTTCACCTGTCAGAATAAATGTATGAGAAATATATAGGTTTGTAGTATTAAAAATTAAAATTCTCATACTTGGTCATTGTCCTTTATCATTATACGAGAAATAAATATTAAATTCCTAGCTACAAAAATATATCTAATCACTACTTATCTTCATCTCTAATAGAGGTTGGTTTATGCACAAATTTGGAAAGTTTGTTGACAACGAAACAATTATTGTTTAGTATCAAAGTCAAATATTACAACGAAGCAACAAATTTTTTGGCCTCTTAATTTGGCGTTGACTGCAGCAAAGCCACCATGAAAACTTAAAAGAAACTAAAGTGGACATTGGTGTTTACTTTGCTCAATATATCATAACAAATATACTCTTGTGTTAGAGATGAATAAATCTTGAGATTCCCATGAAATGATTCAAATCACTGGAAAATCTCTCTGCCAAAGTTTGGATAAAGTCAGAAAAGAAGCTTTATTATTATTTTGAGTCAATAAATCTGGATTCAGCAATACTTTGGCCTCTAATAGATCCATAAATCAAAGTATGTCAAGTTTGTTCTCAAAGTTTACATGTTTTTCACTCAAATTGGCTTCTATTCTCTCCTTTTTTTTTTTGTTAAGTTCGAGCCTCAATGTTTTAAAAGGAGACGAAATTGACAACCAATCTTTTAAAAAGAGTCGAATTATTATTTTTTGTTTTAAACTTAAATACTGACTAAAATGTTAAATTTTTTAAACATGATATCTTTCATGAAAATCCACATAAACTTCATGCTAATTTTTTTTTTTGTTTTTATGAACTTTTTATAATTTTATATAATTTAAAATTTATTTTTTTGAATATTTTTAATTGTTAAATTATTTGTGGACATGGTATATAAAACAGAATGTGTCATGTTAGCATAAAGTAGACGCAGATTGCTGCACCAACATCATTAAAGAAAATAAATATTAGTCATCATCACCGCTAAAAAGCGATGTCAAAGGTTAATGGCCAACTCAATTAAACAAAAGAATAAGAGTTAAATTGACAAAATTTAAATATTGAAGGCTAAATTTGACATTATGCAATAAGTCAACCTTTTGAACTTAATTCTAGATTCAGTTAAATTTTTTGGACTAAATTGAAAATTCAAATTAAGTTCAGCCTTACGTCAAATTTAACATAAGTTTAATCACAATCTTGAAAAGTTAACAAAAGTTAAATTTGACTTTCTAATCTCCAACCGTAGGCCAAATGTGTTGAATTTTTCAGCTTACTACAATTTCTTTCTTTCATATGGAATAAAACATTAATAAAAGTACTCTTAAACTTATAAACTCAAACATTCAACTATATTATTTTGGTCTAATATCATTTTCTTGTTTTGAAGATATAGTTTAGCAATTGACATTTATACTATTTTAAAAGAAAATTGTCCATGATCTTAAACCATTTTTTATTTTATGTTTTATGAACAAGATTATTTCTTTGATGTTGAGACAAGATGTGAAGAATAAAGTTGAGTGGAACTTGAAAGTTCCCACTGTAGGCTGCCATTGAGGCAATTACTTACTTACCTTATTTGAGTTGGCAATCTATTGAATAAAATCTTTGGCCATGTTAATGTGTTGTTATATTGAAGATACTATAGTCCATCTATAGAAAACAATCCTTGGCCATTGAAGATTGGATTGGATTTGAGTGAATCAATTCAACCCTTGAAATGTGGAGATTTGATTGAGATTTCATTGCTGATTTTGGAGAGCATACTGTCGATTAATTGTGCTTTGATTATTGATATTGTGATAGCTATTTTCAAGGAGTTACTTTGAATTCACTTAGACTTGATGCTAGCAAGTCGAAATTGATTTACACTTTGAGGCTTGTCTAGGTTATGTATGAAAGCTTATTAAGAGCACTTGAATCTATTCAATTGTTTTGTGAGGAAGTGCAAACTAAATTGTAAACATTGTTGAGTGTTTACTTCCCAAGTTCTCAGGGGGGAGATTTGAGGTGAGTGTTCTAGTCTTTAAGTACAAAGGTGAGATCTCTATACTCGGGGAGTGATAGAGTGTGAATCACTTGTATTGTGGATTACAAATAGTGGAATTAGTCATTGAGCTAGGCTTCACAGATGTAAGGAAATGAAACTGCGTAAACAAGTTCTTTGTGTTCTTTGTTTTTGATTCCACATTTTTTGTAGTGCTAAGCCGCAGTGGCCATTGATTCAAGCACTTCCATTAACTATTTTCATATTAAGCAAACAAGAACTATAGGTAGAAACTATTTGTATCTGAGTTTAATGTCTCTAGTGTTGAATCCCAATGTTTTTGTTTGCTGACAAACAAAGGTTCTTCAATTACCCGTCACCCTATGCTTTAGAATGGTAATTATCCCTAGTAGAAGGCTAGGATGAAAGCTTACATTAAGTTTGTTGATTAAAGGGTAAGGGGTTCTGTACTCACAGGCATTCACCCTTGCTGAAGTGTACTCCAACTCTAAATTGGTAAGAAAGGTCTTGAGGTCACTACCTAGAAGGTTTTCAATTAAAGTGGTTGTTGTTGAAGAGGCCAAAGATCTGGAGATCTTGAAGATTGATTAGTTGATAGGGTCCTTACAAACTTTCGAGCTGAACTTGGATGAATCCAAGAGGGTTAAATTAAAAGGAGAAAGAAACATTGGAATCCAAGTTGTTGATGAAGTGCCAATTACCAATGCCTCAGCAATAGAATAACTTCAAGAGTAGGTTGCTCTACTTACTCATAACTTTAATAAAGCTTTTAAGATGCAAACTAGGAGGCTCAAGAAGTTCAAGACACCAAAAACCACTCCAAAGATCAAGAGAAAAGGTCTTGTTGTCAATGAGGAGAATGAGAAAGAAAAGATGAAAGGTATCCAATGTCATGAATGCCTTGGCTATGGTCATATTTAGCCTGAGTGACTAACGTCGTCTTTAGCTACGTACAAGAAATTCGATAATAGAATAATATCAATTTCACACAACTCATGAAATTACAATAATTTAATATAATTTGGATTTTATTCATTTTAGTCCCTATATTCAAAGTGCCCATATCTTTTGATATTTAGTATTGCATCAAAATCTAATTTAATATTCTTTCATTAGGGACCCCAAGCTTTCCGTCTATAAAATAATTTTTTAACAACGTTGACTTTATTCCATTTATTCCCTAATGTTAAAATTAACTAAATAGTTACTTAAATTTCTAATTAAACCCACCATCTTCTTACTAATTAACTAACAACACCATGCATGAACTTGAACTTTTGAAAACTAATTTTTCTTAGCTTTTCAACCATGAAATTTCACTCAAAACATCAGTAATTCATTAATCTAAACATTGGATTGGTTTAAATCCAACTTATTAAAGGCTGAATCTTTAAGAAATTGTCAAAATAAATCTCATACCTTAGTTAATTTGTTGGACAACAACCAAGAAATGAAAAAGGAAAATTTTCATTCTAATGGTTTCAGTGATGAGGAAGAAGGTTTTAAACTTTGCTTATCCACTAATATGTTTAATATCTTTTAAACTTTTAATTAACATATTTATATTAATATTTAAAAGTTCAAAGTTAACTTAAAGATTCTTAATATTAATATATGATAATAATCATGTTTCTTCACTAACATATTCTAACAATGGTTAAATTACCCCAAAGACCTTAATTTAATTACTTATTAAGCTTTTAAGCATTTTCCGAATTAAAACTTAATAGTGATTGTACCCTGACAACCTCAAAATGAATAAGTCTTTGAAGTCCTTTCTAGTGCACATGACCAAGTTTCTCATGCCACAATTCTAACTCAGAAACACTTACCTTGTTACACTTCACAGATTGTAGGACCTTGTAACAATTGTCAACCATTGATAAATCTCTCTAAACCAAATAAAAAAATTCATGCTTACGAGTCTCCATATACTGTTCGCCCATAAATCTCCTCTTAAAAACCTCGAGAAAATAATTCTAAGTCAATCTATCAGGAACAGTACATCTTAAAAACAAGAAAATGATATTAGACCAAAATAATATAGCTAGTTGAATGTTTGAGTTAATATGTTTAAGAGTATTTTTATTAATGTTTTATTCCATATGAAAGAAAGAAATTGTAGTAAGCTGAAAAATTCAACACATTTGGCCTACGGTTGGAGATTAGAAAGTCAAATTTAACTTTTGTTAACATTTCAAGATTGTGATTAAACTTTTGTTAAATTTAACGTAAGGCTGAATTTAATTTGAATTTTCAATTTATTCCAAAAAATTTAACTAAATCTAGAATTAAGTTCAAAAGGTTGATTTATGGTATAATGTCGTCTTATGGTATAATGTCGTATTTAGTCTTCAATGTTTAAAATTTTTCAATTTAGCCCTTATTCTTTTTATTAATTCAGTTGGCCATTAATCTTTGAAAAAATGTCAAATCGTTTTTTAACGACGATGATGACTAATATTTATTTTCTTTAATGATATTGGTGCGGCAATCTACGTCTACTTTATGCTAACATAACACCTTCTTGTTTTATATACCATGTCCACAAATAATTTAAAAATTATAAATTATATAAAATTATAAAAATTTCAAGAAAAACACAAAAAATTTAGCATGAATTATATGTGGATTTTCATGTTAACTATCATGTTTAAAAATTTTAACATTTTAGTTAGTATTTTAAGTTAAAAAAAATAATAATTCAACTCTTTTTTAAAAGATTGGTTGTCAAATTTAATCTCCTTTTAAAAGATTGAGGCTCGAACTTAACAAAAAAAGAAAGAAAAAAAGAGAATAGATGCCAAATTGAGTGAAAAAAATGTAAACTTTGAGAACTAGACATTATGCTTTGATTTATGGATCTATTAGAGGCCAAAGTATTGCTGAATCCGGATTTATTGACTCATAAAAATAATAAAGCTTCTTTTCTGACTTTATCCAAACTTTGGCAGAGAGATTCTCCAGTGATTTGAATCATTTCATGGGAATCTCAAGATTTATTCATCTCTAACACAATAATATATTTGTTATGATATATTGAGCAAAGTAAACACCAATGTCCACTTTAGTTTCTTTTAAGTTTTCATGGTGGCTTTGCTGCAGTCAACGCCAAATTAAGAGGGCCAAAAAAATTGTTGCTTCGTTGTAATATTTGACTTTGGCACTAAACAATAATTGTTTCGTTGTCAACAAACTTTCCAAATTTATGCATAAACCAACCTCTATTAGAGATGAAGATAAGTAGTGAATAGATATATTTTTGTAGCTAAGAATTTAATATTTATTTCTCGTATAATGATAAAGTACAATGACCAAGTATGAGAATTTTAATTTTTAATACTACAAACCTATATATTTCTCATACATTTATTCTAACAGGTGGAGCATAATCATATAACTTTCACACAATCCAAGAGGATTGACTCTGTAAATAATATCTTAGTAATGAATTACAGTAAAATTAAACTCAATAATGACATTGGTGGCATTTATAAGGATAGGGTTAAATAGTGCAGTCCCTGTTGCCATCGCGAATTGTCCTCTTCCTCCGACCACCGCAAGCCCAGGGTCTCCCCTTGAAAATACGCTTAGAGAGCTGCCGTTAAACTTACCGGTATTGAATCCAAATTCTATGTACTGCGTGCTCGATGCATTTGATCCGGCTAGGAGGGAAATACCCTGAACATTTCCAATCACGTCAGAGTCAGGCTCAGGGCCAGTCCTGAGGGGATCATTAACGGCCACTAGGGTGGCAAATGGCACTGATGAATTATCTTCGGGGCTTGTGACGTTAGCTTGGACTAGCACGACTGCTGTAGTGCCCGTCAATTCGTGCATATAGAAGTGAAGATTGGTGACCACAACTGGCCTGGGTTGATATGGTAGGGTGTCCGAGTAGTATTGGCTCCGCACTGCTACTTGGCAGACGCAGATGATCAGAATCCAACTTAACACCGATGTTCCTCTCATTGTCTCTGCTTTACTATAATTTCTGGGGTGAAGGCGAAATGTTGATGAAAGCTAGTGGAATTGTTGCTTCATTTTTATGAACAAAACGGAGACATTTATACTGAGAAATCCTGCGGACTTTGGAAATAACTTATTGCCCAAAACATTTGATATAATACCTGGTTGATTTTGCCCTAGTAATATTAAAAAGAAAACAAATCTTGACCACGCAACGGCAACTTGGTCTAATTAGCTGCTTGATTTTTGAATAGGAATATACCTTTTTTATATACGTATAAATACGAATATCTTCACTTAATAATTAGAATGGTGAAGGTTGTAAACACCATTCTATCTATAAATATAATGTTTGGAAGTTTCCTGCCCTGCGTTTTCATTTTTGTCTCAATATTTTCCATTGACTTTAATTTATTTGCATATCATATATTACATGTGATTGATGTATTGGTTTTATAAATTATTCTATCTTCTGCTAAGAAAAGTCTGTTTGATATGAAGTCTTCTTTTTCTTTTTCTTTATATCTACGTACTAAATTATTATATTCCAACAATGTTCTGTGTATAAGAACTAAACAACAAGAATACAAGAATACAATCGATCAATATTATATTCCATTAATTCTAGAACTCCCCAACCTTCAAATAACTTCATTTTTATAGTGTCCTTGGTCATATGGAGCAGCAGCTACTTCTATTTCTTTGGTCCTTCCTCTTATTTCCTGTCAAATTTGGTGAAATGTAAATTACCTAAACAATATAAGTAAAAATAACTAATTTCTCTACCTGTAACATTCTATCACTCATATCTCACCTTTATATCTAAAGATTAGAACACTCAATAAGTTCTCATACAAAACCTAGACAAGCCTATATATTCAATTTATGCTTGTTAACATGGAATCTAAGTGAGCACAATTTAACTCCTTGAAACTAGCTATTACAATTACAACTTTCAAAGCATAATCGATCAAAGATATGTAGTCTTGGTCGAATCTTCACATTCCATGGGTTGAATTGATTCACTCATATTCAATCAAATCCTCAAAAGCCAAAGGCTAGTTTCCATATATGGATCATAGTATCTTCAATAATACATCACATTAAACAGGTCCAAACATTTTTTTCTTTAAATTGTCAAACTAAATAAGGTAAGTATTTAATCACCTCAGAAGCAGTTTGCAGTGACATTATCGAGTGTCAGTAGTATCAATTTACAAAAATAAGAAATTTAGATATACAAAGTAATTAATATTTTATAAGTTTTAGTATTTTTATTTTCCATGTAAAGTCCCACGACCTGGAAATTTTTTTCAATAAATACTAAAATTTTTAACACATGCAATGTGGTTGACAAAAATGTTGTATATAATTAATATCTCGAGAAATAATTATATTAAAAATACAAGATTTAATATTTTTTCTCTAAGGAGATAAATTATGGTATTTAATTTAATTTTGTTTTTTAAAATATTTGTAATTTAATTAAGGATATGAAATTTGAGGTGGGTAGTTATAGAGTAATTGGTGTCAGAACAAATTTTTGCCACCACCTTGACGTTTTTAATTATCAATGTATATATTGGAAGTTGATTAGTTAATAAAATTGTGTCTAACTTGGATTGGGCCGAACACAATGAAAAATTATATTTCACTTAAATGGATCTAGGATCTATTCAATTTGGGTCTTGTACGATGTATTGTCAGTCTAGCCAGTTACATTTATATTCTTATCTTTTGGGAGTCATCCGTTCTGATATTTAAGATAAGATATGTAACCAATTAGGCTAGATAGACAACATATTAGTATTCTAATCGATTTTCTCAATTCTGATTAGACTAAGGACGTGTTTAGATTATCTACTAATATAAGTTGTCTTTTCATATTATAAGTCGACAATGTAATATCGCTTAGTATTAGTTAAGCGTTTGATAATCAGTAAGTTAATATTTGTTTTCATTTTGTTTTGCATGCAAAAACCATTAAGGATAATATATGAAATGTTAATGAAACTAATGAATATTTTATTAAATCAATTTGTTCGAAAATTACAACTACATATAGATGACAATACTACACCAAGGCACTAGATCCCAACACACCCAAGAGACAATTTTCTCACCACTAAATTCTCCCCTTGAGAACATAGCATGTAAAACCACAATACAAGGTTTTTTCAATCATGTTTTATTAAATGTTATAAAAAATCAACACATCAACCTATACAAGTCTCTCAATTACATAAAGATTTCGAGACATGCTATCATAATGAAAATCTGTCAGAAACCCTATTAAACAATAGCTATATAAGCTAAAATACCATATAATAATAACAACCAAGGTAAATAAGGACTGTTGACAGCTGAGTCTTCAACATTCTAATTTGAGCCAACCTCATCGGTCTAAGGGATTAGATAGACTTGATCTGATCCGATCTAATTCTCCAAATAAGCCACTCCAAGTAATATGATTTTCTTTGATATGCTAGATGGCAATAGTGAAGGAAGTAGGCACTTCCTCAAGCACATCTTAGCAACTCCAAATATTTCAACAATATTTTTATAATATTTCAAGTAATATGATATTCTTTCAACATTGAGGTTTTGAGTTCAAATACCTCCATTTGTGGATTTGGTTCAGAAAAGGAAAATAATTTGCTACATCAAACAATAATATTCTATGTATAAGAACTAAGCAACAAGAATAGAAGAATACAATAAATCGACATTATATTCTCCCGATATGAAGATTAATTCTAGAGTTCCTCAACCTTCATAAACTTTTCTGTTAATTTTATGTACTACAATTCCCTTTAGACCAAATAACTTCATTCTAGTAGTGTCCTTGATCATGTGGAGCAGTAGCTACTCCTAATATTTTACTAATTCTTTGGTCCTTTCACTTCTTTCGTGTCAAATATGGTGAAATGTAATTACTTAGACAATATAAGTATAAATAACTAATTGTATCGGTAAATTTAGTTATAAGTTTTAGTTTTTTATTTACCAAGTAAACTCCGGTAAAAAAAATTTTCAACAAATACTAAAATTTGTGACACCCACAATATGGATGACAAAAATTTATATGTAATTAATTTCTCAAGAAATATTTATTTTAAAATCAGATGTCATGTGATAATATAATTTTAAAATAATAAAGAGTAACCCTAAACCCTAAAGGGGGTCTTGAAGAAGTGGAATGGGGATAATTGCAATGTGTTGGAAAATAGAATTGCGGATTGTGAAGAAAGGATTAAGGTGTTAGATGAAATTAGTGATCAAAGAGTGCTAAACAAGGGTGAAATGGAGAAGCTTAAAAGATTGAATGTAGATATTTGGGACACTATGAAATTCAAAGAATCGTGATGGCGACAAAAATCAAGAATGATGTGGTTGAAAGAAGGTGATGCGAATACAGCTTTTTTCCATAGAGCTGTAAAGATAAAAGCTAAAAGAAAGACTATTTACAGAATGAAAATTGGTAGATTTTGGTGTAATGAACCAAAGGAATTAAAAAAGAGAGTGTATGATTTTTTTTTTAAAAATCATTTCCAGGGGCGTTCGAGGAATTGGAGGATGGAAATGGAGCTTGATTTTAAGAGATTAAAGGAGAGTGTTGTTGAGAAGCTGGAGGAACCTTTTTCAAGAGAGGAGATTTGAGATGTTGTATGGAGTTGTAAGGAATCTAAAGCTTCTGGTCCGGATGGGTGTAACATGTGTTTTTTTAGAAGATGTTGGAAAACAGTAAAAGATGATTTGTTTAGAATGATGTTAGATTTTTATAGGACAGGAAAGCTTGAAAGATCCATTAATTGCTCGTTTATTGCTTTAATTCCCAAAATGGATAATCCGAGCGAGATTGCTGATTTTCGTCCAATTTGCCTGGTCAGTTCTTTGTATAAAATTATTGCAAAAATTCTTTATCGTAGACTAAAGGTGGTTATTGGTGATTTGGTGAGTGAGACACAATGCGCCTTTATTAGAGGGAGGCAGATTTTCGATGGGATATTAATTGCTAATGAAGTGATTCATTTGATGAAAAATATGAAAGGAAATGGGGGAATTTTGATTTTTAAACTGGATTTCGCCAAGGCGTATGATTGCGTCCGTTGGGACTTCTTAAAATTAGTTTTGCAAAAGATGGGTTTTGAGGACAGATGGATTGGATGGTCAATGGAATGTTTTTCTACGGCGAGAGCAGCTGTCCTTGTCAATGGTTCGGCCACAAATGAATTTAATTTTGGTAGGGGGTTGCGCCAAGGAGACCCCTTATCTCCTTTCCTTTTCATCCTTGTAACAGAAGTGCTTCACTTATTGCTGGAAAAATCTTGGGTGTTGGGATTAATTGATGGTATTCATGGTGTTCTTCCGGATCAAATGATTTCGCATTTACAGTTTGCGGATGACACTATTCTGTTTTTCAAGGCAGAGGAAAAGGTGGTGGAAAATATGAAATTTATACTCCATTGTTTTGAAATTTTATCGGGATTGAGTATAAATTTCAAAAAATCGTGTATTGTGGGGATTGGTGTGAATGAGGAATTTCTCTATCGTATGACAGCTATTTGCAAATGTAAGATAGGGGTGTTGCCTATTTGTTATCTGGGTTTACCATTAGGAGTGGATTCGAGAAGGGTGGCTACTTGGGATGTTGTGGTTGAGAGATTTAGAAAGAAATTGTCGAGTTGAAAAAGTAGATCTATGTTGTGGGCTGCTAGGATCGTGTTGATTAACGCAGTGTTGTCGTCTCTACCTATTTACTTCATGTCCTTATTTCAGGCACCGGTGACAATAATTAAAAGAATTGATAAAATTAGGAGAAACTTTTTGTGGGGTGGTTTTGATGGTAAACGAAAAATAGCGAAAGTTAGTTGGAAACAGATATGCAGTCCAAAAGTAAAAGGTGGAGCCGGAGTGGTTAACCTTTGGATTAAGAACAAAACTCTTTTAGCAAAATGGAGATGGCATCTAGCGGTTGATAAAAAAGCGTTGTGGAGCAAAGTGATTTTAGCTAAGTATGGCTCTAATGCGAAACAGTGGAGATTTAATGTGATCAAATTGAAAGATATGTCGACGGTTTGGAGAGGGATTGTGGAGAATTCGTTGGATGCTAGAGTGACTAGATGGATGGGGGATAAAGATTTTAGTTGGAAGATAGGGAATGGAAAGGCAACCTTGTTTTGGGGGGATAAATGGTGTGGTAATGGTCCATTAAAATTGGAATTCCCCAGACTTTTTCGTTTAGCTAAAACTCAAAAATGGTTCAATTGTGGTTTTAGCAATGTTAATTAGGTAGATTTTTTTGTCAGACCTCTGCTGGACTGGGAATTAGGGATTCTGTGCCGTCTTCTTGATAGGGTGAGTTGCGTGGTCTTGGTTCCGGAGGTGGAGGATAGGATATTATGGGAGCATGATAATAAAGGAGAGTTCTCAGTGAAACAGTTAACTAAATTACTAATTGAAGGGGAGGGGGACGTTTCCTGTTTTGCTTTTGATAAAATATGGAAGTTGAAAGTTCCTCCTAGGGTGCGTAATTTTCTTTGGTTGCTAGCGATTGACAGAGTCCCCACCAAGGATTTCTTAATTAAGAGAGGGGTGAAAATTCATGGCATATTGAATGTGTGTCCTTGGTGTAACCGGGAGCTGGCGAAGGCGGACCATGTGTTCTTTAATTGCAATTTTATTTCTGGGTTTTGGAAGAGGATTTTTAATTGGTGGGATGTTGGCTGGAAAGTGGTGAGCAATTTTGACGAATTTATTCGTTATGTTTCAAGGTGAAGATCCATGGTTCTTATAAGAGTCTGTGGTTGATTGAAATTGCGGCTTCTTGTTGGTCTATCTGGCTTGCAAGGAATGAGATGGTGTTTGATAATAAAGTGTTGTCGATGGATACTTTGATCTTCCATTCCAAGATGAGGGCATTATTGTGGGTAAGGGCTGCTTTCGATGAGTGCAGGATTCAAGAGAGATTATGGTGGTTTTGTCCGTATAAGTGCAGTTTTTCTAATTCTGTTTCAAGAGGTTGGTGTTATCCACCACATGGTTGGCTAAAGTTTAACATTAGCGGAATTGCTTCTGAGGGCGCTCTGGGCGGTGGAGGAGTGATGAGGGATGAGGAATGTATTGTTAGAGCTTTATTATCGGGACCAAGTGATGCCTGTGATGCTGAGACAGCTGAACTGGGAGCCATTATCACATCTATGGATGTTTTTACTGACATCGGTTGGAAGGGGTCTGGTTCTTTAATTATTGAAATGGGTTGGAGGGTGGTTTATAATTGGATTTTGGAGAAATCAAGGAGACCTTGGTCGCATCAAGCGACATTTGCAGATCTAGAAAGGAGGATTGTCTGTGTTGGGAAGCTATCGTTCTCAATTGCTGAGGTGAATGGAAATGGAATGGCAGATTCTTTAGCAACTGCTGGAATGAGTAGACCTAGCATGTTTAAGGCTTGGTGGTGAGGATGGTCTGAGATAATTATGCCTGTTCAAGTGTGTGGTTTGCTGTTATTGGTGTATCATGTGGTTTCGATGTAGGTTTCCGTTCTTGTTATCTATGAGCAGCATTAGTCAAAGGGGCTTTCGGGGTTTGTGGTGTTTTTGTGGATGCTGAAGGTGGGTGGTTTTGTTATTGGGTGTGGCTGTTTGTCAGTTTTTACTGCATTTGAGATTTTGCAATTGCATTATTGAGAAAAAAAAAAAAAAAAAAAAAAAAAAAAAAAAAAAGAGAGTAGCCTCAACATCTTTAATTATTTTTAAAATATATATTTAACATGGATGGCCCTTCTAACAAATTTGGCCAGCCATCATGCTCCAAAATGGCCTTTGGAGACAACCATAGTTGTTATGGGGAGCTAGGGCCATTCAGCCTCTTCTCGGCATTGCTTGACAACTTACACAAATTTGGGTCACCTGGCAACTTGGAGGCTGACAATCTCTGGTGGTCTTCTAACAACTTTGGTCAACAATTACGCTCGCAGATGCCATTTGAACAACTTTGGCTGGCCATCATGCTTAAGATTAAATTTAACATTATGCCTTGAGTTATTAATCAGGCCTAAGAATAAAATTTGAACAAAATTTATTGATTTCAACAAAATTTTTGTATCACTAAAAATAATAAAGCTTTTCTCTTTGCCTTAGTTGAAACTTTTCTGGAGAGATTTTCGATTAAAGATCTTAGTGATTTGAATCATTTCTTCAGAATTGAAGTCATTCCAACGTCTCAAGATTTATTCATCCCAACACAAGAATATATCTGTTATGATATATTGAGCAAACTAAAGTTGCTGCTTCGTTGTAATATTTGACTTTTACACCATATAATAATTGTTTGGTTGATATATTGAGCAAAGTAAACTTTCTCATTTTCTTCGTAAATCAACCTCTATCAGATATGAAATAAATACTGAATAAATATATTTGTATGTCTCTTTTTTAGCTAAGAATTTAATCTTTATTTGCAATAAAATAATAAAGTACAATGATGAAGCATGAGAATTTTAATCTCATACATTTATTGTAATCAAGTGGAGCAGAATCATGACTTTTTCACAGTCCAAGAGAATTGAGTCAGTAGATAACATCTTAGTGATGAATTACAGTAAAATTAAATTCAATAATGACATTGGTGGCATTTATAAGGATAGGGTTAAATAGTGCAATCCCTTTTGCCATCATGAATCGTCCTCTTCCTCCAACCACCGCAAGCCCTGGTTCTCCCCTTGAAAATACGCTTAGAGAGCTTCCGTTGAACTTACCGGTATTAAATCCAAATTCTATGTACTGCGTACTCGATGCATTTGATCCAGCCAGGAGCGAAATACCCTGAACATTTCCAATCACCTCTGAGTCAGGCTCAGGACCAGTCCTGAGGGGATCATTAACGGCAACTAGGGTGGCAAATGGCACTGATGAATTATTGCTTGTGATGTTAGCTTGTGCTACCACGACTGCTGTAACACCCGTATGTTCGTGCATAAAGAAGTGAAGATTGGTGACCTTAGCTGGCCTGGGATGATACGGTCGGCTCTTCGAGTAGTATTGGCTCCGCACTGCTACTTGGGAGAGGCAGATGATCAGGATCCAACTCAACATCCATGTTCCTCTCATTGTCTCTGCTTTACTATAATTTCTGGGGCGAAATGTAGATGAAAGCTATAGAATTGTTTCTTCATTTTTGTTAAGAAAACAGACAGATTTATAGTGATAAAACCAGCAGATATGAAAATAATTTATTGTCCCAAACATTTTATATAATACATGATTGATTTCTCCGTAGTAATATTAAAAGGAACACAAATCTTGATCAAGCAAAAGAAACATGGTCTCATTGTCTATGATCCACTTGTAAATTAATTTTATATTGGAAGTTTCCTCCCCTACGTTTTTATTTTCGTGTGAATGGTGCATTGTCCATTGACTTCAATTTATTTGATATTATATATTACTTGCGATTAATTATTGTCCATTGACTCTAATTTATTTGATATTATATATTACTTGTGATTGATTTTACAAATTATTTTCTCTTCTGCAAATAAAAGTTTGTTTGATTTTATAAATTATTTATTTGATACGTTTTGTTCGGGTATTCTAAGATTTATATATGACAAAAATAAGAAGATAGGGCTGAGCCATCATAGAATATTCAAGAAAATTTTTGTCATATATACATATTAGAATGCCCGAAAAACCTAAAAAAAAAAAGCGATTTCCTGCAGTTTAGGGTACAAATTCGCGAAATCGACACAACCTAATACATGGCCGTGTGGAAAGGGTCAGCTCGTGTGGCTCATGTAGCTTGCTCTGATTTTCCATTTTTCGCTCCTTTTGCTCCCAAATGCTCTATTAATCATTAAAATATGAATTTAAAGAATTAGGATCATAAAATTCACCATTAACATCAAATAATCACCTAAAAACAAATTAAGAACGATGTAACACCCCCTACTCGTATCCGTTGCCGGAATAAAGTACAAGGCATTATCGAGGAGTACGAAACACTTACAGATAATTTAAACCATTTATCGCTCAAATACCGAAATTGATTATAAAAGTTTCTTTAACGGACACTCGAGGTCTAAATCATGCATTAGGATCGGGTAGGGACTAAATCAGAATCGTATGAAATTTTTCACAAAATCCCAAAATTTATTTCATTTACAAGGGTCCCACACCCGTGTGATTGGGGATACTCCCGTGTGGCATGGCCGTGTGGCTCACATGGCCATGTCTCTGAGGCGTGTAACTCTCTGACTTGCATTTATGAAGGAACTCGGGTCACACGGCCTTAGTACACGCCTGTGTTGCTAGGCCGTGTGGTAAAGTTAATTTTCACAAATAAAGCTATTTTTCAAACCATATTTCTCACTCATTTGATCCTTATTCTTCACCCACATTTAACACATACAAAAACCAATTTAAGATATTCAACAGAGCCTTATACTTAATAACATTTGTTAGTCGCACACTTCATATAATTAACAAGAAACATATATAGGCTCAATTCTCATTAAATTTCTCTTGTACTTATACTTTTTCACATTATGTATTCATATAACATATAACAATCATACCTCTATATTTCATGTACATTTTTATAACAATTTGTCTTGGTTTCAAACTTCTTCATATTGGAGTTTTACTTATCAAATCATTTAAAACATCATCTTTACACATATAGTGCACTTGAGGTGCACAATTCCATAATTATGAATGAACACATTTATCAAACATATGCCATGTTTTTATATATATCATAGTCCCATATTTCCATGTATCAATTACCATCATTTCCTCATATTTCAACAAATACGTGTAACAATTCATAAACATGCAATTCACTAACTCTTCCTGCAAATCACTTTTTAAATTGACAAATCACTTATTGAGCCAAATTTCAATGTTCACTACAATCTATCATATAAATTTGGATGTACGTATTCACTAATAAATTCCATGTACAGGTATCATCATCTCGTATTTCCTTATATCACATAATATATACCATGATTGATGAGCTCATCAATACCATGATTTCCATTCCCTTGTTATTTTTCCATATTTATCCCATTGAATTTCTTGAAATTTCGATGGATTTTCAGGGGTACACTTTAGTGTACAAATCCTAGTCCGTCAATTAATATTCATGTGCGCACATTTCCATTTCAGAGAGCACACTCCCGCGAACCTCATCCTTACAGCTGGATTACCAGTCCAGGCTAAATCCCCTGTAATATAAACTCATATTGTTGGGATTATCAGTCCAGGCTAAATCACCTATAATATAAACTCATAGAGTATTGTCAGGATTACCGGTCCAGGCTAAATCCCCGGCAATGACAATTACTCTAATGAGCTTGGATATGAATTACCAGTCCAGGCTAAATTCAGACCCTAATTCGGATTACCCGTCCAGGCTAAATCCATTTTCCACATATTCTTTGGGAAGGCAATATCAGGATAGGATCACCCGTCCGGGCTAGATCCTTTTTACCGTCAATTCCTTTTCAGAGATCCATCGAAATTTTCTTTCATTCAACAGGGATTTATTTTCCATTTTCATCAAGAATATCAATACTTCATCAATTATCATACAATAAACATCCAAATCATATTCACATCAATAAAAAAATATTTCAAGCATTGAAGAATATAATTCAAGTTACACGAACTTACAATTTGATTTTTATACCATAACGATAATCTTAGTTTTCATAATAAATATTTGAAATGAAACATTATATTATTTCTAATTCAACGTTTATTGATTATAATCGAGCATGTGATCAATTTATACATAAGTCATTCATATATTTTCCTCCTCCTCCTCTCCATTCCAGATCCTTAGTATAAATAACACATTTGTAAGTAACATTATCTATAATTTTTCACTATTTATTTATGTGAATATTCAAGCTGTTCATCCGTGTCATAGTTACTAAATTATTTTTATCTTAAGCTACAGAACTCCAAATTAAGATTTGCTAATTTTTCCTGAAACTAGACTCACTTATCTTCTTACTATAAAATTTTCAGAATTTTTGGTTTAGCAAATAAATATAGTTTATTCTTTAAATTCACCCCTGTTCTGCTGTCCAACAGTTCTGACCCCTCTTCACTAAAAATTAATTATCTCATCAGACAAAATTTGGATAATGTTACCGTTTATTTCTTTTGAAAATATACTTATTAAGGATTTTAAGAATATAAATTATAACCTATAATTATTTTTCTCCAATTTTTGATGATTTTCCAAAGTAAGAACAGGGGAACCAGAAATCATTCTGACCTTATCTCACAAAACCTATTATATCTTATGATTTACAATTCCATTACTTACATCATTTCTTCTATAACAAACTAGACTCAATAAGCTTTAATTTCACATTTTATTCATCCTTTAATTCGATTTCTAAAATTTTTGGTGATTTTTCAAAGTTAGACTACTGCTACTGTCCAAAACTGTTTTAGTGCAAAGTGTTGATTTCCATTTTGCCCCAAATTTCATAGTTCATACAATTCAGTCCTTGTCCAATTAACCCCTCCATTGGGATAATTTTTCTCAGTTAATACTTTATTATATCATTTTAAACTACTTCATAACCCTTGAAAATCAGAAATTTAGCATTAAGCCTTAATTCCAAACTCTTTTACAATTAGGTCCTAAAGCTAATATCCATCAATTTTACTTGATAAAATCATCATATATCAAAATTAAAGCTTAAATTCTATGTTTATTCATCATATGCTTCCAGATCTCATCCATAAAAACTTTAAAAATTAGCCATAGAATAAAAAACTAATGACATAGTAAGTTGGACCCAATTGTAAAAGTCCAAAAACATAGAAATTTCAAGGAGAAAGCAAGAATTAAACTTACATGAAGCTAAATTATGAAAACCAGCTTGAACCATCTTCCATGGCTATTTTTCAGCTGATGAAAATGAAGAGAAATGAAGAGAATTCTAGATATTTCAATTTGGTCCCATTTTTATTTAGCTAATTTTGGCAATTTTCCAATTTTACTCTTATTTCACCCATTTCCTGATTTTTCTCAGTTATTGCTGCCCAAAATATCTTCTTTGGGCTTATTTGCACTTTAGGCTCTTCCTCATTTGACAATTAAGCTATTTAATCATTCTAGCAACTTTTACTCATTTTTAATTTAGTCCTTTTTATTTAATTAACCACCCAAACGTCAAAATTTTCTAATGAAATCCTAATACTACCTTATTGACATTCCATAAATATTCATAAAAATATTTATGACCTGGTTTATAACACCGGGATCTCGATACCTCTTTTTCTCAATTTCTTGACCAAATAAATCTTTATAAAACACAATTTACTATGTCAAAAATCTTTTAAAAGCTACATTTGGCTCATAAATATTAAATAATATAATCTACGAGTTCATTTTTTCAGATTTGGTGGTCTCGAACCACTATTTCTGACATCGCTGAAATTTGGACTATTACAAACGATGTTAAAATATGTTTCTTTTAGCACTCATCAAATATCCACATACTTAAGCGTTTGCTTGTCCTCCACAATCAAATGCACTTCCCTCAATTTATTGTTTTCATCAATAATGTCTCAGGATAATCCACATATAATCAAGCATTGGAAATTTGAACTAAAATGACACTAAAGTATACAAGTAATCCAAGAAAAATTTTCAAGACATAGAAACAAAGGCGTCTCTCCTATCTCAATAATTACATGAAATTTGAACTCAACAAGAATTGACATCCTCACTAAGGATCACTCAAAGCACTCAAAGTGTTTAATGTTCAAGTAATATGAGCTCAACGGACGAACGAGAAATGTAATTACCATAAGCTTGCTTGAAAATTAGATCTCCACCACTAAAGAAATGAGATGACACACCTATTACCTCGCATAAATACTAAGAAACCCTTAGTTTAATATGATCAGTAAAATGCATGTTTCACTAAGTAGAAGATCCGAAAGGACTTAATTTGGTTTCTAAACTCATGAAAGATCAAGTTGCCATGGAATGTTTTCCGAACACTGTTAAGTATGATGAAAATAAATTAAGTTGATTAATGTAATTATCCTAGCCTATATATGTTATTGATTGTTGAAGTTGTGTTCCTGTTGCTAATCCTTTCATACATTTAGATTATTTTGCATACTTAGTTTAAAATTGCATTGGGGATCAATTTTGCATCCAGTTAAATTAATTTAATTAAATCATCATCACTCAAATTATTGTGTTTTTATACCAAATTGTGAATTTATAATTTTGCAAATAATCAATTAACACATACAATCCCTGTGGAGACGATAATTCATTTTACTTATTATTTGAACGACTGTGTAAACTTTATGAAATCCCACTACAAAGGTTCTTCATCTTCAAAAAGAGTAAGCTTTATGCATGTCATGGATGAGAAAAGTATGGCACTAGGTGTAGAGAAAAGGATAAACTTTTTAAAAGGAGCGACAACAAGAGATTCAATGTAGAGATTATAAGGTTTTCTAAATCTTCACAAATATATAAAAATTATTTGACAATAAAACCCTTGTCCCATAATAAATATATAGTGATAATACTCTGGAATCACATTTTTATGTATTAATTACATATTTATTTTGAGTATGATCTTACTAATTTGAGCTATTTATGGTTTTTTTATCTTGTAGGGACTAAATTGAAGGCAAAAGGAAATTTGGGGGGCAAAAAGCATGAATTTGAAGACAAATGGGCTAGCATGCGAAATAGGAAAGAAGTGGTGCCCAAAATACAAAGTGTGAAAGACTTGGGGGCAAAAATTCAAGGAAGAGATTTTACAAACACAAGATTCTATTTAAATTTGAATTATATTACTATTATTGTTAAGATTATTATTTAAATTTAATTTCAGCTTTTATCTTTATTTATCTTTTAGAATTTAAATAGGAACAAACTAGGTTTTCTAAGTACTATAAAGGGGAAAGGGGATGGAATGACACAAATTTTACCATCTTTTCTGTAAAAGCTCTCCCTCCAAAAAAGCTTTAGCTTTTTGTTCCTTTTATTTTTCAATAAAATTCCATTTTATTAAACTTATTTCTTTTTTTTTCCAAAAAGTATGAGCCACTAAACTCATCTAGCCAAAGGTTGTTGAGGTTCCCCAAAAAGGGTTCATGAGGCTTAGAATTTGCACTTAGCCTTCTCAATGAGTACTCATCGTTTCTCCGCACGACGGCATTGACGCTTCCGTCCATGTCCCTTCAAAAGTGATCTTTTCATCTTATACAAAGGTGGCAGCTTTTGTATGTTTTGGGCAGGTTGCACAGTCGGTTCGTTAGCTTACTGCGTCAGTGGTTGTCGAGCCAAGAGACAAAATGGCATGGCTTTCGCCATTGAGAAGTGATTATCTAGTGTAAGACGGTCCCACAAAAGTGACGATTGGCTAGAGTCAGGTTCCTCTATATCGTAAGTCTAAAATCTAAGTGGAGCTGGTAGTCGTAAGCGTCCTCTTCCACTATAACTGGCTTATTCTGTCATGAGAAGGATCATCTAAAAGCCTAGGATTGAGATAACCGGAGGCTGGAATCTCTCCATCAAAGACTCTCTTTTCTCACTCTGTTTATTTTTACAATTTTAATTTCAATTTATGCAATCTCAATTCATTCATACTTTTAATTCTGTTTTATTATTTTTTCTAGGTACACCATTTTTCTTAGGCACGACTCTGCCCGAGATCTCAAGGAACAGGGATTTGTGCAAATCAAGTCCCTGAGGATTTGACCTTACTTCCCTTATACTATTCTTATCGTTATTTTATAGGGATAGGATATTTTTGGTGCTCTCAACGACGCATCATATAGTGTGGCATACATTAATCCTGAGTGGATGATGGACTATGTATGTGTGAATTATATACTTTGAGGTAAGTAAAGTCTGAGTTTAAATAGGTAAGGAACCAAAAGTTGGTGAATTGGATATACAGCTTCTGCAGTATATAACATCGTTCAAAATAGTGGAATTCATTGCCCAACTAATGGGTAAATGATACCATTTCATCGGCATTACATGATAGATGAAAATTTAACATGATCATGGATCGTTTGTCTTTGTGATAAATGACTTGATTACTATTTGTCCTAGACAAATGATTCGTGGCCTCGTTACTTTTCCATCTATCATTTAATGCTAATGAGAGGATACCATTTACCCTTTAATGGGTTATGAATTCCACTATTGTGAATGAAGCTATGTCATGCAAAAGTCGTATACCCAATATATCAACTTTTGGATTTATAGTTGTTTTAAACTCAGTCTTTCAATACATCAAAATATACGAGTCATGCACACATAGTTGGTCACTTTTTCAAGTTTGAGGTGAGTCAATATGAACATCACAAGTAAATTAATCCACAAACAAATCTAAGATTAATTTGAATTGAGTCTTTCTTTATGTATTATCAATCCAGACAATAACATCTACGTCTTTATCTTTTGGGAGTCATCCGTTTTGATACTCAAGACAAGATATCTATCTAAAAGAACTTGATAGACTGCATAATAATCCTTTAATTGATTTGCTCAATTTCGGTTCAATGGACCTTTTAGATTATCTACTAATATAAGTTATCTTCTCGAATCAATCTGCCCATGTAATGCAACTTAGTATCGGTTAAACATTAGGTAATCAATGACCAATATTTGTTGACATTTTACTTCTTTTGTGTTTTTTTATATTCAAAATTTACCATTTTCTTTTGCGAATTCATTTTATTCTATTTTAATTAGTTTATAGTTAACTACACTTAGACTCCCTTTGGATAGGTAACGAGATTAGCTCCGATAAGATTAAAAATAGTGGTAGCGACAATATTATTTACGATTGATGTACTAAAACAACTCTTTATAACCAAAAATAAATTAAAAATAATAAATTTTATTTATTAACAACAGAATACCGCCAAACTCAAGAGGACGGCTCAATAAATGAAACAAACCATTGTGGCATTCAACGAGAGAAACGCCACTAATATATACAAATTAAAATTAAGAAATTAATTATATTTCTTAATTGTATAATTTACGGTATCCGAGACTTGGTCGCCACCATGTGCACTAATGGGTTACCCGCTGAAATGTTGAAATTCGCTGGCTGACGTGAGTGAATTAGCCGCGTTTTCTGGGTAAACTCCACTTATCATGCGCATAAGCCACTACAGGAGTACCTATGTGACACTTTTCTCTGTAAACGCCGCAAGGTATTGCCGCGGTGAGTGGTGAGATGCAACATGAAATGATCGTGGCTTTCTTCAAGTCAACTGGATGAGGTCGCATATAGGCAATCTTTCTCCTTTCTGTCATCCACTGTGAGTGAGCTTTTTTCAACAAAGTGATCTGAGAGGATAGGTCAGTTTTACTTGTTGTAAGGGTGGAGTGGTAATGTCTAACAACTATAAATTTTATAACCATATAAGCCAAAGTGTAGAAGACAGCACATAATTCATCAAATAAAATAATCATATTCATAATACATAAAATAAAATAATTATTTTAAAATCATGCACAATTTTCTTTAAAATAATATAAATGTCAAATGCTAAATAATATCTTCAAAACAAGAAAAATATATTACACTAAAATAATACAGTTGAATGTTTGAGTTTATAAGTTAAGAGTATTTTTATTAATATTTTATTCCAATTCGAGTTAAGATTTTTTATCAAACTAAAAGTGAAAATTTATATCAAAGAAAGAAATTGTAGTAAGTTGAGTGTCAAATCGGTTTTTTATAAAAAATATTAACAAAAACATTAATTTTTTTAATGATGTTGACGTATACTTTATATAAACATGACAATTTATTTTTTGCATGTCATCTCATCAAATGATTTAAATTTATAAAATATTCGAAGTATAAAATAAAAATTATAAATTATAAAAAAGAGTTCATAAAAATTCATAAAATTAGCATGAACTACGGGTAGATTGCTAGGTGAACTGTCATGTTTAAAAGTTTAATGTTTTAATAAGTATTTCTATTAAAAAAAACAACAATTCGACCCCTTTTTAAATATTAATGAGTAAAAAATTAAACATTAAAAGTTATATTTGACAATATTATGCCTGCATTTATGGATCAATTAGAGGCTTTTTATTATAGTTAAATCCGAATTTATTGTTTCAAACAAAATTTTGTATCAATAAAAATAATAAAAGTTTTCTTTTTTACTTTGTTCAAACTTTGGTGGAGAGATTTTCCAGTAAAGGTCTTCGTGATTTGAATCATTTCGTGGGAATTGAAGTCATTCCAACGTCTCAAGATTTATTCATCTCAACTCATGAGCAAAGTAAACTTGCTGCTTCCTTGTAATATTTGACTTTGACACCATTTCATAATTGTTTGGTTGATATATTGAGCAAAGTACAGTTTTCTCATCTTTTGCGTAAACCAACCTCTATCAGAGATGAAGATAAATACTGAATAAATATATTTGTATGTCTCTTTTTGTAGCTAAGAATTTAAACTTTATTTGTAATAAAATAATAAAGTACAATGATGAAGTATGAGAATGTTAATCTCATACATTTATTCTATCCAAGTGGAGCGGAATCATACGACTTTTTCACAATCCAAGAGAATTGAGTCTGTAAATAACATCTTAGTAATGAACTACAGTAAAGTTAAATTCCATAATGACATTGGTGGCATTAATAAGGATAGGGTTAAATAGTGCAGTCCCTGTTGCCATCATGAATCGTCCTCTTCCTCCGACCACCGCAAGCCCTGGTTCTCCCCTTGAAAATACGCTTAGAGAGCTGCCGTTAAACTTACCGGTATTAAATCCAAATTCTATGTACTGCGTGCTCGATGCATTTGATCCGGCTAAGAGGGAAATACCCTGAACATTTCCAATCACCTCTGAGTCAGGCTCAGGACCAGTCCTGAGGGGATCATTAACGGCAACTAGGGTGGCAAATGTCACTGATGAATTATTACTTGTGATGTTAGCTTGGGTTAGCACGACTGCTGTAACACCCGTATGTTCGTGCATATAGAAGTGAAGATTGGTGACCTTAGGTGGCTTGGGATGATATGGTAGGGTATCTGAGTAGTATTGGCTCCGCACTGCTACTTGGGAGAGGCAGATGATCAGAATCCAACTCAACATCAATGTTCCTTTCATTGTCTCTGCTTTACTATAACTTCTGGGGCGAAATGTAGATGAAAACTATAGAATTGTTGCTTCAATTTTATTAAGAAAACAGACATATTTATAGTGATAAAACCCGCAGACATGAAAATAATTTATTGTCCCAAACATTTTATATAATACATGATTGATTTCTCCGTGGTAATATTAAAAAGAACACAAATCTTGATCACGCAACAGAAACTTGGTGTAATTATTTTAGATTGGAAGTCCCCCCCCCCCCAGCGTTTATGTTTTCGTGTGAATATTGTCCATAGACTTTATTTAATATTATATATTACATGTGATTGATGTGTCGATTTTATAAATTATTTTATCTTCTGCAAACAAATGTTTGTTTGATATGAATTTTTTTCTTTTCTAATTCTCCTTCAGAAATTAACAGCGAATCTAGAAATTTATTAGAAATCAGAAACATGGTCTAATTAGCTGCTTGCTCTAATCAACTTTCTTTGTTTTTTTGCGCAGAGCAGGTCGTGGATTGTGATCTCACTTCTCGTCAAAAGGTCGAGTGATATTTCAAGTCAAAAAAGTACTCTAATCACGGTGTCAGAAGTAGAGAAAAATGATTGTTTAAAGATTGATTGAATTGTGTAATCATGATAGAGTGCTTGAGTCATCTCATTTTACGTTAAAAGATTCGATAACATCTTAAACAAAAGAAAAGAGAAACAGATAAAAGAAAGAAAGAAATGTCTGTGCGAGTCTAACTTAATGTTAGTTTTCATGAGAATAATTTCTTTGAGCTAAGTCAAACATGATGGTTCCTACACTTATTTTTTGAGTTAATGTCGTTTGAGATGTTATTTATATTACATCCCTTTACTTAAATTGAATAAGTCCATGGAATGAAAACTTTATCCGGGTTATTGTTAGATGACTCGAATGATTGAACAAAAGGTGTGCTTGAGAACAAGCATCAACTAAGTAGGGCTCAACTGACAGATTTGCTTAATTTCCATTAACTGCTCTTGTGCCCAAAATATGATCGTGGCTTTCTTCAAGTCAGCCGGAGGAGGTAGCATATAGGCAACCTTCCTCCTTTTTGTCATCCGGTGTGGGTGAGCATTGTTCAACAAAGTGATCTTAGAGGGTAGCTAGGTTTTACTTGTAAGGGTGGAGGAGTGACCATGTCTAAAAATTATAAATTTTATAATCATATAAGCAAATGTGTAAGAAAAACACATAATACATCAAATAAATAATCTTAATCGTGATATATAAAATAAATAAAAAATTATTTAAGATCATACACAAGAATTCTTTTAAATACTTTTAAATTTCAATTTAATCCCAAAAATTCAACAGAGTCTAGATTGGAAGTTTCCTCCCCCTGCGTTTTGATTTTCGTGTGGATATTGTCCATTGACTTTAATTTATATGATTGATGTATTGATATTATAAATTATTTTATCTTCTGCTAGGAAAAGTTTATTTGATATGTGGTCTTTTTTTTTTTAATATAATCAACACCGACATAAGAAATTTATTTGTATTTTGCGCAAAGCAGGTGGTGGCCCATTTTTTTAAATTACTATTTAATTAATTATAATTAAATAAGATGCGAGAAATAAAATCATTTAATTATCATTGATTTATTAAATAAGGTAATTTAATATATTTTTCTCACAAATTTTAATACGTCTGACTTTAATGGAATTATAATTGGGTTGAAAAAATAATTTAATTAAGAAATTAATATAATTAATTGATATATTTAGAAAATAAAAAATAAATATTGGGTTAGATAAATTATAAGTGTTGAATAAAAAGCTCAAATTAGGCCTAGTTAATGAAAGGGATGGTAAACCCTAGTATTTTCCAGGCCACGCCACCGCCCTCACCTATTCTACTTCAAGTAGAATTTTTATTTTCTATTAAATTATTATCATTCGATTACACTTTATTCGAATAGATCTTTTGTATTGTTTCTTTATAAATAAGGACTACGAGCTAAACTATTCATACAACTTTGAGAGTACTGTTATTCTATTGAAAAACAGTGACAATTTGTTTTAGAATAAATTCTATTTTTTGGGAAAATCTGATAGTTTCCAGTTTATAGAGAGAATTAACATTCCCACTGAAAGTAAGAAATGTTTTCAATCTGTGCATTTGGTTCGATTTGTTTGAGCCCATACTTAAAGGAATTCGGGGTTTGAGGATAGCGAAGAAGGTCATTCACTATAAAGTCTGGATTGACTTAGACCGCCTTGTACAAAACATATATATAATTTTGATTAAAGGCTTGTTGCTATAAATATCACCAGGCTTGAGTTTAAGTAAAATTTTAAACTTCCGTTTTGCCTAAAAACTTTATTTTCTAAACCCATTTTTACAACAATTGTGTGGTGTATAGTTGGAAGAATCGAGACAATCCGTAATTGCCATATTCAGTGTGTTGAAGAACAAATTGACGTGACCAATTGAGTGATAATTGTATTTGTCAAGGGAATTATTGATAGGTTTTAAACGACCCGCACAATTGAAACCTTTGATTCAAGTCGATTCCATCTTGTTCACATGGTTAACGAAGAACTAAATCATGGAAGTTGATTTTATGGTTGATCACTTGGTAAAGGTTACATATCGAATCGTTCTCGTATTTAATTTACATACAAAAAGACAAGTGGCTAGAGTTGTTCCTCGATCATTATAATTGAATTATCAGTTAGAGGCAAAAATCTATTGCCATGGATCGACTCGAAACCAGGGCCAAAACTATTCCTGAAGTTAGAGCGTTGTCTGATCAGTTTACTCAATTTTAATTTCATAATGTTCATTTTACTATATAGTTATTTTTATTTATTTATGTTATTTTATTATAGTCAGATTTAATCTCTCCCTTCTATTTTTCATATAGTTCGACACACGTCGTGGGCATGAAAGTTGCCTACCACACGTTCTGGTTAAAATGAACAACAATTTTAGATATCTCAACCCCTGTAGGATCAACCCTACTCTTTGTACTATTGATTTGCATTTTGTTTAGGCATGAAAATTTATATTTGGTGGGTTCGGCACCCATCAAGTGATGTATTCTCCATGTAAGCAACTGCATTTTTTACTCGAAGTAGGACTTCTTCTCCCAATCGAACTCTAATTATTCTAGGAATATTTTAGTATGATTAGAACTCTAATCTTCACCTATTTAAAGGATCCATTGTATCCCTATTTTTAGTGGCCAAAAAACTAACAAGCCAATCAACAAGTGCTTTTCTTTAAGGGCGACAAGATGTAGTCGTATATGATTTTTTGTGAGAATTTCGTGGTAACTATGTAAAGAATTTTTGTTCCAAGTTAGGACTTTATTTTTGGGGTTTGTGTTTGTACGTTTTGTACATTTAGGTTTATTTTCTCGATATTTTACTCTCGTTTGTTTACTCATTTAGTGGAAAGTTGAAGCCTCCTTTGTCTGTGGTTTTTATCCTCTTTGGAGGAGTTTTTCACGTAAAATATTTGTGTGTTCATTTTTCCCTATTTTCTATAATTGATTTAATATTAATTTCTCCAATAAGCAATCCCTTAGGTAACATATACTATACTAAAATTTGGCCCATAAGCTTACGGACACCGTCGTTTTATTTATTATATTTTTGGGTGTTATTTATACTATAAACGGTAACACGTTTATAGGCGGTCAAGAATGTTATATGTATTGAATCATAAAATAGATTGAATGTTGGTACCCTATTAGTTGTTCGAGTTGTGTCAAATATAATTGGCATGCCATAGGATTGGTTTGTATATGGGATTATCAGCTTATGCATTAGGATGCACCTCATGTGCTAGGATACACTTCGTGTGCCAATATGCACTTGCACTTTTTGCACCAATATACAGTTTACGTGCCAATTTACCATGCTTTGATTTATCCGATGATGCTCTTCGGTGCCAGATTGGTATGCTGGTTGGACATTCTGTGTATCCGTCCAAGTCCGAGTCATGTTAATAGGGTTATAAATGGTAAACATGACAAATGATATCGTAAAATGAAATGGTTTAATAATATGGCCTCACTTATTTTCCTATGTGAATTTTGATAGAAAGATCATGTAAGCTATTGAGCAAATCATTTGAAAACGAACTCTAAGGGCTGAAACCATTGTGAATGAGCAAATTGACTCTAGGAAAAAGGATTGAATGGTAAGCTACCTAGGTAAAATATGAAATTGAATGGCATGTTGTTTAAGTATATAATTGTATTTTTTATTCATAGTTGATGTTTTGCTAGAGAATAAGTTAAAGAATGATGATTGATTAATGAATTGCCTTATCATTGCTATAGGTATGTATATATGTATTGGAAGATGATGAGAAATGATTTGTATTTATAGGACATGAAATGGTTAAATATAGATTGTTATGCATATGCAATTGTATTAAATCATGGTGTTAATGTTATGTTATACTATCTTGAATCATGAAAATACCACTGAGCCCTATCACTTAGAATACGATTTAGTTGTTACGTACACAGGTACATGTCTTCCTCAAAACCCTAGGAAGTTAAGTTAGCATCCGGACTGTCGTATTCAACTCAACTGAGTTTGTATAGTTCATCTCATTTTGGTTAAATGGCATGTACCTAAGGCTATCTTGATAAATGTTGAAAATGGTCAAACTAATGTACATGAATGGTGAAGATATGAAAATGATTTTGGTCATGTATTAATTTTATATTAATGACTTAAAAATGGCATATCAATCATATCTATATGTATTGGAAGGATGAATGGGGCCTTAGGGTCAAATTTTACCCGTATATGCTAGGTTGGTATCTTTGGAAAATAGCAACTTAGTGGTTTGCCATGGATGTCGCAACTTGACAATTTGAATGTCGCGACATCAGGCCATCTCATTGTGACGTCCCTTGCTTGAGGTCGTGACGTCAACCCTATTTTATGTTGGAAGTTTTACAATTTGGTCCTCAGGTTTGGAAGTTTGGCTACTATCTTCAATGAGGCGATACACACCAGAAATATTTTGAAAGCTTTTCAATTCAATCCTAGTTCAACCTTGGGATGGTATTGAGCTTTCATACGCTCATATATGACCCGAAAATGATTATATATTGTGTTTTAAGCTTTTAATACTTGTAAATAAATGATTAATGATGAAATTTGTATGTAACCGATCGAAGTTGCTCCAATAACGAATGTGGCATTCGGTATCTCAGACTCGATTTTCGGGTCGGGTATGGGTGTTATAGATAACTTGGTTGACTTATAGTCGGAAAGTTAATTTCTGTCTATGGAAAACCGAAAAACTCTGAGATTTGTAGAATATAGGATTTATTCTTGTAAATATCTCTTTTTTAACGAAAATGATGACAAAAAGAATTAATTTTTAATGAAGTTGGTATGGCAATCCAATTATACTTTATATTGTTATGATATTTTTTATTTTATATGCCACGTCAACAAATAATTTAAAAATTATAAAATATAAAAAAAGTAAAATTATAAAAATTTCATAAAAATTAAAAGAAAAATAATATAAAGTACATGTGGATTGTCATGAGGGCTGTGGTGTTTAAAAGTTTAACATTTTAGTTAGTATTTTCATTAACAAAATAACAATTTGACTCTTCTTGAAAGGTTTGTGGTCAAATTCGATTTCTTTTAAAAGGTTGCGGCTCAAATTTAGCTCAAAAAAGAAATAATAGCTAAATTGAGTAAAACATGTAAACATTAAAAGCTAAATTTGACATTATGCCTTGATTTATCGATCTATTAAAGGCCTAAGTATTGTCGAATATGAATTTATCGAATCAGACAAAATTTGGTATCAATAAAAACAATAAAGCTTTTCTCTCTAACTTTGTTCAAACTTTGGCCGAGAGATTCTCTAGTAAAGATCTTGGTGATCTGAATCATTTCTTGGAAGTTAAAGTCATTCCAACATCTCAAGATTTATTCATCTCAACACAATTATATACTTGTTATGATATATTGAGCAAAATAAACAAATAATTGTCAAGTGCCAAGGAATCAAATACACCAATGTCCACTTTAGCTTGTTTAAGTTTTCATGATGCTTTACTGTAGTTGACTAGTTGCTTTATTGCAATATTTGAGTTGTTTGGTTCACTACAAACTTTCTCGAGTTTTGCAACCTCTATCGGAGATGGAGATAAATACTGAATAGATATTCTAAAAAATAGAATGTCGGTGATGACAATATATCGATTTTTATGTGAAAACCCTTTCGGGAAAAAATCACGGGCAGAGAAAAAGAAAATTCACTATATCGAATTAGAATTATTACAAGAGGAATAGGCTATGTCTATTTATAGGCTTGTAAAACCATATTCTAATAGGGGTGTAGTAAGATTGAAACACCTTATTCTAAAATAAAATAAAAGAAGTATAGTTCTATAGGGATTTTACTTTTATTTTATTTTACGACTATATTTTATTTAAATAAAGATTCGAGTCACTTAATTCTAACATATATATTTATATGCTTTTTGTAGCTAAGAATTTAATCTTTATTTGTAATATAACAATAAAGTACAATGATCAAGTATGAGAATTTTAATTTTTAATCAAATCTATATATATATATATATATATCATACATTTATTCTAATCAAGTGGAGCATAATCATGACTTTTTCACAATCCAAGAGAATTGAGTCTGTAAATAACACCTTAGTAATGAATTACAGTAACGTTAAATTCAGCAATGATATTGGTGGCATTTACAAGGATAGGATTAAATTGTGCAACCCCTGTTGCCATCATGAATTGTCCTCTTCCTCCAATCACAGCAAGATCAGGATCTCCCCTTGAAAATACGCTTAGAGAGCTGCCGTTAAACTTACCAGTATTAAATCCAAAATCTAGGTATTCCGTGCTCGATGCATTCATTCCGGCCACTGACGCAATACCCTGAATATTTCCAATCAACTCTGAGTCAGGCTCAGGACCAGTCCTGAGGGGATCATTAATGGCAAATAAGGAGGCAAATGGCACTGATGAATTATTGTCGTTGCTTGTGCTGTTAGCTTGGGCTACCACGACTATTGTAACACCCGTAGTTCTGTGCATAAAGAAGTGAAGATTGGTGACCTTAACTGGCCTGGGATGATATGGTAGGGTCTCCGAGTAGTATTGGCTCTGCACTGCTACTTGGGAGAGGCAGATGATCAGAATCCAACTCAACATCCATGTTCCTCTCATTGCCTCTGCTTTACTATAATTTCTGGTGCGAAGTGTAGATTAAAGCTATAGAATTGCTGCTTCATTTATACTGATAAAACCCGCATATATGAAAAGAATTTATTGTCCAAAACATTTTATATAATACCTGCATGAGTTCTCACTAGTAATATTAAAGACAAAACAAATTTTGACCAGGCAACACAAACTTGGTCTAATTGGCTGCTTCATTTTTAAATAAGGATAACTTCACGTAAACACCATTCTGCCTATAAAATTAAATGATCCACTTGCCTTAAATTAATTTTTAGATTGGAAGTCTCCTACCCTGCTTTTTTTTATTTTCATTTGAATGGTTTGTATTGTCCATCCATCTGCTTGATGTGCTGATGTTATAAATTATTTTATTTTATGATTGATATGTGGATTGGGTCCACTTAAATATAGGTTGAAGATAACCAAAAATAATATTATTTTTATAATCTCAGTACTGTTACTATGAGGGCAACAACACTCCCTCTCGAACCTTGGGTGTTGCCCATCACACATTGGATGAGCTTATTGGGCCTATCTCATATATTGTACATATATCTGAATATTTAATCAACCCATATATTTTAGTTAACTTAAAAAATAATTTTTTATTTTCAAAAATATTATTTACTTAATTAAAATAAATTTAATTCATCTATTTAATTAAATTATTTTCTCAACCCAATTAAACATTTGAGGTTAAAATTTTTATTATACTAATAAAAAATTGTCACCGTCAATGATTTAACGGAGTCAGTGACCAAAATATTAAATTTCGATAACGTGACTAAAATAGAAAATTTTAAACATGAATGACCATAATTTAAAACAGGCTAATAATTATGTGACTATTTTTTTAGTTTACCCTTGTTGTACTATGATAAGAACAATCGAATTTGGTAGGGCATATCGAGTTAAAATTGTTACATTGCCTACATAATTTTTTCTATACAATGCTTAAAATATTTATAAACCCCATGCTCATAAATTGGAGATAAAAGCACTTAAGGTGTTGAAACCCACATTCTACATATTGTTATAACAACAATAATAACAATTGAGTCCTTTTTCTTTTAAAGTTGCATAACAAATGGTTAAAATCTAAACAATGAATCAAACTCCAAATTGTGGTCTATTGATCGAGTTTCTATTTTCTATAAAAATAGTATAAATTCGAGTCATCGATGCACCTACAACATATGATTAAAATCTAAATAATGAATCAAACCGCAAGTTATAATCTATTGATCGAAAGTTTATTTTCTATAAAAATAACCTAGATTCGAGTCATGGATGTACCTAAAGAAAAAGTCTAAACAAAGAACCAAAGTTCTGTAATTTTCAAAAATATTAGTAAGCGCATATCCCTATTAGACTCATGGTTAAAATATTTAAGGCGTCTAATAATTGAAATTTTAATAAATTTTTTATATAAATTATTTAAAAAAATTGTATTAATTTTTTTGTGAGGACAGTTTAGCTCATCAATTTTAATTAATCAATATTTTAAAAATTAATATTGGAATGATATGTTGGTCTATCAATTTTTAGAGTTAATTTAAAGCTTACTCGAGAAACAAATGAAAAGATGTGTTAAAGATGAAATGGATCACACTAAATTTTGGGTATAGTGGTAAGATGCGTTATATTTTTAAGGAAAAATATAAAATTAAACTTTGGAGATAATATTATTGGGACGGACAACAACGAACCTTGAACATGGACCGAAAAACAAACAAGAAGAAAAAAAAAAAAAGAACAAATAGGTCACAAGCATGGTGTGTTTCAATGTCCAGTTCCGAGTTTATCAATATTTTTAGTTTTACATATATATTTATTGTTTAATTTTTAGATTTTCTTTTTGTAAATTATAATATATATTCAAGTAAATATATCTTAAATACATAAATATATTTATATCAAAATATAAGTTTTAAAATTACTAATTAGGTTCAATAACTTAATTTAATAATTGTATTTTAAGTTTAAATGTAAATTTTAAAATGTTTAACATAAAATAAAATAAAATTTAGGTTTAAAGTATTAAAATTTTATATTGATGTCCACTAAATTAATTAATAAATTTAATAAATGATGCGGTCGTTGAGAGCACAAAATATATCCCATCTCTATAAAATAATGAAAAAAAATAGTATAAAGGAAGTAGGGTCAAATCCTCAGGGGCTGGATTTGCACAAGTGCTTGTTCTTCGAAATCCTGGACAGAGTCGTGCCCAAGAAATCCTGCGTACCTGGAAAAAAAATAAAAAATATAGAATTAAAAGTTTTAATAGCAGAAATAATGAGGAATGTCTCTCCCTACTTAAAACACATTGTCCTCGATGTGAAAGAAAAAGGAAAAAACAAATAGGTGAATGTAAAAGGGTTTATAAAAACTCCCCATGTAGTCATTGTGGTTCACGCATAGCTGCAAGGAGGGGAAGGTTTGGCGTTGTGTGGTGATGATGTGGGCAAGTCGCACAGTGGAGATGGAGATGGAGACGACGTGGGCGCGTCTTTACCATGGTGTTTGAAAAATTGATGATAGGGGGTGAGGAAGAAGGTGCGGTGGCTGGTAGGGGTTTGGGTGAAAAATGGGATAAATTTTTAGGATTTGGGGGTGTATAGGTAGAGTGTTTGGCTGAAGGGTAGGGTGTTTGAGTGTAGGTTTTGGTTTGTATAAAGCAGGGATGCGCTATTCCTACTTGGAATTGGGATAGAATAAGGGATGTTTGTGAAAGTATACAAATTCCTGAATTTTTTCCTTGTCGGTTTACCTAGACAGAAGAAGAGAAATTTATTAATATCCAAACAAAATAAAGTAATAAATAAATAAAATAAAATAAAATAAAATAAAGAAAAATAAAAATTGGGTTGCCTCCCAACAAGTGCTTATTTAACATCGCTAGATTGATGCCTCAACTAGTATTGGGGCTGTTCCAACTGAATTATTTCATTCGTATGGGTCTGGAAATTCTCCTTTTTTACCACATCCACCATATTTGGGTTCGATCCTCCTTGTGCCTCTTTCTTTGGTTTCGAATTTTCCTCCAAGAAAATCTTATGTGTGCCTATCAAGGGGTTAATCCCTTTTAAGTCTGCAATGGTCTCATCATTCTCTAAAAATGCGCACTTGAGATGCTCAAGAAGTGGTTTTAATTTCAGATCTGGTGCCTGCATAAAAGAAGGTAGAAGTTTAGTATCCATAGGAGCCAAGAATTCATTAACAGATTCAAAATCATCAAACATCATTTTAGATTTATCTCCATAAGATGACTCAAAAGTTTCTTCTACTAATGAGTCAATTATGTCGACACGATTTACGTCCAAGATTTCATTTGGGTGACTAATAGTGTCGTAAACGTTAAACTTCACGATCTCTCCGTCAAATTCTATTACGAGAGTTCCACTACGCACGTCAATCTTAATGCTAGCGGTACTAAGGAAAGGTTGGCCCAACAAGATATCCGAAGATTCAGGAGTGCTATCCTCTTCCATTTTTATCACATAAAAATCTGTAGGGAAAATAAGACTGTTGACTTCGACTAATACGTCCTCAAGGACTCCTTCGGGATGCACAATAGACCTGTCTGCCAACTGAATTTTTGTCAAAAAACCCGCATTAAGTGATCCATAAATAGAAAAATGCATTACATTTATAGAGGCCCCTAAATCACACATAGCTTTTTTAATTCCTAAGTGGCCTATTTTGCATGGTATTGCGAACGTGCCCCTATCTTTGCATTTCGCTGGCATCTTCTGCTGTAACACTACGGATACATTCTCACCAATGTTTACCTTTTCATTACCAGTTAATTTTCGCTTGTTGGTGTAGAGCTCTTTAAGGAACTTGGTATATCGCGAAATTTGTTTGATGGCATCCAACAGTGGTATGTTGATCTCGACATTTCTGAATGTTTTAAGGATCTCCTTGTCTTCTTTACCTTTCCGACATTGATTCAATCGTCCTAGAAATGAAGGTTGAATTTTAGGTAATGGAGGTTTCATTCGGGCCTCTTCATCATTCTCAAGCTTTTCTTGGGAGAAATCTTGGCCAAGATTTCTGCCAGGAATTGATTCCAGTACCTTTTCACTTCGCAACGTCACTGCATTTGTGTGTTGTCTTGGATTAGGTTTCGTTTGTGAAGGCAGCTTTTTTTGTGAGTTCATTTTTTTAATTAATGTGGTCAACTATCTTATAGATGCCTCGATTTTCTGTTGAAAATCATTTGTTTCCTTTTGGAAATCAAGAGTTTCCCGTAGTATTTGCTGTTGGAAATCAACAGTTTGCCATTGTATCTGCTGTTGGAAATCAAGCACATTAGCTGCTAATTTATTGACCATGGTTTCTAGAGAGGTACCTGAATCTTGCATTTGTTGTGGAAACCAATTTTTGTATGGCTGGTTATACTAAAGGTTTGCCCCATAACTCAAGTTGGGATGGTCTCTACATCTTGGGTTGTAGTTATTACCGTAGGGGTCATATCGCCTTTGTGGTGGGCCAGGAAAGTTTCCCACAACATCTAAATGAGCCATACTATCATCATACAAACTAGGACATGCATCCATTGTATGTTCAGGTGTAGCACATATTCCGCATAATCGGGCTGGTTTTTCTTTTTCTATAACAAGAGAGTTCAGAATATTAGTATGTCTATCAACTTTATCTTCTAAGGTTGAATTACTTAGCTGGTGAACCCTTCTAGGGGGCTCAAGATTGGCTTGAAACTGCTGAGTATTTGCAGCCATCGTAGATATCAAGTCCCTTGCTTGTTGGGGAGTCATGTTGACCAATGCTCCTCTACTGGCGGCATCTACCGTATTCATCTCTATGGGCTTTAAGCCCTCATAAAAGTATTGGAGAAGAGACTATTTCGTTATACTATGTTGTGGGAAACTTGCAGACAGCTTCTTAAATTGCTCTCAATAGTCGTAAAGAGACTCTAATTCTTTTTGTCTTATTCCAACGACATCCCTTCGTAACTCAACTGCATGTGATGCTGGAAAAAACCTGTTGAGAAACAAACAAGAAAGATCAGCCTAAGGTGTAATAGATCTAGGGGGAAGATAAAATAACCATTCCCTAGTAGAATCTGCTAGGGAGAAAGGGAAAGTACACAATTTGATTTGATCCTCAGCTACCCCCTGAGGTTTCATGTTAAGACAAACCATATGGAACTCTTTCAGATGTTTGTAGGTATTTTCATTTTGCAACCCACGAAAAGTTGCCAGTTGCCGAATCGTTTGAGCCATAGGTTGAGGTGCTAGATTCGGGTTTTCGTTAACCCTAACGTTAAGCACTTCTTCTGGTGAATCGACTTTTACTTTTTTGCTTTCAAATGTTTGAGTAAGATTTTCGTTAATCCTAGACTCAACTTTGTCGTCGACTTCGATTCCTGGTAGTGGGTTACTCTAAGTCCCTACCACTCCTGACTGATTTTTTTGTAACTTTGTCTCCTTGTGATTAGCTCTCGCAGTCTTCTCTATTTCTGAATCAAACGTAAGAATACCTGGAGCAGATCTGGTCATAAGAAACAAAGAAACAAGATTAGTACGTTACCAGTCCCAGGCAACAGCGCCAAAATTTGATGTGATAGTCGAGAGTACAAAAAATATCCTACCCCTATAAAATAATGAAAAAGAATAATATAAGGGAAGTAGGGTCAAATCCTTAGGGACTGGATTTGCATAAGTGCTGTTCTTCAAAATCCTGAACAGAGTCGTGCCCAAGAAATCCTGTGTACCTGGAAAAAAAATAAAAAAAAAACAAAATTAAAAGTTTTAATTGAATTGAAATTACAAAAATTAAAATTAAAATAGTAAAGATAAATAGAGTTGAAGAAAAAGAGTTCTTATGAAGAGATTCTAGCCTTTGGTTGTCTCGATCCGCCTTGGGTTCAATCCTCGGCTTTTAGGTGATCCTTCTCAAACAGAATAAGTCAGTTATAGTGGAAGAGGACACCTATGACCACTAGCTCCAAGATTTTAGACTTATGATTTAGAGGAACCTGACTCTAGCCAATAATCGCTTTTGTGGGACCATCTTATGCTAGATCATCACTTCTCAATAGAGAATGCCACGCCATTTTGTCTCTTGGGCTCGCCAACCTCTGACGCAGTAAGCTAATGAACTGACTGTGCAACCTTCCCAAAACATACAAAGCGACTGTTCCTTGCACAAGTTGAAAAAATCACTTTTTAAAGGACATGGACGGAAGCGTCAGCCCCGTAATGCGGAGAAACGATGAATACTCGTTGAGAAGGCTAAGCGCGGATTCTAAACCTCATGAAACCCTTTTGGGGATTTTCGACAATCTTTGGCTAGATAAATTTAATGGCTCATGCTTTTTGGGGAAAAAGAAATAAATGTAATGAAATTAGAATTTTTATTGAATAATATGAAAGGAACAAAGGCTAACCTTTTTGGGAGAGAGAGTATTTACAGAAAGAAATAAGTGAAATTTGTGTCACTCCATCCCCTATTTATAGTACTAGGAAACTTAGTCTATTCCTACTTAAATTCTAAAAGATAAATACAAATAATAAAAGATAATTAAAGATAAATAAAGATAAATGCTAAAATTAAATCTAAATAATAATCTTTAATAATTATCCTAATATAATTAAAAATTAAATAGAGTTTTGTGTTTATAAAAATCTCTTCTTTGCACTTTTGCCCTCCAAGTCTTCCATACTTTGCATTTCTGACACCACTTCTCTCCTACTTCGAATGTTGGCCCATTCCATCTTTAAATTCACGCTTTTAGCCCCCAAATTTTCTTTTACCTTCAATTTAATTAGTCCCTATAAGATAAAAAAAAAAACCATAAATAGCTCAAATTAGTAGGATCATACTCAAAATAAATATGAAATTAATACATAAAAATATGTCATAATAGAGTATTATCAATAAATTAACTAAGATAATTATACTATTAATTAATGACAATTTGTTGTCGGCGAACTTGTTTTGTAGCTAATAATTTAATCTTTATTTGTAATATAATAATAAAGTACAATGATGAAGTATAAAAATTTTAATTTATTCTCATACATTTATTCTAATCAAGTAGAGCAGAATCATGATTTTTTCACAATCGATGAAAATTAAGTCTGTAAATATCACCTTAGTAATGAATTACAGTAACGTTAAATTCAAAAATGACATTGGTGGCATTTATAAGGATAGGGTTAAATAGTGCAATCCCTGTTGCCATCATGAATCGTCCTCTTCCTCCGACCACTGCAAGGCCAGGTTCTCCCCTTGAAAATACGCTTAGAGAGCTGCCGTTAAACTTACCGGTATTAAATCCAAAATCTATGTATTGAGCATTTGAGTGCTCGATGCATTCATTCCCGCCAGGAGCGCAATACCCTGAACATTTCCAATCATGTGCATATACATATAAATGATGTATTGAAAGAAATACATATATATATATATATAATAAGCACAAAACTAATCCAATAAAAAAATATAAATACCGAATAAAAAAGCTCAAATTAAATATAAAATTACAAATTCATAAGTAATAATTATTTTAATAATAATTAAGATCTAAATTATATAAATAAATTTAACTTGTACTAAATTTCCTTTAAATTTTGAAATTCTCAATCCTCTCTTACCTCTCTTTTCCTTTAAAATTTGAAATTCTCAATCCTCTCTTACTTCTTTTCGCCAAATTGAAATTTCAGTGCTTGACCCAAGGCCAGTCCTCTCTCGCCTTCAGGTTTCTGACAGACCATGAAATTAAATCAGGTAACCTTTTAAACCCTAAACTTATCTCCCTCATTTCATTCTTCTCCACTCATCAGATTTTGAGTTATCTCCGTCTCTGCATCACGCTGCTATGTTTCGATCCTACTGCTTTTACTGTCTCTGTTTACTTTGTTGGAAAGAGAATGGCGGACCGTTATTTCCGCTATTGAGATCTTTAGTGGTGGCGGACGGTGCCGGTCTGCGAAATAGCGGCCGCGTCACTGCTACGTCACTGCGAAATGGTTTTGATATCACGAGGCAGTTTGAAACCAATGGGAGTTCTAGCACCAGTGACAACAATGGCAAAGCCATCGGTAAGAACAAGAATGCTGCTGCAGATGACTGTAATTCGAAGGTGAAGAATGTTACCGATGATGCCAAGAATATTATTTCTGAGATAGACTCTGGCAGGTGGGGAAATGGTGTATGTGAATTAGGTTTTGACGAGGAAAACCAAAGCTCCTATAGCTTAGATTCACAAGCTAAAACACCATCTTTTGCTAGGAGGACTCTGCTTTGGCTGGCTGGGAGACAAAACAAGGTTGTTCACTCATCCTTTACACCAAAACTCTAGTTTGTTTATTCCTTTTACATTCTTTTCCTAGAGAACTTAGATGATCTTGTAGCAGGAAAAAGGGAAGAGAAAAAAGAAAAAGGTTATATTATAAGAAATCTTGGCCCAAATCTTTCATTCATTTCACCACAGCATATATTGTTAGGCATGCCCCAATTGATTTCTTCTGATGTTGTATGCTTTCATTTTTCATTGTTTATTGGTTCAGATTACACATTCTTACAGAACAAAAATTCTCGTTCTTCTTAAAACATGACCAAATAAGGTTACCTTTCTGTTACTGGATTTAATTTAATTTAATTTTTTTTTCCAAATCAACTCTGAAGGACCAACATTTTGAGTTGTGTGGGTGGGTTTTCTTAAAGATCAAATTCGTAGTATTTCCTTATCTGTCAAAAGGGTAGATGTGGAAAATTGAGTAGCTTCAGATTTTTTATGTTGGCTTATAATTTGAGCTGGAGATATGTTGCTGGATGTCATTGTTTAGGCTACTTGTACATTTTTGCCCATTATTAGATATTACCACAGCAATAACATAAATAATTGTGTAAGACCTAGAATCTGTACTCAGAACCTGTATAGATTTGTTTTTCTAGTTCTCTACCACCAAAGAATTAAAGTCGAACTAGCAAATCTAGTTTTATTCTTAGTAACCTTCCTTTAATACTGACTGCGACCTGTAATCTAATCTTAAAAACCAAAACATGTGCTTGGTGGGGCAGCTACGTACTCTTTTGAATAATCGAATTTTGCTATTATGTGACCAAAAATTGATACTGGAATGCATGAAATCTGTGCACTAGTTAGTCATTTTTGTAAGCCTCTCTGTTGACAACTGTTTTGCTCCATATTATACTATATAATCTCTGTATCTTTGGTAGATATTTCATATGTTTGATATCCAGGTTGCAAAAAAAGAGAAACAAAAATGTGGAGGCTATATAGGTTTACATATAAGCTCTGCACTCATCTGGATCCTGCTATTTCTTTAGCTTATGCCTTTACTTCTTGGTTTTTTGGTCAAGCATCGTTTTTGGCTATTATCAATCTAATTACTGTTCAAAAAATCTAAGATGTGATGGTTGGATTCAGATCTTTTGCCAGGCTTCATGTGCTTTCTAGACACATCAATACAATGATTTCATGCACTAAGTTCACATCTCATACCTGGTTTTGTGTGGTATTCAGTGGCTTCTTTCTTACATTATAGTAAAAATGTTTGCTTTGCAGTGGGAAGCTCTTCCTCTGTTGCTCATTGAGATTGGTGTAAATCAGCCGTATTCTTTACCTCAAGGTATTTCAGCATTGGGCCTCCCTGTTACAACTATTGCTCTCATATCCACATATTGATCTTTGTAAGTACTTCCATATATCTGATATTTATGTCCAGTGAAAGTTTTCTTTTATGTATGAACCATGCAAGCAATCTTTAACTTGTACCCAAGTAAAGCCCCTAATTTACAATTTATGCATAAATTAACATTTCACTAATATGGGCTTATTTGGGTACATTTAAATCTTTATTGGCTTACATTTTATAATGGTTAGACAAGTTTTGAATGACTTGCTGTTGCACTCTTATTTAGAGGTCTTGGTTAACATTATATATTGAATGTTTTTTGATATCTGCAAATGGTCTGCATTTGAAGTTCTGAACTTTGATTTATCTTTAAAGGTGTCATGGTTCGTTCATTTATCTTCATATAATTATGTTCATTTATCTTCATACTAGGCTTTCTTGCAGGCTTACAATGTCTAACATTTTATTTCTTTAATGCAGGCTGCAGGACAGGATTATGAGAAGGAAAAACTTAACGAAAGGAATTGAAGTTTCTTGGGGCTACCTTTGTAGAAATAAGAGACCAACAGAGTTTCTTGGAATTGAAGTTGTAATTTCAAATTGTATTAGCTTTTATGTAATACAACATCAATATCAATGTCCATCATCTTAGGTATTTTTTTATTTGTTTACTTTTGTATATTGAGTTGAATGTTAGTGGTATAAATTTCAGCTAAATGTTAGTGTATTTTTATTGTTGGATCGATTTTTGTAGTGAATATTCAATCTTTATTTTAATTTTAATTTTAATTTTATATTTTTTAGTTGTATTTAAAGCATAATTCCTATAATTATTTACTGTAAATATTTATAAAAATATATTAATATTGAAATAATAAAAAAAAGAAAAAAATTACATTATACGTGTCTATTTCAATTTTTTTAAGGTTACTTTAAATAGGTTTATAAAATTTATCCTCACCTTTTTAAGGTTGCTTTAAATGGGTCTATCCCAATTTTTTTTAAAGGTTGCCTTAGACATGGTCTATCCCAATCTTTTTAAAGTTGCCTTAAACGGGTTTATTCTAACCCTTTTTTAAAGGTTGCCTTAGACATGATCTATCCCAACCTATTTAAAGTTGCCTTAGATAAGTCTATCCCAACCTTTTTTTTATTAATTGTCTTAGACAAGGTCTATCTCAACCTTTTTAAGGTTGCCTTATACGATTCTATCCCAACCGTTTTTAAAAGTTGCCTTAGACAAGAATTATACCAACCTTTTTAAGGTTGTCTTAAACGGGTCTATCGCAACCTTTCTCCAAAGGTTGTACTTGACTAGGCCTTCACCAACCTTTTTATAAAGTCGGTATTGACTAAACTTTTCCCAACACAAAAATAAGCGTCGGCTTATGTTGATTTCTAGCGACGCTTTTTCAAAAGCGTCGCCGTACATATACCAACCCCATTATATACGACCATTTTGGAAGCGTCGGGCGAAGCGTCGCTGAACCTATGGCAACCTTTTTTGCGTCGTCTTATATCAAAAAATGTGTCGCTATAAGACTGTTTTGTTGTAGTGTCACCTCTGAGTCAGGCTCAGGACCAGTCCTGAGGGGATCATTAACGGCAACGAGGGAGCCAAATGGCACTAATGGATTATTGTCGTTGCTTGTGATGTTAACTTGGGCTACCTGGACTGCTGTAATACCCGTAAATTCGTGCATAAAGAAGTGAAGATTGGTGACCTTAACTGGCCTGGGATGATACGGTAGGGTCTCCGAGCAGGGATTTAAATAGCGGTCCGTTATCGAAATAGTGGCCGTTATATAGCGGTAGCGGCACCATCCGAAATTGCTACTGTCGAAACCGCTATTTATGTTTTACAATAAGTTGTGTGAATTTTAAAAAAAAATTCACGACCGCGATACCCGCAGTGACCGCAATAGCATCCGTTATGTCTGCAACCGCGATAAACGCAACGCGATCGAAAATGCGGCCGTGACCGCAATTTAAATCCCTGTCTCCGAGTAGTATTGGCTCTGCACTGCTACTTGGGAGAGGCAGATGATCAGAATCCAACTCAACATCCATGTTCATCTCATTGTCTCTGCTTTACTATAATTTCTGGGGCGAAATGTAGATTAAAGCTATAGAATTGTTGCTTCATTTTTATTAACAAAACGGAAACATTTATACTGAGAAAACCCGCAGACATAAAAATAGTTGATTGCCCAAAACATTCTACATATTATAAAGAACACTTTTCTTGACCACGCAACAGAAACTCGGTCCAATTAGCTGCTTGATGTTTAACTAGGAATAATACTTGAAAACATAAGAATAACTTCACGTAATAATTAGAATGGTCAGCGTTGAACAATCATCCATTTGCTTTAAATTAAATCTAGTTTGGAAGTTTTCTTCAAAAAACATATTTTTAGTTTGGCAGTTTCCTCCCCTGCGTTTTTCTTATGGTTTGAATGGTGTGCATATCATTTATATAATTTTAAGCTACAATTATATTTCATGTGACTAAAAATATTGAAGAGTAGCACAATATCTTTGATTATTTTTAGAGTATATGTATTAAGTATTCTTAAATCACGTACTTGTATAATAAATTTCACTAAAATTTGACAAAGTAACAACACTTAGCAAGTCGTCTATTTGACCTAGTTTATGGTCTCTATTTATAGAAAAAATATTAAGTTATAATTGAACAAGAGGTAGTAAAATAATATTGTTTAAATAAAAAATATGTAACACCCCAAATTTAGTTTAGATAACACCCCAAATTCGAGACCAAATGTACAATTAAACCTTCTTTAAATAGTAATTATACCATTTGCATAATTAGTGGACGGTTTCTAGACGTAAAATTGTTAAATTTGAGTGAAATTAAGGTAGGGTAAAATCATAAATTGATTTAAAAATAATAATATTAAAACAAAACAAAGTAAAGAAACATTTGTATTTTTCTTTGTTTCATCTTGTTTATTCGAAACCCTAGAAGAAGAATAGGAGAAGCTTCGGTTGAGCTTTGGCTTCTATTCAGTCCATTTTTAGTAATTTTTATATTTTTGAGCTCGTATTAGCTTAATCTAGCTAATCTATAGATTAATTTGTAAAACTTTCAAATGTTATGGAATTTGAGATGTTCTTGAAATTTTATGGTATAATATTAAGCTTTGTTGCTAGATTAAACTATTTTGTAAAGTAATTTTTGGTAATTTTAATGTTTAAGGACTAAAATGTGAAATTAGTAAAAGTACAAGGACTTGATGTGAAACAATAGCACGTATGGGCTGCAATAGGGTTTCAAACAATTCAGCTAAATTGAAATTAAATAAAAATAGTTAAATTGCATGTTTTGGGCTTAGGGACTAAATTGTATAAAAGTAAAATATTAGAGGTAATTTTATAAAAATGTCAGAAAGAACTTAATTATATAAAATGAATTAATATTGCTGTTAAAATTAGTGAATTGAATGGGATTTTAGATCCTAAACGAGTGGAAAACCGAGGAAAAAAGAAAATTGTCAAATAGCTCATGTACTTTATCATTGTTGCAATTTAGTCTGGTAAGTTTGTACAGTTTAAATTTAGATACATTTTTAAATGTATTATATGCCTTGATTGTATAATGTTTGGATTATATTGATGTGTATAATGGAAAATGAAAATAATGAATTGACACAACGTTGATCATTGATTGAGTAATTCTGGACATTGATTGAGCAATTCTGGACTATTACTGGAAATCAGTCCTGTAAGTTCGTTCGGTTTAATCTTAATTTAATTTCTTAAAAGCCTTAATATCGATACCTCTACTTCAGGTTACAAAAATTCACCATATAAGAGCATTTAAATCATTCAAACTTAGTCCCTAAACATCATGCTTCATTCACCTAGTCACATATGCATCAAAATGTCTAAACAATAAACCAAACACTATTCTAAGTTCGCAAGCTTCCCAAACATACGCAATATACAAATAATCCCTAATACATCTTAATAAACTGATATAAATGTCCACATTGCATTTTTATTCCCTAGAACTAGAATAAGCAAAACACCTATTGTAATGAGTAAAGAGTGGCTTGGATCAATCCCTCGACGACCACACCTCTCACACCGGGAACACAACTACTCTGCAAAGGATAAAATGGAGTGGGTGAGCTTAACAAGCTCAATGAATGCCTCGAATAATCACTACGCAAACAAGTCGTCACGCATCAACCAAACAACATACAACATATTCCCGAAGCATCATTAACTAAGTGTCATGATTCACATATTTAGTTATATTCCATGTATTATTTCACACCTTATTTGTAACAGCCTAAATTTGGGTCTAGTCGAAATAGTGGTTTCGAGACCACAAATTCGACGAGTAAAATTATATTTTTATTATATTTTTATGGTCTACAATTTTACGGAAAGATTTCGTAAAAATTTCGTTCAAAAATTTCGACGTTTGGGCACTCAATTTAGTCAAAAGGACTAAATTATAAATAGTGCAAAAGTTGAGTTCTACATGTTAGAAGCGTCCAATTTCTATGAAATTTTAAATTGGAGGTCCTTAAATGGAAATTAGACCATTGGTTAAATTGTTGGACAAAATGGGCATTAGATAAGTGAAATGAGATATTTTTAAGTTAGGGGCATTTTGGTAAATTGGTAATTAAATGAATTAAAAACAAAATTAAAATGCCAAATTTGTCCATCTTCTTCATATGGACGAAATTTACCAGGGGAAGACATGGCTAGGGTCTTCTAAACTTTCCAAGCTCATGGTAAGTCTGTTCTAGCCCCGTTTTTCAAGTTATTTACGATTTTGGAGTCCCGGTAACTCGATTTAGCTTATGCTACCAATAATTCATGCTAAGGTTCATCTTTAGAAAATTACCCATAGGTGAAAAGTGTGTATTTAGATGTTTTATGATAGAATATGAAGGCTGAAATTATGTTAAACAACTTTTACTAAGCGATTTTACATAAAAACGAGTAAAACGTCATAATTGGTAAAAATACCTATTGTTCATAAGTACATGTTAGAGTGAGAATTTGATGTTGTCATAGAAGGGAAAAATGATCAGAATGTTATAAAACATATGAATAAGGGCTGACTTTTAATTTTCGAGTATTGGGGCAAAAGTGTAAATATGTAAAAGTTTGGGGGCAAAATTGTAATTTTGAAAAAATTGAGTTAGGGACTGTTTTGAATAGTACATTAATTAAATAAGTGAAATGTGATGTTTTAGACCCCGAGAAAATAAGATTTGGACCTAGAACGTGAGGAAAATCGAAAATCGGGAAAGTTGGTAAAATGGTCGTTTTGGTATCGAGGTAAGTTCGTATGTTAATAAGCATTAAATTTAATATGTTTAAATGTTTAACTGATACCATGTGTTATTTCGTATGTTATTATTGGATCATGAATAATATAAAAATTACGAGATTGTATTGAAAGATCAAATTAAGAGAAATGCAGGGCGGAGTATGATCGAATTTCGACATGTGATGAATTGATAGTAAAGACCATGGTTGGACCATGGCAATATGTGTGCCAGTCTAAGACCATGTCTGGGACACGGCATCGGCCAGGATATGAGAGCCAGTGTAATACCATGTCTGGGACATGGCATCGGCCACGATATGAAAGCTAGCGTAAGACCATGTCTGGGACATGGCATCGGCATTGATATGTGTGCTAGAGTAAGACCATGTCTGGGACATGGCATCGGCCACGATATGAAAGCTAGCGTAAGACCATGTCTGGGACATGGCACTGGTACAATACATCATGTACGAGTTTTTCCCTAGTATCCATCCTTAGTATCCCAAGAGTTTCAATGGGAAAATCCAAAGATGATATCAAAGAAATGACAAGGTATGATCATGTTGAAAGAGTACAGGTATGTACGCAAAATTCATGAGTACTAAATTTTGATGTATATGGAACACTTGGTAAGAATGTAAATGAGTAAGTCATACCTATGAAAATGATCTTGTGATGACTTTGTGACGATAGGTCTATACTTATGATGTATAAATAGGTGATAAATTTGATTTATGACTATGTGTGAGGCTTTTAGGCCAAATTAAATCGTGACATGATAAGTTTAAGTTTTGTTGTTGATGTATAGGTTAAAGGGGAAAATGAATGGCATGTAAATATTCGATAATGGCTAGCTATTGGAATGGCTAGTTAAAGGATATGTTTTGGGGTTATGTATGATTAAATGGATGTTAATACAAAGCAATCATGAAAGAGTAAAATTTACAATAAAACTGTTTTGGACAACAGCAGTGGCGTGAATTTGAAAAATCACCAAAAATAGTAGAAATTGAATTATAAGTTGGATGAGATATTTATTTAAAGCTTATTGAGTCTATTTTCGTATAAAAGAAACAGATAAAACAATGGATTTTTATATTTTAGGATATTTAAATTCTTGTGAGATTGGTTCAGAATGATTACGTGATCCCCTATTCTGACTTGGAAAAATCATTAAAAATTGTACAAAAATAATTATGGGATAAAAGTTATATGCTTAAAATCCTTAATGAGTCTAGTTTCAAATGAAACAAATTATAACCTCATTTGAATTCTGTACAGGGAGAAAATTGATTCGTAGTGAAAAGTGGTCAGAATAGTCAAACAGTGAAACAAGGGAGAATTTAATGAATAAACTGTACTAATTGGCTTAGCCAAAAATTCTGGAAATTTTATGGTTTAAAGATATATGAGTCTAGTTTCAGGGAAAATTATCAGTTTTAAATTTGGAGCTCTGTAGCTCAAGAAATAAATAATTTAGTGACAGCGATTCAAGTAGACAGATTAATGTGAACATGAGTAATAAGGTATAAGCATGTGATTTAATGTTTGTATCAAATTGAGAACTTGTTGTGAGGATTTGTCATGTTGAGGCTTTGATAAGGCTACAAATGAGTAAGTTGGGAAAGTAAGAACTTAGCATTATTTATGCAAGTTATGACAGCTTAGTAGTAAGCTAAATTCATTGCTAATGCTTATTATTTTTACATGTGAACTTACTAAGCTTTATAAGCTTACCCCCTTTTCTTTCCTATGTTACAGAGTCCTACTAAACAAGCTCGGGTTGGAGGTCGTCGGAGATCGCTTCACACTATCAAGCTATCTATGGGTATCTTTATTTATAAATGATTTAAACCATGGCATGTATAGTGGCTTGACTAAGTCATTATGTATATGTGTTAATTAATTTGACCAAATGTATTGTTTAGTCTGGTAAGGGGTGTTACATTTAGTGGTATCAGAGTTATGGTTTAGTCAGTTCTCGGACTACCATAGTGAGTGTGAGAGTCTAGCTATACATGCCATAATGAGATGTGATAGTGTGACGACTCCCGGCACTGATGTAAATTATTTTATTAGACAGATGCGCACTTCAACCGAGCTAACTTTGATAGTGCAAACAGTGTGTTTATGATGAGTTGAGACTCATAAAAAGTAATTATGATGTTTATGTGATGATATATAAATTGTGGATAGGAATTTCTTTTGAAATATGAAAGATGAGATGAAAGGAAAGTCTATACTATGATAAGTGTCCATGTTTGATTGGCATTTGTATGATGCTATGAGTATAACTTGTGAAATTAAGTGAATGTTATTAGTAATTTTACTTGAGGTTTATGAATGAAAGTATAAGTGTACTTGTTTGTATAAGATGATAGTAAGGTTGTCTAAAATGAGTATGCAAGTTAAGTTACTTGAAACAAAATATATATTGATGAGTGTTAAGTTATATGCATGAATATATATAAGAGGCAAGTCAGAGGCATTTCAACTTCACCCCCTTCTAATAAGGTATGTTATAAAGAAATTTTATGAAATTCAGATCGAATGGGTTTACAATTGGAAGACTAAAGAGTTGAGTTGTAGATTAACTAACAACGTGATCAGAGTTGAGAATGGTTTAGTAAATGAACATAGTTGCAGAAAAGATGTCAGATTAATATGAAGATCATTCGGATTCCAAAATGTTATAGTTAAAGAAAGGTCAGGCTTAGTTAATTAACTCATCCAAGTATGAGACCTAAAGTATGTGATTGCCGGAATTTATTCTGAATTTATTTCTGTTTGCAATTGGAATAATATCAGATTAGTAAAGACAGGATTAGTTAGTGCAATCATGATCGAGATGTATTAGTGACTGAATGCAGTGTTTATGGTTAAGAAATTACAGCAATCTCTTCCGACTATTATATGTGTTTATTTACTCCCAGAGGTGTATATATATATCTCTACAATATTTTGAATGAAATTCCTATAGTATGAGAATGTCAGCTAAATTTACAGGTAGATGAAAGCATTGTAGTCTATTTGAGTTGTGATCAAAATTGCTCTTTCTTTTCTGGCTTTCTGCATCATACACAGATAGAAAGTTGACGGTAAGGTCCGTATGATGTTAGTGTCTTGTTTTACTAGCTATTGCTCAATGAAAATAAAGGAAGATTGTGTGGCTTTTGTTAAGATTATTTTTAGTGCTTATGAGTTTTTTTTTCTGTAGCTCCATGTTATGAGTTTTTGTTATTTCTGTTTCCTTAATAAATTAATGTTCAAAGAATCAGCCATGAGATATCAGTAGGAAATGTTCTATTGATGAAAATGGTTTCTTCTTATTATTAAAATGCTTAGGATGATTATAAGTTTTGACTTGATGGCGAGAGTACTTTGATACAGTTACCAGAGGTATAAAAATTGTGCTTTTGTATTGGTTGTTATGGAAATTTGTATTTAAATTTCTCCGATGATCGAGACGTTTTGTTTTCAGTCGGGACATTATCTACTAAAGTAATTGAGAAGTTAGTCTTATTATGGCACTATGATTTTTAAGCTGTATGAGTATTGTGGCATCAAGATAGTTAAGTGCTTGACGAGTAAATAGCTTGAAGTAAATTCTACTATAAGTTTAATCTTTCTCTAGATTTGAGAAGAAATTGAAGTTGGCCAAGTGTGAATGATAGGAAGTTCAACTTAGACTTGTGTATTGATTTTCACTTTTCAAATGATCTTGATATATATATCAGCAAGTTAAAGACATAATATTGTGATGTCTAGCACAATGATAATTATCTGTTTATTTGAGAAGTACAGAGATGGATGATACTCCGAGGCAGTTACATTAGTAAGAGTATGAAATGTTATGTACCAGACTTTGAACTTGATGTCAAAACTTTTAATGGGTAAGAGTATTGAACTTAGATGTGTGTCAAGTGCTTCTGAAAGTATTTCATTAACAAAGAATTTTTTTTTATTTGGATAAGTGGTAGTAAGTTCATATGGCTGAAAATTAATGATTGAATGTTAATTTCATGAATTATACAATGTATGATGAGATATATGTATTGATGAATTGAGAATAAAGCAACAATACAAAAACCAAATAAAATGATCAAATTGAGCGGAACAACGGATTTGAGTACTTCTGATCAGTGACAAGTGAAACTGAAAAGTGGTAGCTTCGGCTACCTGATCAGTGAAAAGTGGTAGCTCCGGCTACCTGATCAGTGAAAAGTGGTAGCTCCGGTTACCTGATCAGTGAATAGTAGCTAGCTTCGGCTACAAGTGACAAGTGATAAGTGGTAGCTTTAGCTACGCTTATCTGATCAGTGATAAGTGATCATACATAAAACCATAGTTATACTATGGCAAAGTGGAAGTGAAGTACTCAATTTTCCGTAACCGTTCCCTAATTTGATTAAGGATGTAAGTGACAAAAGGGACCAAAAGAGTTAAAGTAAATGTTTTGGGCATACGAATATGAACCTGGTACTTCTGACTCTGTATTTAGATGTTGATATGTCGACAGAATTAAGTTGAATGTTAAGTGTATTCAGGATTAACGATATCAGTGATAATATTAGAATGATAATAAGGCGGAACTATTGTGAATTTCATATCAGGTTTCCCTCAATCTTCAGATCAAGAGAAATGCTAGTGACGGAATTAGTATAATAATTTCAATATGTATCGATTCATTATTTGACAGAATTGATTGAGTTATATTGAGATTTAGATCGATGATAGTGTGTTTCTAAAAGTATCGTCTTAAAAAGGGTTATTTAGTGATGTTGAAAATTGTGCGAAAGATATTCAATTTCATTCCGGTAAGATTTTCGGGGACGAAAATCCTAAAAGGGGGGAAGAGTTGTAACAGCCTAAATTTGGGTCTAGTCGAAATAGTGGTTTCGAGACCCCAAATCCGACGAGTAAAATTATATTTTTATTATATTTTTATGGTCTACAATTTTACGGAAAGATTTCGTAAAAATTTCGTTCAAAAATTTCGACGTTTGGGCACTCAATTTAGTCAAAAGGACTAAATTGTAAATAGTGCAAAAGTTGAGTTCTACATGTTAGAAGTGTCTAATTTCTATAAAATTTTAAATTGGAGGCCCTTAAATGGAAATTAGACCATTGGTTAAATTGTTGGACAAAATGGGCATTAGATAAGTGAATTGAGATATTTTTAAGTTAGGGGCATTTTGGTAAATTGGTAATTAAATGAATTAAAAACAAAATTAAAATGCCAAATTTGTCCATCTTCTTCATATGGACGAAATTTACCAGGGGAAGACATGGCTAGGGTCTTCTAAACTTTCCAAGCTCATGGTAAGTCCTGTTTCTAGCCCCGCTTTTCAAGTTATTTACGATTTTGGAGTCCCTAGTGAACTCGATTTAGCTTATGCTACCAATAATTCATGCTAAGGTTCATCTTTAGAAAATTACCCATAGGTGAAAAGTGTGTATTTAGATGTTTTATGATAGAATATGAAGGCTGAAATTATGTTAAACAACTTTTACTAAGCGATTTTACATAAAAACGAGTAAGACGTCATAATTGGTAAAAATACCTATTGTTCATAAGTACATGTTAGAGTGAGAATTTGATGTTGTCATAGAAGGGAAAATGATCAGCATGTTATAAAACATATGAATAAGGGCTGACTTTTAATTTTCGAGTATTGGGGCAAAAGTGTAAATATGTAAAAGTTTGGGGGCAAAATTGTAATTTTGAAAAAATTGAGTTAGGGACTGTTTTGAATAGTACATTAATTAAATAAGTGAAATGTGATGTTTTAGACCCCGAGAAAATAAGATTTGGACCTAGAACGTGAGGAAAATCGAAAATCGGGAAAGTTGGTAAAATGGTCGTTTTGGTATCGAGGTAAGTTCGTATGTTAATAAGCATTAAATTTAATATGTTTAAATGTTTAACTGATACCATGTGTTATTTCGTATGTTATTATTGGATCATGAATAATATAAAAATTACGAGATTGTATTGAAAGATCAAATTAAGAGAAATGCAGGGCGGAGTATGATCGAATTTCGACATGTGATGAATTGATAGTAAAGACCATGGTTGGACCATGGCAATATGTGTGCCAGTCTAAGACCATGTCTGGGACACGGCATCGGCCAGGATATGAGAGCCAGTGTAAGACCATGTCTGGGACATGGCATCGGCCACGATATGAAAGCTAGCGTAAGACCATGTCTGGGACATGGCATCGGCATTGATATGTGTGCTAGAGTAAGACCATGTCTGGGACATGGCATCGGCCACGATATGAAAGCTAGCGTAAGACCATGTCTGGGACATGGCACTGGTACAATACATCATGTACGAGTTTTTCCCTAGTATCCATCCTTAGTATCCCAAGAGTTTCAATGGGAAAATCCAAAGATGATATCAAAGAAATGACAAGGTATGATCATGTTGAAAGAGTACAGGTATGTACGCAAAATTCATGAGTACTAAATTTTGATGTATATGGAACATTTGGTAAGAATGTAAATGAGTAAGTCATACCTATGAAAATGATCTTGTGATGACCTTGTGACGATAGGTCTATACTTATGATGTATAAATAGGTGATAAATTTGATTTATGACTATGTGTGAGGCTTTTAGGCCAAATTAAATCGTGACATGATAAGTTTAAGTTTTGTTGTTGATGTATAGGTTAAAGGGGAAAATGAATGGCATGTAAATATTCGATAATGGCTAGCTATTGGAATGGCTAGTTAAAGGATATGTTTTGGGGTTATGTATGATTAAATGGATGTTAATACAAAGCAATCATGAAAGAGTAAAATTTACAATAAAACTGTTTTGGACAACAGCAGTGACGTGAATTTGAAAAATCACCAAAAATAGTAGAAATTGAATTATAAGTTGGATGAGATATTGATTTAAAGCTTATTGAGTCTATTTTCGTGTAAAAGAAACAGATAAAACAATGGATTTTTATATTTTAGGATATTTAAATTCTTGTGAGATTGGTTCAGAATGATTACGTGATCCCCTATTCTGACTTGGAAAAATCATTAAAAATTGTACAAAAATAATTATGGGATAAAAGTTATATGCTTAAAATCCTTAATGAGTCTAGTTTCAAATGGAACAGATTATAACCTCATTTGAATTCTGTACAGGGAGAAAATTGATTCGTAGTGAAAAGTGGTCAGAATAGTCAAACAGTGAAACAAGGGAGAATTTAATGAATAAACTGTACTAATTGGCTTAGCCAAAAATTCTGGAAATTTTATGGTATAAAGATATATGAGTCTAGTTTCAGGGAAAATTATCGGTTTTAAATTTGGAGCTCTGTAGCTCAAGAAATAAATAATTTAGTGACAGCGATTCAAGTAGACAGATTAATGTGAACATGAGTAATAAGGTATAAGCATGTGATTTAATGTTTGTATCAAATTGAGAACTTGTTGTGAGGATTTGTCATGTTGAGGCTTTGATAAGGCTACAAATGAGTAAGTTGGGAAAGTAAGAACTTAGCATTATTTATGCAAGTTATGACAGCTTAGTAGTAAGCTAAATTCATTGCTAATGCTTATTATTTTTACATGTGAACTTACTAAGCTTTATAAGCTTACCCCCTTCTCTTTCCTATGTTACAGAGTCCTACTAAACAAGCTCGGGTTGGAGGTCGTCGGAGATCGCTTCACACTATCAAGCTATCTATGGTTATCTTTATTTATAAATGATTTAAACCATGGCATGTATAGTGGCTTGACTAAGTCATTATGCATATGTGTTAATTAATTTGACCAAATGTATTGTTTAGTCTGGTAATACCTCGTACTCGGTTCCGACATAGGATACGGGTAAGGGGTGTTACATTATTTATACAAACTTTTAGGCATACATATTGTAACAGCCCAATTTTAATAGTGTCGGAACAGTGATTCGAGATCACTAAATTTGGCGAAAAGTTAGAAAATTTTGTTAATCGATAATTATAAGTTAAGTGTGATTTTAGAAATATTTTAAAATTAGTGAATTTTGTGAACTGAAAGAATTAATTAGAAAAATTAGGCCAAAAACGAGGTATTGAGACCTCGAATTTATAAAGTGAGCCATAAATATTTCCAAAAATATTTATGGAATGTCATTAAGTTATTATTAAACTTTCGTTAGAAAATTTTAACGTTTGGGTAGGAAATTAAATGAAAAGGACTAAACTGAAATGAAAGTAAAAGTTAAATTATAGATTAAAAGAAATTATGAAGGATCAAAATGGAAATTATACCATTTTGTATAGTTGAGGCGGCATAACAAAGAAAAATCTGAGATTTTTAAGGTATATTATTATAATATTATATTATTATATTATTATATTATTATATATATACAAACAAAAGAAAAAAAAAAAAAAGGAAGAGAATAGAGAACAGAAAACCCAAACGAAGAAGCAGAGAGCAGGAAAGAAAGAAGAAGAGAAGAGAAAGAAGAAAAAGGGGGGAAAATTGGAAAATTTTCAAAATTAGCTAAATAAAAAGGGGATCAAATTGAAATATATGGAGAATTCTCTTCATTTCTCTTTATTTTCTTCAGCTGAAAAATAGCCATGGGAGAGAGTTCAAGCTAGTTTTTATACTCAAGCATCATGTAAGTTTAATTCTTGCTTTCTCCTTGAAATTTCTATGTTTTGGACTTTTACAATTGGGTCCAATTTATTAATTCATTAGTTTTTGATTCTATGGCTAAATTTTTAAAGTTTATGTGGATTAGTGTTGGAAGAATATGATGAATAAATATTGAATTGAAGCTTTAATTTTGTTATATGATGATTTAATCAAGTGAAATTGATGGAAATTGGTTTTAGGACCTAATTGTGAAATAGCTGAAATTAAGGCCTAGTGTTAAAATTCTAATTTCAAAGGTTATGAAGGAGTTTTAAAATGATAGATAAAAGTATTAAATGAGAAAATTAACTCAATTGAGGGGTTAATTCAGCAAGGACTGAATTGTATGAATTGTGGAATTAGGGACAAAATAGAAATCAACATGTTACACTAAAGCAGTTTTAGACAGCAGCAGTTGTCTAACTTTGAAAAATCACCAAAAATTGTATAAATAGAATTAGAAGTCAAGTGAGATATGGAATTAAAGCTTATTGAGTCTATTTTCATATAAAAGAAACAGAGAAAGCAAAGGAATTCTGTAATTTGAGATATTTGTATTTTTGTAAGACTGGTTTAGAACAACTTCGTGATCCCCTGTTCTTACTTTAGAAATTCACTAAAATTTGTATAAAAATAATTTGGGAACATAATTTATATGGTTAGATTCCTTAATGAGTCTAGTTTTATAAGAAATAAACCATAACATCATATGAATTCTATATAAAAAGATAATTAATTTTTAGTGAAGAAGGGTCGGAACTGCCAGACAGCAGAACAGGGGTGACTTTAAAGAATAAACTGTACTAATTGGCTAAACCAAAAATTCTGAAAATTTTATGGCAAGAATATATGTGAGTCTAGTTTTAGGAAAAATTCACGGTTCTTCATTTGGAGTTCTGTAGCTCTGGAAATAAATAATTTAGTGACTATGACTCAAATGGGCAGTTTTGAATATACTTATGAGTAAATAATGAACTTATTTACAATGTTACTTATAGCATGTTATATACATTAAGGATGTGGAATGGAGAGGAGGAGGAGGAAAAATATGTATGAATATTCAGCTAGCATGGCTAATTTGTAATGTTTTAGGCCCAGGGACTAAATTGAATAAAAGTAAAAGTTTATGATTAGTTTTGTATAAATGTTGGAGATGACCAATTTACATGGAATGGATTATTTTATTATTTAAAATTGCAAAATTGAATGAAATTATTAATTAGATTAAGATCGGTTGAAAAATCGATGAAAATGGGAAATTACCAAAATGCCCTTGAATCTTGGTATTTCTGCAAATTTAGCCAGGTAAGTTCGTGTAACTTTAAATATGTGATATAAGGAAATATAAGTTGATAGCACGTGAAATATTGATATAACGAATTAACTAATATATGTTTATGAATAAACGGCAAGAGAATGATATTTATCATGACATGTCAATATGTGATTATCGTAATATATGTAAATAAAAGGTAATTAAATATGTTGAGACGAAATAAATTCAAGTAAGTCATGAAATAAGAAAAATAAATATGTTTTAAGGGATAATATGTTTGATTTTTGATTGGTTTCAAAAATAAATGTTAAATGATATAAAATTTTTGATAAATAAATTTGTAATTCCGGTAATGCCTCGTACCCTATTTCGGTGTCGAATACGGGTAAGGGGTGTTACATTTAGTGGTATCAGAGCTTAGGTTTAGTCGGTTCTCGGACCAAATGTAGTATATGTGAAGTCTAGAAATATATGCCATTATTAATATATAACTTAAGATAATGTGATATGTTCCGACTTTGATGATATTTGTATCACTATAATTTAAACTTTATCATTATTATGTGTAATTTATTAATTATGTGTGGTAAGTATTTTAAGGTAAGTATTTAGTAAAATGATAAATTTAAGATTGAGTACTGAAGTTGAGATTGATACTGAACTGAATTATGGAATACTGAATATTATTTTGTGTACTGAATTGAATCATGAAGTTATTGAATATTGTTATGTGTATTGCATTAAACTATGAAGAATTACTGCAATACTGTGAAACTGGTTGAAATAAGAAGTGAAAGTAGAATGAACTGGAAATTAGAAAGTTATTTAAATTACGTAACTGAATTATGAATTATTTGAATATTTGAAGGCAAATTAAATTAAATAAAGAAAATATGTGAGTAATTGAAATGTATATTGATTGAAAAGTAATTAGTGATTTTAAATTTGATTAGACAATAAATTAAAAATACGAATTGAATAAAAATATATTATACATGCTTATTTTGTTAAATAATATAGAAAGTTTATTTGATTACTTTTTACATATAAATGTTATATGTTTATATGAAATCAATTTGAGAAAGAAAGGAGAGGACCGAATTGAAGGAAAAGGAAAAGAGAAGGTTAAGGAGTGAAGGAAGAATAACATATATCATTTCAACCTTTTTGTTGTAAGTACTACAAGAATTTTAAATTATTGTTATTTATCCTTTTGAAATATTTATGTGAATTATTTAAATATATGAGATTCAAATTTAATGCCCAAGTAGACGAAATTTAGAACTACCGGGATATTAAGGAACATTAGCACGTTAGTGCTCTCTCGATATTAGCACATTGGTGCTCTCCGATATTAGCACGTCGGTGCTCTCGATATTAGCACATTGGTGCTCTCCGATATTAGCACGCGTCGGTTTCTCGATATTAGCACATTGGTGCTCTCCGATATTAGCACGCCGGTGCTCTTCGATTATTAGCACGCCGGTGTTTCTCGATTACTAGCACATTGGTGCTTTTGTTCACTTGTGCATCATAATGCACCTCTCAGATCTGCTCAGATATCCGGTGTGTTCTATAAAGTCTACTTTGGGCTAAGAAAGTGAAATGAGAACAAAGTGAATCATTGAATTATATACCGATTAGGAAATGGAAAAGTGAATTTGAAAAAAAAAAAAAAAAAAAAATGAAATGATGATTTGAATACCCTATTAACTTATCGGGCTAGATTGGATATAAATGGCATGCCATAGGATTGGAAGTGTTCAGTGATTCTTCGACCTTGAGTCGATGAGGCACCGGTGCCAATCTGGTGTGTTTGGTTGGATCCGCGTATCCGCCAAAGTCCGAGTCTTGTTAATAGGGGTAGATATGAATATTAAGTGAAATTAAAATGAGAATTGATCTCCCTATTAACTTGTCGGACTAGTCGGATATAATTGGCATGCTATAGGATATGGAAGAGTGCAGGTTTTTGCCGGCATCGATCGATCGCACACTTACATGCCGACTCATCATTATCATTATCATTATCGATTCGACACTTTGTGTGTCGATATTGTGTACCGTTAAGGCACAATGTGCCGCTTCGGTGTGTTTGGGTTGGAATCCGTGTATCTATCAAAGTCCGGATTGTTAATAGGGTGAATAACTAAAATGAGAAAAACTAAATAAATTTGATCGATTGAACTATTGAAAATATGAGTAAGAAATTATGAGTTGAATTGTGAATCGAATTGAAATGTGAGAATTGAAGTATGAACTTAAGGTTCATAAATTTGTTAAAATATCAAATTATTATTATTGAAATCATTGAATAAACGAAATGAGAAAAATCGATTGAATTTGATCGGTTAAACTATTGAAAGTATGGAAAAGTGGAATTAGGAATTGAAATGTAAATTGAAATTGAGATATGAGATTGAAAACTTGAACCAAAGGTTTATGAATTGATTAAAAATAATATAGATGATATATGATGCTATTTGATGAAATGCTATTGTTGAGGTATGAAATTAAAGTATAAATTAACACATATGACTTATATTGTTGCATGCTTGATGTTTACTATTTAATATTAAATGTTAAATTTAAATTATGCGTATAGTAAGTGAAGTATGAGGTAAGCGTTATTGATGAATTAAATGGAAACTGAATTAACTGATGGATAAATATTAGTATTGAATTGTATATTGAAGAGGAAGTGAAATTAAATTTATTTGTGAATACATTTAAGTGAAATTGGAAAAAAAAATGATATGTAAAAGCATTATGTTAAAATTGTAAAAGTGACATGCGTGTATAATGTAATTTTCCCAAGTAAATGAGATTAAATCTACTAAGATATTAGTGGTATACCATTAAGGAACTTTAGCGCATTCTCTGATAATAACACTTTGGTTCTCATCAAGTGCTATCTGACTAATAGTAAATAATAATACACTTCTATATTTGTTTCATATATCTTAAGTATTCTATTGAATCTATTGGGCCTCTTATAAAAAGGTAAGTAATTTTCGCTATAAGGTATATTCGCAATATTGAATTAAAAATAAATTGCAAACTGAAAGGATATGGAATGGATATAAATGATAAATCAGATAAATATGTGCACAAAGGAGCTATAGAATTATAGAAATAACGAAGTTCATGATCAAAATAATAAGGAAATTTCGAGACGAAATTTTTTTAGGGGAAGAATTGTAATGTTCCAATTTTAATAGTGTCGAACAGTGATTCGAGATCACTAAATTTGGCGAAAAGTTAGAAAATTTTGTTAATCGATAATTATAAGTTAAGTGTGATTTTAGAAATATTTTAAAATTAGTGAATTTTGTGAATCAAAGAATTAATTAGAAAAATTAGGCCAAAAACGAGGTATTGAGACCTCGAATTTATAAAGTGAGCCATAAATATTTCCAAAAATATTTATGGAATGTCATTAAGTTATTATTAAACTTTCGTTAGAAAATTTTAACGCTTGGGTAGGAAATTAAATGAAAAGGACTAAACTGAAAAATGAAAGTAAAAGTTAAATTATAGATTAAAAGAAATTATGAAGGATCAAAATGGAAATTATACCATTTTGTATAGTTGAGGCGGCATAACAAAGAAAAATCTGAGATTTTTAAGGTATATTATTATAATATTATATTATTATATTATTATATTATTATATATATACAAACAAAAGAAAAAAAAAAAAAAAAAAGGGAAGAGAATAGAGAACAGAAACCCAAACGAAGAAGCAGAGAGCAGGAAAGAAAGAAGAAGAGAAGAGAAAGAAAGAAAAGGGGGAAAATTGGAAAATTTTCAAAATTAGCTAAATAAAAAGGGGATCAAATTGAAATATATGGAGAATTCTCTTCATTTCTCTTTATTTTCTTCAGCTGAAAAATAGCCATGGGAGAGAGTTCAAGCTAGTTTTTATACTCAAGCATCATGTAAGTTTAATTCTTGCTTTCTCCTTGAAATTTCTATGTTTTGGACTTTTACAATTGGGTCCAATTTATTAATTCATTAGTTTTTGATTCTATGGCTAAATTTTTAAAGTTTATGTGGATTAGTGTTGGAAGAATATGATGAATAAATATTGAATTGAAGCTTTAATTTTGTTATATGATGATTTAATCAAGTGAAATTGATGGAAATTGGTTTTAGGACCTAATTGTGAAATAGCTGAAATTAAGGCCTAGTGTTAAAATTCTAATTTCAAAGGTTATGAAGGAGTTTTAAAATGATAGATAAAAGTATTAAATGAGAAAATTAACTCAATTGAGGGGTTAATTCAGCAAGGACTGAATTGTATGAATTGTGGAATTAGGGACAAAATAGAAATCAACATGTTACACTAAAGCAGTTTTAGACAGCAGCAGTTGTCTAACTTTGAAAAATCACCAAAAATTGTATAAATAGAATTAGAAGTCAAGTGAGATATGGAATTAAAGCTTATTGAGTCTATTTTCATATAAAAGAAACAGAGAAAGCAAAGGAATTCTGTAATTTGAGATATTTGTATTTTTGTAAGACTGGTTTAGAACAACTTCGTGATCCCCTGTTCTTACTTTAGAAATTCACTAAAATTTGTATAAAAATAATTTGGGAACATAATTTATATGGTTAGATTCCTTAATGAGTCTAGTTTTATAAGAAATAAACCATAACATCATATGAGTTCTATATAAAAAGATAATTAATTTTTAGTGAAGAAGGGTCGGAACTGCCAGACAGCAGAACAGGGGTGACTTTAAAGAATAAACTGTACTAATTGGCTAAACCAAAAATTCTGAAAATTTTATGGCAAGAATATATGTGAGTCTAGTTTTAGGAAAAATTCACGGTTCTTCATTTGGAGTTCTGTAGCTCTGGAAATAAATAATTTAGTGACTATGACTCAAATGGGCAGTTTTGAATATACTTATGAGTAAATAATGAACTTATTTACAATGTTACTTATAGCATGTTATATACATTAAGGATGTGGAATGGAGAGGAGGAGGAGGAAAAATATGTATGAATATTCAGCTAGCATGGCTAATTTGTAATGTTTTAGGCCCAGGACTAAATTGAATAAAAGTAAAAGTTTATGATTAGTTTTGTATAAATGTTGGAGATGACCAATTTACATGGAATGGATTATTTTATTATTTAAAATTGCAAAATTGAATGAAATTATTAATTAGATTAAGATCGGTTGAAAAATCGATGAAAATGGGAAATTACCAAAATGCCCTTGAATCTTGGTATTTCGCAAATTTTAGCTGTAGTAAGTTCGTGTAACTTTAAATATGTGATATAAGGAAATATAAGTTGATAGCACGTGAAATATTGATATAACGAATTAACTAATATATGTTTATGAATAAACGGCAAGAGAATGATATTTATCATGACATGTCAATATGTGATTATCTCAGTAATATGTAAATAAAAGGTAATTAAATATGTTGAGACGAGAAATAAATTCAAGTAAGTCATGAAATAAGAAAAATAAATATGTTTTAAGGGATAATATGTTTGATTTTTGATTGGTTTCAAAAATAAATGTTAAATGATATAAAATTTTTGATAAATAAATTTGTAATTCCTGCATGCCTCGTACCCTATTTCGATGTCGAATACGGGTAAGGGGTGTTACATTTAGTGGTATCGTGAGCTTAGGTTTAGTCGGTTCTCGGACCAAATGTAGTATATGTGAAGTCTAGAAATATATGCCATTATTAATATATAACTTAAGATAATGTGATATGTTCCGACTTTGATGATATTTGTATCACTATAATTTAAACTTTATCATTATTATGTGTAATTTATTAATTATGTGTGGTAAGTATTTTAAGGTAAGTATTTAGTAAAATGATAAATTTAAGATTGAGTACTGAAGTTGAGATTGATACTGAACTGAATTATGGAATACTGAATATTATTTTGTGTACTGAATTGAATCATGAAGTTATTGAATATTGTTATGTGTATTGCATTAAACTATGAAGAATTACTTGCAATCTTGTGAAACTCAAGTGAAATAAGAAGTGAAAGAAAGTAGAATGAATGAAATTAGAAAGTTATTTAAATTACGTGAATCAATTATGAATTATTTGAATATTTGAAGGCAAATTAAATTAAATAAAGAAAATATGTGAGTAATTGAAATGTATATTGATTGAAAAGTAATTAGTGATTTTAAATTTGATTAGACAATAAATTAAAAATACGAATTGAATAAAAATATATTATACATGCTTATTTTGTTAAATAATATAGAAAGTTTATTTGATTACTTTTTACATATAAATGTTATATGTTTATATGAAATCAATTTGAGAAAGAAAGGAGAGGACCGAATTGAAGGAAAAGGAAAAGAGAAGGTTAAGGAGTGAAGGAAGAATAACATATATCATTTCAACCTTTTTGTTGTAAGTACTACAAGAATTTTAAATTATTGTTATTTATCCTTTTGAAATATTTATGTGAATTATTTAAATATATGAGATTCACTTTAATGCCCAAGTAGACGAAATTTAGAACTCACTGGGATATTAAGGAACATTAGCACGTTAGTGCTCTCGATATTAGCACATTGGTGCTCTCCGATATTAGCAGCGTCGTTTCTCTCGATATTAGCACATTGGTGCTCTCCGATATTAGCACGTCGGTGCTTCTCGATATTAGCACATTGGTGCTCTCCGATATTAGCGGTCGGTGCTCTCTCGATTATTAGCACGCTGGTGTTTCGATTACTAGCACATTGGTGCTCTTTGTTCACTTGTGCATCATAATGCACCTCTCAGATATCTGTTCAGTATATCCGGTGTGTTCTATAAAGTCTACTTTGGGCTAAGAAAGTGAAATGAGAACAAAGTGAATCATTGAATTATATACTTGATTAGGAAATGGAAAAGTGAATTTGAAAAAAAAAAAAAAAAAATGATGATTTGAATACCCTATTAACTTATCGGGCTAGATTGGATATAAATGGCATGCCATAGGATTGGAAGTGTTCAGGATTCTTCGACCTTGAGTCGATGAGGCACTTTGGTGCCAATCTGGTGTGTTTGGTTGATCCGCGTATCCGCCAAAGTCCGAGTCTTGTTAATAGGGGTAGATATGAATATTAAGTGAAATTAAAATGAGAATTGATCTCCTATTAACTTGTCGGACTAGTCGGATATAATTGGCATGCTATAGGATATGGAAGAGTGCGAGTTTTTGCCGGCTATCGATCGAGCACTTACATGCCGACTCATCACATTCACATTATCTTATTACGATTCGACACTTTGTGTGTCGTATATTGTGTACCGTTAAGGCACAATGTGCCGCATCTTGGTGTGTTTGGGTTGGAATCTGTGTATCTATCAAAGTCCGGATTGTTAATAGGGTGAATAACTAAAATGAGAAAAACTAAATAAATTTGATCGATTGAACTATTGAAAATATGAGTAAGAAATTATGAGTTGAATTGTGAATCGAATTGAAATGTGAGAATTGAAGTATGAACTTAAGGTTCATAAATTTGTTAAAATATCAAATTATTATTATTGAAATCATTTGAATAAACGAAATGAGAAAAATCGATTGAATTTGATCGGTTAAACTATTGAAAGTATGGAAAAGTGGAATTAGGAATTGAAATGTAAATTGAAATTGAGATATGAGATTGAAAACTTGAACCAAAGGTTTATGAATTGATTAAAAATAATATAGATGATATATGATGCTATTTGATGAAATGCTATTGTTGAGGTATGAAATTAAAGTATAAATTAACACATATGACTTATATTGTTGCATGCTTGATGTTTACTATTTAATATTAAATGTTAAATTTAAATTATGCGTATAGTAAGTGAAGTATGAGGTAAGCGTTATTGATGAATTAAATGGAAACTGAATTAACTGATGGATAAATATTAGTATTGAATTGTATATTGAAGAGGAAGTGAAATTAAATTTATTTGTGAATACATTTAAGTGAAATTGGAAAAAAAAAATGATATGTAAAAGCATTATGTTAAAATTGTAAAAGTGACATGCGTGTATAATGTAATTTTCCCAAGTAAATGAGATTAAATCTACTAAGATATTAGTGGTATACCATTAAGGAACTTTAGCGCATTCTCCGATAATAACACTTTGGTTCTCATCAAGTGCTATCTCGACTAATAGTAAATAATAATACACTTCTATATTTGTTTCATATATCTTAAGTATTCTATTGAATCTATTGGGCCTCTTATAAAAAGGTAAGTAATTTTATTATAAGGTATATTCGCAATATTGAATTAAAAATAAATTGCAAACCGAAAGGATATGGAATGGATATAAATGATAAATCAGATAAATATGTGCACAAAGGAGCTATAGAATTATAGAAATAACGAAGTTCATGATCAAAATAATAAGGAAATTTCGAGGACGAAATTTTTTTTAGGGGGGAAGAATTGTAACAGCCCAATTTTAATAGTGTCGAACAGTGATTCGAGATCACTAAATTTGGCGAAAAGTTAGAAAATTTTGTTAATCGATAATTATAAGTTAAGTGTGATTTTAGAAATATTTTAAAATTAGTGAATTTTGTGAACTGAAAGAATTAATTAGAAAAATTAGGCCAAAAACGAGGTATTGAGACCTCGAATTTATAAAGTGAGCCATAAATATTTCCAAAAATATTTATGGAATGTCATTAAGTTATTATTAAACTTTCGTTAGAAAATTTTAACGTTTGGGTAGGAAATTAAATGAAAAGGACTAAAAAGTGAAATGAAAGTAAAAGTTAAATTATAGATTAAAAGAAATTATGAAGGATCAAAATGGAAATTATACCATTTTGTATAGTTGAGGCGGAATAACAAATAAAAATCTGATATTTTTAAGGTATATTATTATAATATTATATTATTATATTATTATATTATTATATATATACAAACAAAAGAAAAAAAAAAAAAAAAAAAGGGAAGAGAATAGAGAACAGAAACCCAAACGAAGAAGCAGAGAGCAGGAAAGAAAGAAGAAGAGAAGAGAAAGAAGAAAAAAAGGGAAAATTGGAAAATTTTCAAAATTAGCTAAATAAAAGGGGATCAAATTGAAATATATGGAGAATTCTCTTCATTTCTCTTTATTTTCTTCAGCTGAAAAATAGCCATGGGAGAGAGTTCAAGCTAGTTTTTATACTCAAGCATCATGTAAGTTTAATTCTTGCTTTCTCCTTGAAATTTCTATGTTTTGGACTTTTACAATTGGGTCCAATTTATTAATTCATTAGTTTTTGATTCTATGGCTAAATTTTTAAAGTTTATGTGGATTAGTGTTGGAAGAATATGATGAATAAATATTGAATTGAAGCTTTAATTTTGTTATATGATGATTTAATCAAGTGAAATTGATGGAAATTGGTTTTAGGACCTAATTGTGAAATAGCTGAAATTAAGGCCTAGTGTTAAAATTCTAATTTCAAAGGTTATGAAGGAGTTTTAAAATGATAGATAAAAGTATTAAATGAGAAAATTAACTCAATTGAGGGGTTAATTCAGCAAGGACTGAATTGTATGAATTGTGGAATTAGGGACAAAATAGAAATCAACATGTTACACTAAAGCAGTTTTAGACAGCAGCAGTTGTCTAACTTTGAAAAATCACCAAAAATTGTATAAATAGAATTAGAAGTCAAGTGAGATATGGAATTAAAGCTTATTGAGTCTATTTTCATATAAAAGAAACAGAGAAAGCAAAGGAATTCTGTAATTTGAGATATTTGTATTTTTGTAAGACTGGTTTAGAACAACTTCGTGATCCCCTGTTCTTACTTTAGAAATTCACTAAAATTTGTATAAAAATAATTTGGGAACATAATTTATATGGTTAGATTCCTTAATGAGTCTAGTTTTATAAGAAATAAACCATAACATCATATGAATTCTATATAAAAAGATAATTAATTTTTAGTGAAGAAGGGTCGGAACTGCCAGACAGCAGAACAGGGGTGACTTTAAAGAATAAACTGTACTAATTGGCTAAACCAAAAATTCTGAAAATTTTATGGCAAGAATATATGTGAGTCTAGTTTTAGGAAAAATTCACGGTTCTTCATTTGGAGTTCTGTAGCTCTGGAAATAAATAATTTAGTGACTATGACTCAAATGGGCAGTTTTGAATATACTTATGAGTAAATAATGAACTTATTTACAATGTTACTTATAGCATGTTATATACATTAAGGATGTGGAATGGAGAGGAGGAGGAGGAAAATATGTATGAATATTCAGCTAGCATGGCTAATTTGTAATGTTTTAGGCCCAGGGACTAAATTGAATAAAAGTAAAAGTTTATGATTAGTTTTGTATAAATGTTGGAGATGACCAATTTACATGGAATGGATTATTTTATTATTTAAAATTGCAAAATTGAATGAAATTATTAATTAGATTAAGATCGGTTGAAAAATCGATGAAAATGGGAAATTACCAAAATGCCCTTGAATCTTGGTATTTCTGCAAATTTAGCCAGGTAAGTTCGTGTAACTTTAAATATGTGATATAAGGAAATATAAGTTGATAGCACGTGAAATATTGATATAACGAATTAACTAATATATGTTTATGAATAAACGGCAAGAGAATGATATTTATCATGACATGTCAATATGTGATTATCTGTAATATGTAAATAAAAGGTAATTAAATATGTTGAGACGAGAAATAAATTCAAGTAAGTCATGAAATAAGAAAAATAAATATGTTTTAAGGGATAATATGTTTGATTTTTGATTGGTTTCAAAAATAAATGTTAAATGATATAAAATTTTTGATAAATAAATTTGTAATTCCGGTAATGCCTCGTACCCTATTTCGGTGTCGAATACGGGTAAGGGGTGTTACACATATATCAATTTTCCAACACGCATCAATCACATATAAACACATATAATTACATTTAGTCATATTAGTCACAGTGCATGATAATTTGGCTCTTGAGTTTATGAAACACAAAGTGGACTATATCACCACACATCAGATACACGTATCTCCAACACATCACACATAGACTCGTAGAGTCAAACATATCCCATAAGTGGAGCATATAGCTAACACTCTCCAACACACCACACATACACATCCCAGTGAATGGATTTTGGCTCACACTCCATTATCTCTCCAAAACTGTCCCTAGGACGTAGCGCCCCATATATCACAATCACAAATAAGTGAGTACTCACAATCCTATGGCATGCCAACTATCCAACGATTTCATTAAGTCACAAGGCCAAAACATACATAATGTTATCAAATATTACTTACTGATTATTCGTATGTATTCACCGTTTAATCATATCATTAGCACATTATACACACTGTCACATGGCATGAATAACATACCCTCATATTTACCGTTACAACAATCATCCGAACATGTTCACATTTCATCCCATCATAATCCTCTTTACCACAATTCACAAACATATTTATCACACATTTAGCATAGGTAAAAGAACACTTACACTCGAAATTTAGAGAAGGGGTTTAAGCTACCTCTAAATTCCCAAATACACAGCGAATAGCTTACGAGCAGCTATTTCAAAACACTCACCGAAATATTTGCTTTTGTCGATGTAAGCACTAAATTTTGTCCGGCTTAACTATGTATTTAATTTTCAAAATTTTAAAAAAAAATAAAAAAACTGAAAAAATAAAAAATTACATTTTGACCCCTAAACTTTCCTTAAATTACATTTTAGCCCCTAACCTTTTAGAAATTATATTTTGACCCATTATCTTTCTTAAAATTACACTTTGACCTCGCCTATTTTGCTGTATTTGCAGTTCAGTCCTTCTATCAGAAAATCTCCAAAAATTCGGCGAATTTGGCGCACCCAACCCCATATTTTTCAGCCACCGGACTAAGGGATGGCCTCCCTTCCCCCTAGCCACCTAATACCTGCAAAAACAACACTATAAAAGGGAATTTTTCCCCAAAAATCAAACCCCCACATTCAACAAAAACAATCCAAAAAAAAAAAAGAGCAAAAAAGAGAAGGAAAAAAGAAGAGAAAAAGAGAGAAAAGAGAAGAGAGAAAGAGAAGAAGAGGAGAGGAAGAGGGGACATTGCACCACCGGCTAAGGAGGCGGCGACCACGGCGGCGGTGAGCTAGGAGGAGAAGAAGAATAAGAAGAGGGAAGAAGAAGAAAGAAGAAAGAAAAAAGAAAGAAAAGAAAAAAAGAAAGAAAAAGGAAAAAAAAGAAAAAAATATTTTTTTAACAGTCGGGCCGACCCGGCCTGACCAGAGCGACCCAAACCCACCCGTGTGACCCACACCCAACAGGCCCAAGTCTCAGTGGCCCAATAAAAAAACAAAAAAAAAATGAAAAAGGAAAAGGAAAAGAAAAAGAAAAAGGCAGCCCCCCAAAAAAAAGAAGAAGCCCAAAAAGGGCAGCCCAACAGCACCCAACAGCCAGCCCAGCAGGCCCATCAGCGTCCAGCAGGCCAGCCTGCAAAGCAGGCCCAAATGCAGCAGGCCCAGAAGAAAGAAGAAAGAAAAAAAGAAAAAAAAGAGAAAAAAAGGAAAAAAAGAAAAAGCCTGGGTCGTGTGTCCCGCTTTTCAAGCCCGTAATTTTGAGCTTTTTGGTAATTTCCTTTTTACCCACTTTTAATTTAATTCGTGTATTTTTTATTACATCTCGTTTAAATATTATTGAAATTTTTAGCATTTTTATTTTCTTAATTGTATTTTATTTTGCTTTTAATTTTAATAATTTTAATAAATAAGGCAACGAATCGATTTAACACTAGTCGTTGATTTCATCGCTATGTTGGGTGAATATCATCGGTTCGTGTTAAATACGATATGCCCTTTTAAAAATAAAAAAGATCTAAAAAAGATTCGAGTTTTAAAATAAAATGATTATTTTTGTGGTTATTTTTAAATTATCAAAATTTCGTTTTTTTTAAATGTGTATAATAATATAATATGTAATTTACCAAAATTTCCGTGTTTTAAAAAATTCTCGTGTTTCAAAATGTTCGTGTTTTTAAAATTTTTCGCTTTTTCAAAAATTCTCGGGTTTCAAAAAAAATTTCTCGAGTTTCAAAACTTTTCGTGTTTTCAAAAATTCACGTATTTTAAAATTTTGGTGTTTTCAAAAAAATTTTGCGTTTTCAAAAAATTCTCGTGTTTCAAAAATTTCGTTTTCTTTTTTTAACAAAATTCATGTTTTTAAAACTTTTCGTGTTTAAAAAAAAATTTCTCGTGTTTCAAAAATTTCGTGTTTTTAAAAAAAAAATTCGTGTTTGCAAAAGTTTTCGTGTTTTCAAAAAATTCTCGTGTTTTAAAAAAAATAAAAAAATTAGTGTTTTCAAAAAATTTCGTGTTTTTAAAAATTTTCGTGTTTTCAAAAAAAATATTTCGTGTTTCAAAATTTTCGTATTTTCAAAAAAAAAAATTCGTGTTTCAAAATTTTTGTTTTTTCAAAAAAATTCGTGTTTTCAAAAATTTCCGTGTTTCAAAAATTTTCGTGTTTTCAAAAAATTCTCGTGTTTCAATTGGATCACGATTAAATATTAAGTTGAATTCATATTTTTAAAAATTAAGACAACATGCGTTTAACGAGATACCAATTTTGGGCATTGCGAGGGTGCTAATACCTTCCTCGCGCGTAACTGACTCCCGAACCCTATTTTTCTCTGGAATTTTGACGTAGACCTAAACTCGGCCTTTTTTTAAGAAAATTCAAAAAATAATTTTCTTTTAAAAAAGAGGATTTAATAGGTGTCTGATCACACCTAGAAAAAAGATCGGTGGCGACTCCCTTTTTAAGTAAAATTGAAACTTTGTTTTCAAATTTTTAATAATTTTCTCAATTAGCGCCCGTGCACAAATTTTACGTCGCTATAGTCGAAAAACTGAAAGCTTAGACAAGCTTCCTGATACGAGCAACTCAGCCCAATTCAAAGGCCATAATAGAAATGAGCTTAGTTTCCCTCAAGGCCCAATTACGAGATCCAAATCAAAACAAATAAAGTCAAAACTCAACTTAGTGGTTCAAGACTTTATTACGAAGAAAATTCGAGAAGAAGAGTTGAAGTTTCAAGACGATGAATTCTGGAGTAATGATGAATTAGAAGAGACTAATTATGTTCGTGGGGCCTAAACTCTCAATCTATGATGACAAGCCGATGTGGAAAATGCTAACAAGCTTAGGCATTTCACTTTAAAAACCCCAAATAATCTCACAAGCCTAGACGTTTCATATTGGATTTGAGTTTTAGGCTTAATTTTTATTATATATGATGACGTCACGAACTAACTAAAATATGACAAAGGCAAGCGCACCTATCGAATGGTAGTATAGCTATAGTGAGTTGGGAATATCGTGTCCACGAGGACTAAAAGTACTAGTAGTTACTATCTTTTTATTATCTAGCCTATAAATTGAAGGTTTGCTTTTAATCTAAAATTAAACTAATTACTAAAAACTCGACAGAGAATGAATTGGGAAAATATTCGAAGAAAACCAATGATAAAGATGATACCTATGAAAGAATCCACTTAGACTTCACTTATTATTCTAAATCTAAATTAAACGATTTATTCACTTGTCTTGATCCGTAGAAATCCCTAACTTAAGTTAATATCTCTTTCATGAATAAAAACAACTGACTCTAGGTTGATTAATTGAAATCACTTTCTAATTAAAACCCCTGTTATCGCATTAATTCGATCTATGGATTCCCCTATTAGATTTGACTCTAATATGGTAGATTTATGTCATCCTATTTCTATGATTGCATGCAACTCCACTCAATTATGCCAGACCTACTCTTAAACAGGGGCTTTTGCTCCACTGAATAAGCACATCAATCATGAATTAATATCCTGAAAACATTAAAACATGAAATAAGAACACATAATTGAGATCAAGAACAAATATTTATCATGTAATTCAGAAAAATCAAATAATAAGATCCGTCTTAGGTTTCATCCTCCCTAGGTATCTACGGAGTTTAGTTCATATTTGGAAGGAAAACATCTCAAAATTAGGAAAAAAACAAAACATAAAGAAACCGAAAAACTTTGAGAGAAATTGAATGGAGATCTTCAATCTAAGGAGATCCTGCTTCTAAGTTGAATCCATTGGCGTTCTTCGAGTCTTTTCTTCGTTCAGCTCTGCGTGTCCTCCCTTAGGTATTCTTTTATGGTGTATTTATAAACTTTAGAATGCTTAGAAACCCTAAAAATTGGCTTTTTCAACGTGTTTCAGAAACAGTGAGCGATATCAAACGGGCAGGCACATGGGCATGTGGCCAGCCCGTGTAGATCCTAGAAACAGCTCTTTTTGCTTGATTTTGGCTCGTTTTTTCGCTCCTTTCTCTCTCCTATGCTCACCTAAGTATAGAAATAGGAATTTAAAGGATTAGGAGCATCAAATTCACTAATTCACATAATAATTCATCCAAAAACGCATCAAGAATGGGATTAAAAACATGTTACTTTTATGGCTTATCAATATATGAACCCAATATTTTATTTATCAGCTCTTATTATTTTATTATTATTTTATTTTGAATTTTTGATAATTATTAAGTATTTTAAGTTATTTAGGAATTTTATGTTAACAAGAAAGTTTAAGTTTAGTTTAAAACTACTTCTTGTTTAAGTTTAAATTAGAATTTTAGTATACTTAGGAGTTTTATTTAGATTTATTTAGCTAGCCTATATATAGGCCTTTGCATTGTACACAATACATTCAATTCATTATTATTCTGTAAGAGCCCAATTTTGACAGGGCTTTGAAATAAATAAATAAAAACCAGTGTTTTTAAATTGTCCATTTACAATTATGAAGCCCATTAACAGTAGCCCAAATCCTACCTAAACAAATGCCATCAGACTACCCTGACCTGATTACAAACCCTTAGCCCAACTACAAACCGAACCCAAACCTGATTAACCTAGCTAGACTTAATCAAGCCCAAATCAGTGCAGCCCAAAAGGCCCAACAATTAAACAGAAATCAGTAGCCTAGGGTTACTGGAAAACCCTAGGCGCCGCAGGCAGCATCCCGAACGTCAAGCCGTAGTTCTCGCACCCGCGCCAAGGCCTTCGATCACGCCTTCGCCCGCAAGCCACACCACCATCAGCGCCGTGATTCTCTGTCATTCTACCTGCAAAAAGGAAAGAAACCCAGCAGCCAACAAGGAAACAAATCGCAGAAAGGGCAAAACAGTAGCAACAAAAATGGAAATTTTTGTTTCTTTTTTTATTTTTCGGGTATAAAAACCCATGTAATCTATAAGTAAAAGGGGGGGGGGTACACATTGTTATACACGGAGAGAATACCACATATTCACAAAAGGCAGAAAGGAATAAAATACTGAAACCTTGCAGAGGTGATTTTACATATATATTTCATTCTTTTATTTATTTATTTTATTTGCGCATATAAATGATGTATAAAAAGGGGGTTTACCTTTCAATCGGTTCGGCCTTTGGCCACCGTTCGAGATAGCATGCGGCGCACGCGACGGTAGCACAAACGACCGACCATTGAGCCTCTAACGAGAGTTCCTAGAGGGGTTTTCGGATTTTTTTTTTAAAACAGGGAGTAAGAAATGATTTTTTTTGCTTAAAATGTGATTTATATAGCAAATAAGAAACGGCGCCGTTTGAGAAGTAAAGGGTCCACGCGTCAACCCGGTTTATGACCCGGATCCGCGCTCTTCTACATTAAATGGGATATTTATATATTTAGTCCTTTCGGAATTTTATTGTTTTCAATTTAGTTTAAATCATTTTTTTATTTATTAAATTAACCCTGAATGTTTGTTTTATTTCAATTTAAATCCCGGACTATTTTTAAAGTTAAGAACGGAACGATGCCGTTTTCAAAAAAGGCATAATTTCCCAATAAATCCCTGTGGTTTAACGACTGTTTTTAATTTAATCCTTTTAATCTGTTTTAATTGCTACTTTAGCCCTTGTTATTTTTATTTTATTATTTTTTTATCCTTTTATTTTATTATTTTAATATTGTATCAAATTATTTTATTATATTAAATTGTCTATATTATTTTCTTTATTATTTGTATATTAACTTGTTAATAATATAAAATTTTTTATTATGTACATATTTTAAACTATTATTATTTATTATTTTATCTTAACTATTTTTATTACATATTATTTTTGTAAACTTATATTATATATATATTTTTAAATTTTTTATATTATATAGTATTATATTCTATATTATTTTATCTAAAATTATTTTATGTGGTATGATTCATTATGTATTCTTAAATATTTTTTTATATATTAAATTATTATGAACATATTTTATTTTAAGTTATGGATCAATTATTTATGTCAAAACTTATTTTATTTTCTCAAATGTATATATGTGCTGTTTTATTTTTATGTGCTATTTTTTTTATTGTCTATATTAATATGAAATATTAGTGAATTGTGATTGCTTTTAATATTTATATTCGATAAAGAATAAATGCAATAGTGCCACATGATTATTGTTTAAAATAAAAATACATTTTTTCGAAATCAATATTTTATTTAAAGGTTTTCAAAATAAGACAATGTTTTGATATTTAGAAATTCGGGAAATAGTGCCCAATCGTGCTGGGTTGCGATTTCCCGTTTGGTTAAATAACTAAATATCCTTTTAACAAGTTTTATAAAATTATGAGACGATCTTAGTGAAGAGGGATTTAAAAATACCATGTCCAATCGTGCTGGATGTGATGTTTATATTCTTTTGGATCAAAGAAATCTCAAGTTTTAAATCATAAAAACTTATTCTTGAGAATTCAAAACATTGTATCCTAACTTATTGGGTGTGATATCTTGTATCTCGAAGTAAGAATTTTCTAAAAAGATGTATCTAGCTTCAAAGTCATGAGATACTGTATCCTAACTTATTAGGTGTAGTATTCTTATTTCTTTGAGATAGGTATTCTTGGTTTACCTTCAAATAAAAGGATCTTATTTTAAAACTTTTTAAATTTCAAACATTTGGACATGATTTTATCGATTAGGTACCAGGTTTTTGGGCGTTATGAGGGTGCTAACCCTTCCTCATACGTAACAGACTCCCGAACCTATTTTCTCATTTTCGCGGACTAAAATCAAATGTTTTAAAATAAAACGTTTTACAAGGTGATCCAATCACACCTAAGTAAAAAAGATTGGTGGTGACTCCATTTTCGTTTTTAAAGTCGATCCCCATTTTTCAAAACCCGATTTTAAAATGGTTTCGACAATTCTATTTCTCTTTTGAGTTAATAAATTCTCTCTGGGTTTTTCTTTTCAAGAATTCCTCTTGAGTTGCTTTTAAAAGAGTTTTAACAATCTTTTTAGATTGTGGGGATCATCTTCAAACTTTTTCTTGCCAAGGTTTCTATCTTGGAGAGGAAATTAGAGCCTCTTGAAGGGGATTGTGCATTCTTCGTGTTTCCAAGGCTTCTTAGGATTTCTACATATTATGTTCTATCTTTCTATTTATCTTCTTTATTCGCTTCCTTTATCTTTGATTATTTTAGTTACTTATTTTAATTGTTTTATCTTACTTAGATTCAATTTCGTTTTAGGTTGTGTCAAAATCCAAGTTTCTTTCCAAACGTCTAGAGCCCTAAGTCAAATTCGTGACTTTGACAAACTTTACGATCCACTTTTGCGTTCATCCTTCTCATCCTTTATCACTTCCCTTTGTTCTTATCTCTATTCGTTGAAGGTCCTATCAACTCCGACACTTCAACAAGACAAACCACACATATTCAGTCAATAACTCACCTCAAACACCCACAAACACAAGCCTAAGCTATATTCTTCTCTAACCAAAACCTTTAGGACAACAAACTTAAAATTCAAATAACTAAGTGTACACTTAATCTTTTCACATGAAATGAATTCCATTCATCTACGACTGTTTCCCAACTTTTAAACTTCACAAAACTAGCGTTTTAAAGTACCAAAAATTTTTGACAAGTTTTAGCCATTATAACAAAAATTCATTAAAACCCGAGAAATCCTTAGCGAACCTTCAAAGTTATTTTAGAAAGCTTCCAATTAGGTTAAAACTAATTGAAAAACACTTTAAAACCATGTTTTATCCACAAACTCACAATTCACCATTAAAGACCTGATTTTTGGCTTTTACCTAAAACATGTTTTTTAATAGCTAAAAATCTAGTTTAAAGAACCAAATAATATTTAAATCTAATAGGAAAACAATTGGTTACCTTTAATGCAAGAAAATTGAGCTTTGACTCAAACCTGAAAAAACTCACGTTTTGGAGAAGATGGTGGAATTCTTGGGTGATTTCCTTGGTTTTAATGGAGATTTAAGGCTCAAGGGTGATAGTATTAAAAAAGAACTAGGAGTTGAAGATCAAAAGCAAGTGGGAGGGATTTGGAAGAGCAAGAAACAACACAAGCAAATGAGAAGAAAAGCTTTCGTGAAATAAAACTAGGAAGGGTGGTTTATTAGGTTGATTTTGAAAATTTTGGTTTAATTGTTTCACAAAGACTCGTAGCTTTGACCATTTTACAAATTAGACCCTTTTCTAAAATTAAAGACATTTAAAACTCGTTTCCAAAAATTGACTTGACTTTATGAAAATCATTGTCGCAAGCATTATCAAGTATCAACCTTACGAAATTCCAAGCTCATATAGGCCAAAATTTCAAAAAAATTTCTAAAACTCCTAGACCCTATTTTAGGTTGTGACAAGAATAACCTGAATAGAGTCACTGATGTACGAAAGAAAAAGTCTACACAATGAACCAAAGATTTGTATATTTCATAAATATTAGTCTTCGCATATCCGTATTATACTTATGGTTAAAGTATTCAAGAAAGTTTAATAATTAAAATTAAAATTTTGGTAATTTTTATATATATAATATTAAAATAATTAAAATTAAATAGTATGCAAGATAGTTTAGTTAATCATTTTTAATTAATCAATATTTTAAAATTAATATTAGAGTGATATTTTGGTCTATCATTTTTAATAGTTAATTTACGGGTTATTCGAGAAACAAATGAAAAGGTGTGTTAAAGAAGACAAATGAAACGGTGTAATGGTAAAACACATTACATTTTCAAGGGTAGATGCCAAATTGAACCTCAGAGGCGATATTGTTGTGAAGGGCAACAACGAACCCCTAACATGAATTGAAAAACAAACAAAAAGAATACCAAAAAAGAAGAAGAAACGGATCATGGTACCAGTAAATATTGATATTGGAATATTTCAATGTACCATTTCGGATATATTGATTTTTTATTTTATTTTAAATATTTAATTTTATTGTTTAATTTGTATTTTTTATATTATATGTTATATATTCAAGAAAATATACTTCAATTACATCAATAGAAAAATATTTATATTCAAATAGCTCAACCATGGGTCTTTATTTGTAATATAATGATAAAATACAATGATCAAGGAGAATTTTAATTTTTAATCAGATGAGCACATATATCGCATACATTTATTCTAATCAAGTGGAACAGAATGATATGACTTTTTCACAATCCAAGAGAATTGAGTCTGTAGATACCATCTTAGTGATGAATTACCTTAACGTTAAATTCAATAATGACTTTGGTGGCATTTATAAGGATAGGGTTAAATAGTGCAACCCCTTTTGCCATCATGAATCGTCCTCTTCCTCCGACGATCGCAAGCCCAGGTTCTCCCCTTGAAAATACGCTTAGAGAGCTGCCGTTAAACTTACCGGTGTTAAATCCAAAATCTATGTATTGCGTGCTCGATGCATTCATTCCGGCCAGGAGCGCAATACCCTGAACATTTCCAATCACCTCCGAGTCAGGCTCAGGACCAGTCCTGAGGGGATCATTAAGGGCAACTAGGGAGGCAAATGGCACTGATGAATTATTTTCGTTGCTTGTGATGTTAACTTGGGCTACCTGGACTGCTGTAACACCCGCATGTTCGTGCATAAAGAAGTGAAGTTTGGTGACCTTAACTGGCCTGCGATGATATGGTAGGGTCTTCGAGTAGTATTGGCTCTGCACTGCTACTAGGGAGAGGCAGATGATCAGAATCCAACTCAACATCAATGTTCCTCCCATTGTCTCTGCTTTACTATAATTTCTGGGGCGAAATGTAGACGAAAGCTAGTAGAATTGTTGCTTGATTTTTATTAAGAAAACAGAAATATTTATACTGAAAATAATTTACTGTCCAAAACATTTGATGTAATACGTGCTTGATTTCTCACTAGTAATATTAAAAACAAAAGAAATTTTGACCAGGCAACACTAACTTGTTCTAATTGGCTGCTTGATTTTTACGTAGGAATATTTTTGTCTTTGGATACATATAAATGCGAATAGTTGCATAAATAAGAATTTCTTCATTCTGTCTATAAAAATAAATGATCCAAGTGCTTTAACTTAATTCTAGATTGGAAGTTTCCTCCCCTGCGTTTTTATTTTCCTTGTCGGTTTTCGTGTTCTTCACATGTTATTGATGTGTTGATTTTATAAATTATTTTATCTTCTTCAATTCCCTTTAGACCAAATAACTTCATTCTAATACTTTCCTTAGTCATATATTAATCCACATTTAATAAAGTAAAAAAAAATTTAATCCAACAAATGTTTATGCATAATTAAATAAAAGTATTTGAATATTTAATCAACTCATATATTTTAATCAACCTGTAAATAGTTTTCAATTTTCAAAATATTAATTAATTAATTAATTCAATTATTTTCTCAATCGAGTTAAATATTTGAAGTCTAAATTTGTTATTATACAAATTAGAAAAAATCACCATTAGTGATTTAACGGAAGCGTGACCAAAATATTAAAATTTGGTTACGTAACTAAAATAGACATAACCATTAGTGATTTAACTGTAGACATAATAATTTTTAGAGTTTACCCTTGTTGTACTATGATAAGGACACTTGAATTTGGCTGGGCATATAGAGTTAAAAATTGTCACATTGCGTATGTAATCTTTTTTATATAATACCTAAATTATTCATAAACCTTCCACACTTATAAATTGGAGGATAAAAATATTTATACGCATACCTAAACCCACGTCCTCTTTATTGTTGCTACAGTAATTTTAACAATTCAGTTAAAAGCTCAATCAACTATATTTCAAAAAAAAAAAAAAAAAAGGTTACATACACAAATGGTTAAAGTCTAAACAATGGATTAAACCCCACGTTGTGACCAATTGACCAGATATTTATTTTCTCGAGAAATAGTCTGGATTTGAATAATCAATATACCAAAAAAAGAAGAAGTTATAAACAGGAAACCAAAGTTCTATATTTTTCAAAAATATTTGTCTGCGCATAACCTTATTACACTTCATGGTTAAAGTATTTAAGGAGTATAATAATTAAAATTTAAATTTTAATAAAATTTGTATATATTATTAAAAATAATTTCAAATATATATTTTGCTACGATAGTTTAGTAAATAATTTTAATTAATCAGTATTTATAAAGTTAATATGAAAAATATATTAGCCGTAGGTTGGGTAACTAAATCCAGAAAATCATTAATTATAGTACATGAATTAAATTGTAAAAGTTTAATCGTTATTTAATTTTGATTTGGAAAACGTTTGAGGACCCAATTAGCAATTATGCAAACGGCCTAAAATGGTTATTAAACCATTGTTATTATATGGAAGTTTATGATAACATCCACTTAATTTAATAAAGGTTAATTAATAAAGTAAGCATGTTTAATACTTGATAATCTAAGTCAATTAATCTTTAATTATAACCTTAGTTATCTATTAATAGGAAGGTGAGTGGAGAGATGAAACATTCATCATCCTCACCGAATTGTGTTGTCCAAGTAGGAAGAAAAAGGAAAGGAAAACTCTTTTGCTTCTTTTACATTTTGGTCCAAAATCCCTAAGGTATTTAAGTCCTTTCTTTGAAACTTTTATGTTTTCATGATTATCTAAGTTTGATTAAGTTTGCCCACTCCTTAGATTTGCCAATTGTTAAATGTTTATCAAATAGTCATTAATGGGTATTTGATGAAATTGAGTTTGATTTTGATGAGAAATTGAAGTATGATTTTTAAGCATGTTAGGACTAAGTTGAAAATTAGAGGAACGTACTGGAATTGATTAGAAATTCAATTAACCTGTCTAATTGATTTATGACTTTTGAGATTAAATTGAATAAGGTGAAAATTGTTAGGGAATTATGTTATAGATCAAAAGTACAAAGACCATAATGAAAGGATGTGAAATTAGACTTTGATTCGATTTTAAATATTCGTGCATAAAGAAATGAAGTTTGGTTTCCTTAACTGGCCTGGGATGATATGGTAGGGTCTTCGAAGTAGTATTGGCTCTGCACTGCTACTAGGGATAGGCAGATGATCAGAATCCAACTCAACATCAATGTTCCTCTCATTGTCTCTGTTTTACTATTGGCTTTTTGGAAAGTGCTTTTGAAAAGTAATGTGGAAAAGTACTTTTCAGAAGTGCTTTTAAAAAGTTTGGTTTAAAATTTGAGTGTTTAGCATTTTTGTCAAAAAGTGCTTTTCAGAAATAAAATGTCTATTTTAGACATGTTATTATCAAGACAAATATGCATTTAAATAATATTTAAATTAGTTAATATTATTTTGAATAAAATCAGACTGGACTTTTTATTAAAAGAAAGAGAAAAACAAAGGAACAAACCCAATGGGTTTTAGCCCAAGCAGAAGCAGAAAAAGAAATAACATGAAGCAAACCAATATGATCCTATCGAAACTAACGCCTAGAAACAAACCAAACTAAAACAGAAATTAAAGATAAGCATTAAATCCAGTCTAATCAAGTGCAAATTGAATCCCACATTCGCTATGCAGAGGACCATTCAAATCAACGACCAAAGAAAGAGTAAATGTAGCGAGCTCCCCGTGCCATAATTAATGTTTGCTACCATAATGTTCAGCCCCCTGTTTTCCAAATCTCCAAAACCAACCATTACTTGCCCTTTCCGATTCCATCGCCCACCCCTTCAACGCTCTCCATTTAGTCTACTTTCATTTCCTTTCCTGCTTTCTCCGATTCCGTTCCCATCCCCCCAGCTCACCATCTCAGCCTTCTTGACCCCTTAAGGTCTATGACAACTTTACTTCCCCTTTCGTGACCTTCTTCCATCTTCTCTAAGAACTTTGCTGGTTGAGATCCACCACTTGACGAATTCGATCGGAGGAGACCCCCCACCAGGTAATAGCTCTCATCCCTTCTTAAAGCGTCTTTCGTGATAGTGTGAGCATAACGATTCACCGATTTTGGAACAAAAATAAACTCGATCTCTTGATAATTACTTGAATGCCTGTGAATATCTCTGATAATAGCTCCAATGACCGACCTGTCCATATTATTGCTCTGACATTTCTTGATAACTGTTTTTGAATCTCCCATAATCATTACTTTGCTTAAATTCATCATGACTCCCAACTTTGTTGCTTACAACGCTGCATATGCCTCCGCCGTGAATGGGGTTGCGATATTGGAGTGGGTGACTGCCTTCGAAGCCAAAATCTCCCCATTTTCATCTCGTACCAGTATACCAGTAGCCAATTTAAGTGTACGACTGTCAAAGGCCGCGTCGAACTGAATCGTTACCCTACCCCTACTAGGTATTTGATGAGATCCTTCAGCAAACCGAGGTATACTATCTCCACCTCCTATTGCATCTAATTCTGAGACGAATCTATTGATCTTTTTTACTATTTCCGCAACTGATAGAGGATTCTTTTCATACAGTAGCGAATTCCTGCTGAACCAGATGAACCAAAGTCCGCAACAAAATAGTCGAATCTATTTCTTACACCCTTTCTCAAAAATCCATGTAAGCCAGTCCCACATACCTAGATCACTGTGATTTATCACCCAGTTTAACTGTAACTGACTCCAAATCTCTGTTGATGCTGGACAATGTTGAAAAATGTGGCATCCATCTTCCTCTGCTTGGCAACATCTGGGGCATTGAGCATCGTTAACCACCCGCTTGCTCTAGAGATTCACCAAAGACGGGAAAAGATTCCAAGATACTCTCTATATTGTAATCTGAATTTTTTTTGGGATATCCAATTTCCAGAGTTTTCTGTAGAAATTCTTTGTCACAATTTGTAAATTATTATCATTAGGATCCTGGCTAGAATCTTGTAATAGTTTATAGGCACTCCTGACAGAGAATTCCCCTGTCAATTCCCCATGCCATACTTGTAAATCTTCATGAGCTAACTCCGCAAGAGGGATCTGCAAAATTTTTTCGGCTATATCACCTGTAAAGGTACTTCTTATCATCTCAGATTTCCAACTTCGACTAGTGGCATCAATTAGATCCGACACTAACTTAATGTTTTCATTGTTGTTTTGATTTGGAATCCTATCTGCCTCCTTTCCTGAAATCCACAAATCATCCCAAATGGAAATTTTATCCCCCTTCCCGACTCTCCAGCACCTTCCTTTATCGAGGAGCCCTTTCGCAGCCCAGACACTTCTCCAGGTAAGTGAAGGTAAATTTCCTAACCGAGCTTCAGAAAAATTCGAGTTAGGATAATACTTTGTTTTTAACACGCGCACTAATAACGAATCTGGAAAATTAATGAGACGCCACCCCTATTTTGCTAGTAACTCAACATTAAAATTCGCAAAATTTCGAAAACCAAAACCACCATCTTCTTTTAAAAGACATAAATCTTTCCAAGCGCACCAATGGATACCCTTTCTGTTTCGACTTTTTTGCCACCGAAATTTCGCTATTATACCTTCCAAATCTGTACAGAGAGTTTTAGGGAGTAAAAAACATGCCATCGAAAGCATAGGAATAGCTTGAAGAATTGCTTTAATAAAGACTTCTTTTCCCCATTGTGATAAAAACCGAACACTCCAACTGTCTATTCTTTGTTTAAATCGATCTTTCAAATTTTGAAAAGATAATCGCTTTTTCCTACCCACCATACTAGGGAGCCCCAGATACCTTTCAATGTCATTTGATCTCCTTACAGCCAAAACCTGTGAAACTGCCGTTCTTTCCCTGTCTGGAGTGTTTGTGCTAAAGCAAACAGACGATTTATCGTAATTAACACATTGTCTTGAATTCGATTCATACTCCATCAAAATCTGTTTCAAAGAAATCGTACCTCTCTCTGTAGCTTCTGCAAACAAAATGCAGTCATCTGCGAACAATAAATGAGAAATAGCTGGCCCACTGTGACTCGCTTTGACCCCTTTAAGAATGTTTCCCGCTTGCGCAGCCTCATCAAACTCGAAAGTCCTTCCCCATAAAATAAGAATAAAAATAGGCTCAAAGGATCCCCTTGCCTAAGACCACGAGTTGGAAGGAAACTTTCACTTACATTTCCATTGAAAACCACAGAATAAGAAACTGAAGATACACATTTCAGAACCATGTCAACCCATCCCATATCAAAGCCCATCTTTATCATTACCCTTTCCACAAAATTCCAATCAACCTTGTCATATGCCTTGCTCATATATAGCTTCATTGCCATTAACCCTTTTCTCCCAGCCTTCTTATTTTTTAGAGCATGCAGAATTTCATAAGAAAGTAACACATTATCAGTGATCAACCTCCCTCGAACAAAAGCACTTTGCGTAGAATCAATGCATTTATGCAATACTACCCGAAGCCGATTAGCTATCACTTTAGCTATTAACTTATAAATCACATTGCATAAACTAATAGGCCTGAATTGAGCAATATTAGAGGGGTTTGGAACTTTTGGTAATAACACAATATGTCTTATTAATCGAGTGTAAGTCCATACCATTGTTCAACTGTTGAAGGCAGTAGTTTGAGACATCTTCCCCAATGATCGGCCAACATTTTTGATAAAATATGGCTGGAAAATCGTCTTCCCCTGGGGCTTTTGTAGGACCCATTTCTGACAACGCTGTCCATATCTTCTCCTTTGTGTATCTGGCCTTCAATTTAAAATTATCTTCCTCCGAAATGCATGCTTCTATTCCTGATAATATTCTATCAGTATTAAATTGATTTTTAACAGAAAAAAGCTTGATAAAATATGATCGTGCAATTTCCTCCATCTCCTGACTCTCCATTGTCTCCCTACCATCATCAAACTGCAGTTTCTAAATTAAATTCCGTTTCTTCCTTTGTGTCGCTTGCTTGTGAAAAAAAGCCGTGTTCCTATCACCATATTTCAGCCAATTTATTCTAGCACTCTACTCCCAGTAGCTTTCATCCTTATCAATCTCCATATTCAGATGTATTTTTGTTTCAATAATATCTGCCAGATTTTCGTCGTCTCTATCCACTTCAAGAAGCATTGCCAATTTAGCAGTTAAGATCCCATCACCTTAAATCTCCTTTTAGAATTTCCAGCTTTTTTAGAAGATCCCCTGTAGAACCACCCCAACTCCTTCTAACTTTCTTAAAAAAAAAAAAGAATCTTCTAGGACCCACCAAGCTTCAAACATAAAACTTTTTCCTGCTTGTCGTCTGGTTCTATATTCTGTATTTATAAGAAGTGGACAGTGATCTGAGAAAGAATGAGGGAGATGTTGAATTATAAAATCTGGGAATAATGATCTCCACCCCTCTGTACCAACCCCTCTATCAAGCCTTTCTTGAATGTTTGTCTCCGGTAGATTACCTCCCTCCCAAGTAAACCAGCTCCTTGAGTAACCCAGATCTACCAATTAACAATCATCTAACACTTGACAAAATTCTTCCATTTTTCTTTCTTCTCTAGGCAAGCCGCCTTTCTTTTCAAAACCATATAATATTTCATTAAAATCACCACAAACCAACCATGGATGCTCACCCTGATTACGTATCTTCTTAACAGATTCCAGGCTTCCTCTCTATCACATGTGTACGGAGATCCATAAAACCCTGTTAATCTCCATTTCTTCCCATCTTCTTCAATGATTACATCAATATGACGATGAGAAAAACTTTGTAAAACTATTCTAACATCCCCTCTCCATGCTAAGCTAAGACCACCTCTCGAGCCCATAGAATCAACATCAATACCAAACTGAAACCCACACCTTTGTCTAACTTTCTCCATCTTGAACTTGTTGATTTTTGTCTCCATAAAGAAGACAACTTGGGGGTTATGTACCTTCAGCGAATGCCGAAGTCTTCGAACTTCCCGAGGATTCCTTAGACCTCGGACGTTCCAACTTAGTATTTTCATTGCGACCGGTCGGCTTGCCTTCTAGAAGCCGCTAATAATTGATGATTTCCAACTAACAATTGCCTGTTTCTACCTTCAATATTATTACTCTATTCGATATCTCCTCTAGCTCTTTTCTTCCCCTCTTCCCCTACCACCATCTCATCGTCCAAATCATAGTCCATCGCCATCTGACTTTGACCCTTTAGCATGTTGTCTGTCTCTTTCCTTGGGCAAGCATTACTACCCTCCAGATTAAAACCCAAGATAGGATCAATATTTCCAAATCTTCTAACTCCATCCTATCTTTCTAGTTTTTTAGGAGAATCAGTTGCGTTGGTAACCCCTATAGCTTCACCCTCTTCCCTATGCCAAACGCTATTCATCACCTAGGCTCTTCTTGATTGTGCACGTAATGACAGATCCCAACCTATCTCTTTAATTTCAACCCCTAACTCTATTTTTAATTCGCAAAAGGAATCACTATGACCCAGTCGACCATTGAAAAAACAAAAGAGAGTCAACCTTTCATATTTAAACCTGACATAAGAGCATACATTATTAAACATCACTTGTTTCTTCCTTCTGAAGGGGCGGCGAATATCCAATTGAACATGTACTCTTATGAAATTCCTGATTCCTTTACCTAGAATATAGCCATCATACTCCAGAAACCTTCCTATGAAATTTCCCAACTGCATCGCCAAACTTTCAGAAAAATAACCAATAGGAACGTCATGGATTTGTATCCAAAAAGGTGAAAACAATAAAGGAACTTTTAATGGATCCTCTCCCCTTTGAAGTCTGTGCAGCAATAGCAAATGATTATTAAAGGTCCAGGGTGACCCCTTTAAAACTCTTTCCATATCCATAACATGGAAAAACTGAAACAAAAATCTTTTCTCCCCCAGATCACAAACTTGCACCCCTTTAACTGGGTGCCATAAATTAGCCATGGTACTTTTCATTGCCAGAAAATGAATAATACTAGCCGTAAGAAAACAACCTACCAGATTATAATCTTCAACTTCCCTTACCGAATTTAAATCTGGCTGAATCTGCAGGACTTCTACTTCTTCTTCATCCAGATTGAGATATGCGAATGCAGTTTCCATAGATACAAGAAGAAAATGACGTTGACGAGGAAACAAATTTGAGGCTAATGGGAAACTTCCAAAAAGCGGCGGCTGAAGCGAACAAATTAACCTTGAAACGAAAACCTAAAAGCTTGCTAGGAGAGACAGAGACGTGCTAGGGTAGCAGACCTTTTCCATTATCAAATTAGTTAATATTATTATATTTTAATAAAAGTACAAAAAATTTATTATTACTTGTTAATATTTAATATACGAAATATAAATTTTAAATATTTCTAAGCAATAAATATTAGTTATCTATAAAATTTAATTAGAATATATAAACTATATTTTAAATATTTAAATATAACCATTAAATATTTGTAATTAGTATTTTAAAAAGTTTTTTTATTTTTAATTAATGATTTTAACACATTTGTAATTAAGCACCAAGGAAAACAAAGAGAAAGTACTATGTTATTGGAGGGGTAAAAAAGTAATTAAGCACTAAAAATGCTTTTGGGAGAGGAAAAGCTAAAAATTTTAGTTTCTTCTTTTCAGAAGTGCTCAAAAGCACTTCTAAAAAGCTAAAACTTTCAGCAAAAAGCAGCTTGTTTAGCACAGCTTTTCTTCCAAAAGTGCTTTTGGAGCAAGAAATAACTTTTTTTAGGCAATGCAGAACAGGCCCTAAATATAGTACAGGAATTAAATTGTAAAAGTTCAATCGTTATTTAATTTTAATTTAAAAAACGTTTGAGGACCCAATTAGCAATTATGCAAATGGTCTAAAATGGCTATTAAACCATTGTTATTATATGGAAGTTTATGATAACATCCACTTAGTTTCATTAATAAAGGTTAATTAATAAAGGAAGCATGTTTAATAGTTAATAATCTAAGTCAATTAAAATTAATATTAGAGGGATATTTTGGTCTATGATTTTTAATAGCTAATTTAGAGGTTATTCGAGAAACAGATGAAAAAGGTGTGTTAAAGAAGAAACAAATGAAACGGTGTAATGTTAAGACACTTTATATCCACAAGGGTAGATGCTAGATCAAACCTTAGAGGTGATATTGTTGTGAAGGACAACAACGAACCCCAAACATAAACTAAAAAAAAAAAAAACAAAAAGAATACCAAGAAAGAAGAAAAAACATTTTGGATTTATCGATTTTTTTTTACATATTTAATTTTTTGTTGTAAATTATATGTTATATATTCAAGAAAATTTTTTGTTGTAAATTATATGTTATATATTGTCGGTTTTCGTGTTTTTCACATGTTATTGATGTGTTGATTTTATAAATTATTTTATCTTCTTCAATTCCCTTTAGACCAAATAACTTCATTCTAATACTACCCTTGGTAAATAAAAGTATCTGAATATTTAACCAACTCATATATTTTAATCAACCTGTAAATAGTTTTCTATTTTCAAAATATTAATTAATTAATTAATTCAATTATTTTCTCAATCGAGTTAAATATTTGAGGTCTAAATTTGTTATTATGCAAATTATGAAAAAGTCACCATTAGTAATTTAACGGAAGCGTGGCCAAAATATTAAAATTTATATTAAAATTTGGTAAGGTGACTAGTGATTTAACTATAGACATAATCATTTTTAGAGTTTACCCTTGTTGTACTATGATAAGGACTTTTGAATTTGGCGGGGCATATAGAGTTAAAAATGGTCATATAGAATGATATGACTTTTTTTCACAATCCAAGAGGATTGACTATTTGACTCTGTAAATAACATGTTAGTAATGAATTACCGTAACGTTAAATTCAATAATGACTTTGGTGGCATTTATAAGGACAGGGTTAAATAGTGCAACCCCTTTTGCCATCATGAATCGTCCTCTTCCTCCGATTATCGCAAGACCAGGTTCTCCCCTTGAAAATACGCTTAGAGAGCTGCCGTTAAACTGATGGGTATGGGTCCCACTATGTGGGGAACTCATATATTCTGCCTTAAATTTTGCAATGCTTTATTCCTTTTGTTTCCATTTTATTTTGTCCTTTTACGTGACTTTTTTTTGGGCAGCCAATTTCTTTTGGCTTTTTTATCATTTTTCTTTTGCCTTTTTTAAAAAAAAAGTATGATGGGCAGCATATTTAGTGAGTCAGAGAGCCCAAAAATCAGATTTGAAGAGAGGAGAAAAAAGTGAGAAATAGAGAGCTTTTCAAGCAGAATTTTTCTTGGAAAGAAAAGTTTGGAGCAGCTGTGATCAACTCTTCGATCGGAGGTCCATCCGTGGTTCGATTGAGCTGATTTTTGGACAGCAGCTAGACGACAAGGTGTTCTTGACTTTGGACGCTCGGATTTTTCATCCGAGTCCTGTAGCGTCGGAAATACCCGTTTTACAGCAGCTACGTTTTTGGTGATGTTCTCCAATTTTTCTCTTTTTTTTGCTAAAGATTACATATTGTTAGCCTTGTTGGAGTTGAATGCTTGTTGTAGGCTTGATATTGTGATCTTGTAGCTGAACATTTGATTATAGTGGAGCTTTTGATCGGACTCTAAAGTCCCGTGGTTTTTACCCTTGATTTAGAGGGGTTTTCCACGTAAAAATATTGGTGTCTATATTTATTATTTTTGTTGTGGTTGCATTGGTTGATTTGTGGTTGATAGGTTGCTAGAGAACAAATATTTTTGTGCTATTGTGCTTGCCATAATATTTGACAAGAGTTATAGGGAGAGAAAGAACACCGGTTGTGCTTCGCTTCCGTTCGGTTGTTCGGTTTCTTCCCAACAAACTGGTATCAAGAGCTCGGTTATTCTGTCAAATAATTATGGAAATCAATACGAGCAAGATGATTATGTTGAATGGCACAAATTATCAACTTTGGCGGAATAAAATGAAGGACTTGTTGTTTGTGAAGGCTCTGCATCTTCCGGGTCTTTGCTACTCAAAACCCGATTCGAAAAGTGATGAAGAATGGGAATTTGAGCATCAACAAGTGTGTGGATTTATTCGGCAATTTGTTGAAGAAAATGTTTACAACCATATTGATCAGGAGACACATGCTCGAACATTGTGGGAGAAGCTTGAAAGCTTGTATGCTTCGAGATCGGGCAATAACAAGTTGTTTTTGCTGAAGAAAATGATGGCGTTAAAATACAAAGAAGGAACGTCTATAGCTGACCATGTGAGTGAATTTCAGAGCGTGATGAATCAATTGCTTGGTATGGGTGTCAAATTTGATGACGAGATTTTAGGACTTTGGTTGCTTGCTACTCTACCAGACTCTTGGGAGACTTTTCGGGTTTCGCTCATTAATTCTGCCCCAAAGGGTATTATTACCTTGGATTTGGCTAAGAGTGGTGTGTTGAATGAAGAGGTCAGAAGACGATCTCAGGGTTCTACATCACAGTCCGAGGTGTTGGTTACCGAGAACAGGGAGAGGAACAGAGACAAAGATGGAAAGAGTAGAGATAAAGGCCGAAGCAAGTCAAGATCGAGATACAAGAATCTTGAGTGTCATCATTGTGGCAAGAAAGGCCATATCAAGAAATACTGCTTCAAGTGGAAGAAAGAGAACAAAGGTGGTGATAAACACGATCGGAATGATGATGGAAAATCCGAGCGTGTTGCTACTGCTACTCGTGAAGATCTCATTGGTCATTCGTGATGAGAATTTGGTCAACTTAGCATGTGACGAGACTAGTTGGGTGATTGATACTGGTGCATCACTTCATGTCACGTCGAGGAAGGATTTCTTCACATCTTATACTCCTGGTGATTTTGGGGTATTGAAGATGGGTAATGACGGTTGGTTCCGGTTGTTGGTATGGGAGATGTTCACTTGGTGAGTAACAATGGAACAAAGTTAACTCTCAAGGATGTCAGACACGCACCCGGATATCCATTTGAATTTGATCTCTGCAGAAAGCTTGATGATGAGGATTACTCAGAACACCTTCAGTGAGGGGCAATGGAAGCTGACTAAAGGCTCCTTGGTTGTGGCTCGAGGAAAGAAGAGCTCAAATTTATATTTGATGCAAGCTTCAGCTTCTCGAGAGACAGTGAATGTGACAGTGAATGACAAACTCAACCGAAGTTGTGGCATAAACGACTTAGTCACATGAGTGAGAAGGGCCTTAATCGTTTAGCGAAGAAGAATCAACTTTCGGGCTTGAAGAATGCTACATTGAAGGATTGTGCTCATTGTCTAGCAGAAAGCGAGAAGAGTTTCATTTAGAAGCCGTCCTCCTCATAGAAGATCGAGTTGCTAGAGTTGGTCCATTCGGATGTCCGTGGTCCGATAAAAGTAAGGTCACTTGGCAGTGCACTTTATTTTGTGACTTTCATTGATGATCGTTCGAGAAAGCTATGGGTTTACACTTTGAAGTCTAAAAATCAAGTCTTTGAGGTGTTTAAACAGTTTCAAGCATCAGTTGAAAGGGAAACAGGGAAGAAGTTGAAGTGCACTCGCATCGATAATGGTGGCGAAGTACACAGGGGCCGTTTCATGAGTATTGTCTCGCGATAGAATCGGACATCGAGAACACCACCAAAGACTCCACAATTAAATGGGTTAGTGAAAGAATGAACCGAACATTGATCGAGAGAGTCGATGTTTGTTGTCAGATTCAAAGCTGCCAAGATCATTTTGGGCTGAAGCTTTGAATACAGTGACACATGTGATAAATCTATCTCCTAGTGTTCCTTTGCAAGGTGACGTGCCAGATAGAGTTTGGTTTGGCAAAGACATGCCATATGATCACCTACGTGTGTTCGGTTGTAAAGCATTTGTTCATGTTCCAAAGGATGAAAGATTCAAGTTGGATGCCAAGACTCGACAATGCATCTTCATTGGTTATGGTCTAGATAGTGAGTTTGGTTATAGACTCTATGATCCCGTTCAGAAGAAGCTCGTGAGAAGCAGAGATGTCGTCTTCATTGAGGATCAGACCATCGATGACATTGATAAGACGGAGAAAGCGAATTCACAAGACAGTGATGATTTGATCGATGTGATTCCAGTTCCCCTAAACTCTTCACCAGGTCCTATCCAGGATGATGTGCATGGTGATGTTACTGATGACCATCAAGATATAGGTGACTTTGATGCTCCAATGGATGATGTTGTGAATGATCAACAACAAGCACCTATAGCTCCACCAGCAGTTCCACTTCGAAGGTCTTCTAGAGATCGAAGATCTTCATCGTATTCTTCCGATGAATATGTTCTTTTAAGCGACGGGAAGAACTCAAATGTTATGAAGAGGCTATGGAGAGTGAATGCAAAGATCAGTGGGTTAAAGTGATGAAAGATGAACTTCAATCCTTGCATGAGAACCATACCTTTGAGTTGGTGAAATTGCCCAAGGGCAAAAGAGCCTTGAAGAATCGGTGGGTTTACAGGTTGAAGCAAGAAGAGAAGTCTTCATCTCCACGATACAAGGCTAGATTGGTCGTCAAGGGTTATACTCAGAAAAAGGGGGTTGATTTTGAAGAAATATTTTCTCCAGTTGTGAAGATGTCCTCTATCAGAACTATACTGAGTTTGGCAGCCTGCTATGACTTAGAGGTTGAACAAATGGACGTGAAAACTGCTTTTCTTCATGGTGACTTGGAAGAAGAACTTTACATGGAGCAGCCAGAGGGATTTGTTGCACAAGGGAAAGAAGACTATGTGTGCAGATCGAAGAAGAGCTTGTATGGTTTGAAACAAGCTCCAAGGCAATGGTACAAGAAGTTTGAGTCTGTCATGGGGGAGCAAGGCTACAAGAAGACTACTTCTGATCATTGTGTATTTGTTAAGAGATTCTCTGGTGATGGTTTTATAATTCTTTTGCTCTATGTTGATGACATGCTTATTGTTGGTCAGAATGCTTCTATAATTGAGAAATTGAAGCAAGAGTTGAGTAAATCCTTTGCAATGAAGGATTTGGGGCCAGCAAAGCAAATTCTTGGCATAAAGTTGACACGTGATAGAAAGGCTAAGAAATTATGGTTATCACAAGAGAGGTACATCGAGAAAGTACTTCAAAGGTTTAGCATGGACAAAGCTAAAGCGGTGAGCACTCCCTTTGCTACGCACTTCAGATTGAGTATTAAGCATAGTCCTTCCACAGAAAAGGAGAAGGAAGAGATGCAGAAAATTCCTTACTCTTCAGCCGTGGGGAGTCTGATGTATGCAATGGTTTGTACGAGGCCAGACTTGGCTTATGCCGTTTGTACAGTCAGTCATTTTCTTTCTAACCCAGGCAGAGAGCATTGGAATGCAGTGAAGTGGATTATGAGATATCTTCGTGGCACTTCCAACATGAAACTTTGTTTCGGTAATGAGAAACCTGTTCTTGTTGGGTATACAGATTCAGACATGGCCGGAGATATTGACTCGAGGAGATCTACTTCAGGTTACTTGATCACTTATGCAGGGGGAGCTGTGGCATGGCAATCAAGATTGCAAAAGTGTGTTGCATTGTCCACCACCGAATCAGAGTTCATTGCAGCAACCGAAGCGTGCAAGGAGATGCTTTGGATGAAGAAGTTTATGCATGAGCTTGGTTTTACTCAGGAGAAGTATGTCTGTATTGTGATAGCCAGTGCTATTCATCTTGGTAAGAATCCAACTTTTCATGCTAGATCTAAGCATATTGATGTGAGGTACCATTGGATACTTAGATGTGTTCTTGAAGCTAAGTCATTAGAGCTTGAGAAGATACATACTAATGATAATGGTGCTGATATGTTGACGAAGGCTTTACCAAGAGGAAAGTTTGAAGCATGTTGTTTGATCTCCGGTATGGAGGCATTCCCCACATAGTCGGAGGGGGAGATTTGATGGGTATGGGTCCCACTATGTGGGGAACCCATATATTCTGCCTTAAATTTTGCAATGCTTTATTCCTTTTGTTTCCATTTTATTTTGTCCTTTTACGTGACTTTTTTTTGGGCAGCCAATTTCTTTTGGCTTTTTTATCATTTTTCTTTTGCCTTTTTAAAAAAAAAAAGTATGATGGGCAGGATATTTAGTGAGTCAGAGAGCCCAAAAATCAGATTTGAAGAGAGGAGAAAAAAGTGAGAAATAGAGAGCTTTTCAAGCAGAATTTTTCTTGGAAAGAAAAGTTTGGAGTAGCTGTGATCAACTCTTCGATCGGAGGTCCATCGTGGTTCGATTGAGCTGATTTTTGGACAGCAGCTAGACGACAAGGTGTTCTTGACTTTGTACGCTCGGATTTTTCATCCGAGTCCTGTAGCGTCGGAAATACCCGTTTTACAGCAGCTACATTTTTGGTGATGTTCTCCAATTTTTCTCTTTTTTTGCTAAAGATTACATATTGTTAGCCTTGTTGGAGTTGAATGCTTGTTGTAGGCTTGATATTGTGATCTTGTAGCTGAACATTTGATTATAGTGGAGCTTTTGATCGGACTCTAAAGTCCCGTGGTTTTTACCCTTGATTTAGAGGGGTTTTCCACATAAAAATATCGGTGTCTATATTTATTAATTTTGTTGGGGTTGCATTGGTTGATTTGTGGTTGATAGGTTGCTAGAGAACAAATATTTTTGTGCTATTGTGCTTGCCATAATATTTGACAAGAGTTATAGGGAGAGAAAGAACACCGGTTGTGCTTCGCTTCCGTTCGGTTGTTCGGTTTCTTCCCAACATAAACTTACCGGTGTTAAATCCAAAATCTATGTATTGCGTGCTCGATGCATTCATTCCGGCCAGGAGCGCAATACCCTGAACATTTCCAATCACCTCCGTCAGGCTCAGGACCAGTCCTGAGGGGATCATTATGGGCAACTAGGGAGGCAAATGGCACTGATGAATTATTGTCGTTGCTTGTGATGTTAACTTGGGCTACCTGGACTGCTGTAACACCCGCATGTTCGTGCATAAAGAAGTGAAGTTTGGTGACCTTAACTGGCCTGCGATGATATGGTAGGGTCTTCGAGTAGTATTGGCTCTGCACTGCTACTAGGGAGAGGCAGATGATCAGAATCCAACTCAACATCAATGTTCCTCCCATTGTCTCTGCTTTACAATAATTTCTGGGGCGAAATGTAGACGAAAGCTAGTAGAATTGTTGCTTGATTTTTATTAAGAAAACAGAAATATTTATACTGAAAATACCAGGAGACATGAAAATAATTTACTGTCCAAAACATTTGATGTAATACCTGCTTGATTTCTCACTAGTAATATTATAAACAAAAGAAATTTTGACCAGGCAACACAACCTTGTTCTAATTGGCTGCTTGATTTTTACGTAGGAATATTTTTGTCTTTGGATACATATAAATACGAATAGTTGCATAAATAAGAATTTCTTCACTTAATAATTAGAATGGTTTAAAAAGCATTCTGTCTATAAAAATAAATGATCCAAGTGCTTTAACTTAACTTTAGAGCAAGTGGGAGGGATTTGGAAGAGCAAGAAACAACACAAGCAAATGAGAAGAAAAGCTTCGTGAAATAAAACAAGGAAGGGGGGTTAATTACGTTTATTTTGAAAATTTTGGTTTAATTCTTCACAGAGACTCGTAGCTTTGACCCTTTTACAAATCAGACCCTTTTCTAAAATTAAAGACATTTAAAACTAGTTTCCAAAAATTGACTTAACTTTATGAAAACCATTGTCGCAAGCATTATTGAGTACCAACCTTACGAAATTCCGAGCTCATATAGGCCAACTAATATAAGTTGATTTCTCACATTATGATCTGACCACGTAATGCAACTTAGTATTAGTTAAACGCTATGCAATTAATGAGTCAATATTTTCTATACGCAAAATTTACCATTTTCTTTTGGGAAATCATTTTGGTCTATTTTAATTAGTTTACAATTAACATTTAATCTCTCTCTCTCCCCGTGGCAGAACAATAAGATATATAATAAGAGCTTAATATAGTTCATTAGACTATACTTAGGCTCCCTTTGGATTGGTGGTGACATTGGCTCCAATGAGATTAAAATTAGTGGTTCATGTACTAAAATGTCTCTTTATAACCCAAAATAAATTAAAATTAATAAATTTTATTTTTATATATTTAAATTTTTATTTATTAACAACCATATGTTAAAATTTAAAAACATCGTTATATGGTAGTTTTGCTAGGATAGTTTAGTAAATAATTTTAATTAATCAGTATTTATAAAGTTAATATGAAAAATATATTAGCAGTAGGTTGGGTAACTAAATCCAGAAAATCATTAATTATTAGTACATGAATTAAATTGTAAAAGTTCAATCGTTATTTAATTTTGATTTGGAAAACGTTTGAGGACCCAATTAGCAATTATGCAAATGGCCTAAAATAGTTATTAAACCATTGTTATTATATGGAAGTTTATGATAACATCCACTTAATTTCATTAATAAAGGTTAATTAATAAAGTAAGCATGTTTAATACTTAATAATCTAAGTCAATTAATCTTTAATTAAAACCTTAATTATGTATTAATAGGAAGATGAGGGGAGAGATGAAACATTCATCATCCTCACCAAATTGTGTTGTCCAAGTAGGAAGAAAAAGGAAAGAAAAACTCTTTTGCTTCTTTTACATTTTGGTCCAAAATCCCTAAGTTATTTAAGTCCTTTCTTTGAAACTTTTATGTTTTCATGATTATCTAAATTTGATTAAGTTTACACATGCTTTAGAGTTTTCAATTGTTAAATGTTTATCAAATAGTCATTAATGGGTATTTGATGAGATTGAGTTTGATTTTAATGAGAAATTGAAATATGAGTTTTTAGCATATTAGGAGACTAAGTTGAAAATTAGAGAACACCATGCTTTGCCATCCCTCTCACATGGGATGGGCTCTGGGACCCATCTCGTGTATTGGGTTACAATTATTTGTTATTTGGAAATTTAACCAACCCAATAACTATTTTCTATTTTCTAAAATATTAATTAATTAATTTATCCAACGAAATTAGTTTCTTAATCCAATTCTAATTTCGTTAATGTCATGATGACTTTATTATACTCGAATCTATGATGAAATTTATTTAACTGCCCAGTTCAATAAAACTGCAATGGCTAATCAATTGAATTTTCACTTCGAACCTCAATAAATTAAATAATAATTCAAAAAAATTAATTCAATTTTCTACATGCAATCTGTTTTGGGTTATACTGAACTAGCAGAGGAACCGATTGAACATATATAATTAGGCTGAAATAATTTTTAATTAAGTTTCATCTCTTCACCTATTAATTACAACATTATTTAATTATAAAGTCATTCCACTAAAGTATCATGATTGAACCCTTATTATATAATACCATGAAAGTAGCTTAATAAATGCTTGTACAATGACCTTGTCATGAGTGTGCTACCCTCGTAGGTTATCTTTTATCTTTTTGGGTTAAATCCATTCACCTAATATGATCCTATTTTGTATCATGGTAATTACTATTACATCTTCCTTCATGAAACTGTCAATTAAATCATTTGTTCTAGACAAATGATCTAGGACCATGTTACATTTTCATGTATCATGTAATGTCAAAGAGAAGATATCATTTACCTTTTATAGGACTATGAATTCCACTATTATAAATAAAGCTATATCATGCAGAAGTCGTATACGCTACATACCAGCTTTCAGTTCTTTAGTTGTTTTGAACTCAGACATTCAATACATTAAAGTATATGAGTCACACATACAGAGTCACTTACTCAAGGTTAAAGTAAGTCACACTATGAACATTACAAGTAAGTTGATCCTAAAACAAATCTATGATTAATTCGACTTGTATCTTGTCTAATGTATTATCAATCCAGACAATAACATCTATGTTTATATCTTCTGGGAGTCATGTACTTTGATACACAAGACAAGGTATCTCTTTAGTTGGACTTAATAGACGACAAAATAACCCTTTAATCAATTTGCTCAATTTTGAAACAGTAAATGATGAATCTTTTAGATCGCCTACTAATATAAATTATTTTCTCACATTATGATCTGACCACGTAATGCAACTTAATATTAGTTAAACGCTATATAATTACCGAATCAATATTTACTCTATTCAAAATTTACTATTTTCTGTTTTTTTTTTATGCTTGTTTCTATATTCAAAATTTATGGGAAATCATTTGTCTGTCTTAATTAGTTTATGATTAACATTTAATATATATCTCTCTCTCTTGGGCAGAACAATAAAATATATAATAAGAGCTTAATATAGTTCATTAGACTATACTTAGGCTCCCTTTGGATTGGTGGTGACATTGACTCCACTGAGATTAAAATTAGTGATTCATGTACTAAAATGCCTCTTTATAACCCAAAATAAATTAAAATTAATAAATTTCATTTTTATATATTTTAATTTTTATCTATTAACAACCATATGTGAAAATTTAAAAAATGAAATAATTTGTGGTGTTCAACGAGACAAACGCCACTAATATATACAAATTAAAATTTTAAAAATTAATTATATTTTTCAATTGTATAATTTAGGGCGTCTGAGACTTGGTCGCCACCATATGTTGAAATATTTTATGGCGACTGCTGGAGGAACATCTTTATATGTTGGAATTCGCTGGTTGATGTTAGACTATATCATATTTGCTGCATTGAGTGCCGAGATTCAACATGATATGATCGTCAAGTCCACTGGACCAGGTCGCATATTGGCAACCTTGCTCCTTTATGTCGTCCGGTGTGAGTGAGCTTTGTTCAACAAATTGATCTTAGAGTTAATATAAATGTCAATTGCTAAACAACATCTTCAAAACAGGAGTATTTTGATTAATCTTTTTATTCCAATTCGAGTTAAGATTTTTGAGAAAACTAGAAGTGAAAATTTATATGAAAAGAAAGAAATTGTAGTAAGCTGAAAAGTTATATGGTTGGAAATTAGGAAGTTTAACTTTTCATAATTGTGATTTATCTTTTGTTAAATTTAACGAAAGCTTCATCTTAATTTGAAATATCAATTTATCCGAAATATTTAACTGACTCTGGAATTAAGTTCGAAAGGTTGATTTAAGGTATAATGTTAAATTTAGTCTTCAACGTTTAAATATTGTCAATTTGGCCCTTATGCTAGTTTTTTTTATCTCTATTTGGCCGTTAACCTTTTAAAAAGCATCAAATTGTTTTTGTTTTATATGTTATGTTAACAAATAATTTTATATTTTTTAAATAATAATAATATTTATAAAAATATTCATAAAAACTTAAAAAAGTAACATGAAGTACATATGGACTACCATGTGAGCTATGATATTTAAAAAGTTAACGTTTTAATTAGTATTTTCATTAAAAATTAATTATTCAACTCATTTAAAAAGGTTGGTGGTTAAATCAACTCATTTTGATTAAAAAATTGAGGCTCAAATTTAGTTAAAAGAAAAAAAAAAGAAAAACCAAATTGAGTTAAAATCTATAAACATTTATAGCTAAATTTGATATTATACTTAAATTTATCGAGGCCTAAGTATCTCCGAACTCAGATTTATCGAATCAGACAAAATTTGGTATCAATAAAAATAATAAAGCTTGTCCGAGAGAATTTCCAGTTTAGATGTTGGTGATCTAAATCATTTCTTTGGAATTGAAGTCATTCCAACATCTCAAGTTTTATTCATCTGAATATATTAGTTATGATATATTGAGCAAAGTAAACATGTCGAATACTCAAATGCGAAGGTATTGGCTATAGCCCATCTTTGAAAAGTCAAAGATGGGGGCTATAGCAAGTTGGAAGCAAATTGGCAATAGTTAGGCACCGAAAGTTTTTTTGGAATGGGATAATTGCAATTTTGGTCCCTATTTGAATAGGTACTTTGCAAGATTGATCCCTGAACCTCAACTATAAATAGGCCTAACCATTTCTCATTTTCTTCATCCCAACATTTGCCATTCTCTACTTAAGGCATTGTTCTCTCTCCCTATTTGTATATTTTCACTTGTAATTTTGGAGTGAAATATATTTGGTAGTGCCCAGAGGACGTAGGCGAAATTTGCGAACCTCGTTAAAATTCTCAGTGTTCTTTATTATTTATTTTTCATATCTTGTGAGTGTGATTGTAGTTATTTATTGTGCTATTAAATTACGATAGAGGGATATTCTGGCTAGGAAAGATCTGGTACTTAAGTGATCCTCGTGATTCACCTCTCTTTCCTGGGAATTGAACTCAGTGTGATTTTTCAGTACAATAATTATACTCTTTTACACGTTTCCGCACAACAATTGGTATCAGAGCTAGATTCGTACTTAGGGAGTACGATCGGTTGTGGCACTATTCACGTATACGGTACTGTTTACGTATACAATAGTTGGGATTGAGGAGAAAAATGGCACAGGCATCGTCATCAGCAAGGACTACGGTGACCAATGCAAAATTTGAAGTAGAGAAATTTGATGGTACCAATAATTTTGGTATGTGGCAATGTGAGATCCTGGATGTCTTATGTCAGCAAGAGCTAGATATAGCCCTTGAGGTAAAACCTGACAATATGGATGACAAGGAGTGGGCCAAGATTAATAGACAAGCGTGTGGTACAATCCGTCTATGTTTGGCCAAAGAGCAGAAGTACTCTGTCATGAGGGAGACATCAGCGAGGAAATTGTGGGATACATTGGAAGAAAAGTTTCTAACGAAAAGCCTTGAAAATAGGCTTTATATGAAAAAGAAACTTTTTCGATTCACGTAAGCACCCGGTATGTCGATGAATGACCATGTGAACTCATTCAATAAAATTTTAGCAGACTTGCTAAATTTGGATGAGAAATTTGAAGACGAAGACAAGGCATTATTGTTGTTGAATTCCCTTCCTGATGAATATGATCATCTTACCACCACATTGCTTCATGGGAAGGATACAATCACATTTGATGCAGTCTGCAGTGCGTTGTATAGATCTGAGACTCGAAAGAAAGATAAAAGAGATCACGAGAGATACAAGCTGCGTAAGTCTTAACAAGAGAGGTCGTTCAAGCGGCGCAAACAACTGGTAGAAGGGGAAAGTCCAAAGGGAGACCCGCCAAAGATGAGTGTGCCTTTTGTCGTGAGAAAGGGCATTGGAAAAAGAATTGTCCTAAGTTACAAAAGGGCAAGGCTAATTCTAATGCATGTGTAGCAGAACATGATGAGGAGTCAGACTTTAGCTTGGTTGGCATGGCAATGGCATGTCATACTAATGAGTGGATTTTGGATTCAGGATGTACTTACCATATGTGTCCTAATAAGGACTGGTTTTTTAGTCTTACAGAACTAGAAGGTGGAGTTGTTCTTATGGGCAATGACAGTGCTTGTAAGACAATGGGAGTAGGTACAATCCAATTGAAGAATCACGACGGCTCAATCCAAGTCTTGACTGATGTTAAGCTACGTACCCGGCTTGAAAGAAAAATCTCATCTCATTAGGGGCCTTAGAATCTAAAGGGCTCAAAATCACTTTGAGAGATGGATTACTAAAGGTAGCAATAGGGAATTTGACGGTGATGAAAGGCACAAGAAGAAATAACTTGTACTTTTTAAATGGAAGTACGATTATTGGATCAACATCAATAGTTTCGTGAAAGATGCGATTCGAGGCTACCGATTATGGCATATGCGATTGGGACATGCTGGTGAAAAAGCTTTGCGGACTTTGGCGAAGCAAGGCTTGTTGAAAGGTGCAAATTCTTGCAAATTGAAATTACGTGAACATTGTGTTCGGGCAAGCGCACGAGGGTAAAGTTTGGTTCACAATTCACAATCGAAAAGGAATTCGGACTACGTTCACGCGATGATGTGTGGGGACCTACCAAAGTGGCTTCTTTGGGAGGTATGCACTATTTTGTTACTTTTGTTGATGATTATTCAAGAAAAGTATGGGTGTATCTAATGAAAAGAAAAAGTGAAGTCTTTGGATGCATTTACAAAATGGAAGAAGATGGTGGAAACTCGGGTCGTCGAAAGGTCAAACGACTTCGATCGGACAATGGTACTTGAGTACAAAATGATCCATTTCTACAAGTATGTCAAGATGAGGGCATTGTGCGTCACTTCACTTGTTCGGGATACACCACAGCAGAATGGGGTGGCGAGCGCATGATCGAATCTACTATACCGGAGAAAGTTCGATGTATGTTGTCCAATGCTGGATTGGGCAGGGAATTTTGGGCTGGGGCTATTACATATGCGTGCCGTCTAATTAACCGTTTGCCATCAGATGCGATAAATGGCAAAACTCCTATGGAGATGTGGACTGGTAAATCTGCTACTGATTATGATTCTTTACATGTATTTGGTTCCACTGCATATTATCATGTAAAAGAATCAAAGTTAGACCCAAGAGCAAAGAAAGCATTATTCTTGGGTATAACTAGTGGAGTAAAAGGATATCGTCTCTGGTGTCCTAATACAAGGAAGATTATCTTTAGCAGATATGTGACTTTTGATGAATCAACCATGTTAAAGGATTCACAAAAGGATGACAAAACCAGTAGTACTTTGCAGCAGGTGGAGCTTGAAAAGGTTAATAATGATCCAGCTAATATTGAAAGAACAAATGATGAAGAGGTTCCGACCCAAGAACTTCTACAGCAACAAGATTCAATTGCATATAGGAGGCCAAGAAGAGAGATTCGAAAGCCTGCTCGCTTTGATGATATTGTGGCCTATGCACTTCCAATTGCAGATAATGATGCTCCTTCTACTTACACAGAAGCAATAAGTAACCCTGATGGTGTAAAGTGGAAGCAAGCCATGAATGAAGAAATGCAGTCTCTTCATCAAAATAAGACTTGGGAGTTGATGACACTACCCAAGGGAAAGAAGGCAATTGGATGCAAATGGGTATATGCAAAGAAGAAAGGATTTTCTGGTAAAAATGAAATTCGGTACAAGGCTAGATTGGTAGTAAAGGGTTATGCTCAAAAAGAAGGAATAGACTACAATGAAGTGTTTTCTCCAGTTGTGAAGCATTCGTCTATTCGGATTTTGCTAGCCTTGGTTGCGCAATATGATCTTGAACTAGTTCAGCTTGATGTGAAGACCGCATTTTTACACGGTGATTTGGAAGAGGAAATCTATATGACTCAGCCAGATGGATTCGAGGTTGCTGGTAAAGAGAATTGGGTTTGCAAACTGATAAAGTCGCTTTATGGATTGAAACAATCCCCGAGGCAGTGGTACAAGCGATTTGATCAGTTCATGAAAGGGCAAAGGTACACAAGAAGTAAATTTGACCATTGCGTGTATTTCAAGAAGCTACAAGAAGGAACTTTCATATACTTGCTCTTATATGTTGATGATATGCTAATAGCATCTAAGAGCAAAGTTGAGATTGAGAGATTGAAGACTCAACTCAATCTTGAGTTTGAAATGAAAGATCTTGGTGAAGCTAAGAAGATTCTTGGCATGGAAATATGTAGAGATAGAGCCCATGTCAGAGTTAGCTTGTCCCAGAAGTAGTATTTGAAGAAGGTACTACAGCAGTTTGGCATGAACGAGCAGACAAAACCTGTAAGTACCCCATTGGCTTCTCATTTCAAGCTTTCTGCACAACTATCTCCTTCGACAAATACGGAATGAGAATACATGTTGCAAGTTCCGTACTCCAATGCAGTGGGTAGCTTGATGTATGCAATGGTGTGTACAAGACTCGACATTTCACGCATGCTTAGTATAGTGAGCGGTATATGCATAATCACGAAAAGGACATTGGCAAGTCAGAAAATGGATTCTACGGTATATTCAAAAGACCGTGGATTTTGGATTACTTGTTCGAGCGAGATATAATACACTTGGTGAAGGTGTTATTGGGTACGTTGATTCTGACTATGCCGGTGATTTGGATAAACGAAGATCAACCATGGTTACGTGTTTACACTTGCTGGAGGACCAATCAGTTAGAAGTCTACTCTACAGTCCACTGTTGCATTGTCAACCACAGAAGCCGAGTACATGGCTATAACAGAGGCAGTAAAGGAAGCTATTTGGTTACAAGGTATGGTTAAAACCTTGGGATTGATTCAGAGCATTTTAATGTGTAATGTGATAGTCAAAGTGCTATTCATTTAGCAAAGAATCAAGTCTTTCATGCACGGTAACAAAGCATATCGACGTCGATTCCATTTTGTGCGGGAAATTATTGATGAAGGAAAGATTCGCCTTCAGAAGATTAAGACTGCAGATAATCCCGCAGATATGATGACCAAGGTGGTAACAGGAACCAAGTTCGAACATTGTTTGAACTTGATCAATATCCTGCAAGTTTAACAGTTGAAGAAGACACTATCAAATATTGTTGGCAAGGGCAGAAAGAATTATGTGAAGATAAGATTATCCTAATCAAATCTTCAAGGTGGAGATTATTGGCAGCCACTATCTTTGAAAAGTCAAAGATAGTTGGCTGTAAGTAAGTGGGAAGCAAATGGCCTTAGTGGGTTAGGCACCGAAAGTTTTTTTGGAATGGGATAATTGCAATTTTGGTCCCTATTTGAATAGGTACTTTGCAAGATTGATCCCTGAACCTCAACTATAAATAGGCCTAACCATTTCTCATTTTCTTCATCCCAACATTTGCCATTCTCTACTTAAGGCATTGTTCTCTCTCCCTATTTGTATATTTTCACTTGTAATTTTGGAGTGAAATATATTTGGTAGTGCCCGAGGACGTAGGCGAAATTTGCCGAACCTCGTTAAAATTCTGGTGTTCTTTATTATTTATTTTTCATATCTTGTGAGTGTGATTGTAGTTATTTATTGTGCTATTAAATTACGATAGAGGGATATTCTGGCTAGGAAAGATCTGGTACTTAAGTGATCCTCGTGATTCACCTCTCTTTCCTGGGAATTGAACTCAGTGTGATTTTTCAGTACAATAATTATACTCTTTTACACGTTTCCGCACAACAGAAGGATTCAAACACACTGATTTCCACTTTAGTTTCTTTAAGTTTTCAAGATGTCTTTGCATGTAGTCGAGGCCAAAGAGTCCAGAAAACTTGTTGCTTCGTTGTAATATTTGACATTGACACCATATGATAATTGTTTCGTTGTAAACAAACTTTTCAAATTTTTGCATAAACCAATCTCTATTAGAGATGAAGGTAAATTTTTGTAGCTAAGAATTTAATCTTTATTTGTAAGATAATGATAAAATACAATGATCAAGTATGGGAATTTTAAATTTTAATCAGATGAAGATATATATCTCATACATTTATTCTAATCACGCGTGACAGAATGATATGACTTTTTCACAATCTGTAGATAACATCTTAGTAATGAATTACAGTAACGTTAAATTCTGGATTAATCGATTTTATTTTATTTTACAAATTTAATTTTTAAATTACATGTTATATATTCAAGAAAATATACTTCAAATAAATCAATAGAAAAATATTTATATTCAAATAGCGCAACCATGGGTCTTTATTATGATCAAGTATGAGAATTTTATTGAGCGCATATATCTCATACATTTATTCTAATCAAGTGGAATAGGATGATATGACTTTTTTCACAATCCAAGAGGATTGACTCTGTAAGTAACATGTTAGTAATGAATTACCGTAACGTTAAATTCAATAATGACTTTGGTGGCATTTATAAAGACAGGGTTAATTAGTGCAACCCCTTTTGCCATCATGAATCGTCCTCTTCCTCCGATTATCGCAAGCCCAGGTTCTCCCCTTGAAAATACGCTTAGAGAGCTGCCGTTAAACTTACCGGTGTTAAATCCAAAATCTATGTATTGCGTGCTCGATGCATTCATTCCGGCCAGGAGCGCAATACCCTGAACATTTCCAATCACCTCCGAGTCAGGCTCAGGACCAGTCCTGAGGGGATCATTAAGGGCAACTAGGGAGGCAAATGGCACTGATGAGTTATTGTCGTTGCTTGTGATGTTAACTTGGGCTACCTGGACTGCTGTAACACCCGCATGCTCGTGCATAAAGAAGTGCAGTTTGGTGACCTTAACTGGCCTGCGATGATATGGTAGGGTCTTCGAGTAGTATTGGCTCTGCACTGCTACTAGGGAGAGGCAGATGATCAGAATCCAACTCAACATCAATGTTCCTCCCATTGTCTCTGCTCTACTATAATTTCTGGGGCGAAATGTAGACGAAAGCTAGTAGAATTGTTGCTTGATTTTTATTAAGAAAACAGAAATATTTATACTGAAAATAGTTTACTGTCCAAAACATTTGATGTAATACGTGCTTGATTTCTCACTAGTAATATTAAAAACAAAAGAAATTTTGACCAGGCAACACTAACTTGTTCTAATTGGGTGCTTGATTTTTACATAGGAATATTTTTGTCTTTGGATACATATAAATACGAATAGTTGCATAAATAAGAATTTCTTCATTCTGTCTATAAAAATAAATGATCCAAGTGCTTTAACTTAATTCTAGATTGGAAGTTTCCTCCCCTGCTTTTTTTATTTTCCTTGTCGGTTTTCGTGTTTTTCACATGTTATTGATGTGTTGATTTTATAAATTATTTTATCTTCTTCAATTCCCTTTAGACCAAATAACTTCATTCTAATACTGTCCTTGATCCTATATTAATCCACATTTAATAAAGTCCAACAAATGTTTATGCATAATTAAATAAAAGTATCTGAATATTTAATCAACTCATATATTTTTAGAGTTTAAAATATTAATTAATTAATATTAATGAATTATTTATTTATTTATTTTCTCAATCGAGTTAAATATTTGAAGTCTAAATTTGTTATTATGCAAATTAAAAAAGATCACCATTAGTGATTTAACGGTAGAAATAATAATTTTTAGAGTTTACCCTTGTTGTACTATGATAAGGACATTTGAATTTGGCGGGGCATATAGAGTTAAAAATTGTCACATTGCATACGTAATCTTTTTTATATAATGCTTAAATTATTCATAAACTTCCCACACTCATAAATTGAAAGATAAAAACATTTATACGCATACTTAAACCTACGTCCTCTTTATTGTTGCTACAGTAATACTAACAATTCAGTTAAAAGCTCAATGAGCTATGTCTTTTTTTTTTTTAAAAAAAAGTTACATACACAAATGGTTAAAGACTGAACAATGGATTAAACTCCATGTTGTGACCAATTGACCAGATGTTTATTTTCTCGAGAAATAGTCTGGATCTGAATAATCAATGTAAAAAAAAAAAAAAGTTATAAACAGGAAACCAAAGTTCTATATTTTTCAAAAATATTTGTCTGCGCATAACCTTATTACACTTCATGGTTAAAGTATTTAAATAGTATAATAATTAAAATTTAAATTCTAATAAAATTTGTATATATTATTAAAAATAATTTCAAATATATATTTTGCTACGATAGTTTAGTAAATAATTTTAATTAATCAGTATTTATAAAGTTAATATGAAAAATATATTAGCAGTAGGTTGGGTAACTAAATCCAGAAAATCATTAATTATAGTACATGAATTAAATTATAAAAGTTTAATCGTTATTTAATTTTGATTTGGAAAACGTTTGAGGACCCAATTAGCAATTATGCAAATGGCCTAAAATGGTTATTAAACCATTGTTATTATATGGAAGTTTATGATAACATCCACTCTTTTGCTTCTTTTACATTTTGGTCCAAAATCCCTAAGGTATTTAAGTCCTTTCTTTGAAACTTTTATGTTTTAATGATTATCTAAGTTTGATTAAGTTTGCCCACTCCTTAGATTTGCCAATTGTAAAATGTTTATCAAATAGTCATTAATGGGTATTTGATGAAATTGAGTTTGATTTTGATGAGAAATTGAAGTATGATTTTTAAGCATGTTAGGACTAAGTTGAAAATTAGAGGAACGTACTGGAATTGATCAGAAATTCAATTAACCTATCTAATTGATTTATGACTTTTGAGATTAAATTGAATAAGGTGAAAATTGTTAGGGAATTATGTTATAGATTAAAAGTACAAAGACCATAATGAAACGATGTGAAATTAGACTTCGATTCGATTTTAAATATTTGTGCATAAAGAAGTGAAGTTTGGTTACCTTAACTGGGCTGGGATGATATGGTAGGGTCTTCGAGTAGTATTGGCTCTGCACTGCTACTAGGGATAGGCAGATGATCAGAATCCAACTCAACATCAATGTTCCTCTCATTGTCTCTGTTTTACTATTGGGTTTTTGGAAAGTGCTTTTGAAAAGTACTGTGGAAAAGTACTTTTCAGAAGTGTTTTTGAAAAGTTTGATTTAAAATTTGAGTGTTTAGTATTGCTGTCAAAAAGTGCTTTTCAGAAATAAAATGTCTATTTTAGACATGTCATTATCAAGTAACAAATATGCATTTAAATAATATTTAAATTAGTTAATATTATTATATTTTAATAAAAGTATAAAAAATTTATTATTACTTGTTAATATTTTAATATATGAAATATAAATTTTAAATATTTTTAAGCAATAAATATTAATTATCTATAAAATTTAATTAGCATATATAAACTATATTTTAAATATTTAAATATAGCCATTAAATATTTGTACTTAGTATTTTAAAAAATATTTTTTTTATTTTTAATTAATGATTTTAACACATTTGTAATTAAGCACCAAGGAAAAAAAAGAGAAAGTACTATGTTATTGGAGGGGTAAAAAAGTAATTAAGCACTAAAAGTGCTTTTGGGAGAGGAAAAGCTAAAAATTTTAGTTTCTAAAATGGCTATTAAACCATTGTTATTATATGGAAGTTTATTATAACATCCACTTAATTTCATTAATAAAGGTTAATTAATAAAGGAAGCATGTTTAATAGTTAATAATGTAAGTCAATTAAAATTAATATTAGAGGGATATTTTGGTCTATGATTTTTAATAGCTAATTTAGAGGTTATTCGAGAAACAGATGAAAAGGTGTGTTAAAGAAGAAACAAATGAAACGGTGTAATGGTAAGACACTTTATATCCACAAGGGTAGATGCTAGATCAAACCTTAGAGGTGATTAGGGGTGTGCAAAATTTGGATAAAACCGAAAAAATTCGGTTAACCGACCGAATTCGGTTAATCGGTCGGTTAACTGAATTCTTTCGGTCGGAGGTCGGTTAATTATTTTGTGATTTTTCGGTTAACGGTTAATTCGGTTCGAAACCAGTCGGTTAACCGAAATCTTTCGACTTAACTGAAAAATTAATAAATAAAATTATAATATATAAATAGCCCACTATTCATCTAAACTCAATCTCTAAACCCAATCCAAACCCAAATATCCAACCCAACCCAATTACCCTATCATAAAAATTACAAATAATTTAATAAATAAAAATAAAATTCTAAAATTAAAACTAAAATTATGTAATTTTTTTAATTATGTAGTGATTCATTTCGGGTAATTTGGGTAATTCGGGTAATTCGGTTAATTTTTAACCAAAAATAAAAAAAATATAATTTTCGGTTAATTCGGTTAACCGACCGAATTAACCGAAAAAAGTTTGGTTCGGTTAATTTTTTTGAAAAAATTTCGGTTCGGTTAACGGTTAAAAATTTTAAAAGGTCGGTTAATTCGGTTAATGTTATTTCGAGTCGGTTAACCGGTCAGTTAAACGATTGAACACCCCTAAAGGTGATATTATTGTGAAGGACAACAACGCACCCCAGACATGAACTGAAAAACAAACAAAAAAAATATCAAGAAAGAAGAAAAACGGATCATGGTACCACTAACTATTGATACTAGTATATTTTAGTGTACCATTTTGGATTTATCAATTTTTTTTACATATTTAATTTTTTTTAATTTTTAATTTTTTGTTGTAAATTATATGTCATATATTGAAGAAAATTTTTTGTTGTAAATTATATGTTATATATTGTCGGTTTTCGTGTTTTTCACATGTTATTGATGTGTTGATTTTATAAATTATTTTATCTTCTTCAATTCCCTTTAGACCAAATAACTTCATTCTAATACTGCCCTTGGTAAATAAAAGTATCTGAATATTTAACCAACTCATATATTTTAATCAACCTGTAAATAGTTTTCTATTTTTCAAAATATTAATTAATTAATTAATTAATTCAACTATTTTCTCAATCGAGTTAAATATTTGAAGTCTAAATTTGTCATTACGCAAATTAGAAAAGGTCACCGTTAGTGATTTAACGGAAGCGTGACCAAAATATTAAAGTTTATATTAAAATTTGGTAACGTGACTAAAATAGAGATAACCATTAGTGATTTAACTGTAGACATAATCATTTTTAGAGTTTACCCTTGTTGTACTATATATGATAAGGACTTTTGAATTTGGCGGGGCATATAGAGTTAAAAATTGTCATATAGAATGATATGACCTTTCTCACAATCCAAGAGGATTGACTCTGTAAATAACATGTTAGTAATGAATTACCGTAACGTTAAATTCAATAATGACTTTGGTGGCATTTATAAGGACAGGATTAAATAGTGCAACCCCTTTTGCCATCATGAATCGTCCTCTTCCTCCGATTATCGCAAGCACAGGTTCTCCCCTTGAAAATACGCTTAGAGAGCTGCCGTTAAACTTACCGGTGTTAAATCCAAAATCTATGTATTGCGTGCTCGATGCATTCATTCCGGCCAGAAGCGCAATACCCTGAACATTTCCAATCACCTCCGAGTCAGGCTCAGGACCAGTCCTGAGGGGATCATTAAGGGCAACTAGGGAGGCAAATGGCACTGATGAGTTATTGTCGTTGCTTGTGATGTTAACTTGGGCTACCTGGACTGCTGTAACACCCGCATGTTCGTGCATAAAGAAGTGAAGTTTGGTGACCTTAACTGGCCTGCGATGATATGGTAGGGTCTTCGAGTAGTATTGGCTCTGCACTGCTACTAGGGAGAGGTAGATGATCAGAATCCAACTCAACATCAATGTTCCTCTCATTGTCTCTGCTTTACTATAATTTCTGGGGCGAAATGTAGATGAAAGCTAGTAGAACTGTTGCTTGATTTTTATTAAGAAAACAGAAATACTTATACTGAAAATACCCGCAGACATGAAAATAATTTACTGTCCAAAACATTTTATGTAATACCTGCTTGATTTCTCACTAGTAATATTAAAAAACAAAAGACGTTTTGACCAGGCAATACAAACTTGTTCTAATTGCTGCTTGATTTTTAAATAGGAAGAGTTGCATAAATAAGAATTTCTTCACTTAATAATTAGAATGGTTTAAAGAGCATTCTGTCTATAAAAATTAATAAATGATCCAAGTGCTTTAACTTAATTCTAGATTGGAAGTTTCCTCCCCTGCGTTTTTATTTTCCTTGTCGGTTTTCGAGTTTTTCACATGTTATTGATGTGTTGATTTTATAAATTATTTTATCTTCTTCAATTCCCTTTAGACCAAATAACTTCATTCTAATACTGTCCTTGGTCATATATTAATCGACATTTAATAAAGTCCAACAAATGTTTATGCATAATTAAACAAAAGTATCTGAATATTTAATCAACTCATATATTTTAATCAACCTGTAAATAGTTTTCTATTTTCAAAATATTAATTAATTAATTAATTCAATTATTTTCTCATTCGAATTAAATATTTGAGGTCTAAATTTGTTATTATGCAAATTATGAAAAGGTCATCATTAGTGATTTAATGGAAGCGTGATCAAAATATTAAAATTTGGTAACGTGACTAAAATAGACATCACCATTAGTGATTTAACGGAGGCATGACCAAAATATTAAATTTCAATAACATCACTAAGATAGACATTTTTAAACATGGGTGACCAAAATTGAAACACGGTAATAATTAGATGATATTTTTAGAGTTTACCCTTCTTGTACTATGATAAGAAGTTTTGAATTTGGCGGGGCAAATAGAGTTAAAAATTGTTGCATTGTATACATAATTTTTTTTTTATATAAGACTTAAATTATTCATAAACCTCCCACACTCATAAATTGGAGGATAAAAGCATTTATACGCATGCTCAAACTCACGTCCCCTTTATTGTTGCTATAATAATGCTAGCAATTGAGTTAAAGCTTAATCAACGATATATTGTTTTTAAAAAAAGTTGCATATACAGATTGTTAAAGTCTAAATAATGGATCAAATCCCATGTTGTGACCAATTGACTGGACGTTCATTTTCTCGAGAAATAGTTGATAAACTGTAATTATAACATATTTTAGACCCACATTTAGTATGCTTTTGGATGATTTATCTCTCGATTTATGTAAAAAGGTGCTCTTAATCTTTTCTTTTCATGTCTTATACCCAGGAACGCACCCGAGGATGAAAAGAACATAAAACGGGCCCAAAATGGAATAAATGGGCCATATCATGAAAACGACACGGTCTAGCCCAAACATCACACGGCCGTGCCTTGTTGAGCATCTAGAACACGGCCTCTCCCTCGATTCACAGGGTCGTGCCTCATCAAGAAATCTGAACACGATCTGAAGTCAATCCACACGGGCGTGTGACATGGCCGTGTCCCTGTCGTGGCAAAGAGCAATTTCATTCGGATTTGGATACTTTGGGGCAAAGAAACCCATTCCAAGAGCCTATAAATATCCCCTAAGTACCAACTGAAAAGGGGAGTCGAGCTAGGCCAAGGAGCCAGGCCAGAAAGGTTAGAGTTGTGGGAATCACTCGAAGATAGCCAGTTGATCCATCCCAAGAAGCCGGAATTATACTCAAGACGGCGGATCTCTCCTTCAATTCCTTCAAGGAGTTTTAGGGATTTCTTATGTTTTATTTTATCTTTTCTCTTGAGATGTTTTCTTATTTAGTTATGAACTAAACCCTTCAGATACCTGAAGGGGATGAAACCTAGATGAATCTTGTTAATTGATTTCTAAATTATATGATAAATTACTTAGTTTGTTCTTAATTATGTTGCTTAATCCAATCTGATGTGCTTAGGTGGAGGAGGAATAGACCCTGCCTAAGAGTAGATCTAGCATAATTAAGCGGAGTTGATCGAACGCCTAGAGATAGGGTTACGAGATTTTTTCGGATTAGGGTGAAACCTAATATGGGAGTCCATTTATCGATTTACTGCTATTCTAGGGGGTTATTATAAGAGAACGAGAGTTCCACTAATTAACCTAGGGTTAGACATTATTCGCCTCGAGAGAGGGTTTAATATAGGTTAGGGAGTCTCACAGATCAAGCTAAGTAAAGAAATCATATGGTTTAGGGTTAAATAACAAGTGGAGTCTAGGTGGATTCTTCCTGGGGGTATCGTCATAATCAACTGAGTTTCCCTTCAAGTTATTTTCCAATTTGTTCTTTTCGTCTTGTGTCTTTAGCTTAGTATTCATCGAATTTAGTTAAAGTAACTTCATTTTATTTTAGGCTAAATAATAAAAAGAAAGTTAGGATTTATACTTTTAGTCCCTGTGGGTTCGACAATCCGGTCTTGCCTAAGCTATACTACTGTTCGATAGGTACACTTGCCTTTAATCGTTGTTAGAGTTAGTTTCCAGGTTCGATCACATTCATTATAAATTTTCAAGCTCTGATTTCAGTGATCAAGTTTTTGGCACCATCGCTGGGGACTAAAATATTAAGAAAACTCTATTTTTATTACTTTAGCCCCAATTTTAATTTTTCGTAATTTACTTTTATTTTTATTTTTATTTCTACTTTTGCTTTTTGCTGAATTGTCTTTCTTCCATTTCCTAGCAGGTACCTCTAGTTTATGACTAGAAGAACCCGAGAGGACCTTTGGTATACGATAGTGATATCGAAGCTACCGCTCGAAGGAATCGCAGAGAAACCAGGCTAGCCCTAAATTACACAGAAGGAGAGGAAGAAGATAGATCCAATCCTACTGAAGGGATGGACGAAAATAACCCACAACCACGCGATATGGGGAACATAATGCTCCACGTACAATGTTTGATTATGCGAAACTGCATTTAACAGGAGCAGAATCAAGTATTGTTAGGCATGCTATAGCTGCTAACAATTTTGAATTAAAGCCTAACACAATACAAATGATTCAACAATTTGTTCAATTTGATGGTTTGCAGAACGAAGATCCAAACACTCATATAGCTAACTTTTTAGAGTTTTGCGATACCTTCAAAATAAATGGTGTTTCTGATGATGAAACATGTCTTCAGTTATTCCCTTTTTCATTAAGAAATAAAGCCAAACAGTGGCTAAACTCATTACAACGAGGGTCAATCACTACATGGGATCAAATGACTGAAAAGTTTTTAATGAAATATTTTCCACCGGCCAAAACGGCCAAATTACGGAATGATATCTCTTCTTTTGTGCAGATGGATTTAGAGACGTTATACGACGCATGGGAGAGATTCAAGGATCTCTTGAGAAGGTGCCCACACCATAGCTTACCCTTGTGGCTACAAGTCCAAACCTTCTATAACGGTGTAAACCCCTCAACGAGGCAACTAATTGATTCAGCCGCCGGTGGAACACTGAACAACAAAACTCCAGAAGTAGCCTACAAGTTTACCGAAGAGATGTCAGTGAATAATTACCAGTGGCAGGCTTCAAGAACCAAACCAACAAAATCAGCAGGAGTCTTCAACATCGATGCAATGGTCATGCTATCAATTCAGATAGAAATGATGAATAAAAAGCTTGATATTTTGTGTTCTTCGCAGACACATCCAGTCATGCAGTGTGACACAAGTGGACCCGTGGCAAATCCTGAGTACCCATCCTACCAACCGGAAGCAGAGAGCGAACAAATGAACTATATAGGTAATAATTTTCGATCCAATAATAATCCTTATAGTAACACTTACAATCTAGGTTGGAGGAACCACCTAAATTTTTCGTGGGGAGGACAAGGAAATCAAGGAAATCAAAGGCAACAACCTCCTCAAAATTTCAAAAATCAGCCCTACCCTCAAGAGAAGAAACCAACACTCGAGGAGATACTAAAAAAAATCGACAGACACAAAAAAATGTCTACAAGATACCGAGAGAACCCTTAAAGATCAACAGGCATCAGTTGAAACACTTACTGAGTCATTCGGGGAACTCACTAAGACTGTTGGATTACTTATCAAAATGATTTGTGAAATATGGGCAGAACTTCTTTCTAAAGAAACAGAACAGGTAAAAGCAGTTACACTAAGAAGTGGCAAGGAATTAGTCGAATCAAGGAAACCAATCCCACATGAAAACAACAAAACATGATATGAGGAAGTTGAGGATGTAAATCCAGTACGTAATGAAAGCAAATCACCAATCCCATATCCAGCAAAGTTAAGGAAGGAACGAATTGATGCCTAATACGGTAAGTTTCTTGAACTTTTTAAACAAATACATATTAACTTACCTTTTGTTGAAGCTATTTCACAGATGCCAAAATACGCAAAATTCCTAAAGGAACTCTTGACGAATAAAAGAAAGCTTGAAGAAGTGTCAACAGTGGAACTTAATGAAGAATGCTCTGCTATCCTCCAAAACAAGTTACCAGCCAAATTAAAAGACCCAGGAAGTTTTACTATCCCTTGTTTAATTGGTAGCTTAAATATTAAGAAAGCATTAGCTGATCTAGGCACCAGCATTAATTTAATGCCTTATAAAATGTTTAAACAACTAGATCTCGGGGAACTAAAACCCACTAGGATGAATATTCAGTTAGTCGACAGATCCATTAAATATGCTATGGGAGTTATTGAAGATGTCTCGGTAAAAATTGATAACTTTATTTTTCCTGTTGATTTCATTGTGTTAGACATGGATGAAGACATTAATGTTCCTTTAATCTTAGGGCGTCCTTTTTTAGCCAATGCTAGAGCTGTTATTGATGTAGGTGATGGCAAACTCGCACTGAGGATAGGTGATGAAGAAATTATTTTTCAAATTTATGATGCCATGCGATATTCTAAAGAGCAAGATGATTCCTGTTGTTTTGTTGATACTACTGATCATATCATTCAAAATTCATTACAGGAAATCATACATGGTGACACGATGGAACTGTGCCTGACTCAAGAAGAGGGGAAAGAAGATGAAGACGATGAGTTGAATCTGAATAATCGTCATCCAGACAAATGAAAGAAGAAAGTATTGAAAATGATAACGAAATAAAACAGAAACCCTCTAACGAAGAGCCACCCAAATTGGAATTAAAACAGTTACCAAAACACTTAGAATACGCATTCCTCGAAGACAATTCTACGTTACCGGTAATCATCTCTTCAGAACTAGAACCCAAGTAAAAAGAAGAGCTAATAAAGGTACTAAGAGAACACAAGAAAGCCATAGCTTGGAAAATTTCTGACATCAAGGGGATAAACCCCACATTCTGCACCACAAAATTTTCATAAAAGAAGAATACAAGCCGTGTGTGCAGCCCTAGAGACGGTTAAACCCCAACATAAAAGAAGTAGTCAAAGCTGAGGTAATTAAACTTCTAGATGCAGGAATAATTTATCCCATTTCTGACAGCACTTGGGTAAGTCCTGTACAGGTAGTTCCAAAAAAAGGAGGTATGACGGTGGTACCCAATGAAAAGAATGAGTTAATACCCACAAGAACACTTGCAGGTTGGAGAGTCTGTATAGACTACAAAAAGCTGAATGATGCCACTAGAAAAGATCACTTCCCTCTGCCCTTCATAGATCAAATGTTGGAAAGATTATCCGGGCATATGTACTACTGCTTCTTGGACGAACTCTCCGGCTACTTCCAAATCCCCATTGTAATATCCTGGATTTGGGCTTATGCATTTTTGCTTGAATATACGTGGAAGCATGTTTATGTGTATGTGAATGTGTTTTATAAATTTTGGGGAACCCTAGAGTGTAGAGAAATGCCTTAGAAATTATTAGATTTCAAGTTTAAAAAGGGAAGCTAAGCCTGATAGGCCTTAAGAGAAGTTGTAGGGGAAATAGGACATAGAATTGGGCTTGGTAAAGTGGCTTGGAGGCGCCACTTAAGGGCCTTGGTAAGTGACGCCACAAGCATGTGCACAGGGCCAAGGTTCGAGCAGCGTGGGAAGCTAATAGGGGCTTTTATCTTTGCGGCACCAGGGAGAAGTGATGGACGGCAAGGGGAGACTGGGGGAGGAGTTTAAGATGAGGTCTAATTCCCTTGAAAAATTTGGCTAGGCTAAGGAGATAATTGTGGATTATTTTAAATTATTTTGAATAGGTAAATGAGAGGAAAAAAAGGAGAAAAAGGAGGAAGCTGACAGGAAGTAAGAGTTGGCCGGCCAAGGGAGTGGTTTAGATGGTATTTTCGGCTAATCATAGTATAGGTGTGCCGAATTATCTAGCAAACTCCTCTTTTCTCTTTTATTTTGTCAAGCCGAAATCTTCTTCCTCCTATATTCACCATTGCCGAAACTCCTAAGCTTCACACTCTCCCTCTCCATATTCTTAAAAGGCCGAACCACAATGTTATTTTCCTTTTTCCATTGAAGCTGAATCTTTATTGGTTCCCCAAGCAATTGCCGAAATTCTCCCACCTCATCTCTTCTCAGTCCTGGCCGAATAGCAACCAAGTTAGAGATCTCTTGTGATCCCTTCACAAATCGGTTTGGATAGGTAAGTCTGCTATGGCCGAATCTCTACTATTCTCTCTTATCTCCTCTCTGTCGACATGTGTAGAACAAAAGCCGAAATACGGCATTTGACTTGACTTTTAATCAACCATGAAATCGGTTCTTTTAGGAATTTCGGGATCTCTTCTAAAGTCGACTACAATAGAAGATCATTCGGGATTTTGTTAGATCGAAGGTAAGCAAATAAGATCTTAGGCTGAAGGCCATTTTATTATGTTTTAATGTTAGATTAGATCTAACAGGTGCCTATAGGAATCTCGACATCACTAAGGAAGCAAGGATCCAATTCGGGATTTAAGAATCACAAGGTAAGTGGACATATGTATTCGGCCAAGGCCATACTTAGAGATTCCGATCTGTTTTTTAAATGTTTAAAAGCCGAAACTAACTTATGTAGTGATTGAGTGTTAGCCGATTGCAAAGGGAGAAAACACTACAAAATTTCGGGATTTGGTTAGTAACCAATCGGCAGCAAGGAATTAAAGATCTAAAACGCTAGATCGGGTTGTTCGGGATTTCAATAAACTCGATAAGTATACCAGGTGTGTACCCTGCACTAAGCCTAAGTAGATTTACGGTTATGTTTTAATTAAAGGTGTTAATGTGAATGTATAATATGTGGCTAAGGGTACCATGCAATGGTACAAAGTACTCAGGTACGTCAACTTACTACTACTGTAGTTATGTTATTATGAGTATCTGTTAAGGCATATATGTGAACATTGATAAGAATGGGAAATAAGGCCTAAGGCACGTTAACTGTATGATTTGTATGACATGGGACATATGGGTTATATGAAAGGGGAAGTGATCTGGTGGTTTATACCACAATATCTGAATGTGGTGACTTATGTCACGTAATTTGAATGTGGTGACTTATGTCACAAAATATAATATCTGGTGGCTATGCCACAATTTTATAAGGGCGATGAGCACGTCGTCTGCAGCGACTGCCTTCGATGATGTGTAGCGGATGGAGGGTTGACTTAGTAGTCCCCACGATGTGATGGTTGGTACGGGTGATGTGTAGCGGATGGCATCTAGGTTTGGGTTCGGGTTTGCATCATTAATTCTATCTATTATATATGTACATGTGTGATATGATATGACATGCCTGAATCATTTGGGACTTAGTGTTGGTTATACACACTGAGTCTGTATGACTCACCCCGTTGTGGGATATTTTTCAGGTGACGCTCAGTGATGGACCGGGTCGGCAGGAGCTTAGTGGTGGCCATGCTCAGCTCGGAGTTTATTTAATTTTGGACTTTTACATTTTAAGTATTTGGATTTATTTTGGTATTGGTTTCATTTGTAATAAGGCCACTGATATGAAACTGTTGATGCATGTTTTAAATTATTTTATTATGTTACGAATTTCTATCAAATTAAAGATTAAGTAACGAATCTTAAAGATGCTTTGACACTTAACACAAATGGTTTTCAGCTTATATAGCAAACCTTAAGAACTCGGCAACATTTTCAACTTATTGTTTTGAGAATAAAGTTTTATTAAAATTTAGACTTCGAAAATATACTCATTTATAACTCGAGCCCACTACAAATAAATTTTTCTCCAAAACTACCCAAGTTTTCCAAAAATAACAAACGAATTTGAAATTGTTTTACTCTAGGAACATACCAGATTCGGTCGAGACTCGTGGGCCAGGTTTGGGGTGTTTCACCCATAGCTCCTGAAGATCAAGAGAAGACAACATTTACATGCCCATATGGTACGTTTGCTTATTGTAGAATACCTTTTGGATTATGTAACGCACCTGCTACTTTTCAGCGCTGCATGTTGGCCATCTTTGATGAACTAGTGGAAGACATCATGGAGGTATTTATGGATGATTTCTCGGTATTTGGTAATTCTTTCCATCTTTGCCTTAAAAATTTAAAAAGAGTTCTAATGAGATGTGAGGAAACAAACCTTGTTTTGAATTGGGAAAAATGTCACTTCATGGTTAGAGAAGGAATTTTGTTAAGACATAAAATTTCGAGTAAAGGGATTGAGGTAGATAAAGCAAAAGTTGAAGCCATAGAGAAACTACCTCCCCCTAGTTCTGTTAAGGCTATTAGAAGCTTTTTAAGACATGCAGGGTTTTACAGAAGATTTATTAAAGATTTTTCTAAAATAGCTAAGCCTTTGACAAAATTACTAGAAAAGGATGTTCCTTTCAATTTCAATCAGGAATGTTTAGATGCATTTAATGTTCTTAAGGATAAATTAATAAATGCTCCAATTATAATTGCACCTGATTGGAACTTACCCTTTGAACTAATGTGTGATGCAAGTGATTTTACAGTAGGTGCAGTTTTGGGACAACGAAGAGATAAGCATTTTCAGCCAATTTACTACGCTAGCAGAACATTAACACCAACGCAAGAAAACTACACCACCATAGAGAAAGAATTGCTAGCTGTAGTTTTTGCTTTTGACAAATTTAGGCAGTATTTAATACTGTCTAAAGTTGTCGTTTATACTGACCATTCAACTCTTCGTTACCTCTTAAACAAACCTGATGCAAAACCTCGACTTATACGATGGATTTTACTCTTACAAGAATTTGACTTGGAAATACAAGATAAGAAAGGAGCTGAGAATCTTGCAGCGGATCACCTCTTGAGACTTGAAAATCCACATACTAAAGAGCTCGATGAAAGTGAGATAAACGATTCGTTTCCTGAAGAACAACTCTTTTCTATAACACATTCTGAGGCACCTTGGTTTGCAAATATTGCGAATTACTTAGCAGCGAACATCTTGCCAAAAATATTAACACATCACCAAAAGAAGCGATTCTTTGCTGAAGTAAAAAACTATTTTTAGGAAGATCCCTTTCTTTTCCGTATATGTGCAGATCAGTTAATTCGAAGATGCGTTACAAAGACAGAAGCAAGCAAAATCCTAGAACATTGCCATTCGGGATCTTCAGGAGGACACTACAGTGGCATTAAGACAGCACACAAAATACTCGAATCTAGTTTTTACTGGGCCACTCTATTTAAAGATGCCAACAGGTATGTTACCTCGTGCGATAAATGCCAAAGAACATGTAATATTTCTAAACGTGATGAAATGCCTTAAACATATATGTTATCATGCAAAATATTTGATGTGTAAGGTATCAATTTTATGGGAACATTCCCTAGTTCATTTGGAAACAAGTACATCCTAGTAGCAGTTGATTACATGTCAAAATGGGTAGAGGCAGAAGCTTTACCTACCAATGATGCCAGGGTAGTAGTTAAGTTCCTCAAAAAACTGTTTTCCTGATTTGGGGCACCTAGAGCCATCATTAGTGATAGGGGTACTCATTTCTGTAATACTCAGTTCGAAAAAGTCCTAAAGAAATACGGAGTATACCACAGGACAGCCACCCTATATCACCCTCAAACTAGTGGGCAAGTTGAGGTAGTAAACTGAGAACTTAAGCGCATCCTAGAAAAAACGGTTGAATCAAACAGAAAAGATTGGGCATTAAAAGTAGATGATTCTCTATGGGCCTATAGAACAGCATTTAAAACACCTCTAGGGACATCCCCGTACAAACTTGTATATGGGAAAAGTTGTCATCTACCATTCGAATTAGAACACAAAGCTTTTTAGGCAATAAAATTCTTTAATGCTGACCTCAAAATTGCAGGAAAGAAAAGGATGATGCAAATGAACGAGCTGGATGAATGGAGAATGGAAGCCTACGAGAACTCAAAACTATACAAGGAAGCAACAAAGAGACGCCACGATGCTCGTCTTAAGGGATCAAAACAATTCGAAGTAGGGGACTTGGTCCTACTATATAACTCAAGGCTTAAACTATTCCCGGGGAAGCTGAAATCAAGATGGTCAGGCCCATTCATGATCAAAACAATTTTTCCATATGGCACTATCGAGGTAACTCATCCCACTAAGGCACATTCAAGGTAAATGGTCACCGACTCAAAATTTATAATGGTACAGACTCTGGAGATATGAGAGAGGAGCTTCTGCTCCATGAACCTTCTTTTAGAACAGAAAACAGGGAAAGTCTAGCTTAAGACTATAAACAAGCACTCCTCGGGAGGCAACCCGAGCACTAACTTCCCTAACATTATACTTTTAACTATTCAACATCTAACCTCATACTAATTAATCTAACCAAGTGCAGGATTTAGACCACACAGCCTTAAACACGGGTGTGCCAATGACCGTGTGCAAGACAGGGGACGAACCACGACCGTGCATTAGCCGTGCACAAATAGGGAGAAATTTCCTTCTCCAACACGGATTGTGATACCTGACCACGCCCGTGCTATCTAACTGTGTGAAGCTACTGACTTACACAACACGGGTAGCACACGCCCATTCCTCGCAACTGTGTAAGCTTACTAACTTGTGAAGCACGGACCAAACACGGTCATGCCCAACAACCGTGCGAAGATACTGACTTGCCACACACGGGCTACACACAATCATGCTATTCGATCGTGCCAACATACTGACTTATCTAAACACGGGCGTGCCCAAAGGATCCACGGCCGTGGTAACAAACCTAAACGCACCCAAATTCTGGAAATCGGGAAAAACAAGGGCTATTTGAAATCCACACGGGCGTGGCAAGGGACCGTGCTCCCTCCCTTATATATAAAGGTTAACCGTCTTCCACCCAAACCCTAAACCTAAAACTAGTTTTCAACACCCTTTCTCCCCAAATCTGGCTGCACCAGCATTACCCTTCACTTAAAACTGCCTCCATTACTGTTTCTCTCCAAAAACCGTTCACACGCCGCACCACAGCCGTGTTCGTGCTGCAGAACCCCCACCATAGTCGTGCTACTATCAACATCACGCTGCGCTACACCATGTTCGTCTTTGCGACTCGCACCACCACCGCTGTGCTCCAGAATTCGCACCACCGCCGTGCTCCACCCGTGTTAGATCATCTCACACTATCCCAACCCCTGGTTTCCTTCACTCCTTTAATTTCTTGATTCAAAAACTTGAATATTATGCCATTTTACTTTATCCTCTTCATTATTGTTTAGTATTAGGCATGATTTTTGTTTAGTGAATTTTCTCAAAGACTCATGAACACTCTAATGAATCGGTTGTTGATTGATTCTTTTAGGCATAAACTTTTGCATTTTTGATGTACTTCTTTGATTAAAAGAATCAATGCTGACAAGTAATACCCACAGCTTATCATCTTGCTTGAAATACTTTGGCCATATTATTGTTAAGAAATTGCTTTTTATTTGCTTACTTCTCAGGTACCATGTCAACATCACGAACTAAACGGTCAGTTTCAAGCAAGAAAAGAAAAGGGCCCGGATCATCTTCCGCTAGCGCCTCTTTCGTGCTTCGACACTCGTTCCTTAGATTTTCTCAAGTAACTTAAGAAGAACGATATAAAGCAATCTGGGATAGACCTCTAGGTACCGGTAGACGCATTGATTGGAACGCAGTGGAACAAGTTGGACTCACAACCGATATTCGAGCCCTCATCTCAACCGAACCGTGGGAGCAGTTCTTCTCAATTGACGAACCCACATACTTGGAACCAACGCTTGAATTCTGCACCACTTTCACATTGCAGACAGTGATGGTGCAGTACGACGACCCGGGTACCATCCAGTTCCGTTTAGGGGGTACAGTACGCCAATTGAACATACCGCAATTCGACGCAGCTTTGGGACTCTATACGCCGGAATTCATTGAAGAGAACCCACTTTTCGGATTGAACCGTGAGCTCTACTACCCCACACTCAACTGCTGGCGCAATCTACACCCCACAACAAACGTCTACGACCCCAGCCGCTCAAAGGTGACAGCCTTTCCCCCTGCCCTAAGGTATATCCACGCCATTCTAGCGCATACCATCACAGGAAGACGTGAAAGCACAGGCGTAGTAAACAAGCACGACATCTACTACTTATCGTGCATGGCAGAAGGGCATGTGTTCGACTTGGCATATTTCATGCCTATACAATTCAACACCAGATAGAGCAGTACAGGAAGGGGATCTCATCAATGGGGCCATACATCACAAGATTGGTGCGATACTTTGGCCTTCTCCACACTGAGGCTCAAATCACCTCCCTCACACTGATCGGTAACATGGTACCTCAAGGCATCCAGACGATGCTTCACATAAGGATGATCAAATACCGTTGAGCAACAGACCCTCCTCAGTACCGACTAAGAACACCCACAAACGAGGGGGAGGTCGAGGACATTCCTGATGATGTCCCACCACCATCGGAGGAGGCACCGAATTTGAGCCAGCATCTGTACCGAACAACACCATCATTAGTGGACATCTCTGCACGACTCGACTAGTTCGAGCTATACTTCGCTGAAAACACTCGGCGCTTTGATGTAATAGAGGCAACTCTTCAACAAATATGCCAGCACCTCCCATTTCATCATCAGCACCACCGCCGGACCCAACCAATGAAGAGGACCTCTGAGTCCTCTTAATTTGTTATCTTTCATTTTCTTTTCTTTATTTTATTTTAAATTTTTGCATTGTCTTTAATTTGAACTTTGATTATTACCGCAAACTTTCAACATTGGCTATCTAACTATTCAAGCATCCCTAAACACATATCTATTACAAGGTTGTTAACCAGTGACTATGCAGATTAAATTACACACTCCACATACAAAAACGCACAACTAGGAGAAACCCAATAAGTCACCTGACGCCACATATTTTTTACATACTCCAAGGATCACATCCGAAATTCAGGGAGTAATTCTTCCCCCTTCTCTTTTGATTTATCCCTAATTATCATTATCTATCCTTGTACACTGAGGATAATGTACATCTTAAGTGTGGGGAGGGGGGAATAGTTATTTCGGGAAAATACTAAAAATTTCTGCATTATTCTCAAATCCTTGATTTAGTCTTGTTTTTAAGCAAATTTTGTCATATTACTAATTAGGATGAAATTTTTGAAGATTTATAAATTCTATTGACATGTTTTAAATTAAGTCATAGTTAATTGTGCATTGACGATTAAATTTGAAGAAGATTAGAGAATCAAGCTTGATAAGTCTATTTTTCAGAATTAAAATTTTGCTAGGTTGTTAACCTAAATTTGAATGTTGCTTTGAAATTTGGAATTCATGAGATTGATGTCAAAGCACCCATAATTTTTGTGAGATTTTGAACCTTTTAGAGCATATACTCTTTTTCGTGCTCACTTTATTGATTATGAGTGTGTCAACTATGAACTGTTATTCTAGGACTTGCCTCGTTTATACATGTTGAGACCACAGTTATGATTTGATATACAGAGATGATAAGGGCACTTAGGTTTTCACCCACTTACTCCATAAATAGCCTACCTTTACAATTAACCCCTAGTGAACCCCGTTAATTCTAACAACCCTTTTTATTGACTCAACCGCTAATATTAACCCCAAAATTTGTTATCACCCTTTCTTTTGACTACCCCTTTAATCGAGGTATGATTTGATTAGTTACCGAACTATATTATGTTATAAGTTGAACTCATTCTTTATTACTTAGTTTGTTCAAAAAAAAAAATGAAGCATATTCAGCATTAGTAGTATGAAAAGAGAGTTTATACAAATCAAAGCTATATTTTCAAAAAGCTCGTATTAGTAAGTTCATTATTATTTTCAGTTGATATTATTTCAATATTCTTAGGTAGGTACTTGTCAATTCAATCTCGATTCTAACCTTCTAATTTCAGCCTTTAACCACACCTTTAACCCTAGCCCTGTTACAACCCTAACAAAGACCCTTTGATCTGTTCATCATCTCATTTAACAGTGATGGAGATTTGATTTTTAGGCAAGCCTATGGGATTAACTTTTCAGGTTCGACTTATGACTAATCTTTTTCTTAAAACCTTAAACACTCTAAGTGGTTTGAGTGAATCTTTAGTGACGATATCAATTCTTGTCGATTTTGAATGAAAGGTAATTATTTAGATAAAAGGAGACAGCTATGTTTTCAAAAAAAATTTATGCATGACCTATCTTGTTTGAATCTTTAGGACTCTTTGAATTGAATTATCCATGTATAAATTATCTATGAATTATGATAAAGCATTGTTGATAGGAATTGTAAATCATGGAAAGTTCGTTTTAATTGTAAGTTGAGAATTTTGCTTGAGGACAAGCAAAAGCTTAAGTGTGGGGGTATTTGATAAACCGTAATTATAACATATTTTAGACCCACATTTAGTATGCTTTTGGATGATTTATCCCTCGATTTATGTAAAAAGGTGCTCTCAATCCTTTCTTTTCATGTCTTATACCTAGAAAAGCACTCGAGGATGAAAAGAAAATAAAACGGGCCCAAAACATAGTAAATGGGCCATATCATGAAAATGACACGGCCTGGCCCAAACATCACACGGCCGTGCCTTGTTGAGCATCTAGAACACAGCCTCTCCCCCGATTCACACGGCCGTGCCTCATCAAGAAATCCGAACACGGTCTGAAGTCGATCTACACGGGCGTGTGACATGGCCGTGTCCCTGTCGTGGCAAAGAGCAACTTCATTTGGATTTGGATACTTTAGGGCAAAGAAACCCATTCCAAGAGCCTATAAATATCCCCTAAGTACCAGCTGAAAAGGGGAGTTGAGCTAGGCCAAGGAGCCAGGCCGGAAAGGTCAGAGTTGTGGGAATCACTCGAAGATAGCCAGTTGATCCATCCCAAGAAGCCGGAATTATACTCAAGACGGCGGATCTCTCCTTCAATTCCTTCAAGAAGTTTTAGGGATTTCTTATGTTTTGTTTTATCTTTTCTCTTGAGATGTTTTCTTATTTAGTTATGAACTAAACCCTTCAGATACCTAAAAGGGATGAAACCTAGATGAATCTTGTTAATTGATTTCTAAATTATATGACAAATTACTTAGTTTGTTCTTAATTATGTTGCTTAATCCAATCTGGTGTGCTTAGGTGGAGGAGGAATAGACCCGGCCTAAGAGTAGATCTAGCATAATTAAGCGGAGTTGATCGAACGCCTAGAGATAGGGTTACGAGATTTTGCCGGATTAGGGTAAAACCTAATATGGGAGCCCATTGATTGATTTACTGCTATTCTAGGGGGTTATTATAAGAGAACGAGAGTTCCACTAATTAACCTAGGGTTAGATGTTATTCGCCTCGAGAGAGGGTTTAATATAGGTTAGGGAGTCTCACGGATCAAGCTAAGTAAAGAAATCATATGGTTTAGGGTTAAATAACAAGTGGCGTCTAGGTGGATTCTTCCTGAGGGTATCGTCATAATCAACTGAGTTTCCCTTTAGGTTATTTCCAATTTGTTCTTTTCGTCTTGTGTCTTTAGCTTAGTATTCGTCAAATTTAGTTAAAGTAACTTCGTTTTATTTTAGGCTAAATAATAAAAAGAAAGTTAGTATTTATACTTTTAGTCCCTGTGGGTTCGACAATCCGGTCTTGCCTAAGCTATACTACTGTTCGATAGGTACACTTGCCTTTAATCGTTGTCAGAGTTAGTTTCCAGGTTCGATCACATTCATTATAAATTTTAAAACTCTGATTTCAGCGATCAATAGTTTTGGTGTCTTAAGTGCATATGTTCATTTTCATAAAATTATGAAGTGTTGGATTTGGTGTCTAAAGTGCAGTATATTCGTTAGGTATACTTGTATTTTTTGAACAAATTGGTTTAATAATAATATCCTTTAATTACTTTAACACCCTTTGTATATTGTCCTTAATGGTTTTTGTACACAAAGCACAATGGAAGAAAAATATTGGATCACTGATTATCTAACGTTTAACTAATTCTAAGTAGTATTATGTAGTCGAATCGTAATGCAGAAAGATGACTTGTATTAGTTGATGAACCTAAACATGCCCTTAGTCTAATCGGGAATGAGAAAACCAATTGAAAGATTTATATGATATCTATCAAGTCCAGTTAGGGCAAATCAATGACTAATTAATTTAATTTTCACTTCGAACTTCAATTTTTAATTTCAATAAATTAAATAATAATTCAAAACAATTAATTCAATTTTCTACATGCAATTGTTTTTGGGTTATATTAGATTAGCAAAGGAACCAATTGAACGTATATAATTAGGGCTCAAATAATTTTTAATTAAGTTTCGTCTCTTCACCTATTAATTACAACATTATTCAATCATAAAGTCATTCCACTAAAGTATCATGATTGAACCCTTCCTTATTATATAGCATCACGAAAGTAGCTTAATAAATGCTTGTACAATGACTTGTCATGAGTGTGTTACCCTCGTAGGTTATCGTTCTTTCTTTTTGGGTTAATTTCCTTCACCTAATACAATCCTATTTTATCTCATAGTAATTACTATTACATCATCCTTCATGAAACAGTCAATTAAATCATTTGTTCTAGACAAATGATCCGGGACAATGTTACATTTTCATCTATCATGTAATAATGTCAAAGAGAAGATACCATTTACCTTTTATAGGACTATGAATTTCACTATTATAAATGAAGGTATGTCATGAAGAAGTCGTATACGCTACATACCAGCTTTCGGTTCTTTAATTGTTTTGAACTCAGACACTCAATACATTAAAGCATATGATTCACGCATACATAGTCACTTACTCAGGGTTAATGTAAGTCACACTATGAACACTACAAGTAAATTAATCCTCAAACAAATCTACGATTAATTTGACTTGGATCTTGTCTAATGTATTATCAATCCAGACAATAACAACTATGGTTGTGTCTTCTGGGAGTCATTTGCTTTGATACGCAAGACAAGGTATCTCTCTAATTGGACTTGATAGAAGACAAAATAGTCTTTTAATCAGTTTTCTCAATTCCGATACAGTAAATGGTAGATCTTTTAGATCGCCTACTAATATAAGTTGTTTTCTCAAATTATGATCTGACCACGTAATGCAACTTAATATTAATAAAACGCTATGTAATTAATGAGTCAATATTTGCTATATGCAAAATTTACCATTTTCTTTTGGGAAATCATTTTACTCTATTTTAATTAGTTTACAATTAACATTTAATCTCTCTCTCTCTCTCCCCGTGGCAGAACAATAAGATATATAATAAGAGCTTAATATAGTTCGTTAGACTATACTTAGGCTCCCTTTGGATTGGTGGTGACATTGGCTCCAATGAGATTAAAATTAGTGGTTCATGTACTAAAATGCCTCTTTATAACCCAAAATAAATTAAAATTAATAAATTTTATTTTTATATATTTAAATTTTTATTTATTAACAACCATATGTTAAAATTTAAAAACATCGTTATATGTTGGAATTCGTTGGTTGATGTTAGACTATATCATATTTGCTATATCATTAAACATCGTATCTGCTGCAGTGAGGGGCGAGATTCAACATGATATGATCGTCAAGTCCACTGGACAAGGTCCCATATTGGCAACCTTGCTCCTTTCTGTCATCCGGTGTGAGTGAGCTTTGTTCAACAAAGTGATCTTAGAGTTAATATAAATGTCAATTGCTAAACAACATCTTCGAAAAAAAGAGTATTTTTTTTAATCTTTTTATTCCAATTTGAGTTAAGATTTTTGAGAAAACTAAAAGTGAAAATTTATATGAAAAGAAAGAAATTGTAGTATGCTGAAAAGTTATATGGTTGGAAATTAGGAAGTTTAACTTACAATAATTGTGATTTATCTTTTGTTAAATTTAACCAAATTCTCATTTTAATTTGGAATATCAATTTATCCCAAATATTTAACTGTGTCTGGAATTAAGTTGGAACGGTTGCTTTAAGGTATAATGTCAAATTTAGTATTCAACGTTTAAATATTGTCAATTTGGCCCTTATTCTATTTTTTTAAGCTCTATTTGGCCGTTAACCTTTTAAAAAGCGTCAAATCGTTTTTGTTTTATAATCTATGTCAACAAATAATTTTAATTTTTTAAAATAATTATTATTATGAAAAATTCATAAAAACTCAAAAAAAGTAGCCTGAAGTACATGTGGATTACCATGCAGGATATGATATTTAAAAATTTAACATTTTAATTTGTATTTTTATTAAAAAAATAATTACTCAACTCATTTAAAAAGGTTGGTGGTTAAATCGACTCCTTTTGATTAAAAAGTTGAGGCTCAAATTTAACTAAAAAGAAGAAGAATAAAAACCAAATTGAGTTAAAAACTATAAACCTTGATAACTAAATTTGATATTATACTTAAATTTATCGTTATATTAGAGGCTTAAGTATCTCCGAACCCCAGATTTATCGAATCAGACAAAATTTGGTATCAATAAAAATAATAAAGCCTTTCTCTCTTACTTTATTCAAACTTTGGCCGAGAGAATTTCCAGTTTAGATGTTGGTGATCTAAGTCATTTCTTGGGAATTGAAGTCATTCCAACACCTCAAGTTTTATTCATCTGAATATATTAGTTATGATATATTGAGCAAAGTAAACATGTCGAATACTCAAATGCGAAGGAATCAAACACACCAATTTCCACTTTACTTTCTTTAAGTTTTCATGATAGCTTTGCTGTAGTCGAGGCCAAAGTGTCAAGAAAACTTGTTGCTTCGTTGTAATATTTGACATTGACACCATATGAAAATTGTTTCCTTGTAAACAAACTTTTCAAATTTTTGCATAAACTAATCTCTATTAGAGATGAAGATAAATACTGAGTAGATACGTTTATATGTGTTTCTTTTTGTAGCTAAGAATTTAATCTTTATTTGTAATATAATGATAAAATACAATGATCAAGTATGAGCATTTTAACTTATAATCAGATGAAGATATATATCTCATACATTTATTCTAATCAAGCGTAACATAATGATATGACTTTTTCACAATCTGTAGATAACATCTTAGTAATGAATTACAGTAACGTTAAATTCAATGATGACATTGGTGGCATTTATAAGGATAGGGTTAAATAGTGCAACCCCTGTTGCCATCATGAATCGTCCTCTTCCTCCGACTATCGCAAGCCCAGGTTCTCCCCTTGAAAATACGCTTAGAGAGCTGCCGTTAAACTTACCGGTATTGAATCCAAAATCTATGTATTGCGTGCTTGATGCATTCATTCCAGCCAGGAGCGCAATACCCTGAACATTTCCAATCAACTCCGAGTCAGGCTCAGGACCAGTCCTGAGGGGATCATTAACGGCAACTAGGGAGGCAAATGGCACTGATGAATTATTGTCGTTGCTTGTGATGTTAACTTGGGCTACCTGGACTGCTGTAATACCCGTAAATTCGTGCATAAAGAAGTGAAGATTGGTGACCTTAGGTGGCCTGGGACGATATGGTAGGGTCTCCGAGTAGTATTGGCTCTGCACTGCTACTAGGGAGAGGCAGATGATCAGAACCCAACCCAACATCAATGTTCCTCTCATTGTCTCTGCTCTACTATATTTTCTGGGGCGAGATCTAGATGAAAGCTATAGAATTGTCAGAAACATTTATACTGATAAATAAATAAGACAATAAAATGGTAAATGCATGAATAAAAAAAAAACATCAAAAAGTTTACAAATGAATGAACAATGAAGTAATACAAAAAGAAGTTATAAAATAATGAAAATGTGTACTTAAAGGATTGCAAATAATCTATATTTTAAAGTGTAAAAAGATAAAAATTTAATGATAAATAAATAACTAGACAAATGGATAAATAAATAAAATAGAATAAAATAAAAGAAATTCAAAGAGTCCAAATTTAAATGAATAAGTAATTGATTGCCGTTAAAATAAAATTTAGGATCTAAATTTAAATAAAATAAATGTAAGGATATGAAAAAGAATGGAATTGAAACCTAAATAAAATTTGGGGGAAGAATTCGAAATAAAAAGAGAAATAACGGACTAATTCTTAGCGAGCTAAAAACACGAGGGGGCGAAAGGGAAAATATCCCTGGCCCTCTATGCGCAGCTTTTTATCCGAGGGCTAAAATGACACTCAAATAAAATTATAGGATAAAATTAAAAAAACAAAAACAAACTGCAATGCGTCGCAAAGCGGAGGGACCGCGTGCGCAAATAGCCCATTCACTGCAAAAACACGCGAATCTTGAGGGCATATGGGTCGGGTCTCGGGTCAGAGGCCAAAACGCCTGAAGCTTAGGCCCAAAACAGCACCGTTTTGCATCATTATATAAACCAAAATTTTTTAAAAAAATTTTCACTTTCTCTTTTCCTCCTCCAAAAAAAAAACACTCTCAAATTCTCTTTCCCCCCTTTTTATCTCCGAAATTCAGTGGGAGTTCTGGTCGCCGGACCACCGTGGTGGCCGTCGGTCGCCAGCGACGTCGCCGCAGTCCACGGTGGCCAGAAAAACTAAAAAGACCCCTTTTAAAGTTTTTTGACCTCCTGAGTCGAGCTCTGAGGCGAAAATGCCCAAAAACCCAACCGAAAGTTTAAAAAAGGGAGAAACCTTTCGGTTTCGTCTACAACAAAGGTAAGATTTTTTATTTTAATTATTTGTTATACTGAAAGTAAATAAAAATGAAAATATACCTTAAGAAACTACGACAATAAAAATTACTTTTTGATTTGAAATTGTTGCTTCAATCTCATTGTTCTCTTTTTCTCTTTTATTTCTTTTTTTGTTTCTTAAAAAAAAGGAACCCCAAGACATTGATGCTTGTGGCTCTTTTATAGCTGATTATACATACCATTTTTTGTTCTTTTGCTTGCTTTTGTTTTTGCCATATTTCTTTTGCTTGTTTCCGTGCTGTTGTCCTTTTTTTTTTGTCTTGTTTGCAGGTACGGGGCGACGTGGAGGCACGAGGGGGAGCAGGGTGGTGGGCGCGTTGACACCACATGAGGAGTGGCGCAAGGTGCTGTTAGGGTTTCTGAACATGTCAAAATGTTGTGGGCTTGTAATTTGGGCTTAGTTTGTGTTAGGGTTTGTTTGGGTAGTGGGCCTTGTATTGTAAATGGACTTTGGACCTTAATTATTTTGGTTTAAATTTGTCTTATTCTTGTAATCTGGGCCCAGGCCAAAATTGGACTATTATAGCTGCCCCCCTTTGCTTGTTTTCATGTGACGAGAATGGAGCAAAGACTTCAAAAAGGGCCAATTTTGCCCGGTCTTGCCAAATCTCGACTTCTTTTGGTACTTCTCTTCTTCAAGTAGCATCGGTCTATCCCACTGTAACTTCAGTAAGATAAGATTTGTAACTTCCATCTACTTCGCTACAACATGGGAAATTTGATCCGACCTACTGCAACTTTAGAGGTATAGGACTTGTAACTCGTAGCTTTGATCTGTTCCACTGCAACTTCAAGGAGATAAGACTTGTAACTTCAACATGCTCCACTGTAACTTCAGGGAGATAAGGTTTATAGCTTTAATCTGCTCTACTGCAACTTCAGAGAGATAAGATTTGCTATCTTCGATCTACTTTACTGCAACTTCAGGGAGATAAGATCTATAACTTCAATCTGCTCCACTGTGACTTCAGGGAGATAAGACTCATAACTTGTAGCTTCAATCTATTCCACTGCAACTTCAGGGAAATAAGATTTGTAGCTTCCATATGCTTCATTGCAACATGGTAATTTTGATCCGACCTACTGCAACTTCAGAGATATAGGACTTGTAACTAGTAGTTTTGATCTGTTCCACTGCAACTTCAGGGAGATAAGACTTGTAACTTCAACCTGCTCCACTACAACTTCAGGGAGATAAAGTTTATAGCTTTAATCTGCTCTACTGCAACTTCAGAGAGATAAGATTTTTTATCTTCGATCTACTCCACTGTAACTTTAGGGAAATAAGATCTATAACTTCAATCTACTCCACTGCGACTTCAGGGAGATAAGACTCATAACTTGTAGCCTCAATCTGTTCCATTGCAACTTCAGGGAAATAAGATTCGCTATCTTCAGTCTACTCCACTGTAACTTTAGGAAGATAAGGCTGGTGGCTTCAATCTGCTCCACTGCAACTTCAGGGAGATAAGATTCGCCATAACTTGTAGCTTTAATCTGTTCCACTGCAACGTCAGGGAAATAAGATTCGTTGTTTTCAGTCTGCTCCACTGCAACTTCAGGGAGATAAGGCTGGTGGCTTCAATCTGCTTCACTCCAACTTTAGGGAAATAAGATTCACCATATTCGATCTACTCCACTGCAACTTCAAGGAGATAAGATCTACTACTTCAATCTGCTCCACTGCTGCTTCAGGGAGATGAGATTTGTGGATTCACTGATCTTGCTACACCGTCCTCTAGGGGACATGACTTGTAGAATCAATTTCATGGGCCTACGCTTATGCCAAATGATTAGGATGTCATGATCAGAATGAATCAAATGCTCCTAATTGGATGTGTATGAATGATATTTGCATGAATGCAGAATCTCATTTTTCGAGAATGGCCTCTTTGTAATGCTTAGGGACTCTATGATTAGGTCCATATTAGGGGCTCTATGGTTGAATATGAGAAGTTTTTAATTTGGATGAATTTATGACTGGGTTTAATACGTTTACAAGTGTATGTGTTCCGATAATGGCCCGTACCCTATTCCAGCGTCGAATATGGGTAAGGGGTGTTATAGAAGGAAGTTTGGTTGCATGTCATTCCTATCGATAGGCAACGTCATTTCTTCTCTGGATCCTTACATGAATGGTTGACTTCTAATATTGGCTATCATGTGCAACTGTCTAGACAAGGGGTAACTTGGTTTTGTCTTTTCGACCTAATTACATGACATATTTGGAAAAACAGTAACTTGTGCATCTTTCAAGATATCACTTGGACGGCTCTTCAGATTGTTAAGGCTTCCTTTAACTGGGCGCAACAATTTGATTTCAGTCATAGAGACATCCAACACTCCTCTCAAACAATTGTTTCCCGGGCACACATGGCTAATACATGGGTTAATTTGTAATATAACTCAAAAATTAAAATTTTAATTTTACTTAAATGAGTTTTTCAAAAAAAATATATAAATAACTAAAATTTAAAATAATATATTTTAAATACAATCTTAATAAATAATTAAAAAAGAATTTATGAACATAAAAAATTTAACACATTTTTAAAAAAAATACTCAATAAATAAATAATAAATTAAGATATATTACCTTAAAATAGTATCTTAATATTTTATTTCAAAGCTGTAAAATTTTGAAATTATAATAAATAAATAAATTAAGATGTATTATCTTTAATGTTATATTGATAATTTATAAAATATTAATAAGTGTAATCCCAACTGGAGATATAAGTTTGAACTTTGAAGATAATATCGTTGAGAGAATTAATCACAAACCTTGAACTTGGGCTGTAAAATTAATATTAATAATAATAAAAATAAACAAATAAATTATAAAATTATTTATTAACTTACCTTAATTAAAATGGATTTTCTTAATCAAAACAGTAGAAATATCAATAATTTTTTAATTAAAAATTGATAAAAAAAATCAAAACAATGACAATATTTATGTTTTACTAATTTATAAGATGCTTGTAATTCGTAATATATGTATATCCCTTAATCAAAACATAAAAAATGAAAATTTGAAAGGAAAAAATAATAAAAAAATACTATTTTTAATCAAAACACCAATGATACCGAGAATTTAGGGGGAATAAAAACAACAATAAAAAAAATATTATCAACGATCTTAGCTCGGCCCAAAAATCCAGTTTAATAAATTGTTAATCACCTAAATATGGAAATAGACAAATATGTGGCAATTGGTAAAGACCTAAGCACTTCCTTAAGCACATCTCAACTATTCTATACTTTTCAACAATCTTCTCATTTGACAATTTATTGAACAAAACTCATACAACATAGGAATCTATATCATCAAATAAACCTTACCTCCCCCATATCATATTCCCCCTTACCTCCAAAAACTTAACTTAGAAAATAATTAAGTAAATCAACCATTAATGCCAAGTTTGAAGTTTCATCAATAATTAACAAAAAATATATAATAATGTAACACTCCTCGCTCGTCTCTGACATTAAATTAGAGTTACGAAATGCTACAGGAATAACCAAAACAGGATTATGCAAATTCAATTCAAAAGTTTTTTTTTCTTTTTTTTTTTTTATGAAAAACACAAAAATATAATTACATCAAAATAATTTGAACAAAAGCATCATTAGCCTTATATTGTTGAATAAGCTCTAAAACTTCAATGAGGGTGCTATAAAAAAACCTGAAGACTTGATTTTCCAGCTAAACTCAACTTAGCCAAACAATCAATAACTTGGTTTAAATCTCTAGGGACATAACTGATGCACCACTACCTTTTAGTTCTCATAATTATTCAAACCCTCCTGAGCACAGTAATACCAGAGTTTGTCTTCAAATTTTCTTGTAGAGCCCTAGCAACCTCCAGATTATTTGTTTGAATCATGGCTCTTTTAAATCATTTACTGAGTATCACGAGTAAACCATCTAAGATTCCCCATAGTTCCACTTAAAAAACTGAACATCGTCCCAAGAAATGACTAAAACCCAAGATCCAATTCCCATGCTGGTCACGTAGAACACCCCTAGCAAAAGCACTTCTATCACCACTAGCAACTGCACCATTAGTGAACAAATTAACCCATGTATTAGCCATGTGTGCCCGGGAAACAATTGTTTGAGGGGAGTGCTGGATGTCTCTATCACTGAAATCAAATTGTTGTGCCCAGTTAAAGGAAGCCTTAACAATCTCAAGAGCCGTCCAAGTGATATCTTGAAAGATGAACAAGTTACTGTTTTTCCAAATACGTCATGCAATTAGGTCGAAAAGACAAGACCAAGTTACCCCTCGTCTAGACAGTTGCACATGATAGCCAATATTAGAAGTCAACCAATCATGTAAGGATCCAGAGAAGAAATGACGTTGCCTATCAATAGGAATGACATGCAGCCAACTTCATTCTGTAACACGCCTTACCCGTATTCGATGCTGGAATAGGGTACGAGCCATTACTGGAACACATACACTTGTTAACGTATTAAACTAAGTCATACATTCATCCAAATTAAAAACTTTTCATATTCAATCATAGAGTCCCTAAATGATATAGCATCACGAAAGTAGCTTAATAAATGCTTGTACAATGACTTGTCATGAGTGTGTTACCCTCGTAGGTTATTGTTTATCTTTTTGGGTTAATTTCCTTCACCTAATACAATCCTATTTTATCTCATAGTAATTACTATTACATCATCCTTCATGAAATAGTCAATTAAATCATTTGTTCTAGACAAATGATCCGGGACAATGTTACATTTTCATCTATCATGTAATAGTGTCAAAGAGAAGATACCATTTACCTTTTATAGGACTATGAATTTCACTATTATAAATGAAGGTATGTCATGAAGAAGTCGTATACGCTACATACCAGCTTTCGGTTCTTTAATTGTTTTGAGCTCAGACACTCAATACATTAAAGCATATGATTCACGCATACATAGTCACTTACTCAGGGTTAATGTAAGTCGCACTATGAACACTACAAGTAAATTAATCCTCAAACAAATCCAAGATTAATTTGACTTGGATCTTGTCTAATGTATTATCAATCCAGAAAATAACATCTATGGTTGTGTCTTTTGGGAGTCATTTGCTTTGATACACAAGACAAGGTATCTCTCTAATTGGACTTGATAGAAGACAAAATAGTCTTCACCTATTAATTACAACATTATTTAATCATAAAGTCATTCCACTAAAGTATCATGATTAAACCCTTCCTTATTATATAGCATCACGAAAGTAGCTTAATAAATGCTTTGTACAATGACTTGTCATGAGTGTGTTACCCTGGTAGGTTATCTTTTATCTTTTTTGGGTTAATTTCCTTCACCTAATACAATCCTATTTTATCTCATGGTAATTATTATTACATTATCCTTCATGAAACAGTCAATTAAATCATTTGTTCTAGACAAATGATCCGGGACCATATTACATTTTCATCTATCACGTAATAATGTCAAAGAGAAGATATCATTTACCTTATATAGGACTATGAATTCCACTATTATAAATGAAGGTATGTCATGCAGAAGTCATATACGCTACATACCAAACTCAGACATTCAATACATTAAAGCACACAATTCACGCATACATAGACACTTACTCAGTGTTAATGTAAGTCACACTATGAACACTACAAGTAAAATAATCCTCAAACAAATCCACGATTAATTCGACTTGGATCTTGGCTAATGTATTATCAATCCAGACAATAACATCTATGCTTGTATTTTCTGGGAGTCATTTGCTTTAATATGCAAGACAATGTATCTCTCTAATTGGATTTGATAGATGATAAAATAGTATTTTAATCAATTTGCTCAATTTCGATACAGTAAATGGTGGATCTTTTAGATCGCCTACTAATATAAGTCGTTTACTCACATTATGATTTTACTCACATTATGGAATAGAGGCAACTCTTCAACAAATATGCCAGCACCTCCCATTTCATCATCAGCACCACCGCCGGACCCAACCAACAAAGAGGACCTCTGAGTCCTCTTAATTTGTTATCTTTCATTTTCTTTTCTTTATTTTATTTTAAATTTTTGCATTGTCTTTAATTTGAACTTTTATTATTACTGCAAACTTTCAACATTGGCTATCTAACTATTCAAGCATCCCTAAACACATATCTATTACAAGGTTGTTAACCAGTGACTATGCAGATTAAATTACAAACTCCACATACAAAAACGCACAACTAGGAGAAACCCAATAAGTCACCTGACGCCACATATTTTTTACATACTTCAAGGATCACATCCGAAATTCAGGGAGTAATTCTTCCCCCTTCTCTTTTGATTTATCCCTAATTATCATTATCTATCCTTGTACACTGAGGACAATGTACATCTTAAGTGTGGGGGGGTGAATAGTTATTCTAGGAAAATACTAAAAATTTCTGCATTATTCTCAAATCCACGATTTTGTCTTGTTTTTAAGCAAATTTTGTCATATTACTAATTAGGATGAAATTTCCGAAGATTTATAAATTCTATTGACATGTTTTAAATTAAGTCACAGTTAATTGTGCATTGACGATTAAATTTGAAGAAGATTAGAGAATCAAGCTTGATAAGTCTGTTTTTTAGAATTAAAATTTTGCTAGGTTGTTAACCTAAATTTGAATGTTGCTTTGAAATTTGGAATTCATGAGATTGATGTCAAAGCACCCATAATTTTTGTGAGATTTTGAACCTTTTAGAGCATATACTCTTTTTCGTGCTCACTTTATTGATTATGAGTGTGTCAACTATGAACTGTTATTCTAGAACTTGCCTCGTTTATACATGTTGAGACCACGGTTATGATTTGATATACAGAGATGATAAGGGCACTAAGGTTTTAACCCACTTACTCCATAAATAGCCTACCTTTACAATTAACCCCTAGTGAACCCCGTTGATTCTAACAACCCTTTTTATTGACTCAACAGCTAATATTAACCCCAAAATTTGTTATCACCCTTTCTTTTGACTACCCCTTTAATCGAGGTATGATTTGATTAGTTACCGAACTATATTATGTTATAAGTTGAACTTATTCTTTATTACTTAGTTTGTTCAAAAAAAAATTGAAGCATATTCAGCATTAGTAGTATGAAAAGAGAGCTTATACAAATCAAAGTTTATTTTCAAAAAGCTCGTATTAGTAAGTTCATTATTATTTTCAGTTGATATATACTTGTCAATTCAATCTCGATTCTAACCTTCTAATTTCAGCCTTTAACCACACCTTTAACCCTAGCCCTGTTACAACCCTAACAAAGACCCTTTGATCTGTTCATCATCTCATTTAACAGTGGTGGAGATTTGATTTTTAGGCAAGCTTATGGGATTAACTTTTTAGGTTCGACTTATGAGCGATCTTTTTCTTAAAACCTTAAACACTCTGAGTGATTTGAGCGAATCTTTAGTGAGGATATCAATTCTTGTCAATTTTGAATTAAAGGTAATTATTTAGATAAAGGGAGACAACTATGTTTTCAAAAAAAAATTTATGCATGACTTATCTTGTTTGAATCTTTAGGACTCTTTGAATTAAATTATCCATGTATAAATTATCTATGAATTATGATAAGGCATTGTTGATAGGAATTGTAAATCATGGAAAGTTCGTTTTAATTGTAAGTTGAGAATTTTGCTTGAGGACAAGCAAAAGCTTAAGTGTGGGGGTATTTGATAAACCGTAATTATAACATATTTTAGACCCACATTTAGTATGCTTTTGGATGATTTATCCCTCAATTTATGTAAAAAGGTGCTCTTAATCCTTTCTTTTCATGTCTTATACCCAGGAAAGCACCCGAGGATGAAAAGAACATAAAACGGGCCAAAACAGAGTAAATGGGCCATATCATGAAAATGACACGGCCTGGCCCAAACATCAGACGGCCGTGTCTTGTTGAGCATTTAGAACACAGCCTCTCCCCCGATTCACATGGCCGTGCCTCATCAAGAAATCCAAACACGGTCTGAAGTCGATCCACACGGGCGTGTGACATGGCCGTGTCCCTGCTGTGGCAAAGAGTAATTTCAATCAAATTTGGATACTTTAGGGCAAAGAAACCCATTCCAAGAGCCTATAAATATCCCCTAAGTACCAGCTGAAAAGGGGAGTCGAGCTAGGCCAAGGAGCCAGGCCGGAAAGGTCAAAGTTGTGGGAATCACTCGAAGATAGCCAGTTGATCCATCCCAAGAAGCCGGAATTATACTCAATACGATGGATCTCTCCTTCAATTCCTTCAAGGAGTTTTGGGGATTTCTTATGTTTTGTTTTATCTTTTCTCTTGAGATGTTTTCTTATTTAGTTATGAACTAAACCTTTCAGATACCTGAAAGGGATGAAACCTAGATGAATCTTGTTAATTGATTTCTAAATTATATGATAAATTACTTAGTTTATTCTTAATTATGTTGCTTAATCCAATCTGGTGTGCTTATGTGGAGGAGGAATAGACCCTGTCTAAGAGTAGATCTAGCATAATTAAGCGGAGTTGATTGAACGCCTAGAGATAGGGTTACGAGATTTTGCCGGATTAGGGTGAAACCTAATATAGGAGTCCATTGATTGATTTACTATTATTCTAGGGGGTTATTATATGAGAACGAGAGTTCCACTAATTAACCTAGGATTAGACGTTATTCGCCTCGAGAGAGGGTTTAATATAGGTTAGGGAGTCTCACGGATCAAGCTAAGTAAAGAAATCATATGGTTTAGGGTTAAATAACAAGTGGAGTCTAGGTGGAATCTTCCTGAGGGTATCGTCGTAATCAACTGAGTTTCCCTTCAAGTTATTTCCAATTTGTTCTTTTCGTCTTGTGTCTTTAGCTTAGTATTCGTCGAATTTAGTTAAACTAACTTCGTTTTATTTTAGGCTAAATAATAAAAAGAAAGTTAGTATTTATACTTTTAGTCTCTGTGGGTTTGACAATCCTGTCTTGCCTAAGTTATACTACTGTTCGATAGGTACACTTGCCTTTAATCGTTGTTAGAGTTAGTTTCTAGGTTCGATCACATTCATTATAAATTTTAAAGCTCTGATTTCAGCGATCAATAGTTTTGGTGTCTTAAGTGCATATGTTCATTTTCATAAAATTATGAAATGTTGGATTTGGTGTCTAAAGTGCAGTATATTCGTTTGGTATACTTGTATTTTTTGAACAAATTGGTTTAATAATAATATCCATTAATTACTTTAACACCCTTTGTATATTGTCCTTAATGGTTTTTGTACACAAAGCACAATGGAAGAAAAATATTGGATCACTGATTATCTAACGTTTAACTAATTCTAAGCGGTATTATGTAGTCGGATCGTAATGCGGAAAGATGACTTGTATTGGTTGATGAACCTAAACATGCCCTTAGTCTAATCGGGAATCAGAAAACCAATTGAAAGATTTATATGACATCTATCAAGTCCAGTTAGGGCTAATCAATGACTAATTAATTTAATTTTCACTTCGAACTTCAATATTTAATTTCAATAAATTAAATAATAATTCAAAACAATTAATTCAATTTTCTACATGCAATTGTTTTTGGGTTATATTGGATTAGCAAAGGAACCAATTGAACGTATATAATTAGGTCTCAAATAATTTTTAAATAAGTTTCGTCTCTTCACCTATTAATTACAACATTATTCAATCATAAAGTCATTCCACTAAAGTATCATGATTGAACCCTTCCTTATTATATAGCATCACGAAAGTAGCTTAATAAATGCTTGTACAATGACTTGTCATGAGTGTGTTACCCTCGTAGGTTATCGTTTATCTTTTTGGGTTAATTTCCTTCACCTCATACAATCCTATTTTATCTCATAGTAATTACTATTACATCATCCTTCATGAAACAGTCAATTAAATCATTTGTTCTAGACAAATGATCCGGGACAATGTTACATTTTCATCTATCATGTAATAATGTCAAAGAGAAGATACCATTTACCTTTTATAGGACTATGAATTTCACTATTATAAATGAAGGTATGTCATGAAGAAGTCGTATACGCTACATACCAGCTTTCGGTTCTTTAATTGTTTTGAACTCAGACACTCAATACATTAAAGCATATGATTCACGCATACATAGTCACTTACTCAGGGTTAATGTAAGTCACACTATGAACACTACAAGTAAATTAATCCTCAAACAAATCTACGATTAATTTGACTTGGATCTTGTCTAATGTATTATCAATCCAGACAATAACAACTATGGTTGTGTCTTCTGGGAGTCATTTGCTTTGATACGCAAGACAAGGTATCTCTCTAATTGGACTTGATAGAAGACAAAATAGTCTTTTAATCAGTTTTCTCAATTCCGATACAGTAAATGGTAGATCTTTTAGATCGCCTACTAATATAAGTTGTTTTCTCAAATTATGATCTGACCACGTAATGCAACTTAATATTAATAAAACGCTATGTAATTAATGAGTCAATATTTGCTATATGCAAAATTTACCATTTTCTTTTGGGAAATCATTTTACTCTATTTTAATTAGTTTACAATTAACATTTAATCTCTCTCTCTCTCCCCGTGGCAGAACAATAAGATATATAATAAGAGCTTAATATAGTTCGTTAGACTATACTTAGGCTCCCTTTGGATTGGTGGTGACATTGGCTCCAATGAGATTAAAATTAGTGGTTCATGTACTAAAATGCCTCTTTATAACCCAAAATAAATTAAAATTAATAAATTTTATTTTTATATATTTAAATTTTTATTTATTAACAACCATATGTTAAAATTTAAAAACATCGTTATATGTTGGAATTCGTTGGTTGATGTTAGACTATATCATATTTGCTATATCATTAAACATCGTATCTGCTGCAGTGAGGGCGAGATTCAACATGATATGATCGTCAAGTCCACTGGACAAGGTCCCATATTGGCAACCTTGCTCCTTTCTGTCATCCGGTGTGAGTGAGCTTTGTTCAACAAAGTGATCTTAGAGTTAATATAAATGTCAATTGCTAAACAACATCTTCGAAAAAAAGAGTATTTTTTTTTAATCTTTTTATTCCAATTTGAGTTAAGATTTTTGAGAAAACTAAAAGTGAAAATTTATATGAAAAGAAAGAAATTGTAGTATGCTGAAAAGTTATATGGTTGGAAATTAGGAAGTTTAACTTACAATAATTGTGATTTATCTTTTGTTAAATTTAACCAAATTCTCATTTTAATTTGGAATATCAATTTATCCCAAATATTTAACTGTGTCTGGAATTAAGTTGGAACGGTTGCTTTAAGGTATAATGTCAAATTTAGTATTCAACGTTTAAATATTGTCAATTTGGCCCTTATTCTATTTTTTTAAGCTCTATTTGGCCGTTAACCTTTTAAAAAGCGTCAAATCGTTTTTGTTTTATAATCTATGTCAACAAATAATTTTAATTTTTTAAAATAATTATTATTATGAAAAATTCATAAAAACTCAAAAAAAGTAGCCTGAAGTACATGTGGATTACCATGCAGGATATGATATTTAAAAATTTAACATTTTAATTTGTATTTTTATTAAAAAAATAATTACTCAACTCATTTAAAAAGGTTGGTGGTTAAATCGACTCCTTTTGATTAAAAAGTTGAGGCTCAAATTTAACTAAAAAGAAGAAGAATAAAAACCAAATTGAGTTAAAAACTATAAACCTTGATAGCTAAATTTGATATTATACTTAAATTTATCGTTATATTAGAGGCTTAAGTATCTCCGAACCCCAGATTTATCGAATCAGACAAAATTTGGTATCAATAAAAATAATAAAGCCTTTCTCTTTTACTTTATTCAAACTTTGGCCGAGAGAATTTCCAGTTTAGATGTTGGTGATCTAAGTCATTTCTTGGGAATTGAAGTCATTCCAACATCTCAAGTTTTATTCATCTGAATATATTAGTTATGATATATTGAGCAAAGTAAACATGTCGAATACTCAAATGCGAAGGAATCAAACACACCAATTTCCACTTTACTTTCTTTAAGTTTTCATGATAGCTTTGCTGTAGTCGAGGCCAAAGTGTCAAGAAAACTTGTTGCTTCGTTGTAATATTTGACATTGACACCATATGAAAATTGTTTCCTTGTAAACAAACTTTTCAAATTTTTGCATAAACCAATCTCTATTAGAGATGAAGATAAATACTGAGTAGATACGTTTATATGTGTTTCTTTTTGTAGCTAAGAATTTAATCTTTATTTGTAATATAATGATAAAATACAATGATCAAGTATGAGCATTTTAACTTATAATCAGATGAAGATATATATCTCATACATTTATTCTAATCAAGCGTAACGTAATGATATGACTTTTTCACAATCTGTAGATAACATCTTAGTAATGAATTACAGTAACGTTAAATTCAATGATGACATTGGTGGCATTTATAATGATAGGGTTAAATAGTGCAACCCCTGTTGCCATCATGAATCGTCCTCTTCCTCCGACTATCGCAAGCCCAGGTTCTCCCCTTGAAAATACGCTTAGAGAGCTGCCGTTAAACTTACCGGTATTGAATCCAAAATCTATGTATTGCGTGCTTGATGCATTCATTCCAGCCAGGAGCGCAATACCCTGAACATTTCCAATCAACTCCGAGTCAGGCTCAGGACCAGTCCTGAGGGGATCATTAACGGCAACTAGGGAGGCAAATGGCACTGATGAATTATTGTCGTTGCTTGTGATGTTAACTTGGGCTACCTGGACTGCTGTAATACCCGTAAATTCGTGCATAAAGAAGTGAAGATTGGTGACCTTAGGTGGCCTGGGACGATATGGTAGGGTCTCCGAGTAGTATTGGCTCTGCACTGCTACTTGGGAGAGGCAGATGATCAGAACCCAACTCAACATCAATGTTCCTCTCATTGTCTCTGCTTTACTATAATTTCTGGGGCGAAATCTAGATGAAAACTATAGAATTGTCAGAAACATTTATACTGAAAATACCCGCAGACATGAAAATAATTTATTGTCCATAACATTTTATATAATACCAACGTGATTTCTGACTAGTAATATAAAAATACAAAACAAATTTTGACAAGGCAACACAAACTTGGTCTACGAATACTTGGATAAGTACGAATAACTTGACGTAATACTTGGAATGGTCAGCCTTGTAAACACCATTCTGTCTATAAAATTAAATGATCCAATTGCTTTAAATTAATTTTAGATTGGAAGTTTCCTCCCCTGCGTTTTTCTTTTTCGTTTTTATGTATCTACCTAAGAAAATTAAGTGGATTGAGAATAAATCTTCTGTCATGATAACAGTGTACATGAATTTCAATTTGTACATACTGCAATCTCCCTATATATGAAAATCAATATTATAGGGATCTCTCTATATATGAAGATCAATTATAGAATTTCCCAACCTTCATAAACTCTTCTGCTAATTGTATATACTGCAATTCCCTTCAGACCAATTAACTTCATTCTAATATGTCCTTGATCAAATGGAGCAGCTACTCCTCCTAATATTAGCCTAATTCTTTGGTCCTTCTACTTCTTTCCTATCAAATTTGGTGAAATGTAAATTACCTACACAATATAAGTATATATGAGTAATTGTATCGGTTTACAAAGAGTGAAATTTAATTCTACAAAATAATTGAATAAATAAGAATTTCTTCACATAAAAACTAGAATGGTCAAGGTTTTAAACACCATTCTGTCTATAAATTAAATGTTCCATTTGCTATAAATTAATTTTAGATTGAAGTTTCCTCCACTTGAGTTTTTATTTTCTTCTGAATGGGGCATTCTCCATTGACTTTAATTTATTTGATATTATATATTACATCTGATTGACGTGCTGGTTTTATAAATTATTTTATCTTCTTTTAACAATTTTTTGTTTGATATGAATTTTCTTTTTACTCTTCTTGCGATCACAACAAGCTCAAGTTCTGTCTGCATTATAGGATTCTTTGAGAATCAAGGACGAAGTTATAAGTTTATTTTTGAGGGATCAAAATTAAATTATAAAATTTTAAAGGGGTTAAAGTACAGTTTTTTCTTTGTATATGATTGCTCGTTTAGAATTTTAAAAAGATTAAATTGAATTTTTTTCAACTTTGGGGGCCTAAAGCATAATTTTACCATTAAATTAACTTATAATTAAAAAAAATTCAAAGAACTAAATTGATAATTTATCATTTGAGGGGGCAGCCCTTGCCTATCCCCGTTTGCTTTGTGGCTGTTGAGAACTGTTAGGTGGATTGAGAGCAAGTGTATATGAATTTCAAAATTTATACTCAATTTCAACAGAATTTAAGTTTTCCAAAATTACTTAGAATAGTTTTTATTTAATTCACAAGATCTCACTATAAAATAAAAATTTTAATCCGATAATATTTATTTTATTAAATTTATTATATACTTTTTATAATTTATATTTTAAAAAAGTATTTTAAATACCATTTGCGAAAAAAGATGAGGTTTTTGGTTCAAATACCACCATGTGTGGATTTAGTTCTGAAAAGGAAAACAATCCCCTGCATAAAAAAAATGACCTATGTAAAATGTTCAAATTAATAACACTATTTGTGAATTTGGTTTTATAATTATATTATATCCCGTTGATTTAGCGGTTGTTTAATAGGGATTGTGATACATATGTTAGCAAATATTAAATTTTTTTATATAATTGAGAGATTTGTATAAGTTGATAAATTAATTTTAAGATCATTTATTTGTTCGAGTGATGAACATTATTTGTAAGAGTACACTTGATTGTAAAATCTTTTGTGGTGTGGTTTTACAAACTAAGTTCTCAAGGGGAGAAGTTAGTGATGGAAGGTATAATCTTCGAAAGTCCCCCATTTGATTTTGTGTTATCATAGTGCTTTCCGAAGTGCCCACTACTATAGTTATTTTTGCTTGTACTTTTCTTGTTACTTAGCAACTGTTTCAGGTCAACAATTGGTATCATAGCCTCCTACTTAACATTTCTAGTGGAGATTCCTGGTGTTGATAGTTGCAAGCTATGGAAGGATCATCAATTGCTCGATCACCGATGTTGGAGATTGGCCGTTATGCTTACTGTAAAACACATGGAGTCTACAACAAAAGGACTAAAAATGTAACGGTGTAACATCCCTAATTTGGTCGCCGAACTCGAGTTATAGGATGCTAGGACAGATAACAATGCTTGTCACATATAGATTCAACTTTAAACATTGAATTAAACAATAGAACATTCTATAGTCAAAGTATAACATGATTTACAAACAAAACCAGAATGGCTTATGAATAGGAAATATAGACTGTGGTCGTTACGGAAATTGTTTGGGATATCGACTGTGGCACAAACTAGTTGGTTCAATTTCAGCTCGAAGATATTCGCAGGCAAGGTAATGGTATAGAGGATGCTTTGGTGAAAGCTGGTATATCGAGATCTTCTTTTTTTTTTTTTTTTCCTTAAAGCTTGGTGGTGAATTTTGTTTAATGCACTATAGGCTAGCTCTAGTTGCCCGGAGGATTTTGTCTTTGGTTGCCAGTAGTAATACTACTGTATTCATGTTGTCCTTGAAAGATGTTGGTAGTTCCAACGTCTTTCTCGGTTTTCATTATTTTTCTCAACTGAGAGAAAAAAAAACCAATGGTAATCCACAAGCAATGTGGAAATTTGCAGAATGCCAAATCATTTTCCATGCAAAAGAAGAAAATTTTATAGTTTTGACTATGTTTAACTCGATAAAAAGATGATGAGATGAGCAAGCAGACTGCTAGAAGTTTGATCTACCAATTAATAAGCTTATAACTAAAGTAAATAATGACAATTGATCCACCAATTGATGGTTTAATTCATTATATTACTATGCCCATATAACTAAGCTTTTACCGACAAAATCTTGAAAGCAGAGATTATTGAGACTAAAAATTGAAATTCATGAAAGAAGACATAAATAGTTGCACCATACAAAATGTTACGTTCAAAAAAAACCTTTACAGATAGTACTTAATGCAATAAAATACAGATTAATTGTTACAAAAATAAGGACAGATGCATGCCAGTGCAACCCTTCACCATAGGAAAAAGACATTTCGACAGACTTCAAAACAAGAAATTATGAAGATACAACATAAACGCTTGAACATCATTTCCATCAACTAGATCCTTCTTTGTCCATTGCTGCAATTGCCATTCTTTGACTTTCTTCTTCGCCTCTTCTCATGTTGGTTTTCAACCAAATTCACCAACCATTTCGGCTTACCAATTTGGAAAGCAGCATATCCCACGGCCATTTCGACCACTACTTCGCATCAATAACCTATCAACACCTCTTTCCAACCAAAAGCAATGATTGATTTTGAACCATCTTTTTCAAGTACATTTGGAGGTGGTAGCTCAATGATGTTGCAATCTTTCGAGACCGAAAATCCACATAGTCCCTTGTTTCCTTCATATGAATCTTTTCCGAATGTATTGAACTGTTTACCTCGAGGAATCTGACCATGGAGTTGATTTTCAGAAACACTTAAGGACGAAAGAAATTCCAGATCTGCCAATCTATTTGGAATTGTCCCAGACAACCTGTTTGAAGATAGGTCCAACCATTCAAGATTTGTCAAATTCCCTATTGAAGTGGGGATACCACCATTAAGGTTATTGTGAGAAAGGTTGAGCCCTTTTAGTAAGTTAAGCTTCCCAATAACCTTTGGAATCTCTCCTTCAAACTGATTGTTTGATAGATCAATGATCATCTACATGGTGAAAATTTTCACTAACTCCATATATTGTCCTTTCATAATAATTCCAATGGAATAGGCATAGAAGCCACTAGTATAATCTTGCACACCCATGTATGGCTTTGCACTATACCTCTTTTATTCAGATTTATGATAGCCTTGAAGTTGTTGATGTATCTCACAGGTAGGGGTCCAGAAAAATAATTACTTGAAAGGTCAATAATTTGGATTTTAGAGAAACAAGGGCTAGACTTGGAGCTATGGTCATACAAGAACCATGCATTTGATTTGACTTCAGTACAAGAACTTGTAGTTGTGGAAGACTTCCCAACCAATGAGGAAATGTATCATTGATCTTGTTGTTACCGAGATCTAGCACTTCCAGACCTCTACAGTTAAGGATGGATGGTGTCAAAGGCCCTTCTAACATATTTCCATTTATGTTGAAATTACTCAATTCGCATCCGTTTGGAAATGTTGGAGGAATCGTCCCATAAAACTTGTTCTTCTTCAGATTCAAGAATTCAAGGCTGTTGCTCAAATTTCTAAAACATTGCGGAATTGTTCCACTCAAGTTATTGTGAGACAAATCGAGAATTCGAAGAGCACTGGCATTGCATATTAAAGAAGAGACCTCTTCGTTGAAATTATTATTTGAGACAAAAAAGACATTGATCGTCGAAGCTGGAATTAAAAGATTTCCACCGATCAAATTGAAGCTTAAGTCAAGAGTTCTAATATTCTTCCATGGAAATTGCTTAGCTTCTGTCAAAGAGTTGTGAGATACATTTAAGTACCTCAAAGGGTTATTCCTCACCTCTTGCATCCACTGTGGAATCTGCCTTCAATTCTATTGTAAGAAAGGTCTAGAACTCTTAAACTTTTAAGCCCTTTTAGAAATTGGGGGAATTCACTAAGATTGCAAGATGACAAAAATAAGTCTGTAAGATTAGGCAATATATGATTAAGACTAGATGTACTATTAGATGTTAAGGATAGGCTGTTATATGAAAGGTTAAGAAGTTTGAGATTTGGAAGGTTTGAGAACATGCTAAACTCTATGACACCAGTAAGATTATTTGAGTATAAAATGAGCTTGGTAAGATTGAGAAGTTGGAATATTGAAGATGGAAGAGGACCTTGGAGTTTATTGTTTTTTAGATATAAATATTCTAGTGATTTTGATTGGAATTATTTTATATGCCCATTGAATTGATTTTGAGAGAGATATATTGTCTTTAAGGAGGGAGCAAAATAAAACCATAATGGAAGTGTTCCATTGAGTAAATAGTTAGTTAAGTCTAAAGATATTAGATTAGGAAAAGTGATTAGCTCATCTGGAATGGAACCTTCTAATGAATTTTCAGCTATTTTCAAGTATTCCAGCCGCGTTAGGTTTAGAATTGACAATGGAATTTGTCCACACAATTCGTTCCATCTCAAGTCTAAATGAGTGAGTTACAAGAGGTTTCCCAATGATCTTGGAATTGGTCCTGATAAGTTGGAATGAGAGAGATCCAAAAACTTCAAGGATGCAAGATTCCTCATCGACTCAGGCAATCCTCCAAAAAAATATGCATATGAAATAATCAAGTCCTCCAAAGATGATAAATTTGTGATTGAGACAAACAATCCTTGAAAGAAAGAATTTCCCTATAGATCTAAGTATACTTTAAGGCTTGTAGATTATCAATTAAACTAATCCATTCTATAGAGAAGGACATTCTCGACAGATCTAAATGTTCAAGATTGCTACTCCGGTTGAACTTCAAAAGATCAAGATTGAGGTTTTGGTTGCCTCGCAAGTTGAGCAAATTGAGGTTTGGGAAATCAAAAATGTTTTTGGGGAATTTTCCTTGCAAATCACAACTATCAAGAATAAGAGACCTTAGAGAGGATGATAGATTCATGAAGACATGAGGATTAATAGAAGACATGTCGATTCCATCCAAGAAAAGATGTCTGACCTCGGTTAGGTTGTGAACAAGTCCCTCCAGAGAATATTTGTCAATTGTTAATTGTTTATCAATCCAAGAGAGATCAAGCGAAACCAATTTTGACAGGTAGGAGACTTGCGAAGGGACTACTCCTACGAACCCTGTATGAGAAAGGATGAGGTAGACTAGGCCTGTAAATCGACCAAAATCAGATGGAATTTTGGAATGATTAAAATTATTGAAGGCAAGATTGAGTTTTTGAAGGTGAGGAAGAAGGAAGAGACTGGTATTGGAAGGGAAGTTGCCAAAAAGCCAACTGCAGCTCAAGTCAAGGGCAATAACATGATCATTAAGGTGATCACAACTGACCCCATCCCATGACCAGCAATCTGTACCCTCCTTGCATGAATTTATCTTGGGATAAGATTTAAGACCAGCAATCTCATCGCAACACAAGGCAGGAAGCACTGTCTTAGTGATGGAAAAGGAATTCTTGAACTGGATTAGTGAAGTAGCTTCAGGGTGAGAGCAGGAGTGAGATCCTGAAGAAGAAGCATAAAGATGGGGAAAGAAGAGAAATAGGCAGAGAAAGAGTAAGGAGGCCATGTTATGTTTTTAGGGTAAGATGATGGAGAATGGTATTTATAGGCAACAACAACAGCAGTTGAAAAGTGAAACAAATAATATCCAATACTAAACAAAAGATTTGTTTAAATAATTTTAGATATATATTTTCATACTTTAAATAATTTATTTTTCATTTAAATAGTAATCGGAGTCAATTGAATCATTAAAAATCTGTGTAATGAACAGGAGCCAAACGTTGAAGTCGCTGGAAATTGTCTTGTAATGCTTGCCTGCAGACTTTGATATGTTTGAAATGTATGGAGATGTGCCAAGTGGAACTATTTTGGAGCTTATCACTACCTCTATGTCACACAGTAGAACACAAAATAAAATAATCAAATCAGATTTTTGAATATTGAAATACCAAAAGTTAAAAGAGTACATACACTAAAACCAAAAATTTCGATATATGAGGGTAGTGGGATGTTAAGAGTAACTAATTGTTAGTTAGAGTTAGTTATTGAACTGAGTTAGTTGTGGCAGTTAGGCCATAGTTAATAGCTGCACTCTTGTATTAAATACAGTGGCTGACTCTCTTTAATGCATGTAAGATATGTCAATAGCATTGAGGGCTTTTCTCTCTTCTGTCTTTCTACTATTGTTAACATGGTATCACGAGCATAGGTTCTGTAAAGTTTTTTTTCTTTTCTTTTCTCTCTTTGCCTATATGGCTAATGAAACGTTGTCGGTAGAAATGCCTCGTCACTCGACTAACACCGGGGACGATGGTCACTCACAAGGCCCTTCTGATTTCTCGTCTCTCACAGTTCAATATTTCTCCAAACATGATACGGTTAAACTCAATGAAAATAACTATCTCTTATGGAAGCATCAACTATTGCTGATTCTTGAAGGCTATGATTTGGAAGGGTTTGTTCTTGGTACAATCCCTGCTCCTCCTTCTTTGATACCTGGGACTGATGGTTATCTAATTTCGAATCTGGCGTTCTTGGTTTATAAGAAGCAAAATAAATTCTTGGCTTCTTGGTTGCTGTCAACAGTCTCGGATGAGATTCTCATACATGTCACGTCTGCCAAAACAAGTCTTGAAGTTTGGACGTTGATCGAGTGACGGTTTGGTGCTAAATCCAACCTCAAAGTATCTAGTATGCGACACAGTTTCTATTCTCTCAAGAAGTCCAATTTTTCTATCAAAGAATACTTGTTCAAGGTGAAACAGTTAAGTGATAATCTTACCTCTGCTGGTAGTATAGTTACTGAACAAGAACAGGTCAGTGTCATCTTGGCTGGCTTACCTTTTGAATATGAGTCTATTTGAATCATGGCATCAGCAACTTTCATCTCTCTTAATTTGTTAACTGAGTTACTTCTTGACTGTGAAGCTTGACAGTTAGCTTTATTAACTGATGTCCCTTTACAAGCTAATCTGGCGTCTACTCAAGAGGTTTCAGGTGACTCCAAACAGGCTGCGAATTCGGGTCAGAATTTCAGGCATGGTTATAAAGGAAATGGTAGAGGTTGGTCACGTGGCAGATCTCGAGGGTCTGGTAGAGGCTGGTCTCGTTCTCGTCCATAGTGTCAACTATGTGGCAAGATTGGGCATATAGTAAAAACATGTTATTATAGGTTTGATGAAAACTTTTCTGGTGTTGACCACGATAGTTCAATATCTGTTAACTATCACCAGCTCTCTACTCAGTGTAACTCTCATTGTTGTGGATTGATGTCTCAACCACAGCTTTCTCTACATCAAGCGTCCCCTCGACCTCACTCTCCATCTCTGTCTGCTCAAACTTGGTATCCAGATTCTGGAGCGACCAACCATATTACTCCTGATGTCACACAACTGACCAATGTTTCTTCCTACATAGGTACTAGTCAGATTTCCATGGGAAATGGTGAGTCCATCCCTATTGCAAATATTGGTTTTTCTTCACTCTTGACTGATTCTAAGGTCTTACATCTCATGAATGTTCTGCAAGTCCTTATAGTGTGTAAAAATTTGTTGTCTGTAGGACAGTTTGCGAAGGACAATGCGGTATATTTTGAGTTTCACCCGTTTATGTGTTTTGTGAAGGACATACAGACAGGGAAGGTTCTGTTGGAGGGCCGCATACATAATGTGCTCTATAGGTTCAATGTTTCTCCAAGGGTCAACAATTTATCATCTACACAAGCTCCTCTACTGTACAGTGTTCAAGCTTCTCCATTTTAAACATAGTGGCACAACAGGCTCGGTCACCCTTGTCCTGATATACTATCCCGTGTTATGCAAGCTTGTAATTTTTCTTTTAAACAAACCAAGTTACCTACTGTATGTACTTCTTGTCAGATTGGAAAATCACACAAGTTACATTTTGCTTGATCAAAGACTGTGTATTCTTCTCCTTTTGAACTGGTAGTGTCTGACATTTGGGGACCAGCACATGTGCAGTCCAGTGGTTTTTCTTACTATGTCTCATTTGTTGACATGCACAGTAGATACATGTGGTTGTACTTTCTCAAGACCAAGGATGAGGTTTTTCAGTGTTTTCTTTATTTTAGCCAGCTAGTCAAGACTTAATTTGGCAGTACAATAAAAATGTTTCAAAGTGACTGGGGGAGAGAATATCAGTCACTGACTAAAGAGCTATCTAAGCTTGGCATTCAACATAGGGTGACTTATCCACACACCTCTGAGCAGAATGGGGTAGCTAAAAGGAAGCATCGACAGGTGGTAGAGATGGGGCTGACTCTTTTGGCTGAATCTTTCATGCCCTTGCAATATTGGTCAGTAGCGTTTGCTCATGCTATTCATCTGATCAACAGACTGCCTACATCAGCTTTGCACCACATTAGTCCTTATGAAATGTTGTACAAGTCTGCACCTACTTACTCTCAGCTAAGGGTTTTTGGATGCGCTTGTTTTCCATACCTCAGGCCTTTTCAACAACATAAATTGCAGTACAAGTCTAAGAGATGTGTTTTTATCGGGTACAGTTGCAATCAGAAAGGTTTTAGATGTCTTGCTAAAGATGGTAAAATGTTTGTTTCTCGCCACGTTAGCTTTGATGAGACTTGTTTTCCTTTCAAAACTGGCTTTCTTGTTCAACCATCGTTGGCCTCCACAAACACAATGCACCACAGCTCTCAAGTTTCTATAGTTCTCTCGCAAGTACCTATCTCTTCAACTACAAGGACTATTGACAGTTGTTATGAGTCACCAATTTCACCTATCGATTCAAACCCACGGTCAGCTCATGGCCCACATGATAGTCGGGCTCTCACGATAGAACCTTCATCCAATCAATCTACTCCTTCTTCTAGACACCTTTCACCAGTTAACTGTCATTCTATGTGTCAAAACCATTTTTTTGTTTGAAAAATGGGCCGACTTTAAAAAAAAAATGAAGTCGCCACCAATCCTTTTTCAAAGTGTGATTGGGTCACTTTAGAAAATATTTTGGTCTACGAATTTTAAGAAAACGGGCTTGGGAGTTGGTTACGCACGAGGAAGGATTAGCACTCTCGCAACGCCCAAAATTGGTACCGTATCGATTGATTAATGTCCTTAATGTCGAAAATTAGAAAAGATTTTAAAGTATGAATTTTCGAAAAATATTTGAATAACTCGAATTGGACATCGAAACTCTCTTGTTCAGAAAGGATGAAATATCACATCCAGCACGTTAGGACACGATGTTTCATACCTTTGGCATCAAGATCATTTCATGGTTCCCAAAATTCATGCGTTATTTTAAAAAGGGTATTCCATTATTTGGCCAAAGGAACGAACCGAAACCCAGCACGTCAGGGCACGATCCCTCAAATTTCCAAGCATGAAATATTGCCTTATTTTTAAAGTTGAGACAACACGATCAAAATTTTAAAAGGATATTTAGTCCTATGGACGTGCGAAAAATTGAAACCCAGCACGTTAGGGCACAATTTTTCAAAACCTCCAAGTACAAAATATCGCCTTGCTTTTAATTTCAAAAACGGGTCTTTAAAGGTTTTTTAATGGTTGGGCCGAACAGAAAATCGAAACCCAGCACGTTAGGGCACGTTTCCTTGAGTTTCCCAACCACCAAATGCCTTTATTTGAAAAGAACTATGGATCAAGAATTTAGAGGATAAATTGCAATGTTGACAATAAATATGAATATAAATATAACTAAAAAATATGTATATATAAAAAATAGTGATAACCAATAAGTAATAGTAATAAGAAGAATTAAAAAAATATTAACAGTGGATGAAAATGGCAATAAGAGTAATAGTAAAAACATCAGTACTACAATAATGTAATAATAACATAATAAAAATCAAGCAATAGCAATGGTAAGTAATAATAATATAAAAACAATAAAAAAATAAAAAAATTGATATAACGGTAAATAGAACAATAATGAATGCAATATAGCAATAATGATATATAATAAAAATAATAGGGATAATAAGAATAAAAGGATAGTATTAACAGTAAAATAAAAGTAAGATTAGTAATAATATTAAAATAAAAGTAGTAGAAAAATAGTATATACATAAAAAAATAATATATGATAATAATAAAATAATAATAGTAAAATAATAAAAATCAGAAATATAATAAATATAATAATATATACATATAAAAACGATGGTAATATAAATAAAAAAATAATTAATTTAATACTAAAAACAATCAAAAGGGCTAAATTGGATCAACATCAAAATCTTTAGGGCCGAATTCAAAATAAAAGAAGAATAAAGGGCTAAAATAAAATACGCGCGAACTAGCAAGGACTGAAAATGAAATTAAACCAGACTCCAAAATGAAGCATTTAAACCTGAACCAATTTGAAACAGACAGTAAATCTCAGGAGAAAATTAAAAAGTAAAAGAAATTGAAATGAGGTGAAATCGAATCACAAATGTGGAACGGAGGGACTAAATGCAAAAATAACCCTTTTAAGGTAGAAAGGCGCAGTTTTCTTATTATGCTTAAAACAAAAAGAAAAAAATTCTTTCATTCCTGCGTTCTGCCTCATTTCTTCATTTCCTACGCAGGTTAAAAAACAAAATTCCCCCTTCCTTTTCTTTGTTCTCTAGGGTTTGAGCCCTTCAACCTCTCGTCCACCGCTGTGTCTCCACCGGTTCGGCGCCCGATCGCACGCCAGCACGGAGGTCTGGTAAGCCTCTTACCTTCTTCTTTGCTTTCGGATCTTTTAGAAAATGTAAAAAAAAACTATATAAAACAAACAAGATATGCGAAAATTACCTTTGAAAACTGTTTCCTACTCGAACGTCTGTCTGTTTTTTACTAAAAATTTGCTTTAGTCAACTGATTTTGTATTGATCTCTGGAAATTGTGGGTATATTGCCTCTATATTTCTCAGTGTAAATTGTGTACACAAAACGTCTACTTCTATTTCGAGTCCTCTTTTTCTATTCAAAAAATGAAAATCCCCCATTTTACAAGTTTTTATTTTCGGTATTTATAGTCAAAAAATCCCCTAAAAATAGGATAGGATAAAACCCAAAATACAAACCCTTTGTTGCTGTTCGTTGCCTTTTTATTTTGCAGGCGAACGTCATGGAGGAGTGGGACTCTTCACACGAGCACTGGAAGCGCGCACGACTCGGAGGGGTGGGCAACGTGGCTGCGTCGCTGGTCACTGCTACACTGATGCTAGGGCTCCTCTTTGTTTCTGATTTTCCTTTGCTTTGGGCTAATGTTTAATGGACTATAATTTTTATTTTTGGATTTTATTTTATTGGGCCCGGGCAAGAAATTGGGCCTTACAGCTGCCCCTCTTTGCTCATTGTCGTGTAACGAGAATAGAGCAAAGACTTTAAAAGGGCCAATTTGCCCCATCGTTGAATCTTGACTTCTTGACGCTTCCTTTCTTCAGGTAGCTTCATTCCATCCACTGCCTCTTCAGAGGTATAGGATTTTGTTTCAATCTGCTCCACTACTACTTAGTGGAGATAAGATCTGCTATTTTTTTAGCCTGTTACCCTATTTTTTTAGTCTTCGATCTGCTCCACTCCTGCTCAGTGAAGATAAGATCTGTTATCTTCGATCTGCTCCCCTCCTGCTCAATGGAGATAAGATCTGTGGCTTAAATCTGCTCCATTACCGATACATCGAGATAAGATTCGTCATATTTGATCTGCCCCACTCCTGCTCAGTGAGGATAAGATCTGTAGTTTTCAGTGTATTACCCTTCTGATTAGGGAATTAAGGCTTACTGTCTTCAATCTGCTCTACTTCTGCTCAGCAGAGATAAGATCTGCGTTCTTCGATCTACTCCAGTCCTGCTCAGTGGAGATAAGATCTGCTATCTTTAGCCTACTCCACTCCTGCTCAGTGGAGATAAGGCTCCAATTTTCCGATCTGCTCTACTTCTGCTCAGTAGAGATAAGATCTATTATCTTCGACCTGCTCCACTCCTGCTCAGTGGAGATAAGGTCTACAAATTTTAGCCTCTTACCCTACTGCTTAGGGGGTTAGGCTGGTGGTTTGAATCTGCTCCATTACCGATACTGTAACACCCCAAACCCGGCCTATGCGTTAAGACTAGACTTAGCATGCCACACAATTCGAAATTACGTCCAGTCATTAATGCTTTTAATGAAAACAAATTTTCAAAACGATTTTGAAGACGGAGTTTATCAAAAATCGAGATTTATTTGAAAACCATGACTTTTAAAACATGAGAGTTTACAATTTGATTTTCAGAGAAATAATTGGTTAAAAACTTAAGTAATTGGTTGAAATAAATTTATAAAAGAGTTTTCACGGGAATTTTACGAGTAAGTGATATTTAAGAAAAACCATTTTTATACGTAAGTTTAAGAAAACATTTATAAGAATTGAACAACCTCATTTAAGTAACTAAAACATATTAAAATCCATCCACGAATAAAAATCCATAAAAATAATACCAGAGGCCTTATTACATCGCAATTGAAATAGTACTTAGATAATAAAAAAGAACTTAAAAGAAGTTCAAAGTTTTTATAACTCATCATTCGTAGTATGGCCTCCACATGAAGTCATCCCCGGCCCAAGCCTCCATCAATTATTATTACCTGAGAAGGGTAAGGAAAACAGGGTGAGTTACTTAGAACTCAATGTGTAACCCACTTACCGTGTTCACTGGGCCAAAACCATTTAAGCAATTAGTTGGGCTTGAGCCCATTTACAATTGTACAATACATATAAATCAAATATATATAAAAAAAATGCATGTAATATGCAATTCCCAACCAAACCTAATTTCTATCCGCTACACACCACCTGTACCAACCAACACACCTGTGGGGATCAAGTCAACCCACCCCGCCAACACACCAATAGCAGGCATTAAGCCAATTATAATATTTGTGGCAGAGCCACCGAACTAGATTGTGACAAAGTCACCGAACTAGAGGCATTAAGCCATTTAAAATATTTGTGGCAGAGCCACTGAACTAGATTTTGGCAACAGGCCTTTCTTCTCTTCGTCAATTATCCCAACCATGCAATCATGTATATATATATTGCATAACAATATATTCATAAGGTAAATTTCAACAAAAAGCCCATATTACAAGTTATCAATTTGGCCCGTTAGTCAAAATAGCAATTTAGCCCATTTAACGATCTAGCAATTTTGGCCCACATATATCGATCTAGCAGTTTTGGCCCATATATATATCGATCTAGCAGTTTTGGCCCATATAGCAATTTATCAAATTGGCCCATTAAGGGTATTTTCGTAATTCGGTCTATAGGGACATTTCGTAATTCAGCCCATTAGGGGCATTTTCGTAATTCAGCCCGTAAGGGCATTTTTATAATTCAGTGATCGTACTCACTAAGGGTAATTCGGTAATTTACCCTCTAAGGGTATGATGGTAATTTTCACAACCTAGGCTTAATTATTAATTTGGGGCATAAAAATCAAAACTGTCCATTTGTGTCGTACTGACTAAACTGACTATAACTCGAGTTGGGAAACTCAAAATTTAGATCCATAAATTTTCCCTGAAACTAGACTCATATAAATTCTTACTCTAATTTTCCCAAAATTTTTGGCTTAGCCAATTAGTACAGTTTATTCTTCAAAGTATCCCTTGTTTCACTGTTTGACAGTTCTGCCCTCTCTTCACAAAATCTCAGATATCTTATTGTACAGAACTAAAATACTAGTTTTGATTGATCCAAGTAAAAATAGACTTACAAAGGATTCTAATAATATAAACCATGTCCCGTAATTATTTTTCTACAATTTATAGGGATTTTTCCAAATCAGAATAGGGGATCTCGAAATCACTCTAAACCAGTCTCGCAAAAATATAAAAATCTCAAAATATACTAATCCTTTGCTTGCTCCGTTTCTTTTATAAGAAAGTAGACTCAATTATCTTTCAATCCATATCTCCTTCACTTTCTAATTCAATTTACACAATTTTTGGTGATTACGTCACTGCTGCTAACCAAAACTGTTTTGTTACAAAATATGGTTACCACTTCGAACATACGTACGCCCGAGTGGCTATAGATGCTGGTTTGTGTCTTTTCAGTCTTTCGACCGATTCACAGAACATTTCATGCAAACATTTAGAGAGGTATGAGATTACACACCATTTTCAAACATGTATTCAGAAGGGCACGGGATTACGCACCTGATTACGGTAAGGACTAAACCTTCTTGATCGTCGGCACCACTACTTCCAAAGGTCAACGAATAGAGAAGAGCAACCTATCGATGGTAGATCCAACTTCCACCGCTTCGACTTAAGGCTAAAGATTAGTTGGCAAGGATGTGTTATTCAGCCAAACTATTAGAGCACAGATTCAACCAAAGGAAGAAATGTCCAACACGTAAGAAAGGAGAAGAGATATGGCTAAGAGGTTTCGGCTTATTCTTTTTCAAACAAAATTGAAGGCTGAATGTTCAAACAAAATTGGAGGGCTAAATGTTCAGCCAATGCACCCAACTTTTAAAGAATTTAATATCATCTCCCATGTCGTCCACTTGCTTCCATTTGGTTATCCCATGCTTCAATGCTTGGAAGTGCCATCACCCATTCTTGTTTTGTTTCTTCATGTTTTAAAATTCAACCAATGCTCCATTATTGCCGTCCATGCTTGTTCCACTTTAAGAGATTTTTAAAAAAATAAAACTCCCTTGCATCATGCCGTCCTTCATGCACCCAAATTGATAAAAAAATTCAGCCACATTATAATCATGCCAAAGAATATACATATAATTATGAGGAAATATAATTAGTGGTGGGTCAACATTACCACAAATTATATCAAAAGGCAACTTTTTACCCAACTATGCACCATCTTGTCTCAAATTTGTTTGTTTATGAAGCTTTCATGCTTTTGTCGTGGCTCCCATTAATCCATGCTCCATTTAGAAATTTTAATCTTTCAAATCCCATTTAATTTGTTCTAATAACAAACAATTAATTGTTGTCCCACGTTAGCCTTTGTTGTTCCATGTAGCTAACATTAAAAAAATGAGCATGAAGATTTCTTTAACAATACCCACATCATTCATTTTCTCTCCTAATAGTTTTTTTTTCTCAAATGTAACAAACCCCTTAATTTTTGAGATGGTACAAATACATGAAGATAAGATTCGCTATATTCGATCTGCTTCACTCCTGCTCAGTGGAGATAAGATCTGTAATTTCCAACCTGTTACCCTACTGCTTAGGGGATTAGGCTGGTGGTTTGAATCTACTCCATTCCTGATACATGGAGATAAGATTCGCCATTTTTGATCTGCCTCACTCCCACTTAGTGGGGATAAGATCTGTAATCCTCGATCTACTCCACTCCTGCTCAGTGAAGAAAAGATCTGTGTCTTCGATCTGCTCCACCCCTGCTCAATGGAGATAAGATCTGTAATTTCTTTAGCCTGCTCCACTCCTGCTTAGTGGAGATAAGGCTTGTGGTTTTCGATCCACTCCACTCCTGCTCAGTGGAGATAGGATCTACTATCTTTGGTCTGCTCCACTCCTGCTCAGTGGAGATAGGATCCGCATGCTTTAGCCTGCTCCACTCCTACTCAGTAGAGATAAGGCTTAATGTCTTTGATCTGCTCCACTCCTGCTCAGTGGAGATAAGACCTGTCATCTTCTGTAACTCTCATCAATTTTGCTATATTGCCCTCTGGGGAAACTGCCTGTAGAATTGATTTATGGGGTCTATGCTTATGTCAAATGATTAGGATTCATGAAAATGCTCCTAACCATATGTATTATGCATGTTATGAATGTATGTAAAATGTCATGAGAATGATCCATTTTTAACACTTGGGCTGTCATTGCTTGCTGTTTATTAAGGTGATCCTTGACGTGTGTTCAACTGATACTTCTAACAGAGAATCTGAAGATGTCGTCACTGTTTAAACCCTTATCTCAAGCGCTCGAAACCCATTAAGCCTGGTTAATTCTAAGTAACTGTCCCGTTTCGGATTCTTGTAATATTTAGAGACTTTCAGAGTAATACACGAAACTTCTTTTGTGAAAGCATTATTAGTTTAGTAATTATTACTTCAATATGAAATGCTTGGAAACAGATTATAGAAATGAATAAAACTGCAATTTATTCGGGATAAAACCCGTGAAGAATGGATTGAGCAAGGAAAACAAATTCTACTAAGGTACAAAAAATGAGTAAGAATGGCATTGATGCCCCAAATATCACAGCCTAAGCTTCTCTGTACGTACTTCTTGAAGACCATACTGAGTTCAACATATGTCTAGGAGATCCATGGTACTTTGTCGATACCTCAAGACGTAACATATCTCTTCATTGTTAATTCAAACATAGCAAAACTACTGTATGCCCCATCACAAGTTGGTCATAATCTGAGCCGCCCTTTTTGGGTTTTCGACTCAAAGCCCCTTTGGTCTTAAAGCGCCCTTTGCAGGTTTTTGCCTTGGCCTCTTCACTTTTTTTTTTGAACTCAAGACACCTTTTACAGGTTTTTGCCTTGGCCCATTTTCAAGCGAAGTACTTCTTAATTGAGTCTGCATTAATTGGATTTGGAAGACTTTTATCGTCCATATCAGCGAGTATCAATGCTCCCCCAAAAAAAGCCTTCTTCACAACATAAGGTCCTTCCCAATTAGGCATCCACTTTCTCCTGAAGTCTTTTTGCATAGGGAGGATCTGTTTCAACACCAAGTCTCCCTCATGGAATACTCTAGCGCGGACCTTCTTGTTGTAGGCCCGCATCATCCGTTTCTGGTACATTTGACCATGCCGAATGGCTCTTAGCCTCTTTTCCTCAATTAGATTCATTTGATCATATTGAGATTGAACCCATTCTGCTTCGTCCAACTTTAGCTCTGACAAAACCCGGAGTGAAGGGATTTCAACTTCAATAGGAAAGACTGCCTCCATGCCATAAACCAACGAGAAAGGAGTTGCCCCGGTAGAGGTTCTAACCGATGTTCGATAGGCATAGAGGGCAAGCGGTAACTTTTCATGCCAATCCCTGTAGGTCTCAGCCATTTTCCCCACAATTTTCTTGATATTTTTATTAGCCGCCTCAACTGCTCCATTCATTTTCGGGCGATATGGCGATGAGTTATGGTGCTTAATGTTGAACTGACTGCAGACTTCCGCTATCACATTGTTGTTCAAGTTTAGTGAATTGTCAGATACGATCCTTTCCGGCATACCGTAATGACATATGATTTCTTTCTTCAAAAACTTGCTAACTGCCGTCTTCGTGACATTGGCATATGAAGCTGCCACTACCCATTTGGTGAAGTAATCAATAACCACGAAAATAAATCGATGTCCATTAAAAGCTTTCGGTGAGATCGGCTCGATGACGTCTATGCCCCACATTGAGAAAGGCTATGGAGAAGTTATAACATGAAGAGGTGAAGGAGGCACATGGATCTTGTCTCCATAAATCTGGCACTTGTGGAACTTCTTGGCATAACGGATGCAGTCTCCCTCCATCGTAGACCAGTAATACCCGAATCTCATAATTTGCCTGGCCATTGTAAACTCATTGACATGCGTTCCACAGGCACCCTCATGGACTTCTTCCAGGATTTTCCTAGCTTCAACAGCGTCGACACATCTTAGCAACACTTGATCCCTCCTCTTTTTACACAGGATCTCTCCGTCTAAGACATAATCATTGGCCAGTCTTCTCAATGTTCTCCTGTCATTTTTTGTTGCTTGATCAGGGTATTCATGGCTCTTCACGTACCGTAGAATATATTCGTACCAAGGATGATCATCTCTCTCCTCCTCTTCGTCGATATTGCAGCAGTGAGCCGGAGTCTCGTAGATACTCATTTGGATGGGCTTCATACCCTCCTGATCATTTACTCTGATCATAAAAGCTAATGTGACCAAGGCGTCAGCCATTTGATTTTCATCATGTGGGAGGTAAAAGAATGTAATATAATCAAACTCCTCGATTAGCTCCAAAACTAACTTTTGGTAACTAATTAACTTGGGATCTCTTATTTCCCATTCTCCTCTGAGTTGATATATTACCAACGCGGAGTCTCCATATACCTCTAGCCACTTGACTTTATGGTCTATGGCAGCTCGGATTCCCATGATACATGCTTCGTATTCTGCCATGTTGTTTGTGCAATCAAAGTCCAACTTGCAAGTGAGTGGGTAATGCTCTCCCTTTGGGGATACCAGAACTGCCCCAACTCCATTACCAACGGCATTTGACGCTCTATCAAAGTTCAGCTTCCAAGGACGATCTTCTAGGGTATCTTCCTCAGTCGTCGCTACAAACATTAGACTTTCATTAGGGAAATCGAAATTAAGAGGCTCATAATCATCTAGCGCCCTGCTGGCTAGAAAATCTGCTATTGCACTCCCCTTCACAGCCTTCTGGTTCACATAGACTATGTCAAACTCAGAGAGCAAAATTTGCCATCGGGCCATTCTTTCATTCAGGGTGGTTGACTCCATCATGTACTTAAGAGGGTCTAGTTTAGAGATTAACCAAGTCGTATGGTATAGCATGTACTGTCTCAACCTCCGAGTTGTCCAGACCAAAGCACAACATAGTTTCTCAATCGGCGAGTATCTCATTTCACACCCAGTAAATTTCTTGCTGAGGTAATATATCGCATTTTCCTTCTTCCCTGTCTCATCATGCTGGCCGAGTACACATCCCATTGAATTATCAAACACCGTCAAATACAAAATCAATGGTCTATCAGGACTGAGAGGCATTAACACTGGGGTATTGGACAAATATTGTTTAATCTTGTCAAATGCCCTCTGGCATTCATCGTCCCAAATGCCTGGATTATGTTTCTTAAGAAGACGGAATATTGGATCACACTTCTCAGTCAATTGCGAAATAATGTAATTCAATCTTCCTAAAAAACCTTGGACTTTCTTCTGAGTGCGCAGTGGAGGCAATTTTTGTACGGCCTTGACTTTATCCGGATCTACTTCAATTCCTTTTTCACTGACCACAACACCAAGTAGTTTTCCTGATCGAGCCCCGGAAGTACACTTGGCTGGATTGAGTTTCAGCTGAAATTTCCTCAACCTCAAGAATAGTTTCCTCAAAACTTGCACATGCTCCCCTTCTGTTTGAGACTTTGCAATCATGTCGTCGACATAGACCTCAATCATGTCGTGAAACAAGGTTACCATATCCCTTTGGTATATTGCTCCCGCATTCTTTAACCCAAATGGTATCACTCGGTAACAAAAAGTTCCCCATAAGGTAATGAAGGTGGTCTTTACCATGTCTTCAGGATGCATCTTTATTTGATTGTATCCCGAGAAACCGTCCATGAAGGAGAAAAATGAAAACCCTACCGTGTTATCCACCAAGGTGTCGATGTGAGGCAGTGGGAAGTTGTCTTTCGGGCTGGCATTGTTTAGGTCCCTATAATCGACGCACATTCGTACTTTTCCATCCTTCTTAGGGACAGGGACAACGTTGGCTACCCATTCTGAGTAATTCACCGCTCGTAAAAACCCAGCATCAAATTGCTTCTTGACTTCTTCCCTTATCTTTACCGCGACATCGGGTCTCATCCTTCGAAGCTTCTGTTGGACCAGCTTGCATTCTTCTTTTATAGGGATACGGTGTACCGCAATATCAGTACTCAACCCTGACTTGTCTTGATATGACTATGCGAAGACATCTTTGAACTCTAGCAGAAGTTTAATAAGGTCCTACCTTGTTTCCTCGGTTATGCAGGTTCCAATATTCACCTCTTTCCCCTCCTCTAGAAACACATTCTCAATTGCCTCTTTGTGAGGTAGAATCAGCTTATCTTCACGTTCTACCATCCTTAACAAATCCAGCAATAAACTACAATCTTCATCATCTACAAAATCCTGGGATCCCTCTTGGTACATGTCTCGCTCATAAGGGAATTCTGAGTCCATGGCAGTGTTGCTCATAACGTTAACATTTGGGGACCTATGGTAGGTATGAAAGAATATTCAATGAGATGAATTCAACTTATTTATGTTATGATCATGAATGGAACGGAAAAAGAATAAGAGAATGATTACACGGTATGAAAAGAAAAAATGCATTTTTTATTGAAAATAACAATGCTTGAACATGAGCCTATTTCACAAAAGATTCCTATTGTTTCTAGGCTTGAAACAGCAGGTGTGTTTTGAACATTACTTTATTTTAGTCCTAAAAACTACGGGAATTTCTTCCGCAGTCCAGTTGTTCAGAACACTTCCAGGCTCGTAAGGGCGAATACCCGCCAAGTTCTCTTCCTTCGGATCCTCCTCAGACACGGTGTTGATGCTTAAAGCTCTTATCCTCTCTTCAGCCGTTTCCTCACTCGTATTTTCTGACCCTGAATGGATAATTCCTCCTGACACGAATGTATTAGATATATGGGGAAAAGTCATTGAACCCCACTCATCTCAGCACCGTTCAATATTGCCCTTCATCTTTCACGTTTCTTCTCCAGCTCCTCCTTTCTCTGTTGGGCATCTGGTCTATGCTCCAAACCGAAGCGGTCATGTTTGCCAACCAATCCTGGCACTCTAACCGGCCACTGGAGATATTTTTTGAGTCCCTTCCCAGGCAATGCTCCTCTTCCTACTGTCAGTTGAAGGCCCATCCTTGTTGCTTCGGAGATTTTGGGCACTGGGATCTTGCTTTCTTCGCTGATGAAAGTCGCATTTACGAACTCTAACGCCTCAATATCATTTTTAATGTATGGTACCTCACTAGTAACGGATACGCTGATATCCTCCTCTGCATTTATAGTTATTAACCGGCCCTCTGTCACTAACTTTAACTTTTGGTGTAATGACGATGGTACGGCTCCTACTGAATGGATCCAAGGCCTCCCCAATAGACAATTATACGTGGGCTTGATGTCCATCACGAGGAAGTCTACCTCGTATGTATTTGGCCCTATAAGGAGAGGTATCTCAATCCTTCCCATTACTTTCCTTTCGATGCCGTCAAATGCTCTCACTATATTCTGGCATGATTTCATATGAGAGCTGTCTACGGGCAACCTATTCAGTGTAGATAGGGGCAAGACATTTAGTGTCGACCTATTGTCAATTAATACCCCCGGTAATGTATACCCTTTACATCGAGTAGTGATGTGTAAAGCCTTGGTGGATCCCACGCCACCCGGTGGAATTTCATCATCACTGAAAGAGATGAAATTGTCTGCGCTTATGTTACTAACAAGACAGTCCAGCTTATTTACTAAAATGTCTTCAGTGACATATGTTTCGTTCAACACCTTTATTAGTGCGCTACGGTGTACATCTAAGTTTAAGAGCAAGGCCATCACTGATATGCGTGCTGGCTGCTTGTATAACTATTCCACAACACTGTACTCAATGTGCTTCAGAAACTCCCCGGCCCCATTCTCTGTTACTGGTTCATTAACCAGTGGCCCTGTCTTCTCGTCTCCCCTTCTCATCATAGAGGATTCAGCTTCTGGGTTGGGTGTGCTGGTCGAAATCTCTTTCCCGAAAACTGTCACAGTGCAATTGTAATTCCAAGGTGCCCTCTTATCATCTTTATAAGGAAAAGTCACGGGTTTTTGAATTACAATCCTCGGTGTATCCTTATAAGGTAAAGTCACGAGTTTTTGAATTACAATCCTCAGTGTATCCTTATAAGGAAAAGTCACCGGTTTTTGAATTACAACCTTCAGTGCCATTTTCATCCCTGCTTTGTCGATCCTTGGTCGTGTGATAGTTACTACTGGGTGATTGACCTTAGGAAACCTCTTTGCAGACCCACCCCCTGTGCTACATACATCCTCTTATTCGGAAAAGTCAAAGAACTCCAGCTCTTTATTATCCATTAACCCTTGTACTAGGGTTCTGAACTTGTCGCACTGCTGGATCTCATTGCCTTCCTTGTCATGGAACTTATAGTAGTTCCTTGCATCCTGAGATCTGTTCATATTCTCTTGCAGAACTAACCCCCTTTTCTGCATTTCTTTCCAAACCTCCCTCAATGGAGTTCTGACCTCAGTAACTTTCTGCTTGGTTTTTCTCCCCCTGTTCTCAACTATCGCGTTTACCCCATTATCCGTATGATTAGGTAATGGATTTCCCCTACCTGGTGCGTCGTTGAATTTTACCACACCCGCATTGATAAGCCTCTCGATTAGCCTTTTAAATGAAGTATAATTTTATATCGAGTGACCTACTACATCCGCATGGTATTCACACTAAGCGTTTGTGTCATACCACTTAGGATATGGAGGTTGCAGCGGCTTTAAGTAGAAAGGGGATACATTGTGCGCATCGAACAGAGTTTTATACAACTCCCTATACGTCACAGGTATGGGAGTAAATTGGAATTTCTCAGTCTTCGGCCTCGTGTTGGGCTCTTGTCTTGGTGGGGCCTGCTGGCCCACAGCTACCGCTCTCGGTTGGCTAATAGTAATGGGTTTGGGATAACCCGACTTACATTACCTACTTCACTTTTCTTTTTCTTCGGAGCCGCTCTTCTCGTGCTCTCTCCTGCCTCTATCTTCCCACACCTGATCGCGTTCTCTATCATCTTGCCGGACATCACCATGTCTGCGAAACTCTTAGTCGTGCTCCCTAACATGTGGTTAATGCAAGGTGCCTTCAGGGTATTAATGAAGAGCATAGTCATTTCTTTTTCCAGTAGCGGCGGTTGGACTTGTGTAGCAACTTCCCTCCACCTCTAAGCATATTTCCTAAAACTTTCGCCTGACTTCTTCCCCATGTTTTGCAACGTGATCCTGTCAGGCGCAATGTCAGTCACATGGCCATAATGCTTCATGAAGGCCTATGCTAAATCCTTTCACGACTTGATTTGAGTACAACTCAGTTGATTGTACCACTTTGCTACAGCTCCAGTCAAGCTATCCTGAAAACAGTGGATCAACAACTGGTCATTGTTGACATATCCCGTCATTCTCTGACAGAACATGGTAATATGGGCCTCAGGGCAGCTGGTCCCATTATATTTTTCGAATTCAGGCATCTTAAATTTTGGTGGGAGTATCAGATCAGGAACCAAACTCAGCACTTTCCAATGCTTGAAACTTCTCCTCCAGCCATTTGCATCGATCCTCAAACTCTTTTGGGAGCTCCCACTTTGTTTTTCCTCCTTCTACTGCATCATCGAAGTCAGGGACTATTCAATTTGCCAAATTATCTCCTGGGTTGGAGCTCGAGCCTGCAGGGAAGTTTATCGGTGCTGGGATACCAGATTGGTACTGGGGTTTGATGTTGATTGACATTCTTGGCGGTTGAATCTGGGAATTTACCGGGGCCAAGCCTGGAAAATAAGTAGAATCTTCATTGCTGCCTCCGGTATCAACCATAGGGCTCTTTTCTTTACAAGGACCTCCAGTCAACAGCTATGTTAACTGGCTCATCATACTTCTCTGGGATTCCAGCATTTGATCCCTCATATCCTGTTGGATCTTAGCCAACTGCTCTTGTATCTGAGTTTGCAGTGGGTCTTGCATCTCCTTCTGCATCTGCTCTAACTTTTCTATCCTTTGATCCATTGTTTTTGTTTTCCTTCGAGTGTAGTAGCGATGTTCCAGGACAACTATAATACCTCTAGGTAATAGGGTTCTTTTATGATATCGATGCATATGATGCGATGTAATGCGAATGCATGAAATGCAATGCAAATGAATGAATGCAAAAGGAAAGAGAGGTGTTGACTCTGAATTCAGTTACATTAGAAAAACTTTACTAGAGAATAAATTTCTTTACACAAAACGGATCGCATACATAGCCTTGTCTTCATAGTCCAAGTGAAAACATCAATCCCCTTCTTTGCAAAAGTCAAATATTATAAACTTCTAACAGATGCCTCCTCTAGCTCCTTTTGCTTGATATGGACCGTGACTCCTGTTCACTTGTTAACCTCTTCAAGAAAGCCGAGATGTGGTAATTCTTGAATAGTCTTCGTTAACTTGAATCCTTGGTGATAAGGTCGTGTATTCCTTCACGGATTATCAGTTTTCTCTCGTTGTGTTCACTTGGACTATATTCAGACAGCCGTATTATAATCCACTTTATCAAAAAATCTATTTTCTTATGACCAACTTTTCTATTTAGCAATCGAATTTGAAATCAACACCTCTTTTATATAATGTGAATGCAATGCAATCAAAACAAAAGAGAACACATTAGCATAGGAGAAATAAATAACATAGAACACCTATCAGGGTGACCATTAGGGTTTGACATAGTTCTGCCTAAGGTGGGTTCTTAGGGTTCACTAAATGTGGTTTGGTTCTAAGGGAAAAAGGGTACCTGAACCAGCAAATTTCTCGATCTTTACCCATTATAGGCTCATACAGACCCAGTTCAGTTCAGGGGAATACATTTCCCTATGGCTACACGGAGGTGAAAACCTCACGAAGACATAGGTACGGATGTATCCCGAAAGCGATTCACTATCCTGCACGGAGGTGAAAACCTCACGAAGGAGTAGCTTCTCACTCTCACCTAAAATGTGTGACCACAACGGTCATGCAATATGATGCAAGAGTATCCTAGACACATAAGACACGACCCAAACTCACACGATGGAAGAATCAAAAATCAAATTTTAATTTTCGATAAAGGGACATTAATCAATCAATTCTAACGGCTTGACCCTCTTATTAGTCCCCAGTGGAGTCGCCAAGCTATCGAAACCATTTTTTTGTTTGAAAAATGGGCCGACTTTAAAAAGAAAAATGGAGTCACCACCAATCCTTTTTCGAAGTGTGATTGGGTCACTTTAGAAAATATTTTGGTCTACGAATTTTAAGAAAACGGGCTCGGGAGTCGTTACGCACGAGGAAGGATTAGCACCCTCGCAACGCCCAAAATTGGTACCGTATCAATTGATTAATGTCCTTAATGTCGAAAATTAGAAAAGATTTTAAAGTATGAATTTTCGAAAAATATTTGAATAACTCGAATTGGACATCGAAACTTTCTTGTTCAGAAAGGATGAAATATCACATCCAGCACGTCAGGACACGATGTTTCAGACCTTTGGCATCAAGATCATTTCATGGTTCCCAAAATTCATGCGTCATTTTAAAAAGGGTATTCCAAACGAATGAACCGAAACCCAGCACGTCAGGGCACGATCCCTCAAATTTCCAAGCATGAAATATTGCCTTATTTTTAAAGTTGAGACAACACGATCAAAATTTTAAAAGGATATTTAGTCCTATGGACGAGCGAAAAATTGAAACCTAGCACGTTAGGGCACAATTTTTCAAAACCTCCAAGCACAAAATATCGCCTTGCTTTTAATTTCAAAAATCGGTCTTTAAAGGTTTTTTAATGGTTGGGCCGAACAGAAAATCGAAACCCAGCACGTTAGGGCACGCTTCCTTGAGTTTCCCAACCACCAAATGCCTTTATTTGAAAAGAACTATGGATCAAGAATTTAGAGGATAAATTGCAATGTTGACAATAAATATGAATATAAATAGAACTAAAAAATATGTATATAAAAAAATAGTGATAACCAATAAGTAATAGTAATAAGAAGAATTAAAAAAAATATTAACAGTGGATGAAAATGGTAATAAGAGTAATAGTAAAAACATCAGTACTACAATAATGTAATAATAACATAATAAAAATCAAGCAATAGCAATGGTAAGTAATAATAATATAAAAACAATAACAAAAATAAAAAAATGATATAACGGTAAATAGAACAATAATGAATGCAATATAGCAATAATGATATATAATAAAAATAATAGGGATAATAAGAATAAAAGGATAGTATTAACAGTAAAATAAAAGTAAGATTAGTAATAATAATAAAATAAAAGTAGTAGAACAATAGTATATACAAAAAAAAAATATATGATAATAATAATAAAATAATAATAGTAAAATAATAAAAATCAGAAATATAATAAATATAATAATATATACATATAAAAACGGTGGTAATATAAATAAAAAAATAATAAATTTAATACTAAAAACAATCAAAAGGGCTAAATTGGATCAACATCAAAATCTTTAGGGCCAAATTCAAAATAAAAGAAGAATAAAGAGCTAAAATAAAACTATTTCCTACTCGAACGTCTGTCTATTTTTTACTAAAAATTTGCTTTAGTCAACTGATTTTGTATTGATCTCTGGAAATTGTGGGTATATTGCCTCTATATTTCTGAGTGTAAATCGTGTACACAAAAAGTCTACTGCTATTTCGAGTCCTCTTTTTCTATTCAAAAAACGAAAATCCCCCCTTTACAAGTTTTTATTTTCGGTATTTATAGTCGAAAAATCCCCTAAAAATAGGATAGGATAAAACCCAAAATACAAATCCTTTGTTGCTATTCGTTGCCTTTTTATTTTGCAGGTGAACGTCGTGGAGGAGTAGGACTCTTCACACGAGCACTGGAAGCGCGCACGACTCGGAGGGGTGGGCAACGTGGCTGCGGCGCTGGTCACTGCTACACTGATGCTAGGGCTCCTCTTTGTTTTTGATTTGCCTTTACTTTGGGCTAATGTTTAATGGACTATAATTTTTATTTTTGGATTTTATTTTATTGGGCCCGGGCAAGAAATTGGGCCTTACACTATGCTTATTAGATCCAAGTGTGGAGACTTCAAGCCAAAAGTGTTTTCCACCGTGTTGACTGAAAGGGAACCCTCCTCCATTAAAGAAGCATTCCTGAGTCCTGAGTGGACTGCTGCTGCTAAGGCTGAATATACTGCCTTAATGTCAAATCACACGTGGGATCTCATGCCTCTCCCTACAGGACGACGAGTAGTTGTGTGCAAATGGATCTTTAAGATCAAAAGGCATGCTGATGGGTCTATTGCATAGTATAAAGGAAGATTGGTGGTAAAAGGCTATCTACAGGAAGCAGGCATTGACTTCCAGAAGACCTTCAGTCCTATGGTTAAGCCAACAACAATCAGGGTGGTACTGGCGCTTGCTGTTTCTCTCGGATGGATTCTTCGACAGGTGGACATAAATAATGCTTTCTTGAACGATGATCTTCAGGAGGAGATCTATATGGAGCAGCCCCCAGGGTTCGAAAAGCAAGGGTCAGATGGTCAACATTTAGTGTGCAAATTGAGAAAGGCACTTTATGGCCTCAAACAGGTGCCTCGCGCCTGGTTTTCTAAGCTAAGGGAGTTCTTGTTGACAAATAATTTTCAAGGTTCCAAAGCTGACAGCTCCCTGTTCATTCATCGTCAAGGGTCTAAATTGCTTTATGTCTTGGTATACGTAGATGACATCATTATCACTGGAACAGATACAAATTCCATTGACAGATTTGTTACGGATCTGAACATTCACTTCTCTCTGAAAGACTTAGGTCCGCTGCATTACTTCCTTGGCATTGAGGTTATTTACACATCTGATGGGCTTTTTCTTGGCCAGCAGAAGTACATCATGGGTTTACTACAATGAGCATCCATGGAAAACTCGAACGGTTCCCCAACACCGATGGTAACGAATTATCGTTTGTCAATTCATGAAGGGAACCCCATTGAGGATGAGCACCTGTTCAGAAGCATCGTTGGAGCTCTTCAATATGCAGTCATTACTAGACCTGATATTGCTTATACAGTCAACAGGGTCTGTCAATACATGCATAAGCCTCTCAACACTCACTTCAAAGCTGTCAAGAGAATACTGAGGTACTTACAAGGGTCTTTGCATTATGGTTTGAAGTTCACTCGAACCTCAAAATTTCTCCTAGAAGGTTTCTCAGACGCTAGCTGGGCAGTAGATTCTAACGATCGCAGATCCACATCAGGATTTTGTGTTTTTCTTGGAGGGAATCCCATCTCGTGGAACTCTCGCAAGCAACAAGTAGTGTCACGATCAATAGCAGAAGCCGAATATAGAAGCCTTGCCCATGTCACAGCAGAGATGGTCTGGATACAGTCTTTACTAGCTGAGCTCTGTGCTCCTGTTAAGACAAAGGCTTTTATTTGGTGCGATAGTTCGGTAGCTGTAGCAGTAGCAGGCAACCCCGTTATGCACTCGAAATTTAAACATGTCGAGCTAGATCTATTTTTCGTCAGGGAAAAAGTTGCTGAAGGAATATTTCAAGTGGGTCATGTCTCCAGTCAAGAGCAGGTTGCTGATGTTCTAACAAAGCAACTCTCTGTAGGAATGTTTACAAAGTTTTGAAGACAGTTGCGTGTTCAGCACAAGGAAGGAGAAGACAGAAAGTTGACAAGCATGGGGCATGTTAAGAGTAACTAATTGTTAGTTAGAGTTAGTTATTGAACTAAGTTAGTTGTGGCAGTTAGGCCATAGTTAATAGCTGCACTCTTGTATTAAATACAGTGGCTGACTCTCTTTAATGCATGCAAGATACATCAATAGCATTGAGGGCTTTTCTCTCTTCTGTCTTTCTGCTATTGTTAACATGGGACATGTATGCTTGTGACCAATTGGCTAGAATTATAGGTCTGAAATGTGGAGAATGTGTGGATGTAATTTTGCTCATTTATTGAAAGATGTATAGAATAATTATTGTATGCTAGAGAAAAGAGTTAATTGGTCTTGTCTATTAAAATTTTCTTCTATTTTTACAATTAAAAACTAGTGTAAATGTCAAAATAATCAGATATTGCATGTACGTGCCACATGTACTTTATGTTGACGCACAAAACCCAATTTAATGATAAAAATGGAAGAAATTTGACTAATATTCTCATTTTTTTACCGTTGACTAAGCTACCTAAAAGCCATTAAATAGTTTTGTATAATGCAGCTTCTGGACAAATTAGCCTTACTCAGTCTGATCTGTTAAAACTAGCTGAAAGTTGTTTTACACGATCATGTCAATAAAGTTAACTTGATATACACATGGATTAATTAATTAATCCACAAGCAATGTTGGACATTTGCATAATGTAGAATTCCACACAAATATGAAAATTCTACAGTATTGAGTGTATACGTTTACTGGAGAAAAAGGCAATTAGGTGAGGAAGTTGTCTATTCACATCACTTAAACTCTTGCTTCTACTTATCACTGTTAACTAAAGCTAATCTACAAGCAATGAGAAAAGTTCGAACAATTGCAGAAGAATGTCTAGTAATTCCACACAAATTAACAACAATATGCAGCATCCACTAACTTGTTTGTACCGTTGACTAAAAGCCGCTAAGGATATCAATTCCTCTAATTAGATAACATCAAATCTGAGACCAATTAGGTTTAGTCTTTAAATTTTGAGTCCCATGACACCACCATGCTAACAATCAAATGGTTTATGGTGAAGTTTGCAGTGTGGAAAAGAGCTACCTGAATGTATAATTGAAGAAGTAGGATAATTATAGACATCCATTCTAATGTTAAAAGAATTTTCACATTTTAAGTTGCTACTGAGAAATTTGTATAAACTACTTGATCTATCCTGTGAAACTGAGGTACTTGTAAACATATTTGATTATGTTTTGTAATCAAATGATTGAAAGAAAAGGAAGAATGTAATAACAAAATTAATAGGTGATGATGTGTATCCAATGACATAATGACTTATTTGGTCCTCTTCACTATACCAAATAAAATCATTTTAACTTTTAAACTTGCGTTGTTTGTCAAATCACCCAAAATGGATGAAAAAGTTGACATATAATATTGTTAGGTCAACAACTTCATTTAAATCTAAAAATATAAAAGTAATTAAATATGTATAAATCTAAAAAATTCTTAGAATTAAAACTAATTTTTTTTGCAATTTTTTATTATTTAAAAAATCTTAAAAATTTCAAATTATATTGAAGTATCAAACTATCCCTTTGATATGATTACCCAATTTCGGTCTAAAGTTGAATAAGAAATTTTTAGTGTTAACTCGGTTGGCTTTATTAGCACTTTCAAGGCAAGCTCACGCTACATGCCTAGTTCAATAGGCTTGACCAATACGGGCTAGACCATGGACAATATTTTTCACAAATTTTAGACAACTCGTCTTGAATTTTTATTTAAATATGAAATTTTTAATGCAAACATATTTTTATATTTTCTAAATAGTTAATTGAGCAATAGGTCGGCTCAGGATGAAAATGTTGCTAGTTGAAATCTTTTTTACTATTTTGTTGAGGCTGAGAAAGATCTCATTACTCAACCCCTCACTATTTGGTTAACTGGAGGTTACGTTCTTTAAACTCTTTTTATTGTAATTTTTGATGTTATGCGGATTTCCTAGTAGGTATCCTATATGAATAAGTTGAATAAAATTCACTATGAGCAAGTTAAAGCCAAGGGGAAGCTAGGGCTTCGGCCTCATCGGTTAAATGTTACAATTTCATTTTTAGCCTCTCCCCAAAATTTATAATTCAATTTAATCCTCTTTAGCCCTTTAAAATGGAAACATTATCACTTTTTACCCTCATTAGAAAGTAATGATTCAATTTAGGCCATTTCTATGCAAAGGTTTTAGGTTTATGTCCATCATTAACACTAAATTTATAGCCTTGATCTGACTATGATTTTTTAACTCGTCTGAAAAGCTATTAGACTAGTCATTATCTTAGATCAAACCATTACTCTATTTTTATAAGCCTGGCCGAGAAGTTTGTTTGATTAATCACATATAATAAAATATTTTTTATAATACTATTTAGGACCAAGGTGTTCTTCAGTTGGAGATGTTTTTAGAAGTGTTGGTCCTTTCATTGTTATGATTTAAATAATAATCCTAACAATAATCTTAATAAAATTCAAATTTTATAAATCTCTTCTTTGAATTTTTTTGACCCAAGTCTTTCACGCTTTGTATTTTCGACACCACTTCTTTCTTCTGCTGACCCATTTTATCTTTAAATTTATGCTTTTCACCCCCAAGTTTCTTTATGCCTTAGATTTAGTCCCTACAAGATAAGAAACCATAAAAAGCCCAAATTAGTAAGATCATGCTCAAAACATATATGCAATTAAGACATAAAAATATGTCATTTCAGAGTATTATCAGACATTTATGGTGAGTAATAGTAAAGATTTTGAGACAAAAAATTACTTTATTTAATCGATTATAAGCCTAAGAATAACAATAATGAGATTGTTTTCTCTATTTTATGGTGAGTAGTACAAAAGATTATTGAGATTGAAAATGGAAAGTCATCATAAATAGATGCATCATACAGAATGTTACACTCAAAACAAACCCTTACAGACAGTAGAAAATTTAATCAAATACTGAGGAATTGATAAATAGTAAAGACAAATGCATGGTAATGCAACCCTTTACCATAGGAAGAAAAACATTTTGAGAGACTACAAAATAAGAAATTATGAAGATACAACATAAACGCCAGAACATCATTTCCACCAACTAGATCTTTCTTTGTCCATTCCTGCGATTGCCATTCTTTGACTTTCTTCTTTGCCTCTTCTCATGTTGGTTTTCAACCAAGTTCACGAGCCACTTCAGCTTACCAATTTGGAAAACAACATATCCCATGGCCATTCCGAACACCACTCCACAACCATAACCTATCAACACCACTTTCCAACCAAAAGCAATGTTTGATTTTGAACCATCTTTTTCAAGCACATTTGGAGGTGGTGGCTCAATGATGTTGCAACCTTTCGAGACCAGAAACCCACATAATCCCTTGTTTCCTTCATATGAATCATTTCCAAATGTGTTGAACAATTTTCCTTGAGGAATCTGACAATGGAGTTGATTTTGTACACAATTTGCAGTATTGACTACGTTTACTTGAGGGAAAACAAAAACATCAATGCTGAAAATTTTAACTAGTTTGTACGGTCAATGAAGCTACCTAAAAGCCATTAAGGGTATCAATTCTTGTAATTGGATTAATCTCATTGTTGCTGCAATGTTTTGACAGTGTAATTGAATGTTAAATATGTTACTCTGCAACGCTATTGTAAATGTTACTGTTAAATTTGTTGATAGATATATAGGTTTGGCACAAAAGTAAGAATACACAAAGGCTCAAACCATACCTTATGTTCATGAATTCTCATCATCACATGTTTATAAATGAAAATCAAACTTGAATAATTGAATCTTTTGTAATTCTAAATGAATTTGTTGGAGAACTCATTGAGTTGTTATCTGCAGGTTTAAGTATATGCTTGTAGTTCCCAATTGATTATGGTAAGGCATTGGAGCTCAAACAGGACGGATGATATGTGATTCAATAGATAATCAAATTCAATCCTACTTTATTCATATGTGGGTTTGCTTTGTTTACTTTTACTACCATTTTATAGCTAACAACAATCTGCAGTGTGTTCCAATTGACTGTTTAATTTCTCATGCTTTCTATTTCTTTTCCCCATCTTTTATGGGACATTTATGGTGATAATTAGCAGAGATTATGAGACAAAAAAATTACTTTATTTAATCAATTATAAACCACAATTATGAGATAGCTATTCCAATTCTTTTCCTAACAGCGGGTCACATGTATAAAATCAACTGGGGCATTCACATAGTCTAAAAGATATTTTAAAGGCTCATAAAGGTCTATTTACAGGTCAAGGGCATAAAGGACTATATGAAATCCTAAAAACATCGTGGCATGCTTAATTATCTCTTAACATAGCTATGTTAGGCTCTTTAACATTGTTTTAGCTCAACATATGTATTCCATGCCCTCTTATCCCTATTTAACTACTGACTATGGTACACAACTGTTATTGCTCACACATCACATGTGGATTGGTGGATTTCTGATAGTGGGTGCCGTTGCGCATGCAGCCATTTTTATGGTAAGAGACTATGATCCAACTACTCGATACAATGATCTATTAGATCGTGATATAATCATATCACATCTCAACTAGGTATGTCTATTTCTAGACTTTCACAGTCTTGGTTTGTATATTCTTAATGATACCATGATAGTCATTTCCCCGCCTTTTTTTTATCTCTAGTCCCAATTTTGGGCATGACACAATGACTTAGTAACTAAATCTATTTTTGTAAGTAAAAATTAGTTTTATTCATTCTTCACATAATTGATCTTTTGATGTGGAAGTATTGTATTTTCAGTAATCCATTAAGTATTCAGTGTATGATACAATAGATTTAGATTTTATTATTTTATTTTGTGGATGATCTTTATTTTGTAACTACTAAATTTGGTCAAGACATATGATTAATTTGGTCAAGGCAAAACACTAGACACACTTGTAAAAATATTATGAAAATATAATAGAGATCACTGAGACATTTTGTTCTCCTTTCTCCTTTAGTGAGCAGTAGCAAATATTATTGAGACTAAATTGAAAGTCATGAAAGAAGACATAAACAACAACACCATACAAAATGTTACACTCAAATAAACCATTACAGATAGTACGAAATGCAATGAAAGACAGAGGAACTGGCACAATATTAAAGACAGACAGATACCAATGCAACCCTTCACCATAGACAAAATGGTCTACAAAACAAGAAATTATGAAAAAACAAAACTAATTCTTGAACATCATTGGCAGTAATTAGATCCTTCTTTGTCTATTGCTACCATTGCCTTTCTTTGACTTTTTTTTTCGCCTCTTCTTATGTTGGTTTTCAACCAAATTCACCAACCATTTCGGCTTACCAGTTTGGAAAACAACATATCCCACCGACATTCCGAACACTACTCCGCATCCATAACCTATCAACACCACTTTCCAACCAAAAGTAATGTTTGATTTTGACCCATCTTTTTCAAGTACATTTGGAGGTGTTGGCTCAATGATGTTGCAACCTTTCGACACTGGAAACCCACATAGTCCCTTATTTCCTTCATATGAATCATTTCCAAATGTGTTGAATTGCTTGCCTTAAGGAATCTAACCATGGAGTTGATTTTCAGAAACATTTAAGGATGAAAGACATGGCAGATTTGCCAATCTAGTTGGAATCGTCCAAGACAACCTGTTTGAAGATAGGTTCAACCATTCAAGACTTGTCAAATTACCTATTGAGGTGGGGATACCACCATTAAGGTTATTATGAGAAAGGTTGAGCCCTTTCAGTAAGTTAAGCTTCCCAATAACCTTTGGAATCTCCCCTTTAAACTGATTGTTTGATATATCAATGATCATTCACATGGTGAAAATTTTCACCAATTCCATATGTTGTCCTTTCATAACAATTCCAATGGAATAGGTATAGAAGCCACTACTGATAACATGATTGTTTTGCATGATTTCTTGTACGTAATTCAGTTTATTTCTGAACTAATCCCTGTTAAATTTGTATTTTTATGATTTAAATCTTGTCAGGGATGCAATTGATCAAAAGCAAGCTAAAAAGGACCAAATTGAAAGAAAATCATGGAAATGGGGCCAAATCAAGAAAATAGAGGAAGCTAAGGACTCATTAAGCAATTTGACTTTGTAAAAAAGCCAAATATGGAAAATGCTATTTTTAGTTTACTTTATTTTTATTTTTAATTATTTAAGATTTTATATTAAATTAATTAAGCCTATTTTTAGTAAACCCCATGTATATAAATAGGGGTTATTTGTATTTGGATAATCATCAATCAATTATCTCTTTTCCTATTCCTATTTGGTGTTTAATTTCTCTCTTTTCCTATTTCAATTTAGAATAGGATTTCTTTTGTTTTTTTCCTCCTTCAAGAAACGTCCAACATTCTGCCCATTTCAACTCTTTTTGTTTCTTTTCTCAAAATTGGTTTAATTACCTTCCAAACCCCTTTCCTTTCCAAATTCATCATCCTTTTCAAAAACCCAAACACTTTCCACCACCTTTAAGCATGAGTAAAGTCATGCCACACTAAACCCCTTTCAGCTTTAAGCCGGTATTAACCCCGTCAAAAACCCGTGATTTACGAACCCGAGCTATTCAATTCCAAATTTTCGATACTTATTATTTCTCCAGATTAAGAGTATGACTTTGTCAACTCACAAAGTCAAGTCATGCTAAGTTGAAAAAGACATCATTTGAGTTAGTACGGTTGGGCGTACAATTGGGATTTCGAACGGATCGATTGTCTAATCGAGTTTTTGTGAACACATTGGCGTGCCAAGTGGAGATTGCTGTTTGGTTCCGTCAAGGGAAGTAATAAGCGGATTTGAATGTCCCAACATTTGAGGGTATTAGTTCGAGCTAGGCTCTTCTAGAACGCAAAGCTGCTGAAGTTCTAAATCACGAACGTTTCGTAGATTGTTCGGTCGGTAAGGGTTAGTTATAGGACGTTCCATAACTAATTTACACAAGGAAGAGTTGGTGTCTGAGGCATCCTTGGTAGCTATAACTAGCTTATCGGAAAAGAGGAGTTCATCTAATTTCGAGGATCGGGTCAAAGACAGAAAAACTCGCGCTTGAGGCTGAGCTAAGTTTTATCGATTTCTTTTCAGATTATTTACATTTTATTTTCCTATTTAGTCTGTTACTTTTTACGTTTTTATTTTCTGTGTTTGTTTGAGGTTTAATATTTTACTCTCCCTAAACGTCGCGGGCACGACTATTGCCCAGACATTAATCTGGTCAAGAGATAAACAATTTTCCAGTAAAACCAGTCTCTATAGGATCGACCCTACTCTTTATACTGCTTAAATTTGCAACTAGGTGTAGGATTATATTGGTGGAATCGATAGCTTTCAATTTTGCCGCCGTTGCCGGGGACTGAAAACACTTACAATTGTTTAAATCGAATTCATGACCAGATCTTCATCAGGAGATCTCGAATACGACCCCGAGATCGAGAAATCAGCGCGATCGCGATGAAAGGAGACAGAAGCTCTTAAACGCGCAAGTAAAATAGAAGCTAAACTAGGACAAGGGATCCTAGAATCTGACGTCGAAAAGTTGAGCGAAGCAATTTGTACAGAGGTAATCCGACGTGGGAAACAAGTCGAAGTGGTTGAACCTGAGACCGAACCACTTTTTGAAACAAAAGGAAACCTCGGTGTACCAGAAAGGATGGCAAACCGAACCATTCGTCAACTAGCCACTGCTCCCAACGAGCAAACACCGTTATGCGTCAACTATCCAACCGGAGGAACCCCGTTCGAGCTGAAATCAGGATTGATTCACCTTCTGCCGACCTTTCGAGGCTTGAAAAATGAAAATCCACACACCCACTTAAGAGAATTCCACATGGTCTGCTCAAGCATGAAACCGCAGGGAGTACCCGAAGATAAAATCAAACTTCGGGCCTTTCCTTTTTCTTTAGTTGATACAGCAAAAGAATGGCTATTTTACTTACCCCTCGGTTCTATCACAATGTGGGATGACTTATCTCGTGTTTTTCTTGATAAATTCTTTCTAGCATCACGAGCAGCTAAACTTCGGAGGGACATAGTGGGAATTCGCCAAATGGATAATGAATCGCTCTACGACTATTAGGAGTGGTACAAAAAACTGTGTGCAAGATGTCCTCAACACGGGTTGACCGAACAATCACTTCTTCAATATTTCTATAAGGGTTTACTCCCTATAGAAATGAAGATGATCGATGCTGCTAGTGGAGGGGCGCTTGTCAATATGACTCCTCAAAAGGCAAGAGAACTGATATCCACCATGGCAGCAGATTCTCAACAGTATCGACCGAATTCGAAACCCACAAGACGGGTCCATGGGGTAAATGTTTCATCCTTAGAAGATAAATTGGATAAACTTACCAATGTTGTTCAATCTTTGCTTACAGAGAAGAAGAATCCAACCCAACTGTGTGGAATTTGTGCTACATCTGAACATCCGACGGATTCGTGCCTAATCCTTAACAACAATTAAATGGCACATGGAGATGTTGTCAGAGGTTTTTTGGGACCTCCTCAAAGACGTTATGATCCTTTCCCCAACACCTATAATCCTGGGTGGAAGGATCATCCCAACTTGAGTTACGGAGCTAATCCCCAATATAATCCATCGTACCAACCGAGACCTTTGCAACCACCACAACAACAACCTAAGCCGAACACATCTCCAGCGGCTATTGTGGAAAGACTTGCTGTCGATGCTGCAAAATATCAACAGAGGACAGATGTGTCAATACAAGAACTAACTAATCAAGTTAGTAAACTCTCGATGGCAGTTAATTGTTTGGAGTCTTACCTTCCCAGACAGAGTCGAATTCTCGACAGAATGTAAGTGCAATAACTCTTCGTAGCTGTAAGATTTTGGAAATAGTGCTAGCCAAAAGTCGTGGGCAAGACAAGGAAGGGAAAAAGCAAATAACGGATCTAACAGCTAGGCCGGAGTCAGAAATTCAGAAACCAGTTATGAAGCCACCTCCTTTTCCAGGGAGACTTGCAAAGGATAAGAAAGAGAAGGAGGAAAAAGAAATCCTCGAGACATTCAGGAAGGTGGAGGTAAATATCCCTTTATTCGACGCTATCAAACAAATCCCTAGTTATGCGAAATTCCTTAAAGAATTATGTTCTAGCAAGAGAAGGTTGATAGGTAATGAAAGAGTAAATGTAGGAGAAAATGTCTCCGCAGTACTGCAAAAGAAAGTTCCTTCCAAATACAAGGACTAAGGTATGTTTGCTATTTCTTGTGAGATAGGTAATGTAGGCATTAAGAAAGCCATGTGTGATTTAGGGGCTTCAATTAATATTATGCCTTATTCTACTCATAAGTTGATTAACGTGGGTCCTTTGAAAGAAACAGGAGTAATAATTCAGTTGGCAAACAGGTCAGTCGTCTATCCCGAAGGACTGCTTGAGGCGTCCTTATTAAAATTAACGAATTAGTTTTTCCCGCAGATTTCTACATTATCAATATGGAAGATGATAACTCAACTAATTCGTCTGACATTTTGCTTGGAAAACCATTCTTGAGTACCGCGCGAACAAAAATTGACGTTTGGAGTGGAGCACTCACCATAGAATTTGATGGTGAAGTGGTTAGGTTTAATGTTTATGAGGATATGGGACATCCCAATGATAAATTACAAACTATGCCTTACAGGAATGTTGATCTTGATGTTAAGCAAGAGGAATTATCAATAATTCAAAAACCAGTACGTGAAGCTGTTATGAAAGCCTCGAAATTATATCTGAAATCATTTCTAGAACGTACAAGTATTCCGACAGAGAAAAATGCAAACTTGAATGAAGAAGCTCAAAGACTCATCAGTCCACTAATGATAGAGGAAACCGGGAAGGGGTTCAAGGATAGTAGAAAAAGGTCGAAACCTTTCTGCAATGACATCGAAGTGCACAAAATGGAGAAATTAATTCTCAATAAGCCAAACGGATAACATTTAAGGTCGTCGAGCTAATGACGTTAAACAAAAGCGCTTTTTGGAAGGCAACCCAAATTTCTTCTCATTTATTTAATTTTAAATTTTTAGTAACTCTAGGGTGTAGATAAATAAATTTTTATTTAGTTCAATTAATTTGATGTTTTTAGGGAAACAATGGAGAGCATGAATTTTTCTCGAAAGTCGGATAACAGTGGTGGCGCGGGCACGACATGCTAATTTGGTGACAAATGTTTACCTAAAAAAAAAAAACCAACTACTTAATCTTCATAAAACACCAAAACCCAAACCCAATACCCATCCATTCAGCCCATCCACACTTACCCAAAAACACCCTCAAAACAAACCCTCTCCCCCACAACCAACCCACGCTGCCGTCACCATCTCTGTCACCGTCGCAGCACCCATCGTCGTCGTTGTTGCCATTACACTACCATCCCCGATGCCACTGCACTACTGTCACCTTCTTCCCCCTTCTTTGCTATAAGGTTAAGGTGTGGCAATGGGTATATGCATGTCTAGGATTGGATCTAGGGAGAGCTTGGTACTTAAGTGGCCTTAATGACTCACCTCCTCTTCTCTGGAATCCTACCTGGTGCATAGTATCTGTTCATTTTAATCAAGTCTCCATAATCCTTGATATCCTGCAAAATCGTTACCCTCAACATCGACAAAATCATTGAAGACACACATGGGGAGTACTCTGAACTTTTTTTTTGTTTATTTGAGCTGCTGATTTATTCTTTAATTATCTATAATATGACACATGCATGCTTGAGGACAAGCTTAGAATAAGTAGGGGAGATGAATATATATGAATATAGTAAGTATGCATGGATGGTTGATTAGTGCTTGTTGCATGTTCTCCTTTGCATATGTTCAATCTTGCATTGAATTCATTCAACAATTTATTTTGATATTGAGCCTTTAATCTCATACCTAGTCAACTTGGACAATTGGGAATTTTTTTTTTTTAATTTAAATGCTCAAGTATATAGATTAATTGACACTTGTGTTTTAAGGTTGATGTATTGATAAACCGTAAAAGTAACATATTTTAATCCCACATTTAGTATGCTTTTGGATGATTTATCCCTCGATTTATGTAAAAAGGTGATCTTAATCCTTTCTTTTCATGTCTTATACCCAGGAAAGCACCCGAGGATGAAAAGAACACAAAACGGGCCTAAAACGGAGTAAAAGGGCCTTAACATGAAATTGACACTGCCTGGCCCAAAGTCCACACGACCGTGCCTCGACGAATACCTAGAGCACGGCCTCAACTTCGTCCCACACGGTCGTGCCACGCCAATCATCTAGAACACGGCCTTCTCCTGATTTACATAGCCGTGCCTTATTAAAGAAGTCCGAGCACGGCCTGACCACGATTCACACGGGCGTGTGCCATGGCCGTGCCTCTGTTGCTGGAAAGAGCAATTTCAGTCAGAAAAGGATACTTGGGGAGAAAGAATCGCATTCCAAAGAGCCTATATATATCCCCCAAGTACCACTCTTTAGAGGCATCAAAAGCTAGGCCAAGGAGCTAAGCCGAGAAGGTCAAAGTTAGGGAAACACGCGAGGGTAGCCAGTTGATCCATCCTAAGAAGCCGGAATTATACTCAAGATGGTAGAATTCTCCTTTAATTCCTTCAGTGGGTTTTAGGATTTTTCTTATGTTTTGTTTTATCTTTTCTCTTGCGATGTTTTGTTTATTCGTTATGAACTAAACCCCTCAGATACCTGAAGGGGATGAAACCTAGATGAATCTTTTTATTTGATTTTTAAGTTATATAATAAATTACTTAGTTTGTTCTTAATTATGTTGCTTAATCCAAATTGAATGTGCTTAGGTGGAGGAGGAATAGACCCTGCCTAAGAGTAGATCTAACATAATTAAGCGGAGTTGATTGAACGCCTAGAGATAGGGTTACGAGATTTTGCTGGATCAGGGTGAAACCTAATATGGGAGTCCATTGATCGATTTATTGCTATCCTAGGGGGTTATTATAAGTGAATGAGAGTCCCACTAAATAACCTAGGGTTAGACGTTATTCGCCTTGAGAGAGGGTTTAATATAGGTTAGGGAGTCTTACGGATCAAGCTAAGTAAAAGAAATCATATAATTTAGGGTTAATTAATAAGTGAAGTCTAGGTGGATTCTTCCTGAGGGTATCGTCGTAATCAACTGAGTTTTCCTTCAAAGTTATTTTCCTATTCGTCCTTTTTGTCTTTGTGTCCTTAGTTTAGTCTTCGTCAAAAGCAACTTCACTCTATTGTTAAGGCTAAATAATAAAAAGAAAGTTAGTATTAGTACTTTTAGTTCCTTTGGGTTCGATATCCGATCTTGCCTAAGCTATACTACTGTTCGATAGGTACACTTGCCTTTAATCGTTGTTAGAGTTAGTTTTCAGGTTTTGATCATTCTTTTATAAATTTTAAAACTCTGATTTACAGTGATCAAGTTTTTGGCGACGTTGCCGGGGAACTAAAATATTAAGAAAACTCTATTTTTATTACTTTAGCCATTATTTTATTTTCAGTAATTTATTTTTAGTTTAATTTTTAAATTTTGCTAATTTTTTTCTTTCTTTCTTTTCTTTCCAGGTACCTCTAGTTTATGACTAGAAGGAACCCGAGAGGGCCTTTAGTATACAAAAGTGATATCAAAGCTACCGCTCGAAGGAATCATCGGGAAACCAGGCGAGCCTTCAATTACACAGAAAGAGAGGAAGAAGACAGATCCAATCCTACTGAAGGGATGGACGAAAATAATCCACCACCACGCGATGTGGGAGATCACAATGCTCCGCGTACAATGTTTGATTATGCTAAACCACAGTAAGCAGGAGCATAATCTAGTATTGTTAGGCTTGCTATAGCAGCTAATAATTTTGAATTAAAGCCTAACACAATACAAATGATTCAACAGTTTGTTCAATTTGATGGTTTGCAGGACGAAGATCCAAACATGCATATAGCTAACTTTTTAGAGTTCTGTGATACCTTCAAAATAAATGGCGTTTCTGATGATGCCATACGTCTTTGGTTATTCCCTTTTTCATTGAGAAATAAAGCTAAACAGTGGTTAAACTCGTTACAATGAGGGTCAATCACTACATGGGATCAGATGACCAAAAAGTTTTTAATGAAATATTTTCCACCGGCCAAAACGGCCAAATTGAGGAATGATATCTCTTCTTTTGTGCAGATAAATTTAGAAACATTATACGATGCATGGGAGAGATTCAAAGATCTCTTGAGGAGGTGTCCACACCATGGCAACCGAAAGCAATGTTTGCTTTTGAGCCATCCTGTTCCAACACATTTGGAGGTGGTGTATCATTGATGCTGCAACCTCTGGAGACTGGAAATCCACATAGTCCCTTATTTCCTTCATATGAATGATTTCCATATGTGTTGAACTGTTTGTCTTGAGGAATCTGACCATGGAGTTGATTTTCAGAAACGTTTAAGAAGGAAAGAAATGTCGGATTTGCCAATATCACTGGAATTAACAAAGTTCAAAAGACAATATAACTCATAAAGTTTGGTCCAAGACTGGCGGCGTCTATTGACTTCAACTCTTGCTATTACCTCAAGAAGAAGGACTGCTACAATTCTAACATTTTTAAACGAGCTATCTATAAGTGTTGGTGTTATGAACAATGAGCAAGCAAGTTCATCTGAGACTGATGCGTCATTGAAAGCACCAAAAATATCCTATTCCTTACAAAATAATGACAAAGAATAGTAAAGGGGAAGTAGGGTAGAATCCTCAGGGACCGGATTATATGAATGCTTGTTTCTCGAAATCCTGGGCAGAATCATGCCCAAAAAAACCTGTATTCCTGAAGAAATAAAAATAACGGAAGTAAAAGTTTTGATCTGGAAACAAAAATAAAATAAAAACAGAATTGAGAAGTCGAATTGGAATTACGAAAATTAAAAATAAGAAATAGAGTTGAGGTAAGGAAATTCTTATGGGGAGATTCCAGCCTCCAGTTGCCTCGATCCGCCTTGGGTTCAATCCTTGGCTTTTAGATGATCCTTCTCAAACCGAATAAGCCAGTTATAGTGGAAGAGGATGCCTACGACCACCAGCTCCAAGGATTTAGACTTTGATTTAGTAGAACCTGACTCTAGCCAACAATTGCTCTTGCAGGATCATCTTATGCTAGATCAACATTTCTCAATGGCGAATCCCACGCCATTTTGTCTATTGGGCTCGCCAACCTCTGACATAGTAAGCTAACGAACCGACTGTGCAACCTCCTCAAAATATACAAAGCGGCAGTTCCTTGCACACGTTGAAAATATCACTTTTTAAGGGACATAGACGGAAGCGTCAGCCCCGTAATGCGGAGAAATGATGAATAACCTGTTGAGAAGGCTAAGTACGAATTCTAAACCTCAAGAACCCTTTTTGGGGATTTTCGACAACCTTTGGCTAGATGGGTTTTAGTGGCTCATGGTTGTGGTGGAGAAGAAAATAAATAAATAAATAATAAAAATAGAGATTTTATTAAAAGAAAATATGGAAAGAACAAAAGACTTTTGGGGAAAGAATATTTTTTTATAAAAAGTAGCTGTCTTAATTTGAGTCACCTCACCCCCTATTTATAGTGCTAGGGGAGACAGTCTAATCCTACTCAAACTCCCAAAAGATAAATACATTTAATTGAAGATAAATAAAATAAAATACTAAAATTAAATAATCCTTAATAATTATCTTAATCCTAATATAACTAAAATAGAATTTGATAGAATAAAATCTCTTCTTTTTGCATTTCAGCCCTTGTGTCTTCCATGCTTGCACTTTTGGCACCAACTTTTCCCTGTGTCGCACATGGGCCCATTTTATCTTCTAAATTCACTCTTTTGGCCCCTTAATTTCGCTTTTGCCTCCAATTTAGTCCCTATGAGATAAAAGATAATAAATAGCTCAAATTAGCATGATCATACTCAAAATAAATACATAATTAATACATAAAAATACGTTATTCTAGAGTATTATGACTTGAGCAACAAGGCTCGAGACTTGCAGAAGAAACAAACAGAATTCAAGACCAGAATTGAAAACAAAAGCAAATAAAAATAGAGAGTATATGGAAGGAAATCTGATGAAATTTTCATTCAAAAATGAATAATGGCATAATTCCAATACATAAACCAAGCATTCAGCTTGTCAAAATCAGTATATGGTTACCTGATCAATACCTACTACCACTAATACATTGAAACTTGGTAAACCAAGCATGTACACAAGAACAAAGCTGAGTTAAAAGCTTAATCACTATCAAATTACATCAAACATCAAACTAACATAGTTCAAAATGAACTAGATTACATTACATCAAACTAAGGTTACAAAATGAGCAAAAATCAACAACTATAGCTTGCTTCAAAGCTCCTCGCATGGCTCGATCGCATGGCCTACTTCTTGATCGCTCTCCCGGTGCTACATGCTGACCAAACTTCAACAATAAGCAATAAGGATATTAGATCCACCAGTTTATGGTTGAATTCATTACATCATTCAGCTCTGCTATGTACTAATATTATTAGCAAAAATCTTTTGAATTATTTTTTGAATGTTAATGTTAATGCTATTATTCATTTTGTACAAGTGTTATTGCTATAAATTCATATTTCATGCTTGTACTTATGCTGGTATTTCTTTTTGTTGTACCATAATTCCAATACCAACTGTCATCCAATTTCAAACCAAATATTTTGAACCGGTTTTAAAATCACATATTCGAAAACCTTTTGAAATAAGGTAATATTTAGTGTTAGGAAAATTGGGAAATTGTGCCCTAACGTGTTGGGTTGCATTTTTTTCGATTGACCAAATAACTAAATAACATTTCGATTACTTGTTTTGAAAATCAAAGATAAACTCGGTATTGAGGCATAAATATGTCATATCCTAACGTGTTGGATATGATGTTTTATTTCCTTAGAACGAGTGAATCTTAAGATTCAATTCAAATTGATCAGCCTTTTCCAAAAAAAGGATTACATTTTAAATTTTTTTAGATTTTCAACATAAGGACATTAGTTAATCAATTTGGTACCAATTTTGGGCATACGAGGGTGCTAATCCTTCCTCGTGTGTAATCGACTCCCGAACCTATTTTTTCTATTTTGTAGACCAAAATTATTTTTTACAAGGTGATCCAATCCCACCTAAACAAAAAGGGTAGGTGGCGACTCCATATTTTTAAGGTCGATCCCGTTTTTTCAAAAATAAAAAACATTGTTTCGACAAGTAATATTATAATGTACACATAATCTCATAAAATAAAGAAAAAGTGATGAAGATGTAGGACAAGTGGTTGAATTTGATTGGTTATTGAGTTAATGACTTAAAAGGGAAAGGAAATGGAAATGGAAAGGAAATTTGGCCTTTCCATGAGACACACGGCTATGTAGAAAGGAAAAGAAAAAACAGAAAGTTTCCTAGGAAAATTTCACATCTCTCGAGTTTAGATTCAAATCTTAACTTCGATCCTATTAAATTTTGAAATATTTTATATGAAATTAAGATTATATGAAAATTATTATAATTGACTGTCGAATTATTTAATATAATAAAAAATGAAAAAAATCTAAATTACTCCGATAATATAATATAATGTTACGTATTCGAATTTAATGACTAAATTAAGTGTGGAGTGTCACGAAAAGTTTTGTTACTGTTTTAGAGGTATTTACTTGTGAAATTACAACTATTTTAGTATTTATTTAAATATAAATTTTTTAATATATTTTCAATTTTTTGAGAAATATTTGTTTTCATGTTTTTAGTGTATTTGATGTATTTTGTTTTTAATTTTGTTTTTTATACAAAAAAATTAATACGGAGATATCAAACTTGACTTTAGCATTTTTTTATTTGGGACAAATTTAAACAAAATTTTAAACTAACTTTTTTAGTCAAATCAAACCCAAACTTAAAATCGAACCTAAAATTTTATACTTAAAATAGAGATAGACTTAGGGGCGAAGTTTGAAAATTTTTAGGGAAATCAGAATTAAATTATATATTTTTATGACAGTAAAAATAAAATTTCATCATTTTAATAGTCAATATTTTTATAATTTTTAAAAAATTAATTAAATTTTTTATTATTTTTGGAGGAACCAAAATATAATTTTATCATTACTAATATTTTTATAAATTATGAAAGAGCTTAAATGGAAAATTTTCCGTTTTAAGGGGATCAGAACCCCTACCAGCACCTAACTTTGCCATTGAGGTAAATAGAAATTAAATTGTTAAACATGATTGAGGAAAGGTCTCAAATTTTTTTTCTACCTAAATAGAATTTTTTTTGTTTTTGAATAATTTTATTATAGATGATGATCATCTGTTTTTTTTTCTCATAGTGCTTAAAATTCCTCATAATTCCTCCTCAATCATAAATAAGAGAATAATATATTTCAGTATACTCGAACCTACACCCTTCTTTATTATCAATATTGTCCATATTAATCAGACTAATCCTCGATAAAAATCAAATTTTTAAATTTTTAAATGTTGGAGGAGAGGTTTTAAATTTTGTCCTTGATTCAACATTGATGAAGATGAAATGGATGGGGATGGCTTAATAAATTTGTGTTCCAACCTCATTAATGAATAAGAATCATAGCCACAAGCTTTTTTCAAAGCATTGAATGCAATGCAATTTAATTTGTAATTTGGAACCTCCAAAACCCATAGAAACCCGTCATGTGGTGTTCATGATTCATCCATGCAACGCTTTAGATGGTGACACGTCTTTTTTTAATATAATTGTAATAACTAAAATTATTTTTATTGATTAAGAATTTTAATTAAAAATATTTTTTAAAAATTAAATTAAATGATAATTGATTGTGTTTAAGCATATCTTGTTTAAGGTTAAATTATAGTTACAATACTTCTATTATGTTTAAATTTAAGAGTATATATTCTTTAATTTGACATGATTTGGTTCCTTTAATCAGTGGCGAAGTTAAGGGGCTGGCAACCCCCAAATGAAAAAAATTTCTATTTAAGCTCTTTTATAGTTTATAAATTTATAAATTAGTAATGGTAAAATTACAATTTAACCCTCTAATTGATAATAAAAAATTGATTTAATACTTTAAAAATTATAAATATATAAGCTATCAAAATGGTGAAATTGAATTTTTACTATCATAAAAATATACAATTTAATTCCGCCCCTACCTCTACTTTTATAACATCATTAGTTAGGCCAATAGTTGACACCCTTAATTATTTCGGTACGCTTAAGCTAGACTTTTTCTTAAAAATACTACAACTTATCATGTCAAAATAGATCCTTTTTTTTTTGTGTGTGTGTGTGTGTGTTAGAAAGGTGATTTAAATCAAATTTCACATTAGCATGTCAACTAGAATAGCTAAGGATGTTAACTATCTGACTAACTAGTGTCATTATAAAAGTAGACGACCAAATTATGTCGAATTAAGACATAAAGACTAAATCTCAAATGTGAGCATATATAATAATAGATCAAAATTCATTATTCTTATAATGACCAAAAGAAAGGGAAAAAAAGATGGGTATGTTCATGAATCGATAAAAGTACTATAGCAATCATTGTACTATACCTCGGATTGCATTTTGTTTCTACTGAAAATTTGGTAAATTGGTCCTTATACTATAGTAGATGTGGAAATTTGAATAAATGTAAAGGTTGAAGGCTAAATTTATTATTTTATCGACACAATTTTAATAGAGGGACTATTTTACTCATTCATCTAACGTATAAGAACCAATTTGTCTATTTTTTAGTAGAGTGACCAAACCCAATATGAAGTATAGTACAATGATTGATATGATACTTCTACCGTCATGAATCTCTTTTATAATGATCGATCTATATATACTATTATTTAAAGCTTCGACTTAACTAAGTTGATGTCACCCTCAATTGGTTTAAATAATAGTGGAATTAATAAAAACCCAATATTTTTATAAAGCAACAAATATAATTTAAGAGTATTTTGTCTTTTTGGATAGAGATAAATCTCAAAACTATACATAAAGTATACATTAAATTTTGATTTGATGCAATTCTTGTAAACTATTAACACAATTATTGATATAAACATCATTTTATGTTTATATATTACATACATAAATAATTATCTTTACCCAATATAAAAATAAATTGATGTATTTATTTCTTTAAATGTATATGATTAAATTAAAATTAAAGTTTCAAGTATACATTTAAACCACAATTAGAGTTTCACGTGTATAATTATATACCAAATTAAAGTTCATGTATATAATTACGCATTAAATAAAAATTTATGTATAATTTTGAGATTTATCCCTTTTAAATACAATTTAGAAAAACACATTCACATGACAGAATTTAAACCAAAAACCTCAAAATCTTTCTTACTCTCCAATTTTACCATTTCAACAAAAGTTATAATTAATTTCCATATAAATTATTTTTATAAATTTCCTATATAATTTCTTTTACTCACGTCATGAATTTCACATAGTCTAATATACATGGTAGGTACCTTTTATGACATTTATTAGCAATCTTTTTTTTTTTAAATTGTCAAGGTTAGAGGTGAGTGTTCAATCGAGTTAAGTCGAATCAAATCGAGTAAAAAAAATTTTGAGTTAATCAAGTTCTCGAGTCTATTTTATCATCCTAGCTCAATTTGAATTTATTTTTGAATCAAGTCAAGTGAAATAAAATTAGAGAAGAATCAAATTGAATCAAGTGAAATTATTCGAGTTAAATTAAAAAATTTAAACATGTTAAATAATTCTATGTTAGAGCACATAAATTTGAAACCATATATATTTGAAAAAAATTTTAATAATAATAATAATAAGATACCTGAGTATGATAAATTTGAATCATTAATTAGATCCCAAAATTATTTTTTTAGAAAATTTTTAAAATCTGAATCTTTTGTAATTCAAAATGTATTTGTTGGACAACTCATTGAGTTGTTACCTGGAGGTTTAAGTATATGCTTTGTAATTCAAACAGGACCGATGATTTGTGATTCAATAGATAATGAAATCCAATCCTACTTTATTACCAAACTACGTAAAGGAAATTAGGGACATGGGATCCACCAATTGTACCTCATTCACATCAACTTTGTTACCGAACTACGTTTACTGTAGAAAAAGAAGGAAAAAAGGGACATGCATGCTTGAAATTCCAACTTTTTCTGCACCATCAACATCTTGATTTCCATGTTCGCTATAAACTTAACATGCTAATTCATTAGCTTGTAAACTGATTCATGAACAAGCCATCATTGGGAATACACCATGCACAATGCTAAAGATAAAGACATATGGTTAAATTGGTCAAGGCAAAACATTAGACACACTTGTAAAAAAATTATGAAAATACAACAAAGATCACTGAGACATTTTGTTCTCCTTTAGTGAGCAACCCTTCACCATTGGCAAAATGGTCTGCAAAACAAGAAATTGTGAAAATACAACACTAATGCTTGAATCATTTGCAGTAATTAGATCCTTCTTCGTCTATTGCTGCGATTGCCTTTCTTTGACTTTCTTCTTCACCTCTTCTCATGTTGGTTTTCAACCAAATTCAACAACCATTTCGGCTTACCAGTTTGGAAACCAACATATCCCATCGACATTCCGAACACTACTCCGAATCCATAACCTATAAACACCACTTTCCAACCAAAACAAATGTTTGATTTTGAACCAACTTTTTCAAGCACATTTGGAGGTGCTGGCTCAATGATGTTGCAACCTTTCGACACTGGAATCCCACATAGTCCCTTATTTCCTTCATATGAATCATTTCCAAATGCGTTGAATTGCTTGCCTTGTTGAATCTGACCATGGAGTTGATTTTCAGAAACATTTAAGGACAAAAGAAATGGCAGATCTGCCAATCTATTTGGAATCGTCCCAGACAACTTGTTTGATAGATCAATGATCATCCACATGGTGAAAATTTTCACCAATTCCATATATTGTCCTTTCATAACAATTCCAATGGAATACGTATAGAAGCCACTACCTACCTGATCATACACCCCCATGTACGATGCTGTACTACCAATCTTCTCTTGATTTATGATAGCCTTGAAGCTATCGATGTATCTCACTGGTAGTGGTCCAGAAAAATAATTACTTGAGAGATCAAAAATTTGAATTTTAGAGAAAAAAGGGGCTAGACTTGGAGCTATTGACACATAAGGAACCATGCATATGATTTGACTTCAATACAAGAACTTGTAGCTGTGGAAGACTTCCCAACCAATGAGGAAATGTATCATTAATCCTATTGTTACCAAGATCTACCACTTCCAGACCTTTACAATTAAGGATGGATGGCGTCAAAGGCCCTTCTAACAGATTTCCGTTTAAGTTGAAATTACTCAATTGGCATCCCTTTGCAAATGTTGGAGGAATCGTCCCAAAACACCTGTTCTTCTTGAGATTCAAGAATTGAAGGCTGTTGCTCAAATTTCCAAAACATTGCGGAATTGTTCCACTCAAGTTATTGTGGGACAAATCAAGAATTTGAAGAGAACATTGCAGATTAAAGAAAAGACCTCTCCATTCAAACTATTATTTGAGATTAGAAAGACATTGATTGTCGAAGCTGGAATCGGAAGATTTCCATGGATCAAATTGGAGCTTAAGTCAAGAACTGCAATAGTCTTCCATGGAAAGTGCTCAACTTCCATCAAAGAGTTGTGAGATACGTTTAAGTAAGTCAAAGAGTCATTCCCCACCTCTTGCATCCACTGTGGAATCTTACTTTCAATTCTATTGCAAGAGAGGTCTAAAGTTACCAAACTTTTAAGCCCTTTTAAAAATTAAGGGAACTCACCAAGAATGCAAGATGACAAAATTAAGCTTGTAAGATTAGGCAATATATGAATGACACTAGAAGTAAGATTAGATGTTAAGGATAGGCTGTTATATGAAAGGTCAAGATATTGGAGATTTGGAAGGTTTGAGAACATGCTTAACTCTATGACACCAATAACATTATTTGAGGATAAGGTGAGATAGGTAAGATTGAGAAGTTGGAATATTGAAGATGGAAGAGGGCCTTGAAGTTTATTATTTTGTAGATATAAATATTTTAGTGATTTGGATTGGAATTCTTTGATATGCCCACTGAATTTATTTTGAGGGAGATCTATTTCCTTTAAGGAGGGAGCAGTATACAACCATGACGGAAGTGTTCCATTGAGTAAATTGTCAGATAAGTATAAAGATATTAGATTAGGAAAAGCGGTTACCTCATCTGGAATGGAACCTTCTAATGAATTTTCAGCTATTCCCAAGTATTCAAGCTGCGTTAGGTTTAGAATTGACGATGGAATTTGTCCACTCAATTGGTTCCATTTCAAGTCTAAATGAGTGAGTTGTAAGAGGTTCACCAATGATCTTGGAATTTGTCCACTCAATTGGTTCCGCGACAAGTCTAAATGAGTGAGTTGCAAGAGGTTTCCCAGTGATCTTGGAATTTGTTCACTCAATTGGTTGTCTCCCAAGTTGAGGAGATTGAGGTTTGGCAAATCAAAAATGTGTTTTGGGAATTTTCCTTGCAAATCACAACTAGCAAGACTGAGAGACCTTAGAGAAGAGGATAGATTCGTGAAGACATTAGGAATGGAAGACATTTTTATTAGAGTTTTTGATTTGGCTTTTTTTTTTTTTGATGGAGATTTTAAATTAATTAGGGTTTAGGGTTTTAGAAATTGAAAGTGAGCGATGAAATCGAAATGTTGAATTTAAGGGGAGTGTTTGGAAGTTGGTGTTGAACTATTCTACCTAGAGTCTAGAATAAGGATTGTGGAATTCGTTGTTTGGTAGTTGACTTTGTTTTTCTTTTTGGGTAAACTACAGTTTTAGTCACTTACATACTGTTAAATTATATTTTTGTCAATAACTTTTAAAAAGTTATGATATGGTCACTATAATTATCGATTTGTTACGTTTTGGTTACTATGCCGTTAATAATGTAGCAACAAGCTCACTTGGCACATTATATCATCATTTCGAACGAAAACTTTAAGTCAAATTGGACAAGTAATCCCTATACATTTTCTTTTCGAACACTTTAATTTTTTTTTATTTTATTTTCTTTGTTCCTTTTCCTTTTATTTCTTTATTTCTTTTCTTACCTTGTTCTTCACTTGTAAAATTATCAAAGGAAACATCATAAAAGTATGTTTTTGTGAACTTCTCAATTTCCTTTTACTAATTTATTACAATATCTTTGTGTTTTATATTTATGCCATGTTTGACAATCATGACTAGACTCAGAAATTACTTTTGGGATCATGATATCTTCCTTCTCCTAGCAAAGAAGATATCGAAGGAAAGGATACTCACTTCATATGTGTATGTGAACAAGCAATAGGTGTAGCAAATAGAGTTGGTGGCTAGGAAGATCTAGGTGTTGATAGAAGTCAATATTATTAGAAACTCATGTCTAACTTTACAGTTGCTATTTAGAGGAGTTGATCGGCCCGATCACACTCACATAAAAAGCAACAAATATATTCAATAATATCAACAGTACAAGCATGACGGTATCAAATTATAATATAGTAACTTAGAATGGAACACTTTAGTAAATATTCTAAGGATCATTCTTCCATTGGGATTAGTAAGGGAAAGTGTCAATTGATTAACCCATGTAAAAGGTAAGTACTAATTTAATTTACTCAAGAATTATTAGTCCAAGTTGAATGAAAATCATAAAGAAAGTAAACTAGCTTAGAAATTAAACAAATTAACCTAATTTCCCTCTTTCTTGTCTTAGTAATGGTCGATTCGTTAACTAACTACTTACGAATCTAATGTTCATATCTTAAGTAGGTATCTTCTCTTAGTCTCACCCTAACATAATCTCACCGTAACGTAAGAGTTACCGCCTAGGATCTCCTCTCGATCTCACCATCAAACACAATTGTATCAAAATTCTACAGGATAGAATCTCATCTTGGTCTCATCTATCTAGATATTTCACTAAAGGCGTCAATCCTAACGTATCAACCAATTTGATACCATTGAACAAGCAAATAATCAAGATCATGCATATCATTACCACTCATATTTAATTAACCCTATACTAGTCTTAGAGAAAGATGACTCTAACACAAAGCCAAAGGTTCCTCAATAGCATGCATCATAGCACCCATAGACTAGGTAATCCTTTTCTGGACTTTTGTTTATCATGTTAAGTTTCACAGTCCAATAGGGGTTGCTTTTTCCTAAAATAATTATTTGGAACTTAAACCTACTCAGTTATCACATTTTTTTAAAGTTACTCCACCTTACTCTATAGAAAAACTTTACCCTCTTTCCAATATTTTTCCCTTGGACTGCTCCACCTCTAGAGGAAGATTCACACTATCCACCACCTTGGGCATTTTCCATAGTTCTTCTTTTAACTTATCATTAGGCTCTTTAACTTTCTTTTAAGATTCCTTGAGGGATTTAGCTCTTTTTTTCTTCGAATCTTTTGGTACAATTATATACTATTTGCCTACAACTAAATGTTGTAGCTAAAAGGGCCATTGCAAGCAACATTTGAAGGGATCTACTAATTTCACTCAAATAGCAATTTCTCCATTTCAATCACTTTCTTACCCATATTAAATAAGAGTCATTCAATGTAATATGTCTAAATTTTTCCGATCTTGTAAATCGCGTAATTTTAGAAAAATATAAAAAAAACAAATAAATTCCCAAGAATGTGTATCGAGTTAATTGTATGATATTGTTGGGATAAAATAGATATAAAAAATTAATAGTAAAGTTTAGCATGAAATGTTAAGAATAAAGTAAGGACTAAATTGCTAAGAATTTAAAAACTGAGGGACTAAAGTATAATTATAATATTTAGTAAAAAATATTAGTAATTATTATAATGTACACATAATCTCATAAAATAAAGAAAAAGTGATGAAGATGTAGGACAAGTGGTCGAATATGATTGGTTATTGAGTTAAAGATTTAAAACGGAAAAGAAATGGAAATGAAAAGGAAATTTGGTCTTTCCATCAGACACACGGCTAAGTAGAAAGGAAAAGAAAAAATAAAAAGTTTCCTAAGAAAATTTCACATCTCTCGAGTTTAGATTCGAATCTTAACTTCGTATTTGATCCTATTAAATTTTGAAATATTTTATATGAAATTATTTAACATTAATTTATTATATTTATATATGTATTTAAGATTATATGAAAATCATTATAATTGACTGTCGAATCATTTAATATAATAAAAAAATGAAATAATCTAAATTATTCCGATAATATAATATAATGTTACGTATTCGAATTTAATGACTAAATTAAGTGTAGAGTGTCACGAAAAGTTTTGTTATTATTTTAGAGGTATTTACTTGTGAAATTACAACTATTTTAGTATTTATTTAAATATAAAAAAATTAATGTATTTTTAATTTTTTGAAAAATATTTATTTTTCATGTTTTTAGTGTATTTGATGTATTTTATTTTTAATTTTTTTATAAAAAAATTAATACGGACATATCGGACTTGACCTTAGCATTTTTTTTATTTGAGACGAATTTAAACAAAACTTTAAGCTAACTTTTTTAATCAAATTAAACCCAAACTCAAAATCGAACTTAAAATTTTATACTGGAGGTTTAAGTATATGCTTTGTAATTCAAACAGGATGGATGATTTGTGATTCAATGGATAATGAAATTCAATCCTACTTTATTCATATGTGGGTTTGCTTTTGTTTAGTGCTTACTGCCATTTTATAGCTACAACAATCTGCAGTGTGTTCCAATTCACGGTTTAATTTCTCAGGCTTTCTTTTTCTTTTCCCCACTTTTATAAAATAGTTAAATTTCAATTAAATCTACGTAAAGGAAATTAGGGACATGTGATCCACCAATTGTACCTCATTCACATCAACTTTGTTACCTAACTACGTTTACTCTAGAAATAGAGGGAAAAAAGACATGAATTCAAAGTCATGAAAGAAGACATAAATAACAACACCATACAAAATGTTACACTCAAACAAACCATTACAGACAGTACGAAATGCAATGAAAGACAGAGGAACTGGCACAATATTAAAGAAAGACAGATACCAATGCAACCGTTCACCATAGGCAAAATGGTCTACAAAACAAGAAATTGTGAAAATACAACACTAATGCTTGAACATCATTTGTAGTAATTAGAACCTTCTTCGTCTATTACTACGATTGCCTTTCTTTGACTTTCTTCTTTGCCTCTTCTCATGATGGTTTTCAACCAAATTCACCAACCATTTCGGCTTACCAGTTTGGAAAACAACATATCCCATCGACATTCCAAACACTACTCCGAATCCATAACCTATCAACACCACTTTCCAACCAAAAGCAATGTTTGATTTTGAACCATCTTTTTCAAGCACATTTGGAGGTGCTGGCTCAATGATGTTGCAACCTTTCGACACCGGAAACCCACATAGTCCCTTATTTCCTTCATATGAATCATTTCCAAATGTGTTGAATTGCTTGCCTTGTGGAATCTGACCATGGAGTTGATTTTCAGAAACATTTAAGGACGAAAGAAATGGCAGATCTGTCAATCTATTTGGAATTGTCCCAGACAACCTATTTGAAGATAGGTCCAACCATTCAAGACTTGTCAAATTCCCTATTGAGGTGGGGATACCACCATTAAGGTTATTATGAGAAAGGTTGAGCCCTTTCAGTAAGTTAAGCTTCCCAATAACCTTTGGAATCTCCCCTTCAAACTGATTGTTTGATAGATCAATGATCATCCACATGGTGAAAATTTTCACCAATTCCATATATTGTCCTTTCATAACAATTCCAATGGAATAGGTATAGAAGCCACTACCTTCCTGATCATACACCCCCATGTACGACACTGTACTACCAATCTTCTCTTGATTTATGATAGCCTTGAAGCTGTTGATATATCTCATTGGTAGGGGTCCAGAAAAATAATTACTTGAGAGATCAAAAATTTGGATTTTAGAGAAAAAAGGGCTAGACTTGGAGCTATTGACACACAAGGAACCATGCATATGATTTGACTTCAATACAAGAACTTGTAGCTGTGGAAGACTTCCCAACCAATGAGGAAATGTATCATTGATCCTGTTGTTACCAAGATCTAGCACTTCCAGACCTTTACAATTAAGGATGGATGGCGTCAAAGGCCCTTCTAGCAGATTTCCATTTAAGTTGAAATTACTCAATTGGCATCCCTTTGCAAATGTTGGAGGAATCGTCCCATAAAACTTGTTCTTCTTCAGATTCAAGAATTCAAGGCTGTTGCTCAAATTTCCTAAACATTGCGGAATTGTTCCACTAAAGTTATTGTGGGACAAATCAAGAATTTGAAGAGAAGTGACATTGCAGATTAAAGAAGAGACCTCTCCATTGAAACTATTATTTGATATCAGAAAGACATTGATAGTCGAAGCTGGAATCGGAAGATTTCCATGGATCAAATTGGAGCTTAAGTCAAGAACTGCAATAGTCTTCCATGGAAAGTGCTCAACTTCCGTCAAAGAGTTGTGAGATACGTTTAAGTAAGTCAAAGAGTCATTCCGCACCTCTTGCATCCACTGTGGAATTTTACCTTCAATTCTGTTGCAAGAGAGGTCTAAAGTTACCAAACTTTTAAGCCCTTTTAAAAATTGGGGGAATTCACCAAGATTGCAAGATGACAAAATTAAGCTTGTAAGATTAGGCAATATATGAATGACACTAGAAGTAAGATTAGATGTTAAGGATAGGCTGTTATATGAAAGGTCAAGATATTGGAGATTTGGAAGGTTTGAGAACATGCTGAACTCTATGACACCACTAAGATTATTTGAGGATAAGGTGAGATCGGTAAGATTGAAAAGTTGGAATATTGAAGATGGAAGAGGACCTTGGAGTTTATTATTTTGTAGATATAAATATTTTAGTGGTTTGGATTGGAATTCTTTGATATGCCCACTGAATTGATTTTGAGAGAGATCTATTTCCTTTAAGGAGGGAGCAGTATACAACCATGACGGAAGTGTTCCATTGAGTAAATTGTCAGATAAGTATAAAGATATTAGATTAGGAAAAGCGGTTACCTCATCTGGAATGGAACCTTCTAATGAATTTTCAGCTATTCCCAAGTATTCAAGCTGCGTTAGGTTTAGAATTGACGATGGAATTTGTCCACTCAATTGGTTCCATTTCAAGTCTAAATGAGTGAGTTGCAAGAGGTTCACCAATGATTTTGGAATTTGTCCACTCAATTGGTTGTGTGACAAGTCTAAATGAGTGAGTTGCAAGAGGTTCCCCAATGATCTTGGAATTTGTTCACTCAATTGGTTGTCTCCCAAGTTGAGGAGATTGAGGTTTGGCAAATCAAAAATGTGTTTTGGGAATTTTCCTTGCAAATCACAACCAGCAAGACTAAGAGACCTTAGAGAAGAGGATAGATTCGTGAAGACATGAGGATTAACAGAAGACATGTTGATTCCATCCAAAAACAGATGTCTGACCTCGGTTAGGTTGTGAACAAGTCCCTCCACAGCATGTTTGTCAAATGTTAGGTCAGAAATCCAAGAGGAGAGATCAAGTGAAACCAATTTTGACAGGTGGGAGACTTGGGATGGGACCTTTCCTGAAAATTCTGCGTAAGAAAGGTTGAGGTAGAATAGGCTTGTAAATCGACCAAACTCAGATGGAATTTTGGAAAGATTAAAATCATTGTAGGCAAGGTTGAGTTTTTGAAGGTGAGGAAGAAGGAAGAGAGTGGTATTGGAAAGGAAGTTGCCATATAGCCAACTGCAGCTCAAGTCAAGGGCAATAACATGAGCATTTAGGTGGTCACAAGTGACCCCATCCCATGAGCAACAATCTGTACCCTCCTTCCATGAATTTGTCTTGGGATAAGATTCAAGGCCTGTAATATGATCGCAATGAAAAGCATCAGACTCTGTCTGAGTGATGGAAAAGGAGTTCTTGAACTGGATTAGTGAAGAGCAGGAGTGTGATACTGGAGAAGAAGCATAAAGATGGGGAAAGAAGATGAATAGGCAGAGAAAGAGATAGGAGGCCATGTTATGTTTGTAGAGGAAGATCAAGGATAGGAATGGTATTTATAGGCAACAAATAATATCCAATATTAAACAAAAGATTTGTTTAAATAATGTTACACATACATGTATATTTTCATACTTGAATGATTTATTTATCATTTAAACAGTAGTCAATTGAATGATTAAAAATCTATATTGAACAAAAGCAAACAATCCGATTTATATTATTAGTTTTGTAGCTTTTTATCTGTCTGTTACCGAAATTTGTGATTTTATAATAGACATGTTGTGAAGATTGGATGAAATACTAGCTGTCCGGTTGTCTTTTTCTTTGTGTTTTTGACCTCCACTTAAATATAAAAATTGTTGAAGCGGCTGTAAATTTTCTTGTAATGCTTGCCGGCAGATTTTAATATGCTTGAAATGTATGGATTTCAGAAAAATTCCAATGGAATAGGTATAGAATCCACTATTGATAGAAAAATACTTCAAACCCAAGTATGACCTTGCACTACCATTTTTCTTAAGATTTATAATAGCCTTGAAGTTGATGATGTATCTCACAGGTAGTGGTCCAGAAAAATAATTACTTGAAAGGTCAAAAGTTTGGATTTTAGAGAAAAAATTGATAGAATTGGAACCATGGTCATTCAAAGAACCATGCATTTGATTTGATTTTAGTACAAGAACTTGTAGCTGTGGAAGACTTCCCAACCAATGAGGAAATGTTTTCACCATAAGCAAAACATTCTGACAGACTACAAAACAAGAAATTATGAAGACACAACAGAAATGCTTGAATATCATTTGCACCGAAACTACATCCTTCTTCGTCCATTCATGCGATTGCTATTCTTTGACTTTCTTCTTTGCCTCTTCTCATGTTGGTCTTCAACCAAATTCACCAACCATTTTGGCTGACCGGTTTGGAAAACAACATACCCCATGGCCATTCCAAACACTTTGTACCCCACATCCATAACCTATCAACACCACTTATATTTGTCTTCAACATTGTTATTGGGCTTTTCATTTTCTGTGAAGCACTTAATATTTGTCTCCAACGTGTTTACTGCTCCCGCAATTTCACATCAATTTGAAAATAGTTTTCCAATACTTCCTCTCACTTAATCGACAAGCAATAAGGAAATTTCAGTCATTTGCAGCATAAATGTACAAAATAATTTACAATATAGACTGAGTTTGATGTGGTGAGGAAAACAACACCATCAATGTTGAAAATTAAATCCAAGTCTTACCCTGATGAATAATTAAAGCCAAGACTTGGTAAGTAGACTAATTAGTTTACAACTAAATATTTTTGCACTCATTATTAAGGCAAATATTAGCCAAAAAAAATGCATAATGATTTATTAAGGCAAATATTAGCCAATAAAATTTTTAAAATTTTAAATTAGTAAAGATAAAATTACAATTTGACCCTCACTAAAAATGATAAAAATTTGATTTAATCCTTTAAAAATTATAAACATATAAACTATTAAAATGGTGAAATTGCTTTTTTACTATCATAAAAATTACAATTTAATTTCAGCTCCCTAAAAAACTTTTTTGGGTTCTCCCCTCTTTTAGCCCTTCATTTAATTTTTCATCTTTTTTAGCCCTTTAACTTGCATTATTTGTCAAATCATCTCAAAATAGATGGAAAAGTTAAAATCTGTTAATTTTGCCGACGTGGCATCCACATGACAGTACATGTGTATGTCATACCAACAATTAATTATTTTTTAAAATTAAAAATACTTTTATATATTTTTACTTTTATTTTTAAATTTTTAAAAATTTATATTATTGATGTGTCATTCATATGACAATCCACGTATATTAAAAAAATAATTAATTGTTGAAAGTTGTGTTACATTTTTTGTGAAAGTTCAAAGACGATTATTTATGAGATTGGATGTGGAAAAATTAGTCGGAAAATTATTTTTTTTTCTCGCACCAATTGATTTTTTATTTAAAATTTTTATTTATTTTTAATATTTTTAAATTTTGTTACAATTATTTTTATGAAAATTTGAAAATAAAAAAATAATTTTTGAACTATAATTCAAGGTTCAAATTAGCTATTAATCATTTGAATAAATAAAACATACACATGGATTAATTAATTAATCCACAAGCAATGTTGGACATTTTCACAATGTCGAATTTCACTTCAGATTTAGTTACCCATAATCATATTTAAACAAACAAAAACATAACAATCACGCAAAATAGGCATAACTAGAAAACATGAAAAAAATGAGAAAAACTTGAAAACAATTACAATGGTAGCAAAGGAAATGTAAAAACCCACTTAAAAATCAGATTTTTAATGATGAAGAGAATTGATTTATATTGAAACCAAGGATTAAACTGAAAATACAAAGAGTTGAAGGTACTACACAAGCAAATAAACCTTAGTTACAGTGATAATTAACTTAACTAACTACTATTGGAACCAAGAAAAACTAAAAGAAAACATGAATTAAACCCTAGAGTTATGCAGAAGAAAACTAAAATTCTAAAAATAAAGAGAAAAATTGAAAAACATGAAATGTTAAGTGTGCCTTTTGTCCAGCTAATTTTTTGCCCTTTCTAGCAAATTACAAATCCAAAAATAGTGACCAAATTGTCCTTGATCGTCTAATTTTGGTTAGGGGACATGTTTGAAAAGGATTAGCCCTACGGTTATTTTTTGTCTCCTCTCATCAATGATATTGGGATACCCAAAGTTTGGTATCGCGATATCCGCAACTGTCTTGGGGATGCTTGGGAGTTTTGGGTATTGCGATACCTTATGACCGGTATCATGATAACATTGTTGATGGCTCAATCTTACTTGTTTTTAACATTGTTATGAGTATTACAACTTTCATGCTTTGATATTGTGATACCCTCTTTCTAGGTGACATTTTCGCTCCTTCCGGGCTACCATGGGCTCTCTACATCACTGACCAACCTCATTAGATTCTCTGGGTGCCATTTGGCCATCTCAAGTCTCAAAATAGCATCAAAAGCACACTAATCATTTATTAATATATAGAGCTAAAACTAAATAAAAATTCAAGAAAGATATCTAAATTATTTTCCAGGCAGAAGAAGAAAATGGTGCTCTATTCACTCCGTTTGACTTAACAAAATACAAGACATGTGATCCACCAATTAATGTTTGGATTCAATTTCAATGTGGAAATTGATGTTTGAGTATCTCCATCTCACTTTTTATTAATTAAGGAATTTTAATCAAACAAGGATATGAATTAGATTTAATATAAACTTACTATTTCAACATTTCATAAGCAAAGGTTAAAATAATATTTGTGACATCCCATATGTTCATATATAGCTTATAAGACAAAAGTTAAAACAGCCTTGAGTTCCATGTCAAATCTGCAAGCATAGTTCCATGTGTGTGTGTTTAAGTGTCCTCAACCATAAACAAACCAATTTTGCAGAAAAACCACCCATTATATATAGGTTTGGCAATGAGATGAGCAAGCAGACTGGTAGCTAGAAATTCATGCATCTTTGAATCACCAATTCAATTAATAAGCTTAACTAAAGGAAATAAGGACTTTACATCCACCAATTCAAGCAAGCTACATGTACCCTTTTACAGTCTGCATTGTTCCATGTTTCAATTCATTACATCATTCCTTCAACTCTGCTATTTATTATTACTTTCTCCATATAACCAAACCTTTTACTGCTAACTTGTAAAAAAATTATGAAAATACAACAGAGATCATTCACACATTCTTCACATAATTGATGTTTTTGTATTTTCAGTAATCCATTAAGTATTCAGTGTTTGATACAATAGATTTGGATTTTATTATTGTATTTTGTGGAAGGATCGTTTATCTATTTTTTGTAACTACTAAATGTTTTATCTTCATTCTTACTAGCCTATTCTGTTTTCTGTACAGATAGCAATAACGTATTTTACCTTAAAGCTGGAATAGCTCAGTTGGCTAGAGCGTGTGGCTGTTAACCACTAGGTTGGAGGTTCAAGCCCTCCTTATAGTGTCTTATTTTTGGTTAAATTTCATCTTTAGTCCTTTTAAATTCCTTTTTGTTTTAATTTGATTGCTTTCTAGCGTTGCAAATTACGCAACAATCTTCAAATGTCTTATTAAATTCTCACTTTTACGAGTGCTCCAATAAAATTCCTCTTAGTTTATATTTGAATTTTAAACATAATAAAATTAAATTTCTTAAATTATTAATATATGTTTAGCCATTATTACTGCCTTGATTGTCAAATCTTAAAATTTCAAACAAGTTTAAACATTAAATATAAAATAGTTAAATTTCAATTAAGCCTACGTAAAGGAAATTAGGGACATGGGATCCACCAATTATATGTCAATTCACATCAACTTTGTTACCAAACTACGTTTACTCTAGAAATAGAGGGAAAAAAAGGGGACATGCATGCTTGAAATTCCAACTTTTTCTGCACCATCAACATCTTGATTTCCATGTTAGCTATAAACTTAACCTGTTAATTCATTAGCAGGTCAAATATTTCATGAACATGCCATCACTGGGAATACATCACGCACAATGCTAAAAATAAAGGCATATGGTTAAATTGGTCAAGGCAAAACATTAGATACACTTGTAAAAAAAGTTATGAAAATACAATAGAGATCACTGAGACATTTTGTTCTCCTTTAGTGAGCAGTAGCAAAGATTATTGAGACTAAACAAGACATAAACAACACCACCATACAAAATGTTACACTCAAACAAACCATTACAGATAAAGACAAAATGCAATGAAAGATAGAAAAAGCGCACAATATTAAAGACAGATAGATAGCAATACAACTCTTCACCATAGGCAAAACGGTCTGCAAAACAAGAAATTGTGAAAATACAACACTAATGCTTGAACATAATTTGCAGTAATTAGATCCTTCTTCATCTATTGCTGCAATTGCCTTTCTTTGGCTTTCTTCTTCACCTATTCTCATGTTGGTTTTCAACCAAATTCACCAACCATTTAGGCTTACCAATTTGGAAAACAACATATCCCATTGACATTCCGAACACTACTCCGCATCCATAACCTATCAACACCACTTTCCAACCAAAAGCAATGTTTGATTTTGAGCCATCTTTTTCAAGCACATTTGGAGGTGCTGGCTCAATGATGTTGCAACCTTTCGACACTGGAAACCCACATAGTCCCTTATTTCCTTCATATGAATCATTTCCAAATGTGTTGAATTGCTTGCCTTGAGGAATCTGACCATGGAGTTGATTTTCAGAAACATTTAAGGACGAAAGAAATGGCAGATCTGCCAATCTATTTGGAATCGTTCCAGACAACCTGTTTGAAGACAGGTCCAACCATTCAAGACTTGTCAAATTCCCTATTGAGGTGGGGATACCACCATTAAGGTTATTATGAGAAAGGTTGAGCCCTTTCAGTAAGTTAAGCTTCCCAATAACCTTTGGAATCTCCCCTTCAAACTGATTGTTTGATAGATCAATGATCATCCACATGGTGAAAATTTTCACCAATTCCATATCTTGTTCTTTCATAACAATTCCAATGGAATAGGTATAGAAGCCGCTACCTCCCGCAAAGATACACCCCATGTATACGACATTGTACTCCCAATCCTTTATAGATTTATGATAGCCTTGAAGCTGTTGATGTATCTCACTGGTAGGGGTCCAGAAAAATAATTACTGGAGATATCAAAAATTTGGATTTTAGAGAAAAAAGGGCTAGACTTGGAGCTATTAACAAACAAGGAACCATGCGTATGATTTGACTTCAATACAAGAACTTGTAGCTGTGGAAGACTTCCCAACCAATGAGGAGATGTATCATTGATCTTGTTGTTACCAAGATCTAGCACTTCCAGACCTTTACAATTAAGGATGGATGGTAGATTTCCATTTAAGTTGAAATTACTCAATTGGCATCCCTTTGCAAATGTTGGAGGAATCGTCCCATAAAACTTGTTCTTCTTCAGATTCAAGAATTTAAGGCTGTCGCTAAAATTTCCAAAACATAGTGGAATTGTTCCACTCAAGTTATTGTGGGACAAATCAAGAATTTGAAGAAAAGTGACACTGCAGACAAAGAAGAGACCACTCCATTGAAACTATTATTTGAGATCGAAAAGACATTGATCGTTGAAGTTGGAATCGGAAGATTTCCATGGATCAAATTGGAGCTTAAGTCAAGAACTGCAATATTCTTCCATGGAAATTGCTCAACTTCCATCAAAGAGTTGTGAGATACGTTTAAGTAAGTCAAAGAGTCATTCCCCACCTCTTGCATCCACTGTGGAGTCTTACCTTCAATTCTGTTGCAAGAGAGGTCTAAAGTTTTCAAACTTTTAAGCCCTTTTAAAAATTGGGGGAATTCACCAAGATTGCAAGATGACAAAATTAAGTCTGTAAGATTAGGCAATATATGAATGACATTAGAAGTATGATTAGATGTTAAGGATAGGTTGTTATATGAAAGGTCAAGATATTGGAGATTTGGAAGGTTTGAGAACATGCTAAACTCTATGACACCACTAAGTTTATTTGAGGACAAAAAGAGGTCGGTAAGATTGAGAAGTTGGAATATTGAAGATGGAAGAGGACCTTGGAGTTTATTATTCTCTAACTCTATCGGTTCAAGTGATTTGGATTGGAATTCTTTGATATGCCCACTGAATTGATTTTGAGAGAAATCTATTCCCTTTTAAGGAGGGAGCAGTATACAACCATGACGCAAGTGTTCCATTGAGTAAATTGTTATATAACCATAAATATATTAGATTAGGAAAAGCGGTTACCTCATCTGGAATGGAACCTTCTAATAAATTTCCAGCTATTCCCAAGTATTCAAGCTGCGTTAGGTTTAGAATTGATAATGGAATTTGTCCACTCAATTGGTTGTTGGACAAGTCTAAATAAGTGAGTTGCAAGAGGTTCCCCAATGATCTTGGAATTTGTCCACTCAATTGGTTGTGTGACAAGTCTAAATGAGTGAGTTGCAAGAGTTTCCCCAATGATCTTAGAATTTGTTCACTCAATTGGTTCATCGACAAGTCTAAATGAGTTAGTTGCAAGAGGTTTCCCAATGATCTTGGAACTTGTCCACTCAATTGGTTGTTTGACAAGTCTAAATGAGTGAGTTGCAAGAGGTTCCCCAATGATCTTGGAACTGTCCCACTCAATTAGTTCATTGACAAGTCTAAATGAGTGAGTTGCAAGAGGTTCCCAATGATCTTGGAATTTTTCCATCAATTGGTTGTCTCCCAAGTTGAGGAGATTGAGGTTTGGAAAATTAAAAATGTTTTTGCGAATTTTCCTTGCAAATCACAACCAAAGAAGACTAAGAGACCATAGGGAAGAGGATAGATTCATGAAGACATGAGCATTAACAGAAGGCATGTTGATTCCATCCAAAAATGTATGTCTCGACTCTCGGTTAGGTTGTGAAAAAGTCCTCCACAAAGATGTCTGTCAAATGTTAGGTCATAAATCCAAGAGGAGAGATCAAGTGAAACCAATTTTGACAGGTGGGAGACTTGGGATGGGACTTCTCCTACAAAGCCTGTTTTGGAAAGGTTGAGGTAGAATAGGCTTGTAAATCGACCAAACTCAGATGGAATTTTGGAAAGATTAAAATCATTGTAGGCAAGGTTGAGGTTTTGAAGGTGAGGAAGAAGGAAGAGAGTGGTATTGGAAGGAAGTTGCCTATAGCAAACTGCAGCTCAAGTCAAGGGCAATAACATGAGCATTTAGGTGGTCACAAGTGACCCCATCCCACGAGCAAAGAATCAGACTCCTCCTTCCATGAATTTGTCTTGGGATAAGATTCATCGCAATACCAAGACTTCTTATTGATGGAAAAAGAATTCTTAAACTGGATTAGAGAAGCAGCTTCAAGGTGAGAGCAGGAGTGAGATCCTGAAGAAGAAGCACAAAGATGGGGTGGGGAAAGAAGAGGAATAGGGAGAGAAAGAGATAGGAGGCCATGTTATGTTTGTAGAGGAAGATTATGGATGGGAATGGTATATATAGGCAACAAATAATATCCAATATTAAACAAAAGATTTGTTTAAATAATGTTACACTTACATGTATATTTTCATACTTAAATAATTTATTTATCATTTAAATAGTAGTCAGAGTCAATTGAATGATTAAAAATCTGTATTGAACAAAGCAAACAATCCGATTTATACTAATACCAAAGTAATTAATTATTTGTTATGTAGGTTTTTATCTGTCTGTTACCGAAATTTGTGATTTTATAATAGAATATGCTTTAAAGGATTCTTGAAAGTTAAGGATAAGCTGTCCAGTTGTCTTAAATATAAAAATTGTTGAAGCGGCTGTAAATTTTCTTGTAGATTTTAGTATGCTTGAAATGTAAGGAGACGTGCCAAGTGGAATTATTTTTGGGATAACCTTAAAAGATTAACCTTACCGTTGAAAGAACTAATGAGAGGCGCCAACAAAATGATCAAATGAGGAGTAAAAGAGGGGAAACGAAGCAAACAAAAAGAAAGGAAGGAAAAATAAAGAAGAAGAGGGAAGAACAAAAAAAATAAACGTAGAAGGAGATTTTAGGAAATTTAATTTAATAATAAAATCAAACAAATTTTTCAGAATAGTAAAAATAAATCCCCACTTCGTTTACGCAGAGACTCAAACACAAGACCAAAGAGATACAAAAGCTTATCCATTGAACCTTTCTCTTGATTTTCGATCCTTGCAAGCATTTTTCTCAAGTTCACAGCTTGTTTCCTTCATATGAATGGTTTCCAAATGTGTTGAACTGTTTGTCTTGAGGAATCTGACCATGGAGTTGATTTTCAGAAACGTTTAAGAAGAAAAGAAATGTCGGATTTGCCAATATCACTGGAATTAACAAAGTTCAAAAGACAATATAACTCGTAAAGTTTGGTCCAAGACTGGCGGCGTCTATTGACTTCAACTCTTGCTATTACCTCAAGAAGAAAGACTGCTACAATTCTATCTTCTTTAAACCAGCCATCTATAAGTGTTGGTGTTATGAACAATGAGCAAGCAAGTTCAGCTGAGACTTGAGCAACAAGGCTCGAGACTTGCAGAAGAAACAAACAGAATTCAAGAACAGAATTGAAAACAAAAGCAAAGAAAAATGGAGAGTATATGGAAGTAAAACTGATGAAATTTTCATTCAAAAATGAATAATGGCTAAAACTGATGAAATTTTCATTCAAAAATGAATAATGGCATAATGCCAATACATAAACCAAGCATTCAGCTTGTCAAAATCAGTATATGGTCACCTAATCAATACCAGCTACCACTAATACATTGAAACTTGGTAAACCAAGCTTGTACACATGAACAAATTAAGATGAGTTAACAGCTCAATCACTATCAAATTACACCAAACATCAAACCAACATAGTTCAAAATGAACTAAATTACATTACATCAAACTAAGGTTACAAAATGAACAAAAAATCAACAGCTGCACTTGCTTCAGCAGCTCCTGCATGGCCTGCTTCTTGACTGCTCCTGGTGCTACATGCTGACCAAACTTCAACAGTAAGCAATAAGGACATTAGAACCACCAATTTATGGTTGAATTCAGTACATCATTCAGCTCTGCTATGTACTAATATTATTAGCAAAAATCTTGAAAGGAGACAACCTCAAATTTAAAGACAAGAAATGAACAAGAAAAATCATATATTATAAATATGACTTAGAAACGAAGACCGCATATGAATTCCAACAATTGCATAACCCCAATTAAATTTACTCATAAAATATAAACACTTTATTTTCCCAAGTCTTTACTCAATACTGGTCATTCATATTATCAAGTAATAAAATAAATTTTTATTATGATTTTAACATATTGATCGTTACAGGTATTCTCAAGTGATGATTCCAAATGGTTCATCGTCCTCCACCACAAACTATTAACTATCCAAGTTTGCAGTGTGAAAGCAGGTAGTTCTATTAGAGAAACCTTTCACTGTATATTGACTTGGTCTTGTTTCCTATAGCACCACCTCATGTTTGGTCCTAGATGGTGGAAGCAGTGGAGACTCGATACAACACCCCAAAGAGGGGAAACGAAGCAAACAAAAAGAAAGGAAGGAAAAATAAAGAAGAAGAAGAGGGAAGAACAAAAAAATAAACATAGAAGGAGATTTTAGGAAATTTAATTTAATATTCCAGAATACTAAAAATATATCCCCACTTCGTTTACGCAGAGACTCAAACACAATACCAAAGACATACAAAAGCTTATCCATTGAGCATTTCTCTTGATTTTCGATCCTTGCAAGCATTTTTCTCAAGTCATTGAAGCTAGACTCAGCTTTGTTTTTTATTCTGTTTCTTAACACCAACAAAGGCTCAAACCATACCTTTTGTTCATGAATTCTCATCATCACATGCTTATAAATGTAGCTCAAACTTGAAATTGAATCTTTCTAATTCAAAATGTATTTTTTATGGTGAGCAGTATAATATCTACTAAAAATTGAAATTCAAGAAAGAAGACATACATAGCTACACCATACAAAGATGTTACACTCAAAATAAACCCTTACAAAAGTAATACGAAATGCAATGCAATGAAATACAGAGAGGAATTGGTACAATCATAAAAACAGCACACATATCATCGCAACTTTTCACCATAGTCAAAATATTCTCGACAGACTACAGAACAAGAAATTCTGAAGACACAATAGAATTGCTTGAACATCATTTGCACCGACTAGATCCTTCTTCATCCATTGATGCGATTGCTATTCTTTGACTTTCTTCTTCGCCTCTTCTCATGTTGGTCTTCAACCAAATTCACGAACCATTTAAGTGACCAGTTTGGAAAACATATCCCATGGCCATTCCAAACACTACCCCGCATCCATAACCTATCAACACCACTTTCCAACCGAAAGCAATGTTTGCTTTTGAGCCATCCTGCTCCAAACACATTTGAGGTGGTGTATCATTGATGCCGCAACCTTTGAGACCTGAAATCCACATAGTCCCTTGTTTCGCTGGAGATTACATGCTTAGATTGCTACCAATTAAATTTTTTTTTTTGTTATTGAATTTGAATAAGTCTTCTTTATTTTAGGAGTTTAGTTTCCATTTTATTTGCTGATTTTTAGGCTTATTTTTTGATTTTTTGGTTGTGAAGACTACTATGTAAGTGTCAGACGATTCAATATATACATCAAGTCTTCAATTATTTTCTCTCTAAAAGCTCCCTTTCTCTTCTTTCACTTAAAATCTCCCGATCAACCATTAAAGTTGTGTTCAAATCACCAACAATTTGGTAATTAGAGCTATCTTCTTAAGGGATCTGTGAGGTTATTTGTTTAAAATGGAAGGAGAATCAAGTTTTTCAGTTGCTGCACCACCAGTCTTCGATGGAGACAATTATCAGATGTGGGCGCTTCAGTATGGAGACTTACCGGAGGCTTTGGATCTTTGGGAAGTCAGAGAAGAGGATTATGAGGTCCCTCCGCTTCCAAAGAAATCCTACTATGGCACGACAAAGCACGTATGAGAAGAAGACAAGAAAATCAAAGGCAAAAGCTTGCCTATTTGCAGCTGTATCTCAAATGATCTTCACACGAATAATGTCCCTGAAATCAGCAAAGGAAATCTGGGATTACCTCAAGGCTGAGTATGCAGGAGATGAGAGGATTCGTGGAATGAAAGTCCTGAATCTGATCAGGGATTTTGAGTTGCAGAAGATGAAGGAGTCTGAGTCAGTGAAAGAATATTCGACAAACTCCTCAAAGATTGCCAACAAGGTGAGATTGCTTGGTTCTCGAAAGTAAACAACTCTAGAATCGTGGAAAAGAGAAGTTTGAAGCCACCATTACTACTCCGAAAACACCAAGGATCTTTCAAAAATTTCTCTTGCAGAGCTCTTGAATGCTTTACAAGCACAAGAGCAAAGAAGGTCTATGAGGCAAGAAGGGGTGATTGAAGGTGCCTTACCTGCCAAGCATCAAGACAACGGCAGTATAAAAAGAAGAAAATTTCAAAACCAATGACAAGTGGAGGATCATCAGCAATTATCGTAAGAGCAAAGGTGAAGGTGCCATGAAATCCTACCCACCTTGTCACCATTTGAGAAGAAAGGTCATCCACCATTCAAGTGTTGGAGAAGACCGGATGCCAAATGCTCCAAATGCAATCAACTTGGACATGAAGCTGTGATTTGCAAAGTCAAAGGTCAAGTGCGAGAAGTAGATGCACAGTGGTCGATCAAGAAGAAGAAGATCTATTAGTTCGGGCCACTTGTTTCTCAGGCAGAGAATCAAGTGAGAGCTGGTTGATTGATAGTGGGTGCACAAATCACATGACATATAACAAAGAGCTCTTCGAGGAGATAAGAAACACTGAAATCAAGAGAGTGAGGGTCAGAAATGGAGAACACCTGGAGGTTAAGGGAAAAGGCACAGTAGCTATAACAAGCTATAAAGGTACAAAGTTCATTTCAAATGTTTTGTTTGTACCTAAAATTGATCAAAATCTCTTAAGTGTTGGTCAGTTACTGGATAAAGGCTATAAAGTGCTGTTTGAGAATAAGCAGTGCTTGATCAAAGATGCTAGTGGCAAAGACTTGTTCAATGTCAAAATGAAGGGAAAAAGCTTTGCTCTTGATCCAATGGAGAAGGAGCAAGTGGCCTTTAATTTCAAAGCCAGTGCCACTGAGACTTGGCACAAAAGACTAAGGCACTTTCATCATCGAGGATTGCTTCAGATGCAGTTGAAGAAGCTGGTTGAAGGACTTACAGACATTGATGATGACATGCCTCCTTGTCATGCTTGTAATTTTGGGAAACAACATAGGCAACCCTTTCCTAAACAAGCATGGAGAGCCTCGAAAAAACTGCAGCTTGTTCATACTGATCTTTGTGGCCCCCAGAGAACACCATCATTAAATGGTAATCTTTATTACATTATTTTTATTGATGATCTAACAAGAATGTGCTGGATTTTCTTGTTGAAGCAAAAGTCAGAAATTGCTGGTGTATTCTAGAAATTTAAAGCCAGAGTTGAGAATGAAAGTGGGTGCATGATTCAGACCTTAAGATCCGATAATGGCAAGGAGTACACTTCAGAAACCTTTAACAGGTTTTGTGAAGAGGTCGGAATTAAGCATCGCTGATGACAAAGACCATACACTCTCAACAGAATGGAGTAAGTGAAAGGAGGAATAGATTCATAATGGAGATGACGAGATGCATGCTTCATGAAAAGAATCTTCCAAAAAGCTTTTGGAGAGAAGCTGCAAACACTGCTGTGTACTTGCAAAATCGGATTTCAACAAAAGCTGTGAAGGAGCAGACACCATTTGAAGCTTGGTATGGTTACAAACCTTATTTAAAGTTCCTTAAAGTATTTGGCTGCCTTTGTTTCACTTACATTCCACAGGTCAAGTGTGACAAGCTTGACAAAAGGCGTGGTTGGCATATTTGTTGGGTATAAGACTCGTGTCTAAAGCTTATAGGGTCTTTCAACCACACAATGGACGTGTTATTGTGAGTCGTGATGTTCATTTTGTTGAAAATGAGCAAAGGAATTGGAAGATTCGACCAAGGTGAACCAGATTTCTAGTGCACCAAACAATTTTATCATTGGCAGCATGTCAGAAGAACCTGGAGATGAAGACCAAGATGTTTTGACTGATAATACACCTGTCAGAGGCACAAGACTACTATCTGATATTTATCAAAGGTGTAATGTAGCTATTTGTGAGCTCATAGGATTCGTTGATGCAAGAAGCGATAACATTGGATGGTCGCAATGCAGAGGAGGAGCTTTTGATGATAGAGAAAACAAAACATGGGAGTGGTTGATCGACCCTGCACAGAAGGTAATTGGAGTAAGATGGGTGTTTAGAACCAAACTAAATCTCGATGGTTCACCAACAAATTCAAAGCAAGACTTGTTGTGAAGGGATATGCACAAGTCTTTGGAGTTGACTATTCAGAAACATTTGCACCTATTGCCAGGCTTGACACTGTAAGATTGTTGCTTACTCTTGCTGCTCAAAAAAAAAATGGAAAGTATTTCAATTAGATATTAAATCTGCATTCTTGAATGGAGTCTTGCAAGAAGAAATTTTTGTCGAGCAACATGAAGGTTTTTTAGCAAAGGCAATGAAGACAAAGTTTACTTATCGAAAAAGGCTCTATATGGCCTAAAACAGCTCCACGAGCTTGGTACAAAGAAAATTGATGATCACTTGATGAGCCTTGGCTTTCAAAAAGTCAACTGAGCTCACATCAGATGCCAAGCATGAAGGTACAAATACCTTAGTCATTTCTCTTTATGTGGATGACTTACTAATTACAGGGAATAATCTTGATCAAGTTAACCAGTTCAAACTGGAGATGAAAAAGGTCTTCGAAATGACAGATCTTGGTCCGATGTCATATTTCCTTGGCATTGAGATCAAACAAAGCCAAGATGAAGTGTTCATATGTCAAAGAAAGTATGCAAAGGAGATACTTAAAAATTTCAGATGGAAGATTGTAAAGCAATGAATACTCCTATGAATCAAAAAGAGAAGTCGGGTCGAGATGATGGTTCTCCTAAAGTTATTGAAGCCGAGTTCAGAGTTTGGTAGGTTGTCTAATGTACTTAATAAAGAACCGTGCACTGACATCTTGAATGTCAGTAAGTATTCTCTCCAGATTCATGCATTGTCCCAATGAGACTCACATGAGAGCTGCAAAAGAATTATCGATACATCAAGGGACCCGGAATTATGGAGTGAAGTTTTTAAAGCACGTAGAAATGAAATTAATTGGTTTTTCCGATGTTGATTGGGGTGGCTCAACCGATGACATGAAGAGTACATCCGTTATCGCTTTTGCCTTGGATCGCATGTTCTCTCGGAGCTCGAGGAAGCAGAAATTGTAGCTCAATCCACTCGCTGAGAATTATAATTTATAATGCAAAGAATAACGCTTAATCAAGCTCTGTTAAGGAAGATTCTTGTTGATCTAAACATTGAGCGTAAGCAAAGCAATCGAGATACTAGTTGATAACCAAGCCGCCATTGCAATCACTAATAATCCAGTCTTTCATGGAAAGACTAAGCATTTCAACATCAAGTTATACTTTGTTCTTAGAAGTTCAAAAGAATGGCGATGTGTCTCTTTGTTATTGCAAATCAAGATCAAATTGCGTACATCTTTACCAAACCTCTCCGCACTTAGCAAGTTTGAAAATTTCAGAAAAAGCTTGGAGTTTGCAAAATCTAAACAAGGAGGAGTGTTGAGATTACATGCTTAGATTGCTGCCAATTAAATTTTTTTTTTTTTTTTATTGAATTTGAATAAGTCTTCTTTATTTTAGGAGTTTAGTTTCCATTTTATTTGCTGATTTTTAGGCTTATTTTTTGATTTTTTGGTTGTGAAGACTACTATATAAGTGTCTGTATATATTCAATATATACATCAAGTCTTCAATTATTTTCTCTCTAAAAGCTCCCTTTCTCTTCTTTCAGTTAAAATCTCCCGATCAACCATTAAAGTTGTGTTCAAATCACCAACAGTTTCCTTCATATGAATGGTTTCCAAATGTGTTGAACTGTTTGTCTTGAGGAATCTGACCATGGAGTTGATTTTCAGAAATGTTTAAGAAGGAAATAAATGTCTGATTTGCCAATATCACTGGCAAAATAGATTTCCAATACATCCTCTCACTTAATCGACAAGCAATAAGGAAATTTCAGTCATTTGCAGCATAAATGTACAAAATAATTTACAATATAGACTGAGTTTGATGTGGTGAGGAAAAAAAACACCATGAATGATGAAAATTAAATCCAAGTCTTACCTCAAGAATAATTAAAGCCAAGACTTGGTAAGTAGACTAATTAGTTTACAACTAAATATTTTTGCACTCATTATTAAGGCAAATATTAGCCAATAAAAATGCATAATGATTTATTAAGGTAAATATTAGCCAATAAAATTTTTAAAATTTTAAATTAGTAAAGATAAAATTACAATTTGACCTCATTAAAAATGATAAAAATTTGATTAATCCTTTAAAAATTATAAAGATATGAACTATTAAAATGATGAAATTGCATTTTTACTATCGTAAAATTACAATTTAATTTCGGCCCCCTAAAAAAATTTTTTTGGCTTCTCCCCTGTTTTAGCCGTTCATTTAATTTTTCATCTTTTTTAGCCATTGAACTTGCCTTATTTGCCAAATCACTTCGAAATAGATGGAAAAGTTAATATCCGTTAACTTTGTTGACATGGCATCCACATGACATTGGAATTCTAATAAATTTATTTGGGAATTACTTGGTTAACTATTTCTGTTTTAGCTAACTACAAAATTCAAGTCCATTACAATGTCAAGTTTTGTTACATGTATCAAATGATTTTTTTTTTTAAATTCAAATATCACACCAACAAATTTAATAGAAGAATTTTAATAGCATTAACAAATAAAGCTAAATTTTTAGATTTGAAAAGTAGAGGGACTAAATCCCTAAAAATAAAAGTATAGATATTAAACTTCAAATATAGAAGTTTTAACAAATTAAAACTATTAAAGCTTACCTCGAAGCTGGAATAGCTCAGTTGGCTAGAGCGTGTGGCTGTTAACCACAAGGTCGGAGGTTCAAGCCCTCCTTCTAGCGTCTTATTTTTGGTTAAATTTCATCTTTGGTCCCTTTAAATTCCTTTTTGCTTTAATTTGATTGCTTTCTAGCGTTGCAAATTACACAACACTCTTCAAATGTCTTATTAAATTCTCACTTTTAAGAGTGCTATATATGTTACTCAAATAAAATTCCTCTTAGTTTATATTTGAATTTAAGCATAGAATATAAATTTAATTAATATTGCAATCTTAAATATAAATATAAAATATTATAAATTTTGTAACAATTTTTTAATAAATAAAAAATACTAAAGTTCATACAAATGCTGATATTGGATATTCAGAGAAGTCCCAAGCATCCTTGTACTCTGTAATCTTGAGCATTTTCTGAGCTTCAATACGCTCACACTCTTTGCATATACCTTGTAGATAGATAGCTCGTGAGACTAATGGTGAGCTGTGGAAACCCAGTGATCGGCAAATCCCTTGAGTATGACAGTCTACAAAGCTATTTGTACTGCTAAATATGTTGATAGATAGATAGGTTTGGGACAAAATTAATAATATTCAAAGTTACAAATTTTGTGTGTGTTTAAGTGTCCTCAACCACAAACAACCCAATTTTGCAGAGAAATCACCCATTATATATAGGTTTGGTCACCAAGGCAATGAGATGAGCAAGAAGACTGCTAGCTAGAAATTCATGCATCTTTGAATCACCAGTTCAATTAATAAGCTTAACTAAAGGAAATAAGGACATTACATCCACCAATTAAAGCAAGCTATACGTACCCTTTTACAGTCTGCATTGTTCCATGTTTCAATTCATTACATCATTCCTTCAACTCTGCTATATATTATTACTGTCTCTATATAACCAAACCTTTTACTGCTAATAAGGAGATTGCATATAGTACAAGGACCAGCTGAAACCTCATGCTTGGGTCTTCTATGGATATCAGCTGAAACCCCAGTTGCACCCTCAATTAAGCCTACGTAAAGGAAATTAGGGACATGGGATTCACCAATTGTACCTCAATTCACATCAACTTTGTTACCAAGCTACATTTACACTAGAAATAGAAGGGAAAAGGAGACATGAATGCTCGAAATTCCAACTTTGTCTGCACCATCAACATCTTGTTTTCCATGTTAGCTATAAGCTTAACCTGTTAAGTCATTAGCTTGTCAAGTAATTCATGAACAAGCCATCGCTGGGAATACACCATGCACAATACTAAAGATAAAGACATATGATTAAATTGGTCAAGGCAAAACATTAGACACACTTGTAAAAAAATTATGAAAATACAACAGAGATCATTGAGACATTTTGTTTTCCTTTCTGCTTTAGTACTGAGCAGCAGCAAAGATTATTGAGACTAAATCAAAAGTCATGAAAGAAGACATAAATAACACCACCATACAAATTGTTACACTCAAACAAACTATTACATATAGTATGAAATGCAATGAAAGACAGAAGAATTGGTACAATAATAAAGACAAACACATACCAATGCAACCCTTCACCATAGACAAAACGGACTACAAAACAAGAAATTATGAAAATACAACACTAATTCTTGAACATCATTTGCAGTAATTATATCCTTCTTTGTCTATTGCTGCGATTTCCTTTCTTTGACTTTCTTCTTCGCCTCTTCTCATGTTGGTTTTCAACAAAATTCACTAACCATTTCGGCTTACCAGTTTGGAAAACAACATATCCCACTGACATTCCGAACACTACTCCGCATACATAACCTATCAACACCACTTTCCAACCAAAAGCAATGTTCGATTTTGAATTATCTTTTTCAAGCACATTTGGAGGTGTTGGCTCAATGATGTTGCAACCTTTCGAGACTGGAAACCCACATAATCCCTTATTTCCTTCATATGTATCATTTCCAAATGTGTTGAATTGTTTGCCTTGAGGAATCTGACCATGGAGTTGATTTTCAGAAACATTTAAGGACGAAAGAAATGGCAGACCTGCCAATCTATTTGGAATCGTTCCAGACAACCTGTTTGAAGATAGGTCCAACCATTCAAGACTTGTCAAATTCCCTATTGATGTGGGGATCCTATCATTAAGGTTATTATGAGAAAGATTGAGCCCTTTCAGTAAGTTAAGTTCCCCAACAACCTTTGGAATCTCCCCTTCAAACTGATTGTTTGATAGATCAATGATCATCCACATGGTGAAATTTTTTTTTCCAATTCCATATGGTTTCCTTTCATAACAATTCCAATGGAATAGGTATAGAATCCACTATTGATAGAAAAATACTTCAAACCCATGTATGACCTTGCACTACCATTTTTCTTGAGATTTATAATAGCCTAGAAGTTGTTGATGTATCTCACAGGTAGTGGTCCAGAAAAATAATTACTTGAAAGGTAAAAAAATTGGATTTTAGAGAAAAAAGGGGATAGAATTGGAACCATGGTCATTCAAGGAACCATGCATTTGATTTGACTTTAGTACAAGAACTTGTAGCTGTGGAAGACGTCCCAACCAAAGAGGAAATGTATCATTGATCTTGTTGTTACCAAGATCTAGCACTTCCAGACCTTTACAATTAAGGATGGATGGCGTCAAAGGCCCTTCTAACAGATTTCCATTTAAGTTGAAATTACTCAATTGGCATCCATTTGCAGATGTTGGAGGAATAGTCCCATAGAACTTGTTCTTCTTCAGATTCAAGAATTCAAGGCTCTTGCTCAATTTTCCAAAACATTGAGGAATTGTTCCACTCAAGTTATTGTGGGACAAATCAAGAATTTGAAGAGAAGTGGCATTGCATATTAAAGAAGAGACCTCTCCATTGAACCTATTATTTGAGATCAGAAAGACATTGAACCGTGGGAAATAAAGTGATAACCCAAAGGGCCAGAGCAGACAAGGCTTGGTAATTGTAGGAGTTCCAGTCTCTTCAACTTTGGAAGCACCATATCCTCTTCAGTTACAATGTTTGTTTCATATTCATGTCTGAATACATGCTCTAATTTAGACGATTCTTCCACTTTGAACTCTTTTGAGTATTGGAAGACAGAGAGAAGCACTTAAAGGAAAGACACATTTCAATTTGTTGCGGTTAATGATCCATATTTTTGTCAAGTTATTTGTCGTTGAAGACCATTTGAAGATAATAAATAAGTTCAATCAAAAAGCTTCATTACTTCGACTTCATTTGCAACTTCTTTCACCAAGGTTGTCTTCCCTACACCAGCCATCCCATACAGTCCAATCATGCTCACATTATCATCTTTCAGCGACTCCATAATCTGACTAAAAGCTTTCTCCAAAGATTTTGATGGCATAAAATCCTTTGATGGTAAGAACTCTATGATCGAAAGCCTAGGACAATGAGCTTCTTCTTTGCTACTTTCTTACTTAACTGATGGTGCCAACAAAAATTCGGACACCAATTGAAACGCCTTTTATTTTCATCAATTTCAGTCTCCAGAATTTTCACATCTTCGAATTTTGTTTGCTTCTGTAAGCCAGTCCTCCTCATTTTCCTCAATTTCTTCGCTTTGTTTGACAGCTTCATTATTATCATTTTCCAAACACCGGTGTGTAACTATCAGCATTTCAGTCTCTTGCCTACGTTCCTCAACATTACCAGCAAAACAAAACACGTAACTGAGATGACGATTTGCCGGTAACACCAGGTATTCAGTCATCTTAGAAGCAACAAAGAGACCAATATTCGTCATTCCTGAGAATCCGAAATTCAAAAGAGGCCTTTAGTTAGTTCATGGCAATGGAATATCATTGAAAAATCAACCAAAATTGAAGAAGAAATTATGGGAACTTTCTGTTGACTACCTGAACTCAAAGCAATGCCTGTCTGAAACTGCAAACAACCGATCAAATCACTGATAAATCAACTTGATCTCTAGAAGAGGAAACAAATCTGAGCCTTCAGGATTAACCACTAATTATGTCTCTGCAAAATAATTAAGCAAACAGTTGTGTTTTGAAAAAAATATATATATACCAATTGCCAAAGATATAAAAACAATGCCGTTTCTTTTTGCATTTTTCTCAGCCAAAAAGAAAAGAAGAAAATGCACAAATTCACTAAATAAAGTTAAACTTAAAAGTTCACAAATATGCACAAATGCATTTTTGCATTTGAAAATATATGATGTTTCAAATATGAAGAAATTTTGAAAAAAATTGAAGATAGCCATATCCGACATTCACTTCAAATCTGAGTAACATAATTTATGCATAACATGCGACTAAAATAGTTCCTAGTAAGTATTAGTTAAACTAATTATTTGAGCCAGCAATAATCATCAGGAACTCCTGTAAGATAACTCGATAAATAACAAATAAAAACTTACACATATATATATAAGGGAACATCAAGAACTTCTTTTACTTACCTCCTTTTGCTTTTGCTGCTAATCTGATAGATTGAAGCCTCTACAGAATCCTCTCTGCGACTTTCCAGATCAAGATCCGAAAAGCCAAAGGGCAAATATATAAATTTAGGTTTTCTGCTTTGCTTGCTCCTTGGAGTTGAATGAAAAGAAAAATGATGAATATCTAAAAATATATATATTCTGCTAGTTGTTGAAACACGTACCAAAGAAGGTAAGAGGAAACTTGGCAATTCTATATCGGTTCATGTTTCTGTACTTTGTCTTGTCATAATTGTGTTTATTTTTTATAGTTTGAGATTCATGTATTTATGTTATTTTCTTATATCAATAATACTTTACATATTTTATTTCATGAAATCATATTTTAGATTATGTTCTCTTAATCACCTTGCATTCAATTACCGGAACAAAGTCAAAACTAATCACTCTATATATTGGAAATGCCTTAAGTTTTCACAAGGAAGAATTGATAAATTCAGTTGACATTATTTTCTGGTTCCAAGTTTTCACATGTATCTAATCTTAAGAATTCTTAATCTAATCTTGGGTCAGATTGGGTTAAACCATTTGACCAAATTTCACATCACATTCTATCTAAGATGCATTACTGTCAAATAAACAACATATCTAACCATTTTACAAATGGAAAAGTGCTCCAGAAAGATTCTCATATAGAACAAAAAGTCTACCGTAGCTACAAAAATAAAGGGATTAGTGCAAAACATTCTTTCATTCCACTGTTTCAGTTAATGAAAGATACCTTTGCAACAAACTTCCCAAAAATGTACCTTTTTTTTTTTTTTTACATTATGAAGACTCGGGTTTTTTTCCCTGCAAAATGAAGACTGATTCTAAATTTCAGGACAATTACAAACTTGTAAACAGACTATCCGACGTTCGAAATGCAACCCGATGGATGCACCAATGCAAACAGGTGACGACAATAAGGTTGGTTAAACGAACTGGTACATTGATTTTCATCAGCAACAATGGCTTTTCCAGGCAACGGAATCAACAAGCAACCTATCCAACAAGCTTTGGCCTGGAAGCATAAATAAATGATAGCCCAATTCATTACTGCATCAGATTTCCGGTTCGGAAACTAAACTAAGTACCCGAAGATTTCTCGTTGGCATCAGAAATGTCAGAGTTTCGCTCCTGATCTCTCTTTCCTTCCAGAGTATAATTTGTTCATCCTTGAACAAAATAGGTACACAAGGAACCAAGTCCTACATTTACAGGAAATAAGAAATAAACCCGGAAAATTAGTATTGGATTGAAGAACATCAACATTTCTACTAAAAATTCTTGTAAACAGCAGAAACAATGAGAAAATAGGAGTAATACCCTTAGCTTTACACCGATCCTTTTGCAGTCACTGCACTCAACATGGGTGCAGTCTAGTCTAATCACCTCCTCAGTCTCGAATGCCTCCCGGACCCTGGCCACTACGCTTACATACACTCCATTCCTCGCTGAACATAAGATTTCACCATCAGTATTACCCGAACAATCCATTTATTGTTATCAATGATTTTGCAAACAAGTATCTGAGGGACACTCTTTAAAGTTACAATATATAGTACTATCTCATTAACACTATAAACAGTATGACTTACTGAGTTTCATAAGAGCAGGAGAGTGGAGTCCTCTATTTCTCATTTCCTTGGTTTCTTCGAACGTCAGGCCATCAGCAACGTTTTTCACAAGCTTCGGATATATAGGAGCATAAGGCTTCCATAGCATAAGAGGTATAACTGGTCGGTTTTGGGGATCATAGTTTCGACCCCTATACAAAATGAGGATATTTATGTGGCGGTAGATGATTTTCCCCCCGGATTTTTCCTATAGAAATACTACAATCGAGATCAGCTAATAATAATCCAAGATTCCGAAAGAAACAATAAAGATTGTTTTTTGTTCAAACCTCAAGGTGAAAACAAACATTGTCCATATCAAGAGTTGGTACTCCCAAACACTTGATCCTTACAGCTTCAGCTCTCTTCCAATGATTATGAATGTCATCCAACATGTTGTGTGTGACCCCATTCTTCCCTAACACAAAACAAACAAACCTTCTCAACATTCCATTTCTACCCTTCATTCCAATCTATTATGCTACTCGGACTCCAAGTAAGTGTTGAATCCTCTATAAAAAAGACCGATCAATCTAAAGCTGCAACAACAAATAAGAGAAAGCCTAATGCAGGTAAATTTAGAAGAAACCCTTGCCAACGAGACCCCAGTCAAGCCTTCTCTAAATCCCATCATCCATTCCAATCTATGTTACTCGGACTCAAAATAATCCGACTATCTACCTGACAATGAAAAGTTGGACCAACAAAAAGTTCCATCAACAGATAAGAGAAAGTCTAATGGAGATATATAGAAGAAACATTTGCCACTGGCATCAAACTCAAAGCTATAGCTACATGGATTAATAAGAAACTATTCCATAATCCCTTAGAACCCTAAAACGAGATCGGGTCATTTTCAACCCAAAACTTGGAATTTACAAGATTTTCATCCCTTACCCAAAACTCCGTTTCTTCCTTGTCGTATGGTCCTATGGTTTAAAAGGGAGGAGATGAAAAACAGCCTTATTATTTAAGAAGAGATGAAAAACAGAATTACCCAGATTGATTTGCCGAGCACAATCACTATGCCGATACTTTTCAACCAATTCCTCGATTTCCTCCTCCGTAAGCGGGTCACCGAGAACCCGTATCCTCTCCTCTCCGACCAAGCAACTATCCACTTCATCTCGGACCGGCGCTGAAGTCCCGGTCCATTCCCTATCAAGCCTTCCAGGTCCAAATGGAGAAAACCTCTTTGGCTCTCGGAACCCGATGGGTTCGAGTGTCGGGTCGGTTTCAGAGTAGGAGTGCCTGAAGTCAAATGGGAGGCTTGACTTTATAGGATCCGGGTTCCGGTTTGGGGTCGGGTCGGGTGGCTTTGGCTTGGGTTTTGGAGGTTTGGAAACAGGGGAAAATGGAGGGTCGTAAGTGGTTTTGGAAACAGAGTGGGAGAAGAAGTAAGAGAAGGGGTGTTTTTGGTTCGAGAGTGGACGTGAAAGGAGCTTTTGCATTGCTCTGGAAGAAGAAAAATTGGCGGGTAATGCCACTCCTGGAAATGGAAAACTGAACTTGAAAGAGGAAGAAGGTGATTTTTAGAAGTAACAAATCAAAGGGGGATATTTTGGAAATTAAAAATCGTTCAGTATTTGTCGTCTTTTTTACTTTATAGCCCCATTAATTTTGACTTTTACATTTTCATCCCTTGCAATATGAACTCTGATTTATGGAGGAGGATTCATCGTCACAACACATTCTTCCCTTATCATCCGAACTCGGACTCTCATATACAAAATTAATTAATCCCCTTTATAAAAATACACTTTATAAAAATACACTCGGTTAAATCTTTAAACTCTTAAATTGCATTAATTAAATCATTTGACAAGAATACAAAAATTTAGAACATATTTAACCTTTTAAAAACAACCCGAATAGCAAAAATTGGCTTTAGAAACATTACACCAAGAAATAGTAACATCAATGGTGAAACTAATAGAATCTATCCTTGGTTCTTCTTTTACCCAACCTTTCATCCTTTAAGCGCCTTTGATCCCCAACCATGGATTCAAAAACATCCAACAAATTCTCCAACCCATCAACCTTCTCACCCAAGCCTTTCAAACTATATACAATGCTCTCTATGGTTGACAAACATCCTACCTTTGGTTGACTCCTTATTTCACTATACAAGCTCATCCTGTCCAAATCCAACCTCAAATGTGGCAAAAGTTTCAACCATGGATTCTCATTATAAACTGTACCAGCTTTAGACCTCTCATCTAAAACAATAAAATTTTTCACCTCAAAATGCATTGATTTAAGCTCATCAACCCCAATTGCATTTTGACTTGGGAATAGAAGTATTGATTCTTGTGAAACCTTGATTTCAAATTCTTCACTTTCTTCTAGTTCCAGTTCCATGTTCCCTTCTAATTCCTTCCTTTCAAGTTTTTTCACAACAAATCCTCCTCTCAAAGCTTCTTTGGCCATTGTTGATGTCAATATGTGTTCAAATTTCGGCTTCTCTCCATGTGTGTCTACTTTCCAAATATGAGAAAGATGACTAACTCCATACTTAATCATAGTAGCATTAATCACAACCCCTTCTCCATTTATAGCATCTACATTAGACCCTTTATCTAATTTCTCACAAGGATTCTTATTTTTATCAATCAAGTCCCTATTTTTCTCATCTTGACACTTCCCATCTCCCTTAACTTGGAAACCAGCTTTCTTTGTCCTTTCCATTTCCCTCACATGATCAAACCCAGAACTTTCCGGTCCAATCAAACCTAGACCCGATTCCAACAACCTGATTTCAAACCGGGCTTCAAAATCGACTTCAAAAATGGTGACTACGTTGAGATTCTTGAGCCCTAATTTTGCAATTCTAGTAGAATTTAAAGGGTGGTTTCTTTCTAAACAGTGTTGAAGAATCGTTACACTTACAGAATTGTCAAGGTTCCAGGTACGGATCCTACTGCAGAGGCAGACTTGGGCAGGTTTTGAGCAAGATGAACATAGAAAGTTCACCTTCAACTTGCATATAAAACACTATTCAATTATCGGACCAAAGTCAAAACTAATCACTCTATATATGGAAAATGCCTTAAGTTTTCATAAGGAAGATTTGATAAACTCGGTTGACTTTCTTTTTTGGTTTCAAGTTTTGAAGAGAGAACATTCACATGTATGCACATAGGGGCATCAGTGCTACATAATTGGCAACTAATTCCCACATTTTCAAGATATAGTTTCTGCAAACATGGATTCCAGTAAATGTCACTTAACTGAAAAGCACTTGAGGAAGCAAATACAAAACAATTCTCCAGCAATTGTGCAAATCAAACAACATATGAAGAGGGAATTCAACAGCAGAACGCATCAAGTTCACCTATGCCATTTTATTATAGCTTAAGAAGCAATAGGAGATTCTGAAATTTTCTTTTTAAAAGAATTCACATATAATTACCTCAAATGAATAAAGGGTAAAGTATAAGAATAGTCATTCAACTATTAAGCTTGTTTTATTTTGGTCACTCAATTATTAATTTTTTCAGTTCAGTCACTTAATATTTTAGTCACTTTTAAAATTAAATATTTAGTCACTCTTGTCATTATCTTAGTAAAAGAAGTCTAATGTGGGCTTTTTTTATTGGCCTAATAACAAATTGAGCCCCCTAATATTTACACATTCTATCTATTTGATTCTAAATTTAAAAAATTCAACAAATTTAGCTCTCAATGTTTACAAAACTTGTCAATTTAGTTCGAATTCTAAAATGTATAATAAATATTTTTAAATTTACGTTTTTTAATTTTATGATATATACTTACTTTTTTTTTCATACACCCATTCTCATTTTCTCATCAACAAAATATGTGAAAACCTAAAAATTAAAGGTTTTTTTTTTATTCAATCTCTTTTGATTTAGCTCCCTTTTCTTTTCATACATTGTTCATTTCATATGCCTAATTAAAACTCTCAAAAAAGCTCAAAATTTACAAATATATAAACCAAGAATAATGGTTTGGTTGACAACACCAACTCTAGTAGCCTTATTCTTTGCTACAAAGATCGTACCAATTTCTGGAGTTTTCTTGTCTTTGTTAATTGATATTTCCAACTTCTTTAATTGAATGAAAGAAAGAACAAAGTAGAAGATACTGTTGAGAGTCATTTTGGGTACAAAAATCTTCAAAATAATTTTATATGTACTTTTTAAAATTTATATTTTCTTTTTCATTTATTTTTAAATTTTATACTTTTTATAATTAAGACTAAATTGTGAATTAACATTTAAGTTCAAATAACTTAAAAACTTAAAATATAATTAGAATATTTTATTATGAATTTTTTTATATTTGTAAATATGAAATTTATTTTATATTTTATGTAAATTTTATAATTATAAGTATCAAATTGAGTACTATATTCTCGATAATTAATAGTATCTTATACATATTTTTTATAAATTATTTTATTTTAATAATTACTTTTTATTGAAATTTTAATAAGGATTTTTATAGCATGCTATATGTAGATTTAACTGTGAATTAACCTTATAAGTAATCACAACTTAACCTCATAGAAGTTCATAGTAAAGAGAGAGAGAGAGAAATGATATATGATATAACAGGAATTGCTCTCAAATTTAACTTGTTTGTGGTTAGAGATGATATATGAAAAGGATCTACTCATTGTGTTAACCTCCAAGAGCCTGAAAACTGTGAATATAATTGAATGCCATAAACTCACTTATCTCTTTTCAAAAATCTCTGCTACAACATTAGTGCATTTTTGAACCACTACCTTCGAGATTGTTACTCTTTGATGGTGAGATACATGTGTCGAACATGAAGAATTATTATCCTGAGTGCTGGCCAAAATTGAAAACTATTGAGATCATAGGTTGTAGAAACTTGAATTATTTATGGCCAAACACCTTGGCGCAAGGACTTTCGAGCTTGGAATCAGTCGAAATATATGCTTGCCCTCAACTTATACATTTACATCCATTTATTCAAATCTAATTTGTGCAATAATTAATATCACCTTATTTTAAAAGTTTTTGGTGGGTAGAAAAATTAAATTAGTTAGGGACAAGAAAAACTTGAAAAGAGCATGGTGATACCAACTAAGTTCTAGTTTAGCTGGTATTAAGATTGTTGTCTATGCAATATAATGTAGGTTCGAGTCTTATTGAAAAACATTTATCCTACTATTGAAGAGTTGGAGAGGGACTATGAATAATTCTAGGCAACGACGGGGCTTAGTAGAGGCTCGGGAGGGGCATGGCTCCCCAAGGTTTAAGATTTTTCAATTTCCCTTTTGTGTATATAATATAGCCCTCTCAAAAATCGATTGTTATGTTTAAAATATCGATTCTTTTTCTTTTAAAATCGATTGTTTATATGTTTAAATCGATTGTTATGTAACACATCTAATTTTGACTTGACCTCTCCAAAATTAACATCTTCTATTTGTTCTAAGCATCCATTTGTTGAAGTTGGATTACCTTACCCCAGCATTTGAATCCCAATCCTTATTCCTAGAAGCGTCCTTTGTAATATATATATATATATATATATATATATATATATATATATATATATATATATATATATATGTACTAAGAGTTTTCTAAGCAAATTACACGAGGAATGAAGAAAAATAATTTAAAGAAAGCCTTTTGACATTTATTTATTTCAATGAAAACTGCATGGATACTTTTTGGCGTTTTAAAAATTTGTTTATAGTAAATGTGACAAATCAATCTCTCTGATTACCTATTACAAAGAATATTGTTTTTTCTTTAATTTATAGCCATGATTAAAGGGTTTTTAAGTTGCTGGAGTAGCCAAAGATTGAAATATGTGCTTCCAGCCACTTCATCTCAAGGACTTCCATGGTTGGAATCTCTTGACCTATAGAACTGTCCTCAGCACTACAAATCTTCAGTCAGATAGAAGAAAAGAATCTACAAGGCTATCAAAGAGTTAAATCATGAACGCGTGTTTCGTGACCGTTTATTTTATATAGGTTAGTTGTTAGACGTTCCCGCAATTAATTTACACAGAAGGGTTGATGGTGTAAGGCATCCTTGATTATTATAATAGACTTATCAGTTGAAGAAGAAGACTTGTTATTAAGAATCGATTTGAAACTAAAACCAAATTTGAGCCTGAAGCTAGAACATCGTCACACCGGTTTATTTAATTTAATTTCGTTTTAGTTTATTTTTAATTTAATTTCGTTTTAGTTTATTTTACTACTAGTTTGATTTTAATTATTTTTATTTTAATCAAATTTAATTTCCCCCTTTTATTTTTTTGGACATATCGTCACATATCATGGGCACGACACTTGCCTGACGTGAAATCTAGTTAAACTAAATGATAGTTTTAGATATCTCAGTTTGTATTGGATCGATCCTACTATTTTGGTAGATTCAGCACCTATCAAATTCCATGACCATCAAAGATTGGATTGAATTTGAGTGAATCAATTCAACACTTGAAATGTGGAGATTAAATTGAGATCATGTTGCTAGTTTTAGATATGAGATTTTTGATGATTGTGCTTTGAATGTTAATGTTGCAATAACACCTTTCAAGGAGTTCATTTGTATTCACTGAAATTTTTTGTTAACAAGCATAAATTGATAAATGCTTCTAGGCTTGTCTAGGTTATGTAAAAGAGTATATTGAGAGCACTTTAATATGTTCATCGAGGAACTGTTTGCTGATTAAGCACAAACTATATTGTTAACACTAAGTGTTTACTACTCAAGTTCTCAATAGAAGGATTCAGAGATGGGTTGTCTAGTTTTTAGGTACATATGTGAGATCTTTATACTTGAGGAGTGACAGAATTTGAATCACTTATTGTTTTTGTGATTGGTAAAATTACTCATTGGTTTGACTACAATTAAACTTTTACAATATTGCATATTATCCGTTATGTATTCATATGATTGCTAGTTAAAAAGTAAAAAAGGAAAAAAAAAAAAAAACTCTCTTGATTAAAGTTTCATATATAAAATATAACACTTGGTTACCATAATTGATATGGTGATTGTTCATTTCATTTCTTAATTATGTGTTCAACGGTTTCATCTTCATGCATAGGAATGGAGTATATTTTTTAGCCAACCGTTTAACTCTTCGAAGAGTATCCACAACCCAGTGAATAATCACTGTTGCTGGTGATGGATAACTGAAATTAGAAACTGAGATATAATGGGGGCTGTCTATCTAATCATTGTAAGGAAAATATATACATATTTCTTACTTCCTTGTGTTAATATTAGAGAAGCTGCATGCACCTCCTTCCCTTCCATTCTTAAATTAAAAATAGTAAAAAGTAAGAGCATCAACAATGGCTAGCCAAAGTGGTGAAGAAACCATCACTACTAAAATTATTCCTTATTCATTCATTGACTACGATGCCTGTCCTTCAAGCCAAACTGGTGAAGAAACCGACAATCTTTGCTTGACGACTTGTCATCATCTGTATTCTTTCCTTCAATTCATTTAGCAATGGTTGTCCCACTAGCCAAAGTGGTGAAGAAACCTATCATCTTTATTCTCTATTCTTTTCTTCATTTCTTTGAGGAGCGCAAAGAAAAGTGAACTAACAATTTCACCACTTTTATTATGGAAATACTTGTTCCCATGCCTTAACCACCATTATTAGTCTTTCAAAGAAAAGTGTTACGGTCTTTTTTGCTTTTACATTGAAAAGCTATGGATATTAGATTTTCAAAATTTTTGTATTTTTCACAATCATCAACAACCACTTAGTCTTCCTTTTACCATATATTTTTCATTCTTAAAATTGGATGCTTTTTTTTTAAGCAAAATCTTGAATTTCATTTGAATACTCCCTAAACAACTAAAAAAATTAAGATTGATGAGATTACAAAGTAGATTGACATAGTCTTCTTCCCTATAACACTAAAGAATATGAATGACACTAGATGTTAAGGATAGGCTGTTATATGAAAGGTCAAGATTATGGAGATTTGGAAGGTTTGAGAACATGCTAAACTCTATGACACCACTAAGATTATTTGAAGATAAGATGAGTTCGGTAAGATTGAGAAGTTGGAATATTGAAGATGGGAGAGGACCTTGGAGTTTATTATTGTCTAACACTATCGATTCTATTGATTTGGATTGGAATTCTTTTGTATGCCCACTGAATTGATTTTGAGAGAGAGATATTACCTTTAAGGAGGAAGCAGTATACAACCATGACGGAAGTGTTCCATTGAGTAAATTGTCATAAAACCATAAATATATTAGATTAGGAAAAACGGTTACCTCATTTGGAATGGAACCTTCTAATGAATTTCCTTCTATTATCAAGTATTCAAGCTGCGTTAGGTTTAGAATTGACGATGGAATTTGTCCACTCAATTGGGTCTGCGACAAGTCTAAATGAGTGAGTTGCAAGAGGTTCCCTAATGATCTTGGAATTTGTCCACTCAATTGGTTCCATCTCAAGTCAAAATAAGTGAGTTGGAAGAGGTTCCCCAATGATCTTGGAATTTGTCCACTCAATTAGTTGTGTCCCAAGTTGAGGAGATTGAGGTTTGGCAAATCAAAAATGTTTTTTGGGAATTTTCCTTGTAAATCACAACCAGCAAGACTGAGAGACCTTAGAGAAGAGGATAGATTCATGAAGCCATGAGCATTAACAGAAGGCATGTTGATTCCATCCAAAAATAGATGTCTGACCTCGGTTAGGTTGTGAAAAAGTCCCTCCACAGCATATTTGTCAAATGTTAGGCCATAAATCCAAGATGAGAGATCAAATGAAACCAATTTTGACAGGTGGGAGACTTGGGATGGGACTTCTCCTACAAACCCTGTATTGGAAAGGTTGAGGTAGAATAGGCTTGTAAATCGACCAAACTCAGATGGAATTTTAGAAAGATTAAAATCATTGTAGACAAGGTTGAGGAAGAAGGAAGATAGTGATATTGGAAGGGAAGTTTCCATATAGCCAACTGCAACTCAAGTCAAGGGCAATAACATGAGCATTTATGTGGTCACAGGTGACCCCATCCCATGAGCAGCAATCTGTACCCTCCTTCCATGAATTTGTCTTGGGATAAGGTTCATCGCAATACAAAGCAGCATCCTCTGTTTGAGTGATGGAAAAGGAGTTCTTGAACTGGATTAGTGAAGAGCAGGAGTGAGATACTGAAGAAGAAGCATAAAGATGGGGAAAGAAGAGGAATAGACAGAGAAAGAGATAGGAGGCCATGTTATGTTTGTAGAGGAAGATGAAGGATAGGAATGGTATTTATAGGCAACAAATAATACCATAACATTAATGTTACAGTCTTTTTTGCTTTTACATTGAAAAGCTATGGATATTAGATTTTCAAAATTTTTGTATTTTTCACAATCATCAACAACCACTTAGTCTTCTTTTTACCATATATTTTTCATTCTTAAAATTGGATGCTTTTTTTTTATACAAAATCTTGAATTTCATTTGGACAGTATATTTTCATACTTAAATAGTTTATTTAAAAATTTATTAGGTTATTTCCCTAAATTTAAATATTACTTTGAAGTTTAAAATTTACAAGGTTGACATCAATAACCACAAATTTTGTGAGACTTTGAGCCTTTTAGAGCATATATTTTTCTTGCTCACTTTATTGTTGGTTATGAGTGTGTCAATATTGATTTGTTATTCTAGAACTTGCTTTGATTATGCGTGTCGAGACCACATCCTTGATTTGATATACTGAGATGATAAAGACACCTAGGTTTTAACCCACTTATTTCATTAAAAGCCTACCTTCATAATTAACCCCTAGTGAACCCTTTTTGGCCTAATAAACCGTTTCTTGACTCACCCATTAATATTAACCCAAAACCAAATTTTTTCTTCTCCTACTTTATTGATTTCCCTTTTGTCGAGATTCGATTTGATCAGTTGCCTAACTATTTTTCTTTATTTTAGTTGTTAAGTTTATCTTACAATTTGTTCTTAAAAAAATATGTTGGAAATTTATTCATTATTAGTTCTATGAGCTTAAATTGTTAATTTCACATCTTTAGAAGAATCTCATGTTATTAGTGATAAGTTCTCAATCGTTATAATTATTCAGTATGAGTTCATTTTTCTAGTTAGGTAAATTGTCGATTAGATCTCGATTTTAATCTTCTTTTTCAGCCTTTATCCACACCTTTAAACCCAAACCTCATTACAACCCTTTAAAGACATTTTGATTTGAGTATTATCTCATTTTATAGTGGTGGAGATTTGATTTTCATGCAAGCCTATGGTAATAACTTGTCATGTTTGACTTTTGAGTGCTTAATTTGAACCTTAAACACTTTGAGTGATTTGAGTGAATCATTAGTGAGGATGTCAATTCTTGTTGGTTTTGAATCAAATGTAATTATTTAGATAAATGGAAACACCTATGTTTTTTTTGTGCTATAAAAATTTGTGACTCGGATTGTTTGAAACTTTAAGACTCTTTTAGTTAAATTATCAATGTATGGATTATCTGTGAATTATGATTAGACATTATTGATGAGAATTATGAATTAAGGAAGTTAATTTTAGTTGTGAGTTGAGGATTTTGCTTGAGGACAAGCAAAGACTTAAGTGTGGGGATATTTGATAAACCATAATTTATACATATTTTTACCCCATGTTTAGCTTATTTTTGGATGAATTTTCATTATACTTGATGAATTTGATGCTCCTAATCCTTTTATTTCATGTTTTACACTCAGGAGAGCCTAGAGAGTCGAAAAGAACGAGAAATGGGCCAAAAAGGAGCAAAATGCGCCTACATTAGAAATCAACACGACCTGGACTATCAAACACGGCCGTGTGTTACGAGCAAAATTGAACACGGCCTGGACTATTGCATACGAAAAGATCGTACGGTCGTGTATGACGAGTAGAGTTAAGCACTACCTAAGACTATCGAACACGGGCGTGTCCCTGCTGAAACCAAGTTTAATTCTATTCAGAAAAGGCTACTTGTGGGCCAAAAAAGGCTTTACAAAGCCTATATAAACACCCTAGGGGAGGACCTAAGAGGAGAGGGAGAGCGGCGGAGAGAATACTTGAAGACAGCCATCGGGAGCAGCTTGGAAGAAAGATCTCCATCAAGACTGAATATCTCCTATCAATTTCTCTTGAAGTTTTTGGGTTTTCTTATGTTTTGTAGTTTTCCTTATTTTAATATCTTTCCCTCTATCATTATGAATTAAATCCCTCAAATACCTAAGGGGATGAAACCTAAGACAGATCTTATTACTATTTAATTTATAAGATAAATATTTGTTCTTATTCTTAATTGTGAGTTCTTATTCTTGTTTTGATAATTCAGGTTATTGATTCAAGTCGAATGTGCGTAGATCAACACAATTAAGAGGAGCAAAAGTCCCTGTTTAAGAGTAGATCAACACAATTAAGCGGAGTTGATTACAACCCTAGAAATAGGACGACATAAATCTGTCAAATTAGAGTCAAATCTAATAAGGGAATCCATAGATCGAGTTAATGCGACAATAGGGGTTTTAATTAGAAAGAGATTTCAATTAATCAACCTAGAGTTAGTTGTTTTTAGTCTTGAAAGAAATATTTACATAAATCAGGGATTTCTACGGATTAAGTCAAGTGAATAAATCATACGAATCAAAAGTAATAAGTCAAGTCTAGGTGGATTCTTCCTTGGGTATTGCCTCTCTCATAAAGTTGTCTAAAAGTATTTTTCCCAATTCATTCTCTGTCGTGCTTTTAATTAGTTTTAGTTTAAAAGAAATCACTCCAATTCTTAGGCTAGATAATAAGAAGATAGTAATTACTAGTACTTTTGGTCCTTGTGGATACGATATTTTGGTCTTACTATCACTATATTATTACACGAATTGAGCTTGCCTTTATTTTGATCATAGTTAGTTAGAGACACATAACTTTTACGAGTGCTATGTTAATTTTCACTTAAAATGTCATTCGAGGAATTATTATAGAAGATTGCATATAATACAAGGACCAGCTGAAACCTTATGCTTGGGTCTTCTCTAGATATCAGCTAAAACACCAAGTGCTCCCTCAATTAAGCCTCTGAAAGGAAATTAGGGACATATGATCCACCAATTGTACCTCAATTCACATCAACTTTGTTACCAAACTACGTGTACTCTACAAATAGAGGGAAAAAAGAGACATGAATGCTTGAAATTCTAACTTTGTCTGCACCACCAACATCTTGATTTCCATGTTAGCTATATATTTAACATGTTAATTCATTAGCTTGTCAAGTAATTCATGAACAAGCCATCACTAGGAATACACCATGCACAATGTTAAAGATAAAGACATATGATTGATTTGGTTAAGGCAAAACGTTAGACACACTTGTAAAAAAATTATGAAAATATAACAGAGATCATTAAGACATTTTGTTCTCCTTTCTCCATTAGTGAGCAATAGCAAAGATTATTGAGACTGAACTGAAAGTCATGAAAGAAGACATAAACAACAACACCATACAAAATGTTACACTCAAACAAACCATTACAGATAGTACGAAATGCAATGAAAGACAGAGAACTGGCACAATATTAAAGACAGGCAGATACCAATGCAACCCTTCAACATAGGGAAAACGGTCTGCAAAACAAGAAATTGTGAAAATACAACACTAATGCTTGAACATCATTCACAGTAATTAGATCCTTCTTCGTCTATTGCTGCGATTGCCTTTCTTTGACTTTCTTTTTTGCCTCTTTTCATGTTGGTTTTCAACCAAATTCACCAACCATTTTGGCTTACAAGTTTGGAAAACAGTATATCCCACTGACATTCCGAACACTACTCTGCATCCATAACCTATCAACACCACTTTCCAACCAAAAGCAATGTTTGATTTTGAACCATCTTTTTCAAGAACATTTGGAGGTGTTGGCTTAATGATGTTGCAACCTTTCGACATCAGAAACCCACATAATCCCTTATTTCCTTCATATGAATCATTTCCAAATGTGTTGAATTGCTTGCCTTGAGAATCGACCATGGAGTTGATTTTGAAATATTTAAGGGCGAAAGAAATGGCGGATCTACGGTTTAGTTGGAATCATCCCGGACAACTTTGTTTGAAGATCGTTCAACCATTCAAGACTTGTCAAATTCCCTAAAAGGTGGGGATACCACCATTAAGGTTTTTATGAGAAAGGTTGAGCCCTTTCGATGAAGTTAAGCTTCCCAATAACCTTTGGAATCTCCCTTCAAACCGATTGTTTGATAGATCAATGATCATCCAAATGGTGAAAATTTTCACCAATTCCATATCTTGTCCTTTCATTATAATTCTAATGGAATAGGTATAGAAAATTTGTTACCTCCTAGAACATACACCCCATGTATGCGACATTGTACTCCCACCCTTCTCTAGAATTATGATAGCCTTGAAGGCATTGATGTATCTCTCTTGGTAGGGGTCCGGAAAATAATTCTTGGAGAGATCAAAAATTTGGATTTTAGAGAAAAAGGGCTAGACTTGGAGCTATTGACACACAAGGAACCATGCATATGATTTGACTTCAATACAAGAACTTGTAGCTGTGGAAGACTTCCCAACCAATGAGGAAATGTATCATTGATCTTGTTGTTACCAAGATCTAGCACTTCCAGACCTTTACAATTAAGGATGGATGGTGTCAAAGGCCCTTCTAATAGATTTTCGTTTAAGTTGAAATTACCCAATTGGCATCTCTTTGCAAATGTTAGAGGAATCGTCCCATAAAACTTGTTCTTCTTCAGGTTCAAGAATTCAAGGCTGTCGCTCAAATTTTCGAAACATAGTGGAATTGTTCCACTCAAGTTATTGTGGGACAAATCAAGAATTTGAAGAGAAGTGACATTGCAAATTAAAGGAGAGACCTCTCCATTGAAACTATTATTTGAGATTAGAAAGACATTGATCGTCGAAGCTGGAATCGGAAGATTTCCATGGATCAAATTGGAGCTTAAGTCAAGAACTACAATATTCTTCCATGGAAATTGCTCAACTTCCGTCAAAGAGTTGTGAGATACATTTAAGTAAGTCAAAGAGTCATTCCCCACCTCTTGCATCCACTGTGGAATCTTACCTTCAATTCTGTTCCAAGAGAGGTCTAAAGTTTCCAAACTTTTATGGCCTTTTAAAAATTGGGGGAATTCACCAAGATTGCAAGATGAAAAAAATAAGTTTGTAAGATTAGGCAATATATGGTTAACACTAGAAGTGCTATTAGATGTTAAGGATAGGCTGTTATATGAAAGGCCAAGATATTGGAGATTTGGAAGGTTTGAGAACATGCTCAAGTTTATGACACCACTAAAATAAGCTGAGTCGGGTAAGATTGAGAAGTTGGAATATTGAAGATGGAAGAGGATCTTGCAGTTTATTATTCTCTAACTCTATCGATTTATGTGATTTGGATTGGAATTCTTTGATATGCCCACTGAATTGATTTTGAGAGAGAACTATTCCCTTTAAGGAGAGAGCAGTATACAACCATGACGGAAGTGTTCCATTGAGTAAATTGTTATATAACCATATATATATTAGATTAGGAAAAGCAGTTACCTCATCTGGAATGGAACCTTCTAATGAATTTCTAGCTATTCCCAAGTATACAAGCTGTGTTAGGTTTAGAATTGATAATGGAATTTGTCCACTCAATTGGTTGTTTGACAAGTCTAAATAAGTGAGTTGCAAGAGGTTCCCCAATGATCTTGGAACTCAATTGGTTGTTCCACAAGTCTAAATAAGTGAGTTGCAAGAGTTTCCCCAATGATCTTGGAATTTGTCCACTCAATTGGTTGTCTCCCAAAAGTCTAAATGAGTGGGTTGCAATAGGTTTCCCAGTGATCTTTGAACCTGTCCACTCAGTTGGTTGTTTGACAAGTCTAAATGAGTGAGTTGCAAGAGGTTCCTCAATGATCTTGGAATTTGTCCACTCAATTGGTTGTCTCCCAAGTTGAGGAGATTAAGGTTTGGCAAATCAAAAATGTTTTTTGGGAATTTTCCTTGCAAATCACAACCAGCAAGACTGAGAGACCTTAGAGAAGAGGATAGATTCATGAAGACATGAGCATTAACAGAAGGCATGTTGATTCCATCCAAAAACAGATGTCTGACCTTGCTTAGGTTGTGAACAAGTCCCTCCACAGCATGTGTGTCAAATGTTAGGTCATAAATCCAAGAGGAGAGATCAAGTGAAACCAATTTTGATAGGTGGGAGACTTGGGATGGGACTTCTCCTACAAACCCCAGTATAGGAAAGGTTGAGGTAGAATAGGCTTGTAAACTACTGAACTCGGACGGAATTTTGGAAAGATTAAAATCATTGTAGGCAAGGTTGAGTTTTTGAAGGTGAGGAAGAAGAAAGAGAGTGGTATTGGAAAGGAAGTTGCCATATAGCCAACTGCAGCTCAAGTCAAGGGCAATCACATGAGCATTTAGGTGGTCACAAGTGACCCCATCCCATGAGCAACAATCACACTCCCTCCTTCCATGAATTTGTCTTGGGATAAGATTCATCGCAATACCGAGAATTCTTATTGAAGGAAAAAGAATTCTTAAACTGGATTAGAGAAGCGACTTCAAGGTGAGAGCGGAGTGAGATCCTCAAGAAGAAGCACAAAGATGGGGAAAGAAGAGGAATAGGGAGAGAAAGAGATAGGAGGCCATGTTATGTTTTGTAAAGGAAGATGAAGGATAGGAATGGTATTTATAGGCAACAAATAATATCCAATATTAAACAAAAGATTTGTTTAAATAATCTATATTTTCATACTTAAATAATTTATTTATCATTTAAACAGTAGTAAGAGTCAATTGAATGATTAAAAATCTATATTGAACAAAGCATACAATCCGATTTATACTAATACCAAAGTAATTAATTATTTGTTATGTAGGTTTTATCTGTCTATTACCGAAATTTGTGATTTTATAATAGAATATGCTTTAAAGGATTCTTGAAAGTTAAGGATAAGCTGTCCAGTTGTCTTAAATATAAAAATTGTTGAAGCTGTAAATTTTCTTGTAATGCTTTCCTGTAGATTTTAGTATGCTTGAAATGTATGGAGACGTGCCAAGTGGAATTATTTTTGGGATAACCTTAAAAGATTAACCTTACCGTTGAAAGAAGTAATGAGAGGCGCCAACAAAATGACCAAATGAGGAGTAAATGAGGGGAAACAGAAGCAAACAATAAGAAAGGAAGGAAAAATAAAGAAGAAGAAGAGGAAAGAACAAAAAAATAAACATAGTCGGAATCTGACCATGGAATTGATTTTCAGAAACGTTTAAGATGGAAAGAAATGTCGGATTTGCCAATATCACTGGAATTAACAAAGTTCAAAAGACAATATAACTCGTAAAGTTTGGTCCAAGACTGGCGGCGTCTATTGACTTCAACTCTTGCTATTACCTCAAGAAGAAAGACTGCTACAATTCTATCTTCTTTAAACCAGCTATTTAAGTGTTGGTGTTATGAACAATGAGCAAGCAAGTTCTGCTGAGACTTGAGCAACACGGCTCGAGACTTGCAGAAGAAACAAACAGAATTCAAGACCAGAATTGAAAACAAAAGCAAAGAAAAATGGAAAGTATATGGAAGGAAATCTGATGAAATTTTCATTCAAAAATGAATAATGGCATAATGCCAATACATAAACCAAGCATTCAGCTTGTCAAAATCAGTATACCTACTACCACTAATACATTGAAACTTGGTAAACCAAGCTTTTACACATGAACAAAGCTGAGTTAACAGCTCAATCACTATCAAATTACATCAAACATCAAACATCAAACATCAAACATCAAACTAACATAGTTCAAAATGAACTAAATTACATTACATCAAACTAAGGTTACAAAATGAACAAAAAATCAACAGCTGCACTTGCTTCAGCAGCTCCTGCATGGCTCGGACTGCATGGCCTGCTTCTTGACTGCTCCTGTTGCTACATGCTGACCAAACTTCAACAGTAAGCAGTAAGGACATTAGATCCACCAATTTATGGTTGAATTCATTACATCATTCAGCTCTGCTATGTACTAATATTATTACCAAAAATCTTGAAAGGAGACCACCTCAAATTTAAAGACAAGAAATGAGCAAGAAAAATCATATATTATAAATATGACTTAGAAACGAAGACCACATGTGAATTCCAAGAATTGCATAACCCCATTTAAATTTACTCATAAAATATAAATACTTTATTTTCCCAAGTCTTTACTCAATACTGGTCATTCATATTATCAAGTAATAAAATAAATTTTTATTATGATTTTAACATATTCATCGTTACAGGTATTCTCAAGTGATGATTCCAAATGGTTCATCGTCCTCCACCACAAACTATTAACTATCCAAGTTTGCAGTGTGAAAGCAGGTACTTCCATTAGAGAAACCTTTCACTGTATATTGACTTGGTCTTGTTTCCTATAACACCACCTCATGTTTGGTCCTAGATGGTGGAAGACAGTAGAGACTCGATACAACACCCCAATTGCACCGACAATTAAGCTTAGTTATAAGGAAATTAATAAGGAGATGGAATCCACCAATTTTACCTAAACTCACATCAACATTGTTATTGGGCTGTTCATTTTCTGTGGAGCACTTAATATTTGTCTCCAACGTGTTTACTGCTCTCTCAATCTCACATCAATGCATTCAATTTCAAAATAGATTCCCAATACTTCCTCTCACTTAATCGACAAGAAATAAGGAAATTTCAGTCATTTTCAGCATAAATGTAGAAAATAATTTACAATGTAGACTGAGTTTGATGTGGTGAGGAAAAAAACACCATGAATGATAAAAATTAAATCTTATCCCGAAGAATAATTAAAGCCAAGACTTGGTAAGTAGACTAATTAGTTTACAACTAAATATTTTTGCACTAATTATTAAGGAAAATATTAGCCAATAAAAAAGGCATAATGATTTATTAAGGAAAATGTTACCCAATAAAATTTTTAAAATTTTAAATTAGTAAAGATAAATTTACAACTCTTCTTAAAAATGATAAAAATTTAATTTAATCCTTTAAAAATTAGATATAAACTATTAAAATGGTGAAATTGCATTTTTACTATCGTAAAAATTACAATTTAATTTCGGCATCCTAAAAAAATTTTCTGGCTTCTCCCCTGTTTTAGCCGTTCATTTAATTTTTCATCTTTTTTAGCCATTGAACTTGTATTATTTGCCAAATTACCTCAAAATAGATAGAAAAATTAATATCTGTTAACTTTGTCGATATAAACGCCAGAACATCATTTCCACCAACTAGATCTTTCTTTGTCCATTCCTGCGATTGCCATTCTTTGACTTTCTTCTTCGCCTCTTCTCGTGTTGGTTTTCAACCAAGTTCACGAGCCACTTCCGCTTACCAATTTGGAGAACAACATATCCCATGGCCATTCCGAACACTACTCCACATCCATAACCTATCAACACCACTTTCCAACCAAAAGCAATGTTTGATTTTGAACCATCTTTTTCAAGCACATTTGGAGGTGGTGGCTCAACGATGTTGCAAACTTTCGAGACTGGAAACCCACATAATCCCTTGTTTCCTTCATATGAATCATTTCCAAATGTGTTGAACTGTTTGCCTTGAGGAATCTGACCATGGAGTTGATTTTCTACACAATTTGCAGTATTGACTACGTTTACTTGGGGGAAAACAAAGACATGAATGCTGGAAATTTTAACTAGTTTGTACGGACAATGAAGCTACCTAAAAGCCACTAAGGGTATCAATTCCTGTAATTGGATTAATCTCATCGTTGCTGCAATGTTTTGACAGTGTAATCGAATGTTAGATATGTTACTCTGCTGTATTTGTTGTAAATGTTCTTTATTAAATTTGTTGATAGATATATAGGTTTGGCACAAAATTAAGAATACACAAAAGCTCAAACCTTACCTTATGTTCATGAATTCTCATCATCACATGTTTATAAATTCAAATCAAACTTGAATAATTGAATCTTTTGTAATTCTAAATGTATTTGTTGGAGAACTCATTCAGTTGTTATCTGCAGGTTTAAGTATATGCTTGTAGTTCCCAACTGATTATGGTAAGGCATTGGAGCTCAAACAGGACGGATGATATGTGATTCAATAGATAATCATATTCAATCCTACTTTATTCATATGTGGGTTTGCTTTATTTAGTGTTTACTACCATTTTATAGCTAACAACAATCTGCAGTGTGTTCCAATTGACTGTTTAATTTCTCATGCTTTCTATTTCTTTCCCCCATCTTTTATGAGACATTTATGGTGAGAATTAGCAAAGATTATGAGACAAAAAAAAATTACTTTATTTAATCAGTTATAAACCACAATTATGAGATAGCTATTGCAATTCTCTTCCTAACAGCGGCTTACATGTATAAAATCAACTGGGGCATTCGCATAGTCTAAAAGATATTTTAAAGGCTCATAAAGGTCTATTTACAGGCCAAGGGCATAAAGGACTATATGAAATCCTAACAACATCATGGCTGTTGGAACTTTGAACAATAAACAGCAACTGAAGCTTTAGCTTGAGCAACAAGGCTCGAGAATTGTAGAAGAAGAAAGAAGGAAAAGATAGAAATTTGCTAGAGAAATTGTGTAAGGAAGAAAGATGAAGATAATTTGAATGAAATCAGTTGATTTTCATTACAAAACAGCATTGGCACACTGCCATTACATATACCAGCTATAGATAATGCAAATCATAGCTATCTATCACCTAAGCAAAGTTTAACTTGTAAACTTTATCAAAGCTGATATGTCAGCTCAATCAGCACCTAATCACATCAATTATCAACCTAATATAGTTCAAAATAAACTAAGTTACATTACACAAACCAAAACTCACAAAATGAACATTTGTTGCACATAAAATAATGGTTGCTTTGCATGGCCATCTTGTCGCTTCACGTCTTTGACTTCTTGCAAATCGCATGGGCTGCATAGAAACCAAATTCTAACACTCCTCCTTGGTTTTCATGCTGCAAACTCTTAGCTCTTTTCTCAACTTGATGAACTTTGTAGCATTGAGGGCCTTGGTGAAAATGTCTGCAATTTGATTCTCAGAATTGCAATGAATCAGCTCAACCTCTCGAGCTTGCTCCATCTCCCTTATCACATGCAGTTTGATATTGAAATGTTTGGTTCTACCATGGAAGACAGGGTTCTTTGCAATTGCAATAGCCGACTTGTTGTCACATTGGATCTCTGTTGCTCCCTCTTATTGCATGTTCAGATCAGCCAAAATTTTTCTTAGCCATATGACTTGATTTCTCATGCGGCGATTTTGCAACATACTCGACTTTTGCTATTGATTGAGCCACCAAGTTTTGTTTCTTCGAGCACCAGCAAAATATTGATGAACCAAGTTTAAATGCATAGCCTGAAGTACTCTTCATGTCATCTTTCGATCCAGCACAATCACTGTCTATATAGCCTACTAGCTTTATGTCTTCAGCTTTGCAAAATTTCAGACCATAGCTCAGGGTTCCTTTGATGTACCTGAGCACCCTTTTTGCTGCTTGTAGGTGCTGTTCATTGCAGCAATACATGAATCTTGTCAATATGCTAACAGCAAACATAATATCGGGCCTAGTGGCTGTTAAGTACAATAAGCAACCAACCAAACTCCTATAGGAAGACTCATTAACTTCCTCATAAGCCCCTTGGCGCGATAGTTTCACTCCAACAGCCATAGGTGTGGTTGTTGGCCTACAATTCTCCATGGAGAACTTGTTCAAGATTTTCTTAACAAATGTTTGTTGGCTCAAGAAGATCTCTCCCTTTGTTTGACTTACTTCTATTCCTAGAAAATAGGTCATGTGGCCCAAGTCTATCATCTCAAACACCTGCTTTATCTTAGCTTTGAAATCATTCAAAACATTGTTATTTCCTCCTGTCACTAGGAGATGGTCTACATAAAGGGACACTATGAGCTGTGTTTCACCTTTATTCTTCATTACATACAATGTTGGTTCATTGGCACTTCTTTCAAACCCCAAACTCAGCAGATGGTTATCGATTCTGGCATACCAAGCTCCAGGGGCTTGTTTTAGGCCATAGAGAGCCTTCTTTAGCCTATAAACCATATGCTCCTTTCCAGGAACAATGAAACCTTAAGGTTGATCTATATAAATTTTTTCTTCGAGGAGACCATTTAAGAAGGCCGACTTCACATCCAGTTGATAGATCATCCACTCCTTTTGTGCAGCCAAAGCTATCAGTATTCTTATGGTGCCAAGTTTGGCGACTGGAGCAAAGGTCTCTGTGTAGTCTAGGCCATACTTTTGACTGAAGCCCTTGACAACTAGCCTGGCGTTTAACTTGTTCAGACTCCCATCAGTATTTTGCTTAGCTCGATAAACCCACTTGAGACCTATGACCTTCCTTTTTGTAGGCCTTTCAACCAGCTCCCATGTTCCATTCTTTTCAATCATGTGCATTTCATCAGCCATAGCTCGCTGCCAACCTTGGTGTGCTTTAGCTTCTTCAAAGCAGGTTGGCTCAATAGTAACCACTTGTGCCCTTTCATAAACTTCTAGCTAGAGACCTTGTTCCCTAACTAGTTCATCATCATAGTCCATTTCGGACCTTCTTGATCGATATCAATCGGCTGTTGTGTTTTCTTCAGAAGTAGCCACTGTCACATTCTTCTTCCAGTTCCAGCATGCCTTCTCATCAAAGATCACATCTCTACTCACTAGGACTTTGTTTGTTGAGGGATCAAGGACTCTATAGCCCTTTTTGATCGAACTGTAGCCCACCAATATGCCTGGTTGAGATCTTTCGTCAAGTTTGCTTCTCCTGACTACTGGAACCTGTGCATAGCATAAACAACCAAAGGTTCTAAGGTGAGCCAGTGATGGCTTGAACTCGAACCATGCCTCAAATGGAGTTTTATAAGCTAGGGTTTTGGTTGGAAGCCTGTTTTGTATATAGGCTGCAGTGTTTACAGCTTCTGCCCACAAGATCTTTGGTACATTCTTCTCAAACAAGCGACATCTGGCCATATCGACCAAGCTCCTATTCTTCCTTTCATCGACCCCATTTTGTTGAGGAGTATAGACATTGATCACCGATGCTTAATACCTACACTTTCACAATGAGCTTGAAACTGAGCTGAAGTATACTTAGCTCCATTGTCTGATCTGATTGTCTTGAGCTTGCAACCTGTTTCTATTTCAGCCTGTGCTTTAAACTTCAAGAACACATGAGCCACTTCTGATTTTTGTTTTAGGAAATAAATCCAACAATATCTTGAGTAGTTATCAATGAACAAGATAAAATACCTGTTTCCACTAAGTGATTCAGTCTTCATAGGACCACACACATCAATGTGCACGAGTTGAAGCTTGTCTGATGCTCTCGAGGCTTGATTCAAAGGAAATGGATGCTTGGCTTGCTTTCCTAGTCGGCATATTTCACAAACACCTTCATCAATCACGAGTTGGTGAAGTTTTCAACTAGACTTTGAATGGTCATCATGGACATTGACTTAAAGTTGGCATGTCCAAGTCTTTGATGCCAAAGTTTGGACTCATCAATTGAGGCTGTGTAGGCTGTGTTTGAGCCCTTTGACCAGTTGACTTCAAAGCACTTGTTAGTCATGGTGACTATCATGAAACTTGATTCATTTGGATCAGCAATTTTGCACTCCTTGCCCTTGAACACCATTGAGTATCCCTTGTCCAACAGCTGAGCTATGCTAAGCAAATTTCTGTCAATTTTAGGCACAAGCAGTACATTTGAAATAAGCTTGTTACCTGTTGAAGTGCATAACAACACATCTCCTTTGACTTCAGCCTTGATGAACTGGCCATTGCCAACTTTAACTTTGGTTTGGAAGCTTCTATCCAAGGTTTTGAAGATGCTTGCATCTGGTGACATGTGGTTGGTGCATCCACTGTCTAGGAGCCAGCCTTCTGAGCCTTTCTTCTGGCCACTTAAGCATGACACAGCAAAGACTTGCTCTTCATGGTCACTGCCTTCTTCAGCTACTGGACCCTCAGCCTTTGGCTGTTTTTGTTGAGCCTGTCTTGGTTTGCCCTTGCTTTTGCAAACCTTTTCAACATGGCCCTTCTTCTTACAATGCTGGCATATTGCATCTGGTCTAAACCAGCATTTGTCCTCGGGATGGCCTGGTCTCTTGCAAAATCCGCAAAGCTGGTCATTGCTCCTTGCAGCATCAGGCTTAGACCTGTTTTTTGAAGTCCTCTTGCTCCTATAGGAAGAGGTGCTCGAGGAAGTTTTGGCTTTTGCTTGGAAAGCACATTCTTGGTGCTCCTCATTTCTGCTTGCCCTCCTTTGCTCTTGTGCATAGAGAGCATTGATCAGCTCTGTTAGGGATATGGTAGACAGGTTCCTTGAGTCCTCGAGAGAGGATATTTTTGCTTCATATCTCTCGAGCAGTGTTGAGAGCACCTTCTCCACAATTATTGCCTCACTAAACTCTTCTCCTAGCAACCTTATGCAGTTAACTACAACCATGATCCTGTCTCGAGTCTTCGCTTCACTGCCTCCTCTTCCTTTCATCTTTAAATTTTCAAAGTCCCTTCTCAAGTTCAAGAGCTGCTGTTGCCTGGTTCTTTCAGTGCCTTGAAGCTCCTGCTTGAGCTTGTCCCAGGCCTGCCTTGGAGTCTCACAAGCCATGATCCTTGTAAAGATCACATCACTTACACAATTTTGTATGCATGACATGGCCTTGTGCCTTTTGGTCCTTTCTTGACATGCTACCTCATCCGAGTCCTTTGTTGGATTTGCTCGAAGAGGTGTCTTTGGCTCAATATCTGAAGTCACAACCTCCCACGGATCGAAAGCCTGCAGGTAGGTCCTCATCTTGACCTACCAAATGTGAAAACCTTCACCATTGAAGACTGGTGGTGTAGCTGGTGAAAAATTTGCAGCCATTTGTTCATATATAGCTTATAAGACATCCCATATGTTCATATATAGCTTATAAGACAAAAGTTAAAACAGCCTTGAGTTCCATGTCAAATCTGCAAGCATAGTTCCATGTGTGTGTGTTTAAGTGTCCTCAACCATAAACAAACCAATTTTGCGAAAAAACACCCATTATATATAGGTTTGGCAATGAGATGAGCAAGCGGTGGTAGCTAGAAATTCATGCATCTTTGAATCACCAATTCAATTAATAAAGCTTAACTAAAGGAAATAAGGACTTTACATCCACCAATTCAAGCAAGCTACATGTACCCTTTTACACTGCATTGTTCCATGTTTCAATTCATTACATCATTCCTTCAACTCTGCTATTTATTATTACTTTCTCCATATAACCAAACCTTTTCTTGCTAACTTGTAAAAAAATTATGAAAATACAACAGAGATCATTCACACATTCTTCACATAATTGATGTTTTTGTATTTTCAGAATCCATTAAGTATTCGATGTTTGATACAATAGATTTGGATTTTATTATTGTATTTTGTGGAAGGATCGTTTATCTATTTTTTGTAACTACTAAATGTTTTATCTTCATTCTTACTAGCCTATTCTGCTTTTTGCATGCAGGATAGCAATAACGTATTTTACCTTAAAGTCGGAATAGCTCGGTTGGCTAGAGCGTGTGGTCATTAACCACTAGGTTGGAGGTTCAAGCCCTCCTTATAGTGTCTTATTTTTGGTTAAATTTCATCTTTAGTCCTTTTAAATTCCTTTTTGTTTTAATTTGATTGCTTTCTAGCGTTGCAAATTACGCAACAATCTTCAAATGTCTTATTAAATTCTCACTTTTACGAGTGCTCCAATAAAATTCCTCTTAGTTTATATTTGAATTTTAAACATAATAAAATTAAATTTCTTAAATTATTAATATATGTTTAGCCATTATTACTGCCTTGATTGTCAAATCTTAAAATTTCAAACAAGTTTAAACATTAAATATAAAATAGTTAAATTTCAATTAAGCCTCGTAAAAGGAAATTAGGGACATGGGATCCACCAATTATATGTCAATTCACATCAACTTTGTTACCAAACTACGTTTACTCTAGAAATAGAGGGAAAAAAAGGGGACATGCATGCTTGAAATTCCAACTTTTTCTGCACCATCAACATCTTGATTTCCATGTTAGCTATAAACTTAACCTGTTAATTCATTAGCAGGTCAAATATTTCATGAACATGCCATCACTGGGAATACATCACGCACAATGCTAAAAATAAAGGCATATGGTTAAATTGGTCAAGGCAAAACATTAGATACACTTGTAAAAAAAGTTATGAAAATACAATAGAGATCACTGAGACATTTTGTTCTCCTTTAGTGAGCAGTAGCAAAGATTATTGAGACTAAACAAGACATAAACAACACCACCATACAAAATGTTACACTCAAACAAACCATTACAGACAGTACAAAATGCAATGAAAGATAGAAAAACTGGCACAATATTAAAGACAGATAGATAGCAATACAACTCTTCACCATAGGCAAAACGGTCTGCAAAACAAGAAATTGTGAAAATACAACACTAATGCTTGAACATAATTTGCAGTAATTAGATCCTTCTTCATCTATTGCTGCAATTGCCTTTCTTTGGCTTTCTTCTTCACCTATTCTCATGTTGGTTTTCAACCAAATTCACCAACCATTTAGGCTTACCAATTTGGAAAACAACATATCCCATTGACATTCCGAACACTACTCCGCATCCATAACCTATCAACACCACTTTCCAACCAAAAGCAATGTTTGATTTTGAGCCATCTTTTTCAAGCACATTTGGAGGTCTTTGGCTCAATGATGTTGCAACCTTTACGACACTTTGAAACCCACATAGTCCCTTATTTCCTTCATATGAATCATTTCCAAATGTGTTGAATTGCTTGCCTTGAGAATCGACCATGGAGTTGATTTTGAAACATTTAAGGATCGAAAGAAATGGCGGATCTGCCAATCTATTTGGAATCGTTCGGACAACTGTTTGAAGACAGGTCCAACCATTCAAGACTTGTCAAATTCCCTATTGAGGTGGGGATACCACCATTAAGGTTATTATGAGAAAGGTTGAGCCCTTTCAAGTAAGTTAAGCTTCCCAATAACCTTTGGATTCTCCCTTCAAACTGATTGTTTGATAGATCAATGATCATCCACATGGTGAAAATTTTCACCAATTCCATATCTTGTTCTTTCATAACAATTCCAATGGAATAGGTATAGAAGCCGCTACCTCCCGCAGCATACACCCCCATGTACGACATTGTACTCCCAATCCTTTATAGATTTATGATAGCCTTGAAGCTGTTGATGTATCTCACTGGTAGGGGTCCAGAAAAATAATTACTGGAGATATCAAAAATTTGGATTTTAGAGAAAAAAGGGCTAGACTTGGAGCTATTAACAAACAAGGAACCATGCGTATGATTTGACTTCAATACAAGAACTTGTAGCTGTGGAAGACTTCCCAACCAATGAGGAGATGTATCATTGATCTTGTTGTTACCAAGATCTAGCACTTCCAGACCTTTACAATTAAGGATGGATGGTAGATTTCCATTTAAGTTGAAATTACTCAATTGGCATCCCTTTGCAAATGTTGGAGGAATCGTCCCATAAAACTTGTTCTTCTTCAGATTCAAGAATTTAAGGCTGTCGCTAAAATTTCCAAAACATAGTGGAATTGTTCCACTCAAGTTATTGTGGGACAAATCAAGAATTTGAAGAAAAGTGACACTGCAGATTAAAGAAGAGACCACTCCATTGAAACTATTATTTGAGATCAGAAAGACATTGATCGTTGAAGCTGGAATCGGAAGATTTCCATGGATCAAATTGGAGCTTAAGTCAAGAACTGCAATATTCTTCCATGGAAATTGCTCAACTTCCATCAAAGAGTTGTGAGATACGTTTAAGTAAGTCAAAGAGTCATTCCCCACCTCTTGCATCCACTGTGGAGTCTTACCTTCAATTCTGTTGCAAGAGAGGTCTAAAGTTTTCAAACTTTTAAGCCCTTTTAAAAATTGGGGGAATTCACCAAGATTGCAAGATGACAAAATTAAGTCTGTAAGATTAGGCAATATATGAATGACATTAGAAGTATGATTAGATGTTAAGGATAGGTTGTTATATGAAAGGTCAAGATATTGGAGATTTGGAAGGTTTGAGAACATGCTAAACTCTATGACACCACTAAGTTTATTTGAGGACAAAAAGAGGTCGGTAAGATTGAGAAGTTGGAATATTGAAGATGGAAGAGGACCTTGGAGTTTATTATTCTCTAACTCTATCGGTTCAAGTGATTTGGATTGGAATTCTTTGATATGCCCACTGAATTGATTTTGAGAGAAATCTATTCCCTTTTAAGGAGGGAGCAGTATACAACCATGACGCAAGTGTTCCATTGAGTAAATTGTCATATAACCATAAATATATTAGATTAGGAAAAGCGGTTACCTCATCTGGAATGGAACCTTCTAATAAATTTCCAGCTATTCCCAAGTATTCAAGCTGCGTTAGGTTTAGAATTGATAATGGAATTTGTCCACTCAATTGGTTGTTGGACAAGTCTAAATAAGTGAGTTGCAAGAGGTTCCCCAATGATCTTGGAATTTGTCCACTCAATTGGTTGTGTGACAAGTCTAAATGAGTGAGTTGCAAGAGTTTCCCCAATGATCTTGGAATTTGTTCACTCAATTGGTTCATCGACAAGTCTAAATGAGTTAGTTGCAAGAGGTTTCCCAATGATCTTGGAACTTGTCCACTCAATTGGTTGTTTGACAAGTCTAAATGAGTGAGTTGCAAGAGGTTCCCCAATGATCTTGGAACCTGTCCACTCAATTGGTTCATTGACAAGTCTAAATGAGTGAGTTGCAAGAGGTTCCCCAATGATCTTGGAATTTTTCCACTGAATTGGTTGTCTCCCAAGTTGAGGAGATTGAGGTTTGGAAAATTAAAAATGTTTTTTGCGAATTTTCCTTGCAAATCACAACCAGCAAGACTAAGAGACCATAGGGAAGAGGATAGATTCATGAAGACATGAGCATTAACAGAAGGCATGTTGATTCCATCCAAAAACAGATGTCTGACCTCGGTTAGGTTGTGAAAAAGTCCCTCCACAGCATGTCTGTCAAATGTTAGGTCATAAATCCAAGAGGAGAGATCAAGTGAAACCAATTTTGACAGGTGGGAGACTTGGGATGGGACTTCTCCTACAAAGCCTGTTTTGGAAAGGTTGAGGTAGAATAGGCTTGTAAATCGACCAAACTCAGATGGAATTTTGGAAAGATTAAAATCATTGTAGGCAAGGTTGAGGTTTTGAAGGTGAGGAAGAAGGAAGAGAGTGGTATTGGAAGGGAAGTTGCCTATAGCAAACTGCAGCTCAAGTCAAGGGCAATAACATGAGCATTTAGGTGGTCACAAGTGACCCCATCCCACGAGCAGCAATCTGTACCCTCCTTCCATGAATTTGTCTTGGGATAAGATTCATCGCAATACCAAGACTTCTTATTGATGGAAAAAGAATTCTTAAACTGGATTAGAGAAGCAGCTTCAAGGTGAGAGCAGGAGTGAGATCCTGAAGAAGAAGCACAAAGATGGGGTGGGGAAAGAAGAGGAATAGGGAGAGAAAGAGATAGGAGGCCATGTTATGTTTGTAGAGGAAGATGATGGATGGGAATGGTATATATAGGCAACAAATAATATCCAATATTAAACAAAAGATTTGTTTAAATAATGTTACACTTACATGTATATTTTCATACTTAAATAATTTATTTATCATTTAGATGGTAGTCAGAGTCAATTGAATGATTAAAAATCTGTATTGAACAAAGCAAACAATCCGATTTATACTAATACCAAAGTAATTAATTATTTGTTATGTAGGTTTTTATCCGTCTGTTACCGAAATTTGTGATTTTATAATAGAATATGCTTTAAAGGATTCTTGAAAGTTAAGGATAAGCTGTCCAGTTGTCTTAAATATAAAAATTGTTGAAGCGGCTGTAAATTTTTCTTTGTAGATTTTAGTATGCTTGAAATGTAAGGAGACGTGCCAAGTGGAATTATTTTTGGGATAACCTTAAAAGATTAACCTTACCGTTGAAAGAACTAATGAGAGGCGCCAACAAAATGATCAAATGAGGAGTAAAAGAGGGGAAACGAAGCAAACAAAAAGAAAGGAAGGAAAAATAAAGAAGAAGAGGGAAGAACAAAAAAATAAACGTAGAAGGAGATTTTAGGAAATTTAATTTAATAATAAAATCAAACAAATTTTTCAGAATAGTAAAAATATATCCCCACTTCGTTTACGCAGAGACTCAAACACAAGACCAAAGAGATACAAAAGCTTATCCATTGAACCTTTCTCTTGATTTTCGATCCTTGCAAGCATTTTTCTCAAGTTCACAGCTTGTTTCCTTCATATGAATGGTTTCCAAATGTGTTGAACTGTTTGTCTTGAGGAATCTGACCATGGAGTTGATTTTCAGAAACGTTTAAGAAGAAAAGAAATGTCGGATTTGCCAATATCACTGGAATTAACAAAGTTCAAAAGACAATATAACTCGTAAAGTTTGGTCCAAGACTGGCGGCGTCTATTGACTTCAACTCTTGCTATTACCTCAAGAAGAAAGACTGCTACAATTCTATCTTCTTTAAACCAGCCATCTATAAGTGTTGGTGTTATGAACAATGAGCAAGCAAGTTCAGCTGAGACTTGAGCAACAAGGCTCGAGACTTGCAGAAGAAACAAACAGAATTCAAGAACAGAATTGAAAACAAAAGCAAAGAAAAATGGAGAGTATATGGAAGTAAAACTGATGAAATTTTCATTCAAAAATGAATAATGGCTAAAACTGATGAAATTTTCATTCAAAAATGAATAATGGCATAATGCCAATACATAAACCAAGCATTCAGCTTGTCAAAATCAGTATATGGTCACCTAATCAATACCAGCTACCACTAATACATTGAAACTTGGTAAACCAAGCTTGTACACATGAACAAATTAAGATGAGTTAACAGCTCAATCACTATCAAATTACACCAAACATCAAACCAACATAGTTCAAAATGAACTAAATTACATTACATCAAACTAAGGTTACAAAATGAACAAAAAATCAACAGCTGCACTTGCTTCAGCAGCTCCTGCATGGCCTGCTTCTTGACTGCTCCTGGTGCTACATGCTGACCAAACTTCAACAGTAAGCAATAAGGACATTAGAACCACCAATTTATGGTTGAATTCAGTACATCATTCAGCTCTGCTATGTACTAATATTATTAGCAAAAATCTTGAAAGGAGACAACCTCAAATTTAAAGACAAGAAATGAACAAGAAAAATCATATATTATAAATATGACTTAGAAACGAAGACCGCATATGAATTCCAACAATTGCATAACCCCAATTAAATTTACTCATAAAATATAAACACTTTATTTTCCCAAGTCTTTACTCAATACTGGTCATTCATATTATCAAGTAATAAAATAAATTTTTATTATGATTTTAACATATTGATCGTTACAGGTATTCTCAAGTGATGATTCCAAATGGTTCATCGTCCTCCACCACAAACTATTAACTATCCAAGTTTGCAGTGTGAAAGCAGGTAGTTCTATTAGAGAAACCTTTCACTGTATATTGACTTGGTCTTGTTTCCTATAGCACCACCTCATGTTTGGTCCTAGATGGTGGAAGCAGTGGAGACTCGATACAACACCCCAAAGAGGGGAAACGAAGCAAACAAAAAGAAAGGAAGGAAAAATAAAGAAGAAGAAGAGGGAAGAACAAAAAAATAAACATAGAAGGAGATTTTAGGAAATTTAATTTAATATTCCAGAATACTAAAAATATATCCCCACTTCGTTTACGCAGAGACTCAAACACAATACCAAAGACATACAAAAGCTTATCCATTGAGCATTTCTCTTGATTTTCGATCCTTGCAAGCATTTTTCTCAAGTCATTGAAGCTAGACTCAGCTTTGTTTTTTATTCTGTTTCTTAACACCAACAAAGGCTCAAACCATACCTTTTGTTCATGAATTCTCATCATCACATGCTTATAAATGTAGCTCAAACTTGAAATTGAATCTTTTCTAATTCAAAATGTATTTTTTTATGGTGAGCAGTATAATATCTACTAAAAATTGAAATTCAAGAAAGAAGACATACATAGCTACACCATACAAAGATGTTACACTCAAAATAAACCCTTACAAAAAGTACGAAATGCAATGAAATACAGAGGAATTGGTACAATCATAAAAACAGACACATATCACTGCAACTTTTCACCATAGTCAAAATATTCTGACAGACTACAGAACAAGAAATTCTGAAGACACAACAGAATTGCTTGAACATCATTTGCACCGACTAGATCCTTCTTCATCCATTGATGCGATTGCTATTCTTTGACTTTCTTCTTCGCCTCTTCTCATGTTGGTCTTCAACCAAATTCACGAACCATTTAAGCTGACCAGTTTGGAAAACATATCCCATGGCCATTCCAAACACTACCCCGCATCCATAACCTATCAACACCACTTTCCAACCGAAAGCAATGTTTGCTTTTGAGCCATCCTGTTCCAGCACATTTGGAGGTGGTGTATCATTGATGCTGCAACCTTTGGAGACTGGAAATCCACATAGTCCCTTGTTTCTGTTGAGATTACATGCTTAGATTGCTACCAATTAAATTTTTTTTTTTGTTATTGAATTTGAATAAGTCTTCTTTATTTTAGGAGTTTAGTTTCCATTTTATTTGCTGATTTTTAGGCTTATTTTTTGATTTTTTGGTTGTGAAGACTACTATGTAAGTGCTGTACGTATTCAATATATACATCAAGTCTTCAATTATTTTCTCTCTAAAAGCTCCCTTTCTCTTCTTTCACTTAAAATCTCCCGATCAACCATTAAAGTTGTGTTCAAATCACCAACAATTTGGTAATTAGAGCTATCTTCTTAAGGGATCTGTGAGGTTATTTGTTTAAAATGGAAGGAGAATCAAGTTTTTCGATTCTTTGCACCACCGGTCTTGATGGAGACAATTATCGGATGTGGGCGATTCGTATGGAGACTTACACGAGGCTTTGGATCTTTGGGAAGGCAGTAGAAGAGGATTATGAGGTCCCTCCGCTTCCAGCAAATCCTACTATGGCACAGATTAAAGCACAGAAGGAGAAGAAGACAAGAAAATCAAAGGCAAAAGCTTGCCTATTTGCAGCTGTATCTCAAATGATCTTCACACGAATAATGTCCCCAAAATCAGCAAAGGAAATGCAGGATTACCTCAAGGCCGAGTATGCACGGGGAGATGAGAGGATTCGTGGAATGAAAGTCCCGAATCGATCAGGGATTTTGAGTTGCAGAAGATGAAGGAGTCTGAGTCAGTGAAAGAATATTCTGACAAACTCCTCAGCATTGCCAACAAGGTGAGATTGCTTGGTTCTGAGTTAAACAACTCTAGAATCGTGGAAAAGAGAAGTTTGAAGCCACCATTACTACTCTGGAAAACACCAAGGATCTTTCAAAAATTTCTCTTGCAGAGCTCTTGAATGCTTTACAAGCACAAGAGCAAAGAAGGTCTATGAGGCAAGAAGGGGTGATTGAAGGTGCCTTACCTGCCAAGCATCAAGACAACGGCAGGTATAAAAAGAAGAAAAATTTCAAAAACCAGTCGACAAGTGGAGGATCATCAGGCAATTATCAGAAGAGCAAAGGTGAAGGTGCCATGAAATCCTACCCACCTTGTCACCATTTGAGAAGAAAGGTCATCCACCATTCAAGTGTTGGAGAAGACCGGATGCCAAATGCTCCAAATGCAATCAACTTGGACATGAAGCTGTGATTTGCAAAGTCAAAGGTCAAGTGCGAGAAGTAGATGCACAGGTGGCTGATCAAGAAGAAGAAGATCTATTGTTCGTGGCCACTTGTTTCTCAGGCAGAGAATCAAGTGAGAGCTGGTTGATTGATAGTGGGTGCACAAATCACATGACATATAACAAAGAGCTCTTCGAGGAGATAAGAAACACTGAAATCAAGAGAGTGAGGGTCAGAAATGGAGAACACCTGGAGGTTAAGGGAAAAGGCACAGTAGCTATAACAAGCTATAAAGGTACAAAGTTCATTTCAAATGTTTTGTTTGTACCTAAAATTGATCAAAATCTCTTAAGTGTTGGTCAGTTACTGGATAAAGGCTATAAAGTGCTGTTTGAGAATAAGCAGTGCTTGATCAAAGATGCTAGTGGCAAAGACTTGTTCAATGTCAAAATGAAGGGAAAAAGCTTTGCTCTTGATCCAATGGAGAAGGAGCAAGTGGCCTTTAATTTCAAAGCCAGTGCCACTGAGACTTGGCACAAAAGACTAAGGCACTTTCATCATCGAGGATTGCTTGAGATCACGATTGAAGAAAGGCGGTTGAAGGACTTACAGACATTGATGATGACATGCCTCCTTGTCATGCTTGTAATTTTGGGAAACAACATAGGCAACCCTTTCCTAAACAAGCATGGAGAGCCTCGAAAAAACTGCAGCTTGTTCATACTGATCTTTGTGGCCCCCAGAGAACACCATCATTAAATGGTAATCTTTATTACATTATTTTTATTGATGATCTAACAAGAATGTGCTGGATTTTCTTGTTGAAGCAAAAGTCAGAAATTGCTGGTGTATTCTAGAAATTTAAAGCCAGAGTTGAGAATGAAAGTGGGTGCATGATTCAGACCTTAAGATCCGATAATGGCAAGGAGTACACTTCAGAAACCTTTAACAGGTTTTGTGAAGAGGCTGGAATTAAGCATCAGTTGACAGCACCATACACTCCTCAACAGAATGGAGTAAGTGAAAGGAGGAATAGATTCATAATGGAGATGACGAGATGCATGCTTCATGAAAAGAATCTTCCAAAAAGCTTTTGGAGAGAAGCTGCAAACACTGCTGTGTACTTGCAAAATCGGATTTCAACAAAAGCTGTGAAGGAGCAGACACCATTTGAAGCTTGGTATGGTTACAAACCTTATTTAAAGTTCCTTAAAGTATTTGGCTGCCTTTGTTTCACTTACATTCCACAGGTCAAGTGTGACAAGCTTGACAAAAAGGCAGAAGTTGGCATATTTGTTGGGTATAGCACTGTGTCTAAAGCTTATAGGGTCTTTCAACCACACAATGGACGTGTTATTGTGAGTCGTGATGTTCATTTTGTTGAAAATGAGCAAAGGAATTGGAAGATTCGACCAAGGTGAACCAGATTTCTAGTGCACCAAACAATTTTATCATTGGCAGCATGTCAGAAGAACCTGGAGATGAAGACCAAGATGTTTTGACTGATAATACACCTGTCAGAGGCACAAGACTACTATCTGATATTTATCAAAGGTGTAATGTAGCTATTTGTGAGCCTGCAGGATTCGTTGATGCAAGAAGCAGTCAACATTGGATGGCTGCAATGCAGGAGGAGCTTTTGATGATAGAGAAAAACAAAACATGGGAGCTGGTTGATCGACCCCTAGACAGGAAGGTAATTGGAGTAAGATGGGTGTTTAGAACCAAACTAAATCCTGATTGGTTCATCAACAAATTCAAAGCAAGACTTGTTGTGAAGGGATATGCACAAGTCTTTGGAGTTGACTATTCAGAAACATTTGCACCTATTGCCAGGCTTGACACTGTAAGATTGTTGCTTACTCTTGCTGCTCAAAAAAAAAATGGAAAGTATTTCAATTAGATATTAAATCTGCATTCTTGAATGGAGTCTTGCAAGAAGAAATTTTTGTCGAGCAACATGAAGGTTTTTTAAGCAAAGGCAATGAAGACAAAGTTTACTTACTGAAAAAGGCTCTATATGGCCTAAAACAGGCTCCACGAGCTTGGTACAGCAAAATTGATGATCACTTGATGAGCCTTGGCTTTCAAAAAAGTCAATCTGAGCTCACACTGTATGCCAAGCATGAAGGTACAAATACCTTAGTCATTTCTCTTTATGTGGATGACTTACTAATTACAGGGAATAATCTTGATCAAGTTAACCAGTTCAAACTGGAGATGAAAAAGGTCTTCGAAATGACAGATCTTGGTCTGATGTCATATTTCCTTGGCATTGAGATCAAACAAAGCCAAGATGAAGTGTTCATATGTCAAAGAAAGTATGCAAAGGAGATACTTAAAAAATTTCAGATGGAAGATTGTAAAGCAATGAATACTCCTATGAATCAAAAAGAGAAGCTGGTCAGAGATGATGGTTCTCCTAAAGTTATTGAAGTTTGAGTTCGGGAGTTTGGTAGGTTGTCTAATGTACTTATGACAACGGACGACATCTTGAATCTTTGTAAGTATTCTCTCCAGTTCATGCATTGTCCCAATGAGACTCACATGAGAGCTGCAAAAGAATTATCGAGATACATCAAGGGACTGGAATTATGGAGTGAAGTTTTTAAAGCACGAGAAATGAAATTAATTGGTTTTTCCGACGGTGATTGGGGTGGCTCAGCCGATGACATGAAGAGTACATCTGTTCTTGTTTTGCCTTGGATCGGGCATGTTCTCTTGGAGCTCGAGGAAGCGAGAAATTGTAGCTCAATCCATCTTTGAAGCGGGAATTTATAGCCGCAATGACAACAACAGATTAATCAAGCTCTGCAGTTAAGGAAGATTCTTGTTGATCTAAACATTGAGCGAAGCAAAGCAATTGAGATACTAGTTGATAACCAAGCTGCCATTGCAATCTCCAATAATCCAGTCTTTCATGGAAAGACTAAGCATTTCAACATCAAGTTATACTTTGTTCGAGAAGTTCAAAAGAATGGCGATGTGTCTCTTTGTTATTGCAAATCAAAGATCAAATTGCGGACATCTTTGCAAACCTCCGCACTTAGCAAGTTTGAAAATTTCAGGAAAAAGCTTGGAGTTTGCAGCATCTAAACAAGGAGGAGTGTTGAGATTACATGCTTAGATTGCTGCCAATTAAATTTTTTTTTTTTTTGTTATTGAATTTGAATAAGTCTTCTTTATTTTAGGAGTTTAGTTTCCATTTTATTTGCTGATTTTTAGGCTTATTTTTTGATTTTTTGGTTGTGAAGACTACTATATAAGTGCTGTACATATTCAATATATACATCAAGTCTTCAATTATTTTCTCTCTAAAAGCTCCCTTTCTCTTCTTTCAGTTAAAATCTCCCGATCAACCATTAAAGTTGTGTTCAAATCACCAACAGTTTCCTTCATATGAATGGTTTCCAAATGTGTTGAACTGTTTGTCTTGAGGAATCTGACCATGGAGTTGATTTTCAGAAATGTTTAAGAAGGAAATAAATGTCGGATTTGCCAATATCACTGGCAAAATAGATTTCCAATACATCCTCTCACTTAATCGACAAGCAATAAGGAAATTTCAGTCATTTGCAGCATAAATGTACAAAATAATTTACAATATAGACTGAGTTTGATGTGGTGAGGAAAAAAAACACCATGAATGATGAAAATTAAATCCAAATCTTACCCTGAAGAATAATTAAAGCCAAGACTTGGTAAGTAGACTAATTAGTTTACAACTAAATATTTTTGCACTCATTATTAAGGCAAATATTAGCCAATAAAAAATGCATAATGATTTATTAAGGTAAATATTAGCCAATAAAATTTTTAAAATTTTAAATTAGTAAAGATAAAATTACAATTTGACCCTCATTAAAAATGATAAAAATTTGATTAATCCTTTAAAAATTATAAAGATATGAACTATTAAAATGATGAAATTGCATTTTTACTATCGTAAAATTACAATTTAATTTCGGCCCCCTAAAAAAATTTTTTTGGCTTCTCCCCTGTTTTAGCCGTTCATTTAATTTTTCATCTTTTTTAGCCATTGAACTTGCCTTATTTGCCAAATCACTTCGAAATAGATGGAAAAGTTAATATCCGTTAACTTTGTTGACATGGCATCCACATGACATTGGAATTCTAATAAATTTATTTGGGAATTACTTGGTTAACTATTTCTGTTTTAGCTAACTACAAAATTCAAGTCCATTACAATGTCAAGTTTTGTTACATGTATCAAATGATTTTTTTTTTAAATTCAAATATCACACCAACAAATTTAATAGAAGAATTTTAATAGCATTAACAAATAAAGCTAAATTTTTAGATTTGAAAAGTAGAGGGACTAAATCCCTAAAAATAAAAGTATAGATATTAAACTTCAAATATAGAAGTTTTAACAAATTAAAACTATTAAAGCTTACCTCGAAGCTGGAGTAGCTCAGTTGGCTAGAGCGTGTGGCTGTTAACCACAAGGTCGGAGGTTCAAGCCCTCCTTCTAGCGTCTTAATTTTGGTTAAATTTCATCTTTGGTCCCTTTAAATTCCTTTTTGCTTTAATTTGATTGCTTTCTAGCGTTGCAAATTACACAACACTCTTCAAATGTCTTATTAAATTCTCACTTTTAAGAGTGCTATATATGTTACTCAAATAAAATTCCTCTTAGTTTATATTTGAATTTAAGCATAGAATATAAATTTAATTAATATTGCAATCTTAAATATAAATATAAAATATTATAAATTTTGTAACAATTTTTAATAAATAAAAATACTAAAGTTCATACAAATGCTGATATTGGATATTCAGAGAAGTCCCAAGCATCCTTGTACTCTGTAATCTTGAGCATTTTCTGAGCTTCAATACGCTCACACTCTTTGCATATACCTTGCAGATAGATAGCTCGTGAGACTAATGGTGAGCTGTGGAAACCCAGTGATCGGCAAATCCCTTGAGTATGACAGTCTACAAAGCTATTTGTACTGCTAAATATGTTGATAGATAGATAGGTTTGGGACAAAATTAATAATATTCAAAGTTACAAATTTTGTGTGTGTTTAAGTGTCCTCAACCACAAACAACCCAATTTTGCAGAGAAATCACCCATTATATATAGGTTTGGTCACCAAGGCAATGAGATGAGCAAGAAGACTGCTAGCTAGAAATTCATGCATCTTTGAATCACCAGTTCAATTAATAAAAGCTTAACTAAAGGAAATAAGGACATTACATCCACCAATTAAAGCAAGCTATACGTACCCTTTTACAGTCTGCATTGTTCCATGTTTCAATTCATTACATCATTCCTTCAACTCTGCTATATATTATTACTGTCTCTATATAACCAAACCTTTTACTGCTAATAAGGAGATTGCATATAGTACAAGGACCAGCTGAAACCTCATGCTTGGGTCTTCTATGGATATCAGCTGAAACCCCAGTTGCACCCTCAATTAAGCCTACGTAAAGGAAATTAGGGACATGGGATTCACCAATTGTACCTCAATTCACATCAACTTTGTTACCAAGCTACATTTACACTAGAAATAGAAGGAAAAGGAGACATGAATGCTCGAAATTCCAACTTTGTCTGCACCATCAACATCTTGTTTTCCATGTTAGCTATAAGCTTAACCTGTTAAGTCATTAGCTTGTCAAGTAATTCATGAACAAGCCATCACTGGGAATACACCATGCACAATACTAAAGATAAAAGACATATGATTAAATTGGTCAAGGCAAAACATTAGACACACTTGTAAAAAATTATGAAAATACAACAGAGATCATTGAGACATTTTGTTTTCCTTTCTGCTTTAGTACTGAGCAGCAGCAAAGATTATTGAGACTAAATCAAAAGTCATGAAAGAAGACATAAATAACACCACCATACAAATTGTTACACTCAAACAAACTATTACATATGGTATGAAATGCAATGAAAGACAGAAGAATTGGTACAATAATAAAGACAAACACATACCAATGCAACCCTTCACCATAGACAAAACGGACTACAAAACAAGAAATTATGAAAATACAACACTAATTCTTGAACATCATTTGCAGTAATTATATCCTTCTTTGTCTATTGCTGCGATTTCCTTTCTTTGACTTTCTTCTTCGCCTCTTCTCATGTTGGTTTTCAACAAAATTCACTAACCATTTCGACTTACCCAGTTTGGAAAACAACATATCCCACTGACATTCCGACACTACTCCGCATACATAACCTATCAACACCACTTTCCAACCAAAAGCAATGTTCGATTTTGAATTATCTTTTCAAGCACATTTGGAGGTGTTGGCTCAATGATGTTGCAACCTTTCGAGACTGAAACCCACATAATCCCTTATTTCCTTCATATATATCATTTCCAAATGTGTTGAATTGTTTGCCTTGAGGAATCTGACCATGGAGTTGATTTTCAGAAACATTTAAGGGCGAGAAAGAAATGGCAGACCTGCCAATCTATTTGGAATCGTTCCAGACAACCTGTTTGAAGATAGGTCCAACCATTCAAGACTTGTCAAATTCCCTATTGATGTGGGGATCCTATCATTAAGGTTATTATGAGAAAGATTGAGCCCTTTCAGTAAGTTAAGTTCCCCAACAACCTTTGGAATCTCCCTTCAAACTGATTGTTTGATAGATCAATGATCATCCACATGGTGAAATTTTTTTTTCCAATTCCATATGGTTTCCTTTCATAACAATTCCAATGGAATAGGTATAGAATCCACTATTGATAGAAAAATACTTCAAACCCATGTATGACCTTGCACTACCATTTTCTTGAGATTTATAATAGCCTAGAAGTTGTTGATGTATCTCACAGGTAGTGGTCCAGAAAAATAATTACTTGAAAGGTAAAAAATTGGATTTTAGAGAAAAAGGGGATAGAATTGGAACCATGGTCATTCAAGGAACCATGCATTTGATTTGACTTTAGTACAAGAACTTGTAGCTGTGGAAGACGTCCCAACCAAAGAGGAAATGTATCATTGATCTTGTTGTTACCAAGATCTAGCACTTCCAGACCTTTACAATTAAGGATGGATGGCGTCAAAGGCCCTTCTAACAGATTTCCATTTAAGTTGAAATTACTCAATTGGCATCCATTTGCAGATGTTGGAGGAATAGTCCCATAGAACTTGTTCTTCTTCAGATTCAAGAATTCAAGGCTCTTGCTCAATTTTCCAAAACATTGAGGAATTGTTCCACTCAAGTTATTGTGGGACAAATCAAGAATTTGAAGAGAAGTGGCATTGCATATTAAAGAAGAGACCTCTCCATTGAACCTATTATTTGAGATCAGAAAGACATTGAACCGTGGGAAATAAAGTGATAACCCAAAGGGCCAGAGCAGACAAGGCTTGGTAATTGTAGGAGTTCCAGTCTCTTCAACTTTGGAAGCACCATATCCTCTTCAGTTACAATGTTTGTTTCATATTCATGTCTGAATACATGCTCTAATTTAGACGATTCTTCCACTTTGAACTCTTTTGAGTATTGGAAGACAGAGAGAAGCACTTAAAGGAAAGACACATTTCAATTTGTTGCGGTTAATGATCCATATTTTTGTCAAGTTATTTGTCGTTGAAGACCATTTGAAGATAATAAATAAGTTCAATCAAAAAGCTTCATTACTTCGACTTCATTTGCAACTTCTTTCACCAAGGTTGTCTTCCCTACACCAGCCATCCCATACAGTCCAATCATGCTCACATTATCATCTTTCAGCGACTCCATAATCTGACTAAAAGCTTTCTCCAAAGATTTTGATGGCATAAAATCCTTTGATGGTAAGAACTCTATGATCGAAAGCCTAGGACAATGAGCTTCTTCTTTGCTACTTTCTTACTTAACTGATGGTGCCAACAAAAATTCGGACACCAATTGAAACGCCTTTTATTTTCATCAATTTCAGTCTCCAGAATTTTCACATCTTCGAGAACTTTGTTTGCTTCTGTAAGCCAGTCCTCCTCATTTTCCTCAATTTCTTCGCTTTGTTTGACAGCTTCATTATTATCATTTTCCAAACACCGGTGTGTAACTATCAGCTTTTCAGTCTCTTGCCTACGTTCCTCAACATTACCAGCAAAACAAAACACGTAACTGAGATGACGATTTGCCGGTAACACCAGGTATTCAGTCATCTTAGAAGCAACAAAGAGACCAATATTCGTCATTCCTGAGAATCCGAAATTCAAAAGAGGCCTTTAGTTAGTTCATGGCAATGGAATATCATTGAAAAATCAACCAAAATTGAAGAAGAAATTATGGGAACTTTCTGTTGACTACCTGAACTCAAAGCAATGCCTGTCTGAAACTGCAAACAACCGATCAAATCACTGATAAATCAACTTGATCTCTAGAAGAGGAAACAAATCTGAGCCTTCAGGATTAACCACTAATTATGTCTCTGCAAAATAATTAAGCAAACAGTTGTGTTTTGAAAAAAATATATATATACCAATTGCCAAAGATATAAAAACAATGCCGTTTCTTTTTGCATTTTTCTCAGCCAAAAAGAAAAGAAGAAAATGCACAAATTCACTAAATAAAGTTAAACTTAAAAGTTCACAAATATGCACAAATGCATTTTTGCATTTGAAAATATATGATGTTTCAAATATGAAGAAATTTTGAAAAAAAAATTGAAGATAGCCATATCCGACATTCACTTCAAATCTGAGTAACATAATTTATGCATAACATGCGACTAAAATAGTTCCTAGTAAGTATTAGTTAAACTAATTATTTGAGCCAGCAATAATCATCAGGAACTCCTGTAAGATAACTCGATAAATAACAAATAAAAACTTACACACATATATATAAGGGAACATCAAGAACTTCTTTTACTTACCTCCTTTTGCTTTTGCTGCTAATCTGATAGATTGAAGCCTCTACAGAATCCTCTCTGCGACTTTCCAGATCAAGATCCGAAAAGCCAAAGGGCAAATATATAAATTTAGGTTTTCTGCTTTGCTTGCTCCTTGGAGTTGAATGAAAAGAAAAATGATGAATATCTAAAAATATATATATTCTGCTAGTTGTTGAAACACGTACCAAAGAAGGTAAGAGGAAACTTGGCAATTCTATATCGGTTCATGTTTCTGTACTTTGTCTTGTCATAATTGTGTTTATTTTTTATAGTTTGAGATTCATGTATTTATGTTATTTTCTTATATCAATAATACTTTACATATTTTATTTCATGAAATCATATTTTAGATTATGTTCTCTTAATCACCTTGCATTCAATTACCGGAACAAAGTCAAAACTAATCACTCTATATATTGGAAATGCCTTAAGTTTTCACAAGGAAGAATTGATAAATTCAGTTGACATTATTTTCTGGTTCCAAGTTTTCACATGTATCTAATCTTAAGAATTCTTAATCTAATCTTGGGTCAGATTGGGTTAAACCATTTGACCAAATTTCACATCACATTCTATCTAAGATGCATTACTGTCAAATAAACAACATATCTAACCATTTTACAAATGGAAAAGTGCTCCAGAAAGATTCTCATATAGAACAAAAAGTCTACCGTAGCTACAAAAATAAAGGGATTAGTGCAAAACATTCTTTCATTCCACTGTTTCAGTTAATGAAAGATACCTTTGCAACAAACTTCCCAAAAATGTACCTTTTTTTTTTTTTTTACATTATGAAGACTCGGGTTTTTTTCCCTGCAAAATGAAGACTGATTCTAAATTTCAGGACAATTACAAACTTGTAAACAGACTATCCGACGTTCGAAATGCAACCCGATGGATGCACCAATGCAAACAGGTGACGACAATAAGGTTGGTTAAACGAACTGGTACATTGATTTTCATCAGCAACAATGGCTTTTCCAGGCAACGGAATCAACAAGCAACCTATCCAACAAGCTTTGGCCTGGAAGCATAAATAAATGATAGCCCAATTCATTACTGCATCAGATTTCCGGTTCGGAAACTAAACTAAGTACCCGAAGATTTCTCGTTGGCATCAGAAATGTCAGAGTTTCGTTCCTGATCTCTCTTTCCCTTCCAGAGTATAATTTGTTCATCCTTGAACAAAATAGGTACACAAGGAACCAAGTCCTACATTTACAGGAAATAAGAAATAAACCCGGAAAATTAGTATTGGATTGAAGAACATCAACATTTCTACTAAAAATTCTTGTAAACAGCAGAAACAATGAGAAAATAGGAGTAATACCCTTAGCTTTACACCGATCCTTTTGCAGTCACTCGTACCAACATGGGTGCAGTCTAGTCTAATCACCTCCTCAGTCTCGAATGCCTCCCGGACCCTGGCCACTACGTTTACATACACTCCATTCCTCGCTGAACATAAGATTTCACCATCAGTATTACCCGAACAATCCATTTATTGTTATCAATGATTTTGCAAACAAGTATCTGAGGGACACTCTTTAAAGTTACAATATATAGTACTATCTCATTAACACTATAAACAGTATGACTTACTGAGTTTCATAAGAGCAGGAGAGTGGAGTCCTCTATTTCTCATTTCCTTGGTTTCTTCGAACGTCAGGCCATCAGCAACGTTTTTCACAAGCTTCGGATATATAGGAGCATAAGGCTTCCATAGCATAAGAGGTATAACTGGTCGGTTTTGGGGATCATAGTTTCGACCCCTATACAAAATGAGGATATTTATGTGGCGGTAGATGATTTTCCCCCAGATTTTCCTATAGAAATACTACAATCGAGATCAGCTAATAATAATCCAAGATTCGAAAGAAACAATAAAGATTGTTTTTGTTCAAACCTCAAGGTGAAAACAAACATTGTCCATATCAAGAGTTGGTACTCCCAAACACTTGATCCTTACAGCTTCAGCTCTCTTCCAATGATTATGAATGTCATCCAACATGTTGTGTGTGACCCCATTCTTCCCTAACACAAAACAAACAAACCTTCTCAACATTCCATTTCTACCCTTCATTCCAATCTATTATGCTACTCGGACTCCAAGTAAGTGTTGAATCCTCTATAAAAAAGACCGATCAATCTAAAGCTGCAACAACAAATAAGAGAAAGCCTAATGCAGGTAAATTTAGAAGAAACCCTTGCCAACGAGACCCCAGTCAAGCCTTCTCTAAATCCCATCATCCATTCCAATCTATGTTACTCGGACTCAAAATAATCCGACTATCTACCTGACAATGAAAAGTTGGACCAACAAAAAGTTCCATCAACAGATAAGAGAAAGTCTAATGGAGATATATAGAAGAAACATTTGCCACTGGCATCAAACTCAAAGCTATAGCTACATGGATTAATAAGAAACTATTCCATAATCCCTTAGAACCCTAAAACGAGATCGGGTCATTTTCAACCCAAAACTTGGAATTTACAAGATTTTCATCCCTTACCCAAAACTCCGTTTCTTCCTTGTCGTATGGTCCTATGGTTTAAAAGGGAGGAGATGAAAAACAGCCTTATTATTTAAGAAGAGATGAAAAACAGAATTACCCAGATTGATTTGCCGAGCACAATCACTATGCCGATACTTTTCAACCAATTCCTCGATTTCCTCCTCCGTAAGCGGGTCACCGAGAACCCGTATCCTCTCCTCTCCGACCAAGCAACTATCCACTTCATCTCGGACCGGCGCTGAAGTCCCGGTCCATTCCCTATCAAGCCTTCCAGGTCCAAATGGAGAAAACCTCTTTGGCTCTCGGAACCCGATGGGTTCGAGTGTCGGGTCGGTTTCAGAGTAGGAGTGCCTGAAGTCAAATGGGAGGCTTGACTTTATAGGATCCGGGTTCCGGTTTGGGGTCGGGTCGGGTGGCTTTGGCTTGGGTTTTGGAGGTTTGGAAACAGGGGAAAATGGAGGGTCGTAAGTGGTTTTGGAAACAGAGTGGGAGAAGAAGTAAGAGAAGGGGTGTTTTTGGTTCGAGAGTGGACGTGAAAGGAGCTTTTGCATTGCTCTGGAAGAAGAAAAATTGGCGGGTAATGCCACTCCTGGAAATGGAAAACTGAACTTGAAAGAGGAAGAAGGTGATTTTTAGAAGTAACAAATCAAAGGGGGATATTTTGGAAATTAAAAATCGTTCAGTATTTGTCGTCTTTTTTACTTTATAGCCCCATTAATTTTGACTTTTACATTTTCATCCCTTGCAATATGAACTCTGATTTATGGAGGAGGATTCATCGTCACAACACATTCTTCCCTTATCATCCGAACTCGGACTCTCATATACAAAATTAATTAATCCCCTTTATAAAAATACACTTTATAAAAATACACTCGGTTAAATCTTTAAACTCTTAAATTGCATTAATTAAATCATTTGACAAGAATACAAAAATTTAGAACATATTTAACCTTTTAAAAACAACCCGAATAGCAAAAAATTGGCTTTAGAAACATTACACCAAGAAATAGTAACATCAATGGTGAAACTAATAGAATCTATCCTTGGTTCTTCTTTTACCCAACCTTTCATCCTTTAAGCGCCTTTGATCCCCAACCATGGATTCAAAAACATCCAACAAATTCTCCAACCCATCAACCTTCTCACCCAAGCCTTTCAAACTATATACAATGCTCTCTATGGTTGACAAACATCCTACCTTTGGTTGACTCCTTATTTCACTATACAAGCTCATCCTGTCCAAATCCAACCTCAAATGTGGCAAAAGTTTCAACCATGGATTCTCATTATAAACTGTACCAGCTTTAGACCTCTCATCTAAAACAATAAAATTTTTCACCTCAAAATGCATTGATTTAAGCTCATCAACCCCAATTGCATTTTGACTTGGGAATAGAAGTATTGATTCTTGTGAAACCTTGATTTCAAATTCTTCACTTTCTTCTAGTTCCAGTTCCATGTTCCCTTCTAATTCCTTCCTTTCAAGTTTTTTCACAACAAATCCTCCTCTCAAAGCTTCTTTGGCCATTGTTGATGTCAATATGTGTTCAAATTTCGGCTTCTCTCCATGTGTGTCTACTTTCCAAATATGAGAAAGATGACTAACTCCATACTTAATCATAGTAGCATTAATCACAACCCCTTCTCCATTTATAGCATCTACATTAGACCCTTTATCTAATTTCTCACAAGGATTCTTATTTTTATCAATCAAGTCCCTATTTTTCTCATCTTGACACTTCCCATCTCCCTTAACTTGGAAACCAGCTTTCTTTGTCCTTTCCATTTCCCTCACATGATCAAACCCAGAACTTTCCGGTCCAATCAAACCTAGACCCGATTCCAACAACCTGATTTCAAACCGGGCTTCAAAATCGACTTCAAAAATGGTGACTACGTTGAGATTCTTGAGCCCTAATTTTGCAATTCTAGTAGAATTTAAAGGGTGGTTTCTTTCTAAACAGTGTTGAAGAATCGTTACACTTACAGAATTGTCAAGGTTCCAGGTACGGATCCTACTGCAGAGGCAGACTTGGGCAGGTTTTGAGCAAGATGAACATAGAAAGTTCACCTTCAACTTGCATATAAAACACTATTCAATTATCGGACCAAAGTCAAAACTAATCACTCTATATATGGAAAATGCCTTAAGTTTTCATAAGGAAGATTTGATAAACTCGGTTGACTTTCTTTTTGGTTTCAAGTTTTGAAGAGAGAACATTCACATGTATGCACATAGGGGCATCAGTGCTACATAATTGGCAACTAATTCCCACATTTTCAAGATATAGTTTCTGCAAACATGGATTCCAGTAAATGTCACTTAACTGAAAAGCACTTGAGGAAGCAAATACAAAACAATTCTCCAGCAATTGTGCAAATCAAACAACATATGAAGAGGGAATTCAACAGCAGAACGCATCAAGTTCACCTATGCCATTTTATTATAGCTTAAGAAGCAATAGGAGATTCTGAAATTTTCTTTTAAAGAATTTCACATATAATTACCTCAAATGAATAAAGGGTAAAGTATAAGAATAGTCATTCAACTATTAAGCTTGTTTTATTTTGGTCACTCAATTATTAATTTTTTCAGTTCAGTCACTTAATATTTTAGTCACTTTTAAAATTAAATATTTAGTCACTCTTGTCATTATCTTAGTAAAAGAAGTCTAATGTGGGCTTTTTTTATTGGCCTAATAACAAATTGAGCCCCCTAATATTTACACATTCTATCTATTTGATTCTAAATTTAAAAAATTCAACAAATTTAGCTCTCAATGTTTACAAAACTTGTCAATTTAGTTCGAATTCTAAAATGTATAATAAATATTTTTAAATTTACGTTTTTTAATTTTATGATATATACTTACTTTTTTTTTCATACACCCATTCTCATTTTCTCATCAACAAAATATGTGAAAACCTAAAAATTAAAGGTTTTTTTTTTATTCAATCTCTTTTGATTTAGCTCCCTTTTCTTTTCATACATTGTTCATTTCATATGCCTAATTAAAACTCTCAAAAAAGCTCAAAATTTACAAATATATAAACCAAGAATAATGGTTTGGTTGACAACACCAACTCTAGTAGCCTTATTCTTTGCTACAAAGATCGTACCAATTTCTGGAGTTTTCTTGTCTTTGTTAATTGATATTTCCAACTTCTTTAATTGAATGAAAGAAAGAACAAAGTAGAAGATACTGTTGAGAGTCATTTTGGGTACAAAAATCTTCAAAATAATTTTATATGTACTTTTAAAATTTATATTTTCTTTTCATTTATTTTTAAATTTTATACTTTTTATAATTAAGACTAAATTGTGAATTAACATTTAAGTTCAAATAACTTAAAAACTTAAAATATAATTAGAATATTTTATTATGAATTTTTTATATTTGTAAATATGAAATTTATTTTATATTTTATGTAAATTTTATAATTATAAGTATCAAATTGAGTACTATATTCTCGATAATTAATAGTATCTTATACATATTTTTTATAAATTATTTTATTTTAATAATTACTTTTTATTGAAATTTTAATAAGGATTTTTATAGCATGCTATATGTAGATTTAACTGTGAATTAACCTTATAAGTAATCACAACTTAACCTCATAGAAGTTCATAGTAAAGAGAGAGAGAGAAAATGATATATGATATAACAGGAATTGCTCTCAAATTTAACTTGTTTGTGGTTAGAGATGATATATGAAAAGGATCTACTCATTGTGTTAACCTCCAAGAGCCTGAAAACTGTGAATATAATTGAATGCCATAAACTCACTTATCTCTTTTCAAAAATCTCTGCTACAACATTAGTGCATTTTTGAACCACTACCTTCGAGATTGTTACTCTTTGATGGTGAGATACATGTGTCGAACATGAAGAATTATTATCCTGAGTGCTGGCCAAAATTGAAAACTATTGAGATCATAGGTTGTAGAAACTTGAATTATTTATGGCCAAACACCTTGGCGCAAGGACTTTCGAGCTTGGAATCAGTCGAAATATATGCTTGCCCTCAACTTATACATTTACATCCATTTATTCAAATCTAATTTGTGCAATAATTAATATCACCTTATTTTAAAAGTTTTTGGTGGGTAGAAAAATTAAATTAGTTAGGGACAAGAAAAACTTGAAAAGAGCATGGTGATACCAACTAAGTTCTAGTTTAGCTGGTATTAAGATTGTTGTCTATGCAATATAATGTAGGTTCGAGTGCGCTGAAAAACATTTATCCTACTATTGAAGAGTTGGAGAGGGACTATGAATAATTCTAGGCAACGACGGGGCTTAGTAGAGGCTCAGGAGGGACATGGCTCCCCCAAGGTTTAAGATTTTTTCAATTTCCCCTTTTGTGTATATAATATAGCCCTCTCAAAAATCGATTGTTATGTTTAAAATATCGATTCTTTTTCTTTTAAAATCGATTGTTTATATGTTTAAATCGATTGTTATGTAACACATCTAATTTTGACTTGACCTCTCCAAAATTAACATCTTCTATTTGTTCTAAGCATCCATTTGTTGAAGTTGGATTACCTTACCCCAGCATTTGAATCCCAATCCTTATTCCTAGAAGCGTCCTTTGTAATATATATATATATATATATATATATATATATATATATATATATATATATATATATATGTACTAAGAGTTTTCTAAGCAAATTACACGAGGAATGAAGAAAATAATTTAAAGAAAGCCTTTTGACATTTATTTATTTCAATGAAAACTGCATGGATACTTTTTGGCGTTTTAAAAATTTGTTTATAGTAAATGTGACAAATCAATCTCTCTGATTACCTATTACAAAGAATATTGTTTTTTTCTTTAATTTATAGCCATGATTAAAGGGTTTTTTAAGTTGCTGGAGTAGCCAAAGATTGAAATATGTGCTTCCAGCCACTTCATCTCAAGGACTTCCATGGTTGGAATCTCTTGACCTATAGAACTGTCCTCAGCACTACAAATCTTCAGTCAGATAGAAGAAAAGAATCTACAAGGCTATCAAAGAGTTAAATCATGAACGCATGTTTCGTGACCGTTTATTTTATATAGGTTAGTTGTTAGACGTTCCCGCAATTAATTTACACAGAAGGGTTGATGGTGTAAGGCATCCTTGATTATTATAATAGACTTATCAGTTGAAGAAGAAGACTTGTTATTAAGAATCGATTTGAAACTAAAACCAAATTTGAGCCTGAAGCTAGAACATCGTCACACCGGTTTATTTAATTTAATTTCGTTTTAGTTTATTTTTAATTTAATTTCGTTTTAGTTTATTTTACTACTAGTTTGATTTTAATTATTTTTATTTTAATCAAATTTAATTTCCCCTTTTATTTTTTTGGACATATCGTCACATATCATGGCACACGACACTTGCTCGACGTGAAATCTAGTTAAACTAAATGATAGTTTTAGATATCTCGGTTTGTATTGGATCGATCCTACTATTTTGGTAGATTCAGCACCTATCAAATTCCATGACCATCAAAGATTGGATTGAATTTGAGTGAATCAATTCAACACTTGAAATGTGGAGATTAAATTGAGATCATGTTGCTAGTTTTAGATATGAGATTTTTGATGATTGTGCTTTGAATGTTAATGTTGCAATAACACCTTTCAAGGAGTTCATTTGTATTCACTGAAATTTTTTGTTAACAAGCATAAATTGATAAATGCTTCTAGGCTTGTCTAGGTTATGTAAAAGAGTATATTGAGAGCACTTTAATATGTTCATCGAGGAACTGTTTGCTGATTAAGCACAAACTATATTGTTAACACTAAGTGTTTACTACTCAAGTTCTCAATAGAAGGATTCAGAGATGGGTTGTCTAGTTTTTAGGTACATATGTGAGATCTTTATACTTGAGGAGTGACAGAATTTGAATCACTTATTGTTTTTGTGATTGGTAAAATTACTCATTGGTTTGACTACAATTAAACTTTTACAATATTGCATATTATCCGTTATGTATTCATATGATTGCTAGTTAAAAAGTAAAAAAGAAAAAAAAAAAACTCTCTTGATTAAAGTTTCATATATAAAATATAACACTTGGTTACCATAATTGATATGGTGATTGTTCATTTCATTTCTTAATTATGTGTTCAACGGTTTCATCTTCATGCATAGGAATGGAGTATATTTTTTAGCCAACCGTTTAACTCTTCGAAGAGTATCCACAACCCAGTGAATAATCACTGTTGCTGGTGATGGATAACTGAAATTAGAAACTGAGATATAATGGGGGCTGTCTATCTAATCATTGTAAGGAAAATATATACATATTTCTTACTTCCTTGTGTTAATATTAGAGAAGTCGCATGCACCTCCTTCCCTTCCATTCTTAAATTAAAAATAGTAAAAAGTAAGAGCATCAACAATGGCTAGCCAAAGTGGTGAAGAAACCATCACTACTAAAATTATTCCTTATTCATTCATTGACTACGATGCCTGTCCTTCAAGCCAAACTGGTGAAGAAACCGACAATCTTTGCTTGACGACTTGTCATCATCTGTATTCTTTCCTTCAATTCATTTAGCAATGGTTGTCCCACTAGCCAAAGTGGTGAAGAAACCTATCATCTTTATTCTCTATTCTTTTCTTCATTTCTTTGAGGAGCGCAAAGAAAAGTGAACTAACAATTTCACCACTTTTATTATGGAAATACTTGTTCCCATGCCTTAACCACCATTATTAGTCTTTCAAAGAAAAGTGTTACGGTCTTTTTTGCTTTTACATTGAAAAGCTATGGATATTAGATTTTCAAAATTTTTGTATTTTTCACAATCATCAACAACCACTTAGTCTTCCTTTTACCATATATTTTTCATTCTTAAAATTGGATGCTTTTTTTTTAGGCAAAATCTTGAATTTCATTTGAATACTCCCTAAACAACTAAAAAAAATTAAGATTGATGAGATTACAAAGTAGATTGACATAGTCTTCTTCCCTATAACACTAAAGAATATGAATGACACTAGATGTTAAGGATAGGCTGTTATATGAAAGGTCAAGATTATGGAGATTTGGAAGGTTTGAGAACATGCTAAACTCTATGACACCACTAAGATTATTTGAAGATAAGATGAGTTCGGTAAGATTGAGAAGTTGGAATATTGAAGATGGGAGAGGACCTTGGAGTTTATTATTGTCTAACACTATCGATTCTATTGATTTGGATTGGAATTCTTTTGTATGCCCACTGAATTGATTTTGAGAGAGAGATATTACCTTTAAGGAGGAAGCAGATATAAACCATGACTGAAGTGTTCCATTGAGTAAATTGTCATAAAACCATAAATATATTAGATTAGGAAAAACGGTTACCTCATTTGGAATGGAACCTTCTAATGAATTTCCTTCTATTATCAAGTATTCAAGCTGCGTTAGGTTTAGAATTGACGATGGAATTTGTCCACTCAATTGGGTCTGCGACAAGTCTAAATGAGTGAGTTGCAAGAGGTTCCCTAATGATCTTGGAATTTGTCCACTCAATTGGTTCCATCTCAAGTCAAAATAAGTGAGTTGGAAGAGGTTCCCCAATGATCTTGGAATTTGTCCACTCAATTAGTTGTGTCCCAAGTTGAGGAGATTGAGGTTTGGCAAATCAAAAATGTTTTTTGGGAATTTTCCTTGTAAATCACAACCAAAGAAGACTGAGAGACCTTAGAGAGAGAGGATAGATTCATGAAGCCATGAGCATTAATGTAAGGCATGTTGATTCCATCCAAAAATAGATGTCTCGACTTCGGTTAGGTTGTGAAAAAGTCCTCCACAAAGATATATTTGTCAAATGTTAGGCCATAAATCCAAGATGAGAGATCAAATGAAACCAATTTTGACAGGTGAGAGACTTGGGATGGGACTTCTCCTACAAACCCTGTATTGGAAAGGTTGAGGTAGAATAGGCTTGTAAATCGACCAAACTCAGATGGAATTTTAGAAAGATTAAAATCATTGTAGACAAGGTTGAGGAAGAAGGAAGATAGTGATATTGGAAGGAAGTTTCCATATAGCCAATCGCAACTCAAGTCAAGGGCAATAACATGAGCATTTATGTGGTCACAGTGACCCCATCCCATGAGCAAAGCAATCAGTACCCTCCTTCCATGAATTTGTCTTGGGATAAGGTTCATCGCAATACAAAGCAAAGATCCTCTGCTTGAGTGATGGAAAAGGAGTTCTTGAACCGGATTAGTGAAGAGCAGGAGTGAGATACTGAAGAAGAAGCATAAAGATGGGGAAAGAAGAGGAATAGACAGAGAAAGAGATAGGAGGCCATGTTATGTTTGTAGAGGAAGATGAAGGATAGGAATGGTATTTATAGGCAACAAATAATACCATAACATTAATGTTACAGTCTTTTTTGCTTTTACATTGAAAAGCTATGGATATTAGATTTTCAAAATTTTTGTATTTTTCACAATCATCAACAACCACTTAGTCTTCTTTTTACCATATATTTTTCATTCTTAAAATTGGATGCTTTTTTTTTATACAAAATCTTGAATTTCATTTGGACAGTATATTTTCATACTTAAATAGTTTATTTAAAAATTTATTAGGTTATTTCCCTAAATTTAAATATTACTTTGAAGTTTAAAATTTACAAGGTTGACATCAATAACCACAAATTTTGTGAGACTTTGAGCCTTTTAGAGCATATATTTTTCTTGCTCACTTTATTGTTGGTTATGAGTGTGTCAATATTGATTTGTTATTCTAGAACTTGCTTTGATTATGCGTGTCGAGACCACATCCTTGATTTGATATACTGAGATGATAAAGACACCTAGGTTTTAACCCACTTATTTCATTAAAAGCCTACCTTCATAATTAACCCCTAGTGAACCCTTTTTGGCCTAATAAACCGCTTTCTTGACTCACCCATTAATATTAACCCAAAACCAAATTTTTCTTCTCCTACTTTATTGATTTCCCTTTTGTCGAGATTCGATTTGATCAGTTGCCTAACTATTTTTCTTTATTTTAGTTGTTAAGTTTATCTTACAATTTGTTCTTAAAAAAATATGTTGGAAATTTATTCATTATTAGTTCTATGAGCTTAAATTGTTAATTTCACATCTTTAGAAGAATCTCATGTTATTAGTGATAAGTTCTCAATCGTTATAATTATTCAAAGATGAGTTCATTTTTCTAGTTAGGTAAATTGTCGATTAGATCTCGATTTTAATCTTCTTTTTTCAGCCTTTATCCACACCTTTAAACCCAAACCTCATTACAACCCTTTAAAGACATTTTGATTTGAGTATTATCTCATTTTATAGTGGTGGAGATTTGATTTTCATGCAAGCCTATGGTAATAACTTGTCATGTTTGACTTTTGAGTGCTTAATTTGAACCTTAAACACTTTGAGTGATTTGAGTGAATCATTAGTGAGGATGTCAATTCTTGTTGGTTTTGAATCAAATGTAATTATTTAGATAAATGGAAACACCTATGTTTTTTTTGTGCTATAAAAATTTGTGACTCGGATTGTTTGAAACTTTAAGACTCTTTTAGTTAAATTATCAATGTATGGATTATCTGTGAATTATGATTAGACAATATTGATGAGAATTATGAATTAAGGAAGTTAATTTTAGTTGTGAGTTGAGGATTTTGCTTGAGGACAAGCAAAGACTTAAGTGTGGGGATATTTGATAAACCATAATTTATACATATTTTTACCCCATGTTTAGCTTATTTTTGGATGAATTTTCATTATACTTGATGAATTCGATGCTCCTAATCCTTTTATTTCATGTTTTACACTCAGGAGAGCCTAGGGAGTCGAAAAGAACGAGAAATGGGCCAAAAAGGAGCAAAATGCGCCTACATTAGAAATCAACACGACCTGGACTATCAAACACGGCCGTGTGTTACGAGCAAAATTGAACACGGCCTGGACTATTGCATACGAAAAGATCGTACGGTCGTGTATGACGAGTAGAGTTAAGCACTACCTAAGACTATCGAACACGGGCGTGTCCCTGCTGAAACCAAGTTTAATTCTATTCAGAAAAGGCTACTTGTGGGCCAAAAAAGGCTTTACAAAGCCTATATAAACACCCTAGGGGAGGACCTAAGAGGAGAGGGAGAGCAGAAGGCAGAGAATACTTGAAGACAGCCATCGGGAGCAGCTTGGAAGAAAGATCTCCATCAAGACTGAATATCTCCTATCAATTTCTCTTGAAGTTTTTGGGTTTTCTTATGTTTTGTAGTTTTCCTTATTTTAATATCTTTCCCTCTATCATTATGAATTAAATCCCTCAAATACCTAAGGGGATGAAACCTAAGACAGATCTTATTACTATTTAATTTATAAGATAAATATTTGTTCTTATTCTTAATTGTGAGTTCTTATTCTTGTTTTGATAATTCAGGTTATTGATTCAAGTCGAATGTGCGTATTCAGAGGAGCAAAAGTCCCTGTTTAAGAGTAGATCAACACAATTAAGCGGAGTTGATTACAACCCTAGAAATAGGACGACATAAATCTGTCAAATTAGAGTCAAATCTAATAAGGGAATCCATAGATCGAGTTAATGCGACAATAGGGGTTTTAATTAGAAAGAGATTTCAATTAATCAACCTAGAGTTAGTTGTTTTTAGTCTTGAAAGAAATATTTACATAAATCAGGGATTTCTACGGATTAAGTCAAGTGAATAAATCATACGAATCAAAAGTAATAAGTCAAGTCTAGGTGGATTCTTCCTTGGGTATTGCCTCTCTCATAAAGTTGTCTAAAAGTATTTTTCCCAATTCATTCTCTGTCGTGCTTTTAATTAGTTTTAGTTTAAAAGAAATCACTCCAATTCTTAGGCTAGATAATAAGAAGATAGTAATTACTAGTACTTTTGGTCCTTGTGGATACGATATTTTCGGTCTTACTATCACTATATTATTACACGACAGGTGAGCTTGCCTTTATTTTGATCATAGTTAGTTAGAGACACATAACTTTTACGAGTGCTATGTTAATTTTCACTTAAAATGTCATTCGAGGAATTATTATAGAAGATTGCATATAATACAAGGACCAGCTGAAACCTTATGCTTGGGTCTTCTCTAGATATCAGCTAAAACACCAAGTGCTCCCTCAATTAAGCCTCTGAAAGGAAATTAGGGACATATGATCCACCAATTGTACCTCAATTCACATCAACTTTGTTACCAAACTACGTGTACTCTACAAATAGAGGGAAAAAAGAGACATGAATGCTTGAAATTCTAACTTTGTCTGCACCACCAACATCTTGATTTCCATGTTAGCTATATATTTAACATGTTAATTCATTAGCTTGTCAAGTAATTCATGAACAAGCCATCACTAGGAATACACCATGCACAATGTTAAAGATAAAGACATATGATTGATTTGGTTAAGGCAAAACGTTAGACACACTTGTAAAAAAATTATGAAAATATAATGAGATCATTAAGACATTTTGTTCTCCTTTCTCCATTAGTGAGCAATAGCAAAGATTATTGAGATCGAATCGAAAGTCATGAAAGAAGACATAAACAACAACACCATACAAAATGTTACACTCAAACAAACCATTACAGATAGTACGAAATGCAATGAAAGACAGAGAACTGGCACATTATTAAAGACAGGCAGATACCAATGCAACCCTTCAACATAGGCAAAACAGTCTGCAAAACAAGAAATTGTGAAAATACAACACTAATGCTTGAACATCATTCACAGTAATTAGATCCTTCTTCGTCTATTGCTGCGATTGCCTTTCTTTGACTTTCTTTTTTGCCTCTTTTCATGTTGGTTTTCAACCAAATTCACCAACCATTTTGGCTTACAAGTTTGGAAAACAGTATATCCCACTGACATTCCGAACACTACTCTGCATCCATAACCTATCAACACCACTTTCCAACCAAAAGCAATGTTTGATTTTGAACCATCTTTTTCAAGAACATTTGGAGGTGTTGGCTTAATGATGTTGCAACCTTTCGACATCAGAAACCCACATAATCCCTTATTTCCTTCATATGAATCATTTCCAAATGTGTTGAATTGCTTGCCTTGAGGAATCTGACCATGGAGTTGATTTTCAGAAATATTTAAGGACGAAAGAAATGGCAGATCTACCAGTTTAGTTGGAATCATCCCAGACAACCTGTTTGAAGATACGTTCAACCATTCAAGACTTGTCAAATTCCCTAAAAGGTGGGGATACCACCATTAAGGTTTTTATGAGAAAGGTTGAGCCCTTTCAGTAAGTTAAGCTTCCCAATAACCTTTGGAATCTCCCCTTCAAACTGATTGTTTGATAGATCAATGATCATCCAAATGGTGAAAATTTTCACCAATTCCATATCTTGTCCTTTCATTACAATTCTAATGGAATAGGTATAGAAGCTGTTACCTCCTAGAACATACACCCCCATGTACGACATTGTACTCCCAGCCTTCTCTAGAATTATGATAGCCTTGAAGCTGTTGATGTATCTCACTGGTAGGGGTCCAGAAAAATAATTACTGGAGAGATCAAAAATTTGGATTTTAGAGAAAAAAGGGCTAGACTTGGAGCTATTGACACACAAGGAACCATGCATATGATTTGACTTCAATACAAGAACTTGTAGCTGTGGAAGACTTCCCAACCAATGAGGAAATGTATCATTGATCTTGTTGTTACCAAGATCTAGCACTTCCAGACCTTTACAATTAAGGATGGATGGTGTCAAAGGCCCTTCTAATAGATTTTCGTTTAAGTTGAAATTACCCAATTGGCATCTCTTTGCAAATGTTAGAGGAATCGTCCCATAAAACTTGTTCTTCTTCAGGTTCAAGAATTCAAGGCTGTCGCTCAAATTTTCGAAACATAGTGGAATTGTTCCACTCAAGTTATTGTGGGACAAATCAAGAATTTGAAGAGAAGTGACATTGCAAATTAAAGGAGAGACCTCTCCATTGAAACTATTATTTGAGATTAGAAAGACATTGATCGTCGGTCGAATCGGAAGATTTCCATGGATCAAATTGGAGCTTAAGTCAAGAACTACAATATTCTTCCATGGAAATTGCTCAACTTCCGTCAAAGAGTTGTGAGATACATTTAAGTAAGTCAAAGAGTCATTCCCCACCTCTTGCATCCACTGTGGAATCTTACCTTCAATTCTGTTCCAAGAGAGGTCTAAAGTTTCCAAACTTTTATGGCCTTTTAAAAATTGGGGGAATTCACCAAGATTGCAAGATGAAAAAAATAAGTTTGTAAGATTAGGCAATATATGGTTAACACTAGAAGTGCTATTAGATGTTAAGGATAGGTCATATATGAAAGGCCAAGATATTGGAGATTTGGAAGGTTTGAGAACATGCTCAAGTTTATGACACCACTAAAATAAGTTTCGAGTCTGGTAAGATTGAGAAGTTGGAATATTGAAGATGGAAGAGGATCTTGCAGTTTATTATTCTCTAACTCTATCGATTTATGTGATTTGGATTGGAATTCTTTGATATGCCCACTCGAATTGATTTTGAGAGAGAACTATTCCCTTTAAGGAGAGAAGAGCATACAACCATGACTAAGTGTTCCATTGAGTAAATTGTTATATAACCATATATATATATTAGATTAGGAAAAAAGCAGCTTACCTCATCCGAATGGAACCTTCTAATGAATTTCTAGCTATTCCCAAGTATACAAGCTCATGTTAGGTTTAGAATTGATAATGGAATTTGTCCACTCAATTGGTTGTTTGACAAGTCTAAATAAGTGAGTTGCAAGAGGTTCCCAAATGATCTTGGAACTCAATTGGTTGTTCCACAAGTCTAAATAAGTGAGTTGCAAGAGTTTCCCCAATGATCTTGGAATTTGTCCACTCAATTGGTTGTCTCCCAAAAGTCTAAATGAGTGGGTTGCAATAGGTTTCCCAGTGATCTTTGAACCTGTCCACTCAGTTGGTTGTTTGACAAGTCTAAATGAGTGAGTTGCAAGAGGTTCCTCAATGATCTTGGAATTTGTCCACTCAATTGGTTGTCTCCCAAGTTGAGGAGATTAAGGTTTGGCAAATCAAAAATGTTTTTTGGGAATTTTCCTTGCAAATCACAACCAGCAAGACTGAGAGACCTTAGAGAAGAGGATAGATTCATGAAGACATGAGCATTAACAGAAGGCATGTTGATTCCATCCAAAAACAGATGTCTGACCTTGCTTAGGTTGTGAACAAGTCCCTCCACAGCATGTGTGTCAAATGTTAGGTCATAAATCCAAGAGGAGAGATCAAGTGAAACCAATTTTGATAGGTGGGAGACTTGGGATGGGACTTCTCCTACAAACCCTGTATAGGAAAGGTTGAGGTAGAATAGGCTTGTAAACTACTGAACTCGGACGGAATTTTGGAAAGATTAAAATCATTGTAGGCAAGGTTGAGTTTTTGAAGGTGAGGAAGAAGAAAGAGAGTGGTATTGGAAAGGAAGTTGCCATATAGCCAACTGCAGCTCAAGTCAAGGGCAATCACATGAGCATTTAGGTGGTCACAAGTGACCCCATCCCATGAGCAGCAATCTGTACCCTCCTTCCATGAATTTGTCTTGGGATAAGATTCATCGCAATACCAGGAATTCTTATTGAAGGAAAAAGAATTCTTAAACTGGATTAGAGAAGCAGCTTCAAGGTGAGAGCAGGAGTGAGATCCTGAAGAAGAAGCACAAAGATGGGGAAAGAAGAGGAATAGGGAGAGAAAGAGATAGGAGGCCATGTTATGTTTTGTAAAGGAAGATGAAGGATAGGAATGGTATTTATAGGCAACAAATAATATCCAATATTAAACAAAAGATTTGTTTAAATAATCTATATTTTCATACTTAAATAATTTATTTATCATTTAAACAGTAGTAAGAGTCAATTGAATGATTAAAAATCTATATTGAACAAAGCATACAATCCGATTTATACTAATACCAAAGTAATTAATTATTTGTTATGTAGGTTTTTATCTGTCTATTACCGAAATTTGTGATTTTATAATAGAATATGCTTTAAAGGATTCTTGAAAGTTAAGGATAAGCTGTCCAGTTGTCTTAAATATAAAAATTGTTGAAGCTGTAAATTTTCTTGTAATGCTTTCCTGTAGATTTTAGTATGCTTGAAATGTATGGAGACGTGCCAAGTGGAATTATTTTTGGGATAACCTTAAAAGATTAACCTTACCGTTGAAAGAAGTAATGAGAGGCGCCAACAAAATGACCAAATGAGGAGTAAATGAGGGGAAACGAAGCAAACAATAAGAAAGGAAGGAAAAATAAAGAAGAAGAAGAGGGAAGAACAAAAAAAATAAACATAGTCGGAATCTGACCATGGAATTGATTTTCAGAAACGTTTAAGATGGAAAGAAATGTCGGATTTGCCAATATCACTGGAATTAACAAAGTTCAAAAGACAATATAACTCGTAAAGTTTGGTCCAAGACTGGCGGCGTCTATTGACTTCAACTCTTGCTATTACCTCAAGAAGAAAGACTGCTACAATTCTATCTTCTTTAAACCAGCTATTTAAGTGTTGGTGTTATGAACAATGAGCAAGCAAGTTCTGCTGAGACTTGAGCAACACGGCTCGAGACTTGCAGAAGAAACAAACAGAATTCAAGACCAGAATTGAAAACAAAAGCAAAGAAAAATGGAAAGTATATGGAAGGAAATCTGATGAAATTTTCATTCAAAATGAATAATGGCATAATGCCAATACATAAACCAAGCATTCAGCTGGTCAACATCAGTATACCTACTACCACTAATACATTGAAACTTGGTAAACCAAGCTTTTACACATGAACAAAGCTGAGTTAACAGCTCAATCACTATCAAATTACATCAAACATCAAACATCAAACATCAAACATCAAACTAACATAGTTCAAAATGAACTAAATTACATTACATCAAACTAAGGTTACAAAATGAACAAAAATCAACAGCTGCACTTGCTTCAGCAGCTCCTGCATGGCTCGGACTGCATGGCCTGCTTCTTGACTGCTCCTGTTGCTACATGCTGACCAAACTTCAACAGTAAGCAGTAAGGACATTAGATCCACCAATTTATGGTTGAATTCATTACATCATTCAGCTCTGCTATGTACTAATATTATTACCAAAAATCTTGAAAGGAGACCACCTCAAATTTAAAGACAAGAAATGAGCAAGAAAAATCATATATTATAAATATGACTTAGAAACGAAGACCACATGTGAATTCCAAGAATTGCATAACCCCATTTAAATTTACTCATAAAATATAAATACTTTATTTTCCCAAGTCTTTACTCAATACTGGTCATTCATATTATCAAGTAATAAAATAAATTTTTATTATGATTTTAACATATTCATCGTTACAGGTATTCTCAAGTGATGATTCCAAATGGTTCATCGTCCTCCACCACAAACTATTAACTATCCAAGTTTGCAGTGTGAAAGCAGGTACTTCCATTAGAGAAACCTTTCACTGTATATTGACTTGGTCTTGTTTCCTATAACACCACCTCATGTTTGGTCCTAGATGGTGGAAGACAGTAGAGACTCGATACAACACCCCAATTGCACCGACAATTAAAGCTTAGTTATAAGGAAATTAATAAGGAGATGGAATCCACCAATTTTACCTAAACTCACATCAACATTGTTATTGGGCTGTTCATTTTCTGTGGAGCACTTAATATTTGTCTCCAACGTGTTTACTGCTCTCTCAATCTCACATCAATGCATTCAATTTCAAAATAGATTCCCAATACTTCCTCTCACTTAATCGACAAGAAATAAGGAAATTTCAGTCATTTTCAGCATAAATGTAGAAAATAATTTACAATGTAGACTGAGTTTGATGTGGTGAGGAAAAAAACACCATGAATGATAAAAATTAAATCTTATCCCGAAGAATAATTAAAGCCAAGACTTGGTAAGTAGACTAATTAGTTTACAACTAAATATTTTTGCACTAATTATTAAGGAAAATATTAGCCAATAAAAAGGCATAATGATTTATTAAGGAAAATGTTACCCAATAAAATTTTTAAAATTTTAAATTAGTAAAGATAAATTTACAACTCTTCTTAAAAATGATAAAAATTTAATTTAATCCTTTAAAAATTAGATATAAACTATTAAAATGGTGAAATTGCATTTTTACTATCGTAAAAATTACAATTTAATTTCGGCATCCTAAAAAAATTTTCTCAAGCTCCTGCTTTTAGTTGCTCATTTAATTTTTCATCTTTTTAGCCATTGAACTTGTATTATTTGCCAAATTACCTCAAAATAGATAGAAAAATTAATATCTCATAACTTTGTCGATATAAACGCCAGAACATCATTTCCACCAACTAGATCTTTCTTTGTCCATTCCTGCGATTGCCATTCTTTGACTTTCTTCTTCGCCTCTTCTCGTGTTGGTTTTCAACCAAGTTCACGAGCCACTTCCGCTTACCAATTTGGAGAACAACATATCCCATGGCCATTCCGAACACTACTCCACATCCATAACCTATCAACACCACTTTCCAACCAAAAGCAATGTTTGATTTTGAACCATCTTTTTCAAGCACATTTGGAGGTGGTGGCTCAACGATGTTGCAAACTTTCGAGACTGGAAACCCACATAATCCCTTGTTTCCTTCATATGAATCATTTCCAAATGTGTTGAACTGTTTGCCTTGAGGAATCTGACCATGGAGTTGATTTTCTACACAATTTGCAGTATTGACTACGTTTACTTGGGGGAAAACAAAGACATGAATGCTGGAAATTTTAACTAGTTTGTACGGACAATGAAGCTACCTAAAAGCCACTAAGGGTATCAATTCCTGTAATTGGATTAATCTCATCGTTGCTGCAATGTTTTGACAGTGTAATCGAATGTTAGATATGTTACTCTGCAACGCTGTTGTAAATGTTACTGTTAAATTTGTTGATAGATATATAGGTTTGGCACAAAATTAAGAATACACAAAAGCTCAAACCTTACCTTATGTTCATGAATTCTCATCATCACATGTTTATAAATTCAAATCAAACTTGAATAATTGAATCTTTTGTAATTCTAAATGTATTTGTTGGAGAACTCATTCAGTTGTTATCTGCAGGTTTAAGTATATGCTTGTAGTTCCCAACTGATTATGGTAAGGCATTGGAGCTCAAACAGGACGGATGATATGTGATTCAATAGATAATCATATTCAATCCTACTTTATTCATATGTGGGTTTGCTTTGTTTAGTGTTTACTACCATTTTATAGCTAACAACAATCTGCAGTGTGTTCCAATTGACTGTTTAATTTCTCATGCTTTCTATTTCTTTCCCCCATCTTTTATGAGACATTTATGGTGAGAATTAGCAAAGATTATGAGACAAAAAAAAATTACTTTATTTAATCAGTTATAAACCACAATTATGAGATAGCTATTGCAATTCTCTTCCTAACAGCGGCTTACATGTATAAAATCAACTGGGGCATTCGCATAGTCTAAAAGATATTTTAAAGGCTCATAAAGGTCTATTTACAGGCCAAGGGCATAAAGGACTATATGAAATCCTAACAACATCATGGCTGTTGGAACTTTGAACAATAAACAAAGAATCAAGCTTTAGCTTGAGCAACAAGGCTCGAGAATTGTAGAAGAAGAAAGAAGGAAAAGATAGAAATTTGCTAGAGAAATTGTGTAAGGAAGAAAGATGAAGATAATTTGAATGAAATCAGTTGATTTTCATTACAAAACAGCATTGGCACACTGCCATTACATATACCAGCTATAGATAATGCAAATCATAGCTATCTATCACCTAAGCAAAGTTTAACTTGTAAACTTTATCAAAGCTGATATGTCAGCTCAATCAGCACCTAATCACATCAATTATCAACCTAATATAGTTCAAAATAAACTAAGTTACATTACACAAACCAAAACTCACAAAATGAACATTTGTTGCACATAAAATAATGGTTGCTGCATGGCCATCTTGCTGCTTCACGTGCTGACTTCTTGCAACTGCATGGGCTGCATAAGAAACCAAATTCTAACACTCCTCCTTGGTTTTCATGCTGCAAACTCTTAGCTCTTTTCTCAACTTGATGAACTTTGTAGCATTGAGGGCCTTGGTGAAAATGTCTGCAATTTGATTCTCGACTGCAATGAATCACTCAACCTCTCGAGCTTGCTCCATCTCCTTATCACATGCGCTTTGATATTGAAATGTTTGGTTCTACCATGGAAGACAGGGTTCTTTGCAATTGCAATAGCCGACTTGTTGTCACATTGGATCTCTGTTGCTCCCTCTTATTGCATGTTCAGATCAGCCAAAATTTTTCTTAGCCATATGACTTGATTTACTGTAGCAGCAGTTGCAACATACTCAGCTTTTGCTATTGATTGAGCCACCAAGTTTTGTTTCTTCGAGCACCAGCAAAATATTGATGAACCAAGTTTAAATGCATAGCCTGAAGTACTCTTCATGTCATCTTTCGATCCAGCACAATCACTGTCTATATAGCCTACTAGCTTTATGTCTTCAGCTTTGCAAAATTTCAGACCATAGCTCAGGGTTCCTTTGATGTACCTGAGCACCCTTTTTGCTGCTTGTAGATGCTGTTCATTGCAGCAATACATGAATCTTGTCAATATGCTAACAGCAAACATAATATCGGGCCTAGTGGCTGTTAAGTACAATAAGCAACCAACCAAACTCCTATAGGAAGACTCATTAACTTCCTCATAAGCCCCTTGGCGCGATAGTTTCACTCCAACAGCCATAGGTGTGGTTGTTGGCCTACAATTCTCCATGGAGAACTTGTTCAAGATTTTCTTAACAAATGTTTGTTGGCTCAAGAAGATCTCTCCCTTTGTTTGACTTACTTCTATTCCTAGAAAATAGGTCATGTGGCCCAAGTCTATCATCTCAAACACCTGCTTTATCTTAGCTTTGAAATCATTCAAAACATTGTTATTTCCTCCTGTCACTAGGAGATGGTCTACATAAAGGGACACTATGAGCTGTGTTTCACCTTTATTCTTCATTACATACAATGTTGGTTCATTGGCACTTCTTTCAAACCCCAAACTCAGCAGATGGTTATCGATTCTGGCATACCAAGCTCCAGGGGCTTGTTTTAGGCCATAGAGAGCCTTCTTTAGCCTATAAACCATATGCTCCTTTCCAGGAACAATGAAACCTTAAGGTTGATCTATATAAATTTTTTCTTCGAGGAGACCATTTAAGAAGGCCGACTTCACATCCAGTTGATAGATCATCCACTCCTTTTGTGCAGCCAAAGCTATCAGTATTCTTATGGTGCCAAGTTTGGCGACTGGAGCAAAGGTCTCTGTGTAGTCTAGGCCATACTTTTGACTGAAGCCCTTGACAACTAGCCTGGCGTTTAACTTGTTCAGACTCCCATCAGTATTTTGCTTAGCTCGATAAACCCACTTGAGACCTATGACCTTCCTTTTTGTAGGCCTTTCAACCAGCTCCCATGTTCCATTCTTTTCAATCATGTGCATTTCATCAGCCATAGCTCGCTGCCAACCTTGGTGTGCTTTAGCTTCTTCAAAGCAGGTTGGCTCAATAGTAACCACTTGTGCCCTTTCATAAACTTCTGCTAGAGACCTTGTTCCCCTAACTAGTTCATCATCATAGTCCATTTCTGGACCTTCTTGATCAGTATCAATCTGGCCTGTTGTGTTTTCTTCAGAAGTAGCCACTGGCACATTCTTCTTCCAGTTCCAGCATGCCTTCTCATCAAAGATCACATCTCTACTCACTAGGACTTTGTTTGTTGAGGGATCAAGGACTCTATAGTCCTTTTTGATCGAACTGTAGCCCACCAATATGCCTGATTGAGATCTTTCGTCAAGTTTGCTTCTCCTGACTACTGGAACCTGTGCATAGCATAAACAACCAAAGGTTCTAAGGTGAGCCAGTGATGGCTTGAACTCGAACCATGCCTCAAATGGAGTTTTATAAGCCAGGGTTTTGGTTGGAAGCCTGTTTTGTATATAGGCTGCAGTGTTTACAGCTTCTGCCCACAAGATCTTTGGTACATTCTTCTCAAACAAGCGACATCTCGCCATATCGACCAAGCTCCTATTCTTCCTTTCACTGACCCCATTTTGCTGAGGAGTATAGACATTGATCAGCTGATGCTTAATACCTACACTTTCACAATGAGCTTGAAACTGAGCTGAAGTATACTTAGCTCCATTGTCTGATCTGATTGTCTTGAGCTTGCAACCTGTTTCTATTTCAGCCTGTGCTTTAAACTTCAAGAACACATGAGCCACTTCTGATTTTTGTTTTAGGAAATAAATCCAACAATATCTTGAGTAGTTATCAATGAACAAGATAAAATACCTGTTTCCACTAAGTGATTCAGTCTTCATAGGACCACACACATCAATGTGCACGAGTTGAAGCTTGTCTGATGCTCTCCAGGCTTGATTCAAAGGAAATGGATGCTTGGCTTGCTTTCCTAGCTGGCATATTTCACAAACACCTTCATCAATCACAGAGTTGGTGAAGTTTTCAACTAGACTTTGAATGGTCATCATGGACATTGACTTAAAGTTGGCATGTCCAAGTCTTTGATGCCAAAGTTTGGACTCATCAATTGAGGCTGTGTAGGCTGTGTTTGAGCCCTTTGACCAGTTGACTTCAAAGCACTTGTTAGTCATGGTGACTATCATGAAACTTGATTCATTTGGATCAGCAATTTTGCACTCCTTGCCCTTGAACACCATTGAGTATCCCTTGTCCAACAGCTGAGCTATGCTAAGCAAATTTCTGTCAATTTTAGGCACAAGCAGTACATTTGAAATAAGCTTGTTACCTGTTGAAGTGCATAACAACACATCTCCTTTGACTTCAGCCTTGATGAACTGGCCATTGCCAACTTTAACTTTGGTTTGGAAGCTTCTATCCAAGGTTTTGAAGATGCTTGCATCCGTGACATGTGGTTGGTGCATCCACTGCGTCTAGAGCCACCCTTACGAGCCTTTCTTCTGGCCACTTAAGCATGACACAGCAAAGACTTGCTCTTCATGGTCACTGCCTTCTTCAGCTACTGGACCCTCAGCCTTTGGCTGTTTTTGTTGAGCCTGTCTTGGTTTGCCCTTGCTTTTGCAAACCTTTTCAACATGGCCCTTCTTCTTACAATGCTGGCATATTGCATCTGGTCTAAACCAGCATTTGTCCTCGGGATGGCCTGGTCTCTTGCAAAATCCGCAAAGCTGGTCATTGCTCCTTGCAGCATCAGGCTTAGGCCTGTTTTTTGAAGTCCTCTTGCTCCTATAGGAAGAGGTGCTCGAGGAAGTTTTGGCTTTTGCTTGGAAAGCACATTCTTGGTGCTCCTCATTTCTGCTTGCCCTCCTTTGCTCTTGTGCATAGAGAGCATTGATCAGCTCTGTTAGGGATATGGTAGACAGGTTCCTTGAGTCCTCGAGAGAGGATATTTTTGCTTCATATCTCTCGAGCAGTGTTGAGAGCACCTTCTCCACAATTATTGCCTCACTAAACTCTTCTCCTAGCAACCTTATGCTGTTAACTACAACCATGATCCTGTCTGAGTACTGCTTCACTGTCTCCTCTTCCTTCATCTTTAAATTTTCAAAGTCCCTTCTCAAGTTCAAGAGCTGCTGTTGCCTGGTTCTTTCAGTGCCTTGAAGCTCCTGCTTGAGCTTGTCCCAGGCCTGCCTTGGAGTCTCACAAGCCATGATCCTTGTAAAGATCACATCACTTACACAATTTTGTATGCATGACATGGCCTTGTGCCTTTTGGTCCTTTCTTCAGCATGCTACCTCATCTGAGTCACTGTTGGATTTGCTCGAAGAGGTGCTGGCTCAATATCTGAAGTCACAACCTCCCACAGATCGAAAGCCTGCAGGTAGGTCCTCATCTTGACCTACCAAATGTGAAAACCTTCACCATTGAAGACTGGTGGTGTAGCTGGTGAAAAATTTGCAGCCATTTGTTTTCAAAGTTGAAATATAACAAGTCCACTAAGAATGTAGCTCTAGATACCAATTGTTGGAACTTTGAACAATAAACAGCAACTGAAGCTTTAGCTTGAGCAACAAGGCTCAAGAATTGTAGAAGAAGAAAGAAGGAAAAGATAGAAATTTGCTAGAGAAATCGAGTAAGTAAGAAAGATGAAGATAATTTGAATGAAATCAGTGGATTTTCATTACAAAATAGCATTGGCACACTGCCATTACATATACCAGCTATGGATAATGCAAATCATAGCTATCTATCACCTAACACTTACCTAATCCCACTAATTACATTGGACTAAGCAAAGTTTAACTTGTAAACTTTATCAAAGCTGATATGTCAGCTCAATCAGCACCTAATCACATCAAATTATCAACCTAATATAGTTCAAAATAAACTAAGTTACATTACACAAACCAAAACTCATAAAATGAACATTTGTTGCACATAAAATAATGGCTGCTACATGGCCATCTTGCTGCTTCTCGTGCTGACTTCTTGCAGCTGCATGGGAAACCAAATTCTAACAATGGCATGCTCAATTATCTCTTAACTTAGCTATGTTAGGCTCTTTAACATTGTTGTAGCTTAACATATGTATTCCATGCCCCTTTATCCCTATCTAGCTACTGACTATGGTACACAACTGTTATTGTTCACATGTGGATTGGTGGATTTCTGATACTGGGTGCCGTTGCGCGTGCCGCCATTTTTATGGTAAGAGACTATGATCCAACTACTCGATACAATGATCTATTAGATCGTGATCGTGATGTAATTATATCACATCTCAACTGGGTATGTCTATTTCTAGACTTTCACAGTCTTGGTTTGTATATTCATAATGATACCATGATAGTCATTTGCCCGCCTTTTTTTTTTTATCTCTAGTCCGAATTTTGGGCATGACACAATGGCTTAGTAACTAAATCTATTTTTATAAGTAAAAATTAGTTTTATTCATTGTTCACATAATTGATCTTTTGTTGTGGAAGTATTGTATTTTCAGTAATCCATTAAGTATTCAGTGTTTGATACAATAGATTTAGATTTTACTATTGTATTTTGTGGTTAATCTTTATTTTATAAATTTTAAATTTTTCATCTTCATTTCTTGCTAGCCAATTTTGTTTTTTGCATTTCTAAATTTCAGTAGTTAATTTATGTTGTTTTTGCCAAACTTTGAGAGGTGTTAGTTCATCTTTAATTAAGATATTATTATTTTCTTCATAACCTCTAAATGAACACCATATTTCTCAAAAAATGTATTCTGTACAAATAACAATATTGAAGCTTATCTCGAAGCTGGAATAGCCCAGTTAGTTAGAGCGTGTGGCTGTTAACCACAAGGTCAGAGTTGGCCTCTTTAAATTCCTTTTTGTTTTAAGTTGGTTGCTTTCTAGTGTTGCAAATTACACAACAGTCTTCAAATGTCTTATTAAATTCTCACTTTTACGAGTGCTATGTTACTCAAATAAAATTCTCACTTCAAATGTCATTCGAGGAATTACTATAGGAGATTACATATAATACAAGGACCAGCTGAAACCTCATGCTTGGGTATTCTCTGGATATCAGCTGAAACCCCAAGTGCACCCTCAATTAAGCCTCCGTAAAGGAAACTAGGGACATATGATCCACCAATTGTACCTCAATTCACATAAACTTTGTTATTGAACTACGTTTACTCTACAAACAGAGGGAAAAAAGAGACATGAATGCACCACCAACATCTTGATTTCCATGTTAGCTATAAACTTAACCTATTAATTCATTAGCTTGTCAAGTAATTCATGAACAAGCCATCACTGGGAATACACCATGCACAATGTTAAAGATAAAGACATATGATTAATTTGGTCAAGGCAAAATATTAGACACACTTGTAAAAATATTATGAAAATAAAACAGAGATCATTGAAACATTTTGTTCTCCTTTCTCCTTTAGTAAGCAGTAGCAAAGATTATTGAGACTGAATTGAAAGTCATGAAAGAAGACATAAACAACAACACCATACAAAATGTTACACTCAAACAAACCATTACAAGACAATACGAAATGCAATGAAAGGCAGAGGAACTGGCACAATATTAAAGACATATAGATACCAATACAACCCTTCACCATAGGCAAAACGGTCTGCAAAATAAGAAATTGTGAAAATACAACACTAATGCTTGAACATCATTCGCAGTAATTAGATCCTTCTTCATCTATTGTTGCGATTGCCTTTCTTTGACTTTCTTCTCTGCCTCTTCTCATGTTGGTTTTCAACCAAATTCACAAACCATTTCGGCTTACCAGTTTGGAAAACAACATATCCCACCGACATTCCGAACACTGCTCCGCATCCATAACCTATCAACACCACTTTCCAACCAAAAGCAATGTTTGATTTTGAGCCATCTTTTTCAAGCACATTTGGAGGTGCCGGCTCAATGATGTTGCAACCTTTCGACACCGGAAACCCACATAGTCCCTTATTTCCTTCAAATGAATCATTTCCAAATGTGTTGAATTGCTTGCCTTGAGGAATCTGACCATGGAGTTGATTTTCAGAAACATTTAAGGACGAAAGAAATGGCAGATCTGCCAATCTATTTGGAATCGTCCCAGACAACCTGTTTGAAGATAGGTCCAACCATTCAAGACTAGTCAAATTCCCTATTGAGGTGGGGATTCCACCATTAAGGTTATTATGAGAAAGGTTAAGCCCTTTCAGAAAGTTAAGCTTCCCAATAACCTTTGGAATCTCCCCTTCAAACTGATTGTTTGATAGATCAATGATCATCCACATGGTGAAAATTTTCACCAATTCCGTTTCTTGTCCTTTCATAACAATTCCAATGGAATAGGTATATAAGTCGAAATCATCTCCCTGAACATACACCCCCATGTACGACATTGCACTCCCAATCTTCTCTAGATTTATGATAGCCTTGAAGCTGTTGATGTATCTCACTGGTAGGGGTCCAGAAAAATAATTACTTGAGAGATCAAAAATTTGGATTTTAGAGAAAAAAGGGCTCGACTTGGAGCTATTAACACACAAGGAGCCATACATATGATTTGACTTCAATACAAGAACTTGGAGCTGTGGAAGACTTCCCAACCAATGCGGAAATGTATCATTGATCCTGTTGTTTCCAAGATCTAGCACTTCCAGACCTTTACAATTAAGGATGGATGGCGTCAAAGGCCCTTCCAACAGATTGCCATTTAAGTTGAAATTTCTCAATTGGCATCTCTCTGCAAATGTTGGAGGAATCGTCCCATAAAACTTGTTCTTCTTCAGATTCAAGAATTCAAGGCTGTTGCTCAAATCTCCAAAACATTGCGGAATTGTTCCACTCAAGTTATTGTGGGACAAATCAAGAACTTGAAGATAAGTGAGATTGCAGATTAAAGAAGAGACCTCTCCATTGAAACTATTATTTGAGATCTAAAAGAAATTGATCGTCGAAGCTGGAATCGGAAGATTTCCATGGATCAAATTGGAGCTTAAGTCAAGAGCTGTAATAGTCTTCCATGGAAAATGCTCAACTTCTGTCAAAGAGTTGTGAGATACGTTTAAGTAAGTCAAAGAGTCATGCCCCACCTCTTGCATCCACTGTGGAATCTTACCTTCAATTCTGTTGCAAGAGAGGTCTAAAGTTTCCAAACTTTTAAGCCTTTTTAAAAATTGGGGGAATTCACCAAGATTGCAAGATGACAAAGTTAATTCTGTAAGATTAGGCAATATATGAATGACACTAGAAGTAAGATTAGATGTTAAGGATAGGCTGTTATATGAAAGATCAAGATATTCGAGATTTGTAAGGTTTGAGAACATGCTCCACTCTATGACACCACTAAGATTATTTGAGGACAAGCTGAGGTCGGTAAGATTGAGAAGTTGGAATATTGAAGATGGAAGAGGACCATGGAGTTTATTATTATCTAACCATATCAATTCTAGTGATTTGGATTGGAATTCTTTGATTTGCCCACTGAATTGATTTTGAGAGAGATCTATTACCTTTAAGAAGGGAGCAGTATACAACCATGATGGAAGTGTTCCATTGAGTGAATTGTTATATAAGGATAAAGATATTAGATTAGGAAAAGCGGTTACCTCATCTGGAATGGAACCTTTTAATGTATTTCCATCTATCATCAAGTATTGAAGCTGCGTTAGATTTAGAATTGACGATGGAATTTGTCCACTCAATTGGTTCCACTGCAAGTCTAAATAAGTGAGTTGCAAGAGGTTCCCCAATGATCTTGGAATTTGTCCACTCAACTGGTTCCGCGACAAGTCTAAATGAGTGAGTTGCAAGAGGTTTCCCAATGATCTTGGAACCGATCCTGATAAGTTGGAAAGGTAGAGATCTAAAAGTTTCAAGGACACAAGATTCCCCATCGTGTCAGGTAATCCTCCAAAAATATTTGCGCCTCTAATAAGCAAGTATTCCAAAGATGATAAATTTGCGATTGAGACAGACAATCCTTGGAAAAAGGAATTTCCTGATAGATCTAAGTACTTTAAGGCCTGTAAATTATCAACTGAATTAATGAATTCTGCAGAGAAGGACATGGATGACAGATCCAAACGTTCAAGATTGATGCTCCGATTGAACTTCAAAGGATCAAGATTGAGGTTTCGGTTGCCTCCCAAGTTGAGGAGATTGAGGTTTGGCGAATCAAAAATGTTTTTTGGGAATTTTCCTCGCAAATCACAACCAGTAAGACTGAGAGACCTTAGAGAAGAGGATAGATTCATTAAGACATGAGCATTAACAGAAGGCATGTAGATTCCATCCAAAAACAGATGTCTGACCTCGGTTAGGTTGTGAACAAGTCCCTCCACAGCATGTTTGTCAAATGTTAGGACATAAAGCCAACAGGAGAGATCAAGTGAAACCAATTTTGACAGGTGGGAGACTTGGGATGGGACCTTTCCTGAAAATTCAGCGTGAGAAAGGTTGAGGTAGAATAGGCTTGTAAATCGACCAAACTCAGACGGAATTTTGGAATAATTGAAATCATTATAAGCAAGGTTGAGTTTTTGAAGGTGAGGAAGAAGGAGGAGAGTGGTATTGGAAGGGAAGTTGCCATATAGCCAACTGCAGCTCAAGTCAAGGGCAATAACATGAGCATTTAGGTGGTCACAAGTGACCCCATCCCATGAGCAGCAATCTGTACCCTCCTTCCATGAATTTGTCTTGGGATAAGATTTAAGGCCAGCATGCACATCGCAATACAAAACAGCATCCTCTGTCTGAGTGATGGAAAAGGAATTCTTGAACTGGATTAAAGAAGCAGCTTCGTGCTGAGAGCAGGAGTGAGATCCTGAAGAAGAAGAAGCATAAAGATGGGGAAAGAAGAGAAATAGGCAGAGAAAGAGATAGGAGGCCATGTTATGTTTATAGAGGAAGATGAAGGATAGGAATGGTATTTATAGGCAACAAATAATATCCAATATTAAACAAAAGATTTGTTTAAATAATGTTACACTTACATGTTTATTTTCATACTTAAATAATTTATTTATCATTTAAACAGCAGTCAGAGTCAATTGAATGATTAAAAATCTATATTGAACAAAGCAAACAATCCGATTTATATTAATACCAAAGTAATTAATTATTTGTTATGTAGGATTTTATCTGTCTATTACCGAAATTTGTGATTTTATAATAGTATATGCTTTAAAGGATTCTTGAAAGTTAAGGATATGCACGCACACAGACAAGTTGTGAAGATTGGATGAAATACTAGCCGTCCGGTTGTCTTTTTCTTCGTGTTTTTGACCTGCACTTCAATATAAAAATTGTTGAAGCGGCTGTAAATTTTCTTGTAATGCTTGCCTGCAGATTTTAGTGTGCTTGAATTATTTCTGGGATGTTTATCACTACCTCTATGTCACAAAATTAAATAACCAAATCATCTCATTAAATATTCAAATACCAAAAGTTAAAAGAGCATGTAACACCCCATATCTAATCTAAACGTAAGCCGGGGAAGCTACATCAAATCATTTCAAGAAATGCTACTTTTATCTAATTAATGTTTAACTGTTAGAAAACGTTTAAATAATTGAATCAATGCAGAAATCCAAACTTGAAATCCGTAATTCAAGACAAAACAACTATAATATAAGTTTAATTAAAGTGGCAAAATAGTAGATAAGGATGATCGAGCTCTCACCACACCGACCCGCCTAAGTTAATGAGTGACCTGAAATTCAGTCAAACAGACAATACTGCAGAATAAATCAACAGTTTCTCCAAGTTTGACCAGTTCTCAGAATCAGATACGAAAGCAGAATAGAGTATACCAGTTACAGATACAGATTATGACAGATAAAGAATGCAGATTCCCTACCGTCATCTGTTACATACTATCTCCGTCCGGCCTTACACATCAAAAAGGGTATCGAGTACTAACGCGAAAAATTTCGAAAATTTAAGCACTCACCTCGTACAAAACAGTGATATACCGAACTAACGCGTTGAGGGAATGCTACTTTCAGGATCTTCGCCTAAAAATGACAATAAATTGACACATAAACAAAGGACTCGAGCAAAAATAAATAGGAAACCTATTCTTTGCAAAAACGAACAAAAAGCAACAATTAACTGAATTCCAGCCCAAACCTTAAAAGATTAACCTTACCATTGAAAGAAGTAATGAGAGGCGCCAACAAAATGACCAAATGAGGAGTAAATGAGGGGAAACGAAGCAAACAATAAGAAAGGAAGGAAAAATAAAGAAGAAGAAGAGGGAAGAACAAAAAAATAAACGTAGAAGTAGATTTTAGGAAATTTAATTTAATAATTAAATCAAACAAATTTTCTAGAATAGTAAAAATATATCCCCACTTGGTTTACGCAGAGACTCAAACACAAGACCAAAGACATACAAAAGCTTGGCCATTGAACCTTTCTCTTGATTTTCGATCCTTGCAAGCATTTTTCTCAAGTTCACAGCTTGTTTCCTTCATATGAATGGTTTCCAAATGTGTTAGAACTGTTTGTCTTGAGGAATCCGACCATGGAGTTGATTTTCAGAAACGTTTAAGAAGGAAATAAATGTCGGATTTGCCAATATCACTGGAATTAACAAAGTTCAAAAGACAATATAACTCGTAAAGTTTGGTCCAAGACGAGCGGCGTCTATTGACTTCAACTCTTGCTATTACCTGAAGAAGAAAGACTGCTACAATTCTATCTTCTTTAAACCAGCTATCTATAAGTGTTGGTGTTATGAACAATGAGCAAGCAAGTTCAGCTGAGTCTTGAGCAACAAGGCTCGAGACTTGCAGAAGAAACAAACAGAATTCAAGAACAGAATTGAAAACAAAAGCAAAGAAAAATGGAGAGTATACGGAAGGAAATCTGATGAAATTTTCATTCAAAAATGAATAATGGCATAATGCCAATACATAAACCAAGCATTCAGCTTGTCAAAATCAGTATATGGTCACCTAATTAATACCTACTACCACTAATACATTGAAACTTGGTAAATCAAGCTTGTACACATGAACAAAGCTGAGTTAACAGCTCAATCACTATCAAATTACATAAAACATCAAACTAACATAGTTCAAAATGAACTAAATTACATTACATCAAACTAAGGTTACAAAATGAACAAAAAATCAACAGCTGCACTTGCTTCAGCAGCTCCTGCATGGCTCGGACTGCATGGCCTGCTTCTTGACTGCTCCTGGTGCTACATGCTGACCAAACTTCAACAGTAAGCAATAAGGACATTAGATCCACCAATTTATGGTTGAATTCATTACATCATTCAGCTCTGCTATGTACTAATATTATTACCAAAAATCTTGAAAGGAGACAACTTCAAATTTAAAGACAAGAAATGAACAAGAAAAATCATATATTATAAATATGACTTAGAAACGAAGACCACATATGAATTCCAACAATTGCATAACCCCAATTAAATTTACTCAGAAAATATGAACACTTTATTTTCCCAAGTCTTAACTCAATACTGGTCATTCATATTATCAAGTAATAAAATAAATTTTTATTATGATTTTAACATATTGAACGTTACAGGTATTCTCAAGTGATGATTCCAAATGGTTATCGTCCTCCACCACAAACTATTAACTATCCAAGTTTGCAGTGTGAAAGCAGGTACTTCCATTAGAGAAACCTTTCACTGTATATTGACTTGGTCTAGTTTCCTATAACACCACCTCATGTTTGGTCCTAGATGGTGGAAGGCAGTAGAGACTGGATACAACACCCCAATTGCACCGACAATTAATTAAGCTTAGTTATAAGGAAATTAATAAGGAGATGGAATCCACCAATTTTACCTAAACTTACACCAACATTGTTATTGGGCTGTTCATTTTGTGTGGAGCACTTAATATTTGTCTCCAACGTGTTTACTGCTCCCTTAATCTCACATCAATGCATTCAATTTCAAAATAGATTTCCAATACTTCCTCTCACTTAATCGACAAGCAATAAGGAAATTTCAGTCATTTGCAGCATAAATGTACAAAATAATTTACAATATAGACTGAGTTTGATGTGGTGAGGAAAAAAACACTATGAATGATGAAACTTAAATCCAAGTCTTACCCTGAAGAATAATTAAAGCCAAGACTTGGTAAGTAGACTAATTAGTTTACAACTAAATATTTTTGCACTCATTATTAAGGCAAATAATATCCAATAAAAAATGCATAATGATTTATTAAGGCAAATATTAGCCAATAAAATTTTTAAAATTTTAAATTAGTAAAGAAAAAATTACAATTTGACTCTCCTTAAAAATGATAAAAATTTGATATAATTCTTTAAAAATTATAAAGATATAAACTATTAAAATGGTGAAATTACATTTTTATTATCGTAAAATTACAATTTAATTTCGGCCCCCTAAAAAAATTTTCTAGTTTCTCCCCTGTTTTAGCCGTTCATTTAATTTTTCATCTTTTTTAGCCATTAAACTTACATTATTTGTCAAATCACCTCAAAATAGATGGAGAAGTTAATATCTATTAACTTTGTCGACGTGACATCCACATGACATTGGAATTCTAATAAATTTATTTGGGAATTACTTGGTTAACTATTTCTCTTTTAGCTAACTACAAAATTCAAGTCCACTACAATGTCAAGTTTTGTTACATGTATCAAATGATTTTTTTTTTTAAATTCAAATATCACACCAACAATTTAATAGAATAATTTTAATAACATTAACAATTAAAGCTAAATTTTTAGATTTGAAAAGTAGAGGGACTAAATCCCTAAAAATAAAAGTATAGATAGTAAACTTCAAATATAGAAATTAGTACTTTAGTAAATTAAAACTATCATAATCACGATGCTGGAATAGCTCAGTTGGCTAGAGCGTGTGGCTGTTAACCACAAGGTCGGAGGTTCAACCCCTCCTTCTAGCGTCTTACTTCTGGTTAAATTTCATCTTTGGCCCCTTTAAATTCCTTTTTGCTTTAATTTACTACACTCTTCAAATGTCTTATTAAATTCTCACTTTTATGAGTGCTATATATGTTACTCAAATAAAATTCCTCTTAGTTTATAATTGAATTTAAGCATAGAATATGAATTTAATTAATATTGCAATCTTAAATATAAATATAAAATATTATAAATTTTGTAACAATTTTTTAATAAATAAAAAATACTAAAGTTTATACATATGCTGATATTGGATATTCAGAGAAGTCCCAAGCATCCTTGTACTCTGTAATCTTGAGCATTTACTGAGCTTCAATACGCTCACACTCTTTCCATATACCTTGCAGATAGATAGCTCGTGGGACTAATGGTGAGCTGTGGAAACCCGGTGATCGGAAGATCCCTTGAGTATGTCAGTCTACAAAGCTATTTGTACTGCTAAATATGTTGATAGATAGATAGGTTTGGGACAAAATTAATAATATATACAAAGTTACAAATTTTGTGTGTGTTTAAGTGTCCTCAACCACAAACAATCCAATTTTGCAGAGAAACCACCCATTATATATAGGTTTGGTCCCCAAGGCAATGAGATGAGCAAGAAGACTGCTAGCTAGAAATTCATGCATCTTTGAATCACCAATTCAATTAATAAGCTTAACTAAAGGAAATAAGGACATTACATCCACCAATTAAAGCAAGCTATATGTACCCTTTTACAGTCTGCATTGTTCCATGTTTCAATTCATTACAACATGGGATTCACCAATTGTACCTCAATTCACATCAACTTTGTTACCGAACTACGTTTACACTAGAAATAAAGGGAAAAAGGAGACATGAATGCTCGAAATTCCAACTTTGTCTGCACCATCAACATCTTGATTTCCATGTTAGCTATAAACTTAACCTGTTAAGTCATTAGCTTGTCAAGTAATTCATGAACAAGCCATCACTGGGAATACACCATGCACAATTCTAAAGATAAAGACATATTGTTATATTGGTCAATGCAAAACATTAGACACACTTGTAAAAAAATTCTGAAAATACAACAGAGATCATTGAGACATTTTGTTCTCCTTTCTCCTTTAGTGAGCAGTAGCAAAGATTATTGAGACTAAATCGAAAGTCATGAAAGAAGACATAAATAACACCACCATACAAAATGTTACACCCAAACAAAATCATTATAGATAGTACAAAATGCATTGAAAAACAGAGAATTGGAACGGTCTACAAAACAAGAAATTATGAAAATACATCACTAATTCTTGAACATCATTTGCAGTAATTAGATCCTTCTTCGTCTATTGCTGCGATTTCCTTTCTTTGACTTTCTTCTTTGCCTCTTCTCATGTTGGTTTTCAACAAAATTCACCAACCATTCCGGCTTACCAGTTTGGAAAACAACATATCCCACCGACATTCCGAACACTACTCCGCATCTATAACATATCAACACCAATTTCCAACCAAAAGCAATGTTTGATTTTGAACCATCTTTTTCAAGCACATTTGGAGGTGCCGGCTCAATGATGTTACAACCTTTCGAGACTGGAAACCCACATAGTCCCTTATTTCCTTTATATGTATTATTTCCAAATATGTTGAATTATAAAAAACTTACAAAAATTATAATAAATCATTAAAATTTATTAAATTTATAATAATTATTAAAAATTAATTAAAAACAATAAAGTTTTTAAAAAATTATAAAAACAATTTATTAAAAACCATAAAAATTTCTAAAAATAAATTATTTTTATAAAGTTTTATGAAAATTTTTTTTCTTGTTTAAAAATAATTTATTAAAACAACCAACACCTTACAAAGCAGTAGGAGAGATTAATGAGTAAGAAAATTTGAAAGTACAAATGGAACAATCATAGCCTCATGTTAAGATGTGCTACTGCGTTAACACCATGCACCTAATCTTTATTTTTGTACCTCAACTTCATATCATCCACCTCTTATCTATTATGAAAAAAAATCATTTTAGTCCTTCAAATCATTTCAAAATAGATGGAAATGTTAATATTTGTTAATTTTGCTGATATGACATTCACATTACAATTTATGTGTATACCACATCAACAATTAATTATTTTTTTAAAAATAAAAAATATTTTTTATACTTTTATTTTTAAATTTTTAAAAACTAATTAATTACTAGTGTGGCAATCCAGGTACATTAAAAAAATTAATGTTGACATTGTTGTTAACTACTAACGGTCAATATAGTCAGAAGGTCTATTTGGCCAATTTTATTAGTTCAAGAGCTTAACCAAGTGCAAAAAATTAGGAGATGTTTAATTGATTATTCTTTTAAAGAATTTGAGAGTTAAAACTACCATTAAACCTAAATTATATTAAACAACCAACACCTTACAAAACAATAACAAAGATTCATGAGTAAGAAATTTTGAAAGTAAAAATTATGTTTAGATCTGCTCCTGCAGTAACACCTGCATGTATTCAAGTTCCAGACCCGTCACTATTATCTCATATTGGATTCTTCATTGTGTTCGAAGCATTTGATATTCTTGTTGAAAGTATAATGGAACATATATATGAGTATCCGATTTTCTTTTAACAATATCATTATATGTTCTGTTCTGGTTAAATCTGTTCTTTTTTACATAATGCCTCGAATTATTCATAGCCCCTCTCTAACCCATAAATAGGTGGCTAATGCGCTTCAGCATACTCGAACCCATATCCTCCTACATTGGCAATAAGGTCCATACCAATCGAGTTAAGACTCAACCAGCATACGAGTACGTAATTTTACATTGACGTGTTGATGTTCAAGTTTGCAGTGTGAAAAGAGCTACTTCCATCAGAGAAACTTGTCACTGTCACGAGTACGCCAAATTATTTTCCACACAAAGAAGAAATTTTATAGAATTGGCTATGTTTAACTCAAGACAAGGATGATGAGATAAGCATGACGATTGCTATAAATTTGATCCACCAATTAATGTTTGAATTCATTATATTACCATGTCCATAGAATTATGTTTTTTACAGAAAAAATCTTGAAGAGATTACTGAGACAAAAAAATTGAAAGTCATGAAAGAAGACATAAATAGTTGTATCATACGAAATGTTACATTTAAAACAAACCCTTACAAATAGTACGCAATGCAATGAAATATAGATGAATTGTTACAATAATAAAGACAGATGCATGCCAATGCAGCCCTTCACCATGGGAAATAAAGTTCACATGCTTCAAAATAAGAAATTATGATGATACAATATAAACACTTGAAAATCATTTCCACTAACTAGATCCTTCTTTGTCCATTGCTGCGATTTCCATTCTTTGACTTTTTTCTTCGCCTCTTCTCATGTTGGTTTTCAACCAAATTTACGAACCATTTTAACTTACTAATTTGGAAAACAACATATCCCACGACCATTCCAAACACTATGACTATGCTTTCAAATTATGGAATTTCAGTATTGACTATACTTTTACTCCACAAAAACTGGTGATTAGGTGAGAAAGACTATGACCATCAATTGTCTATTCACTTCACACTTGCTGATGCTCCCTCCTATCACTCTCACCCAAACTTAATTTACAAGCAATGTGGAGATTTCGGACATTTGCTGCACAATGTACAATAATTCCACATCATTTGCAGTATTGACTACGTTTACTTGAGGGAAAAGAAAGACATGAATGCTGGAAATTTTAACTAGTTTGTACGGTCAGTGAATCTACCTAAAAGCCATTTAGGATATCAATTCCTGTAATTGGATTAATCTCATGGTTTATGCAATGTTTTGACAGTGTAATCGAATGTTCAATATGTTACTCTGCAATGCTATTGTAAATATTACTCTTAAATTTGTTGATAGATATATAGGTTTGGCACAAAATCAAGAATACGCAAAGGCTTAAACCATACCTTATATTCATGAATTCTCATCATCACATGTTTATAAATGCAACTAAAACTTGAATAATTGAATCTTTTGTAATTCAAAATGTCTTTGTTGGACAACTCATTGAGTTGTTATCTGCAGGTTTGAGGATATGCTTGTAGTTCCCAGCTGATTATGGTAAGGCATTGGAGCTCAAACAGAACGGATGATATGTGATTCAATAGATAATCATATTCAATCCTACTTTATTCATATGTGGGTTTGCTTTGTTTAGTGTTTACTACAATTTTATAGCTCCCAACAATCTGCAGTGTGTTCCAATTCACTGTTTAATTTCTCATTCTTTCTTTTTCTTTCCCCCATCTTTTATGAGTCATTTATGGTGAGCATTAGCAGAGGTTACGAGACAAAACAAAATTACTTTATCTAATCGGTTATAAGCCTAAGATTGACAATTATGAGACAGCTAGCGCAATTCTTTTCCTAACAGCGAGTCACATGTATAAGACCAACTAGGGCATTTGCATAGCCTAAAAGATATTTTAGAGGCTCTGTTTAAGCCCAATTCAGTCCGGGCCCATCATTAATAAACCAAAAATAAAAAATACAAGCCCAACCTAAAAGGCCCAAAGTAAAATAAATAGAAAAAACAAAAAACCCTAGGACTACCTAGGTCTGCCACCACTTGCACTGCCCATTGCTGCACCGCCTACTGCCACCGCCCATGTCACATCTCCATCGCCCGTTTACCTGCAAAAAAGGCAGAATAATCATTTTAGTGAAAGCAAGTTGTAAATGGCTATAAAGCCATATGAACCCAATGTATTTTTTTCCCTGGACAGTTTTTAAATACCAAAGACAAGGATTCAAACAAATACAAATATTCGAGTAATAGCAAGTAATATACAAAACAGAGGAGATTGATTGGAATATTATAAGGTTATCATTTTTTTCCTTTATTTTCCTTCTTCGAAACTACATATACATACACCTATATATATATTTTAAAAACTATTATATAAATATATATATCAGTAATATAAAAAAAAGCTTACCTAGGGCGTCCGACCACCGCCCACGGCGGAGGCGAGGTGGAGGAATGACGACCCCCCTTTGCCGGAGTCTGGACTTCGTCCAGAGAGAATGAGAATCCCCCCCTTTTTTTTTTTCTTTCAAAACGCAGGAAATGATTTTTTTTTCTCAAAAAGGTGGCTTTTACAGCTCAGTAAAACGAAGTCGTTTCGGTCGGCGTCCTTAAGCCCCAAAACGACGTCGTTTAGTCGTCCGACCCGAGATCCAACCCGCTCTAGGCATAGGATCCGCATGTTTTTAACGTAAGGACTAATTTCACTTTTAGCCCTTCCGTTTTTTTATTGTTTTGTAATCGGTTTTTCTTATTTTAAATTTTTACCCCATGATTTATTTTAATTTCAGGTAGGTCCCTATTCGAACGACGTCGTTTTCGAGGGCGAGGATTAATTGCCCTTTTGGTCTCTTCTTGTTATTCGCGCGTTCAATGTGGTCCTTTTCCTTTTTTATTTATTTCGGATTTGCCCCAAACTTCGGTTTTAAGTTCAATTTAGCCCTTTTTAGTTATTTTTGTAATTTTATTATTATTATTATTATTATTATTATTATTATTATTATTATTATTATTATTATTATTATTATTACTACTACTACTACTACATTTCTTTATATATTTATTTACCTAAAATCTTTTATATACATTTATTTTATTTTATTACTTATTTATTTATATCCTTCTATATAATTTTAAAACTTTAGATTTTTTATTATATTATTATTATTAACATCATCATCATTATTATTAATATTATGTTTTTTAATTTATGTTACACCATATTTATTAATTTATTCGTTTAGTATTAGTTTTTTGGTTCCAAATTTTTAGTTTTTTTTAATTATTATTTCTCTTCTATTTTGGTTCATTTATTTTATTTTCACTCTTTATATTGTCATTAGCACATTTATTATTCTGTTATGCACGTCAACGCCGTAATCCATGATGTATTTTTACATTTCATTACAAAATCGCCTTACATTTTTACACAATGCATTAAAATTTTTTACAATAAGCAATTCTTCGTATTTTGAGATTCGAAAGGTCGTTCCCTAACTTACGGGGTTTCGATTTTCTCGATAAATCCAAACAAACGAACGTTTTAAAATTTTTAAAATAATCTCGAGAATTACGAAAAGATCATGTTCTAACTTAAGAAATATGATTTCTTTCTAAAACCGAGATTATCAAACATCTTCCAAAATAAATTTTTCAGCGTTTATTCTCATATCGGGAGTTTAAGACATTGTGTCCTAATTTACAGGACATAATTCTTTTTCTCGATTAACGTAAAATATGCCCTGTTCTTGAAAAATTTTCAATTTTATAACAAAGGATCGTATTTTAAAATTTTTTTCAAATTTTCAATTTTTCGACACTAAAGACATCAATTAATCAACTATGTATCAATTTTGGGCGTATCGAGGGTGCTAATCCTTCCTCGTGCGTAACCGACTCCCGAACCCGTTTTCTAGATTTCGTAGACCAAAAATCATCGTTTTAGTAAATTGAATTTTTTATTAAAATTATTGAATTACGAGTTGACCTGATCACACCTCATACAAAAGAATTGGTAGCGACTCCTATTTTTGTTTTCATTTTTCAAAATTAAAGTCAATCCCGTTTTTCAAAAAAATGGCTTCGACATGCTCATAAAGGTCCATTTATAGGCCAAGGGCATAAAGGACTATATGAAATCCTAACAACATCATGGCTTGCTCAATTATCTCTGAACTTAGCTATGTTAGGCTCTTTAACCATTATTGTAGCTCACTATATGTATCTCATTCCCCCTTATCCATATATAACTACTGACTATGCTACACAACTGTCATTGTTCACACATCACATGTGGATTGGTGGATTTCTGATAGTGGGTGTCGTAGCGCATGCAACCATACTCTAGAAATAGAAGGAAAAAAGGGACATGCATGCTTGAAATTCGAACTTTTTCTGCACCATCAACATCTTGATTTCCATGTTAGCTATAAACTTAACCTGTTAATTCATTAACTTGTCAAGTGATTCATGAACAAGCCATCACTAAGAATACACCATGCACAACGCTAAAGATAAAGACATATGCTTAAATTGGTCAAGGCAAAACATTAGACACACTTGTAAAAAAATTATGAAAATACAACAGAGATCACTGAGACATTTTGTTCTCCTTTAGTGAGCAGTAGCAAAGATTATTGAGACTGAATTGAAAGTCATGAAAGAAGACATAAACAACAACACCATACAAAATGTTACACTCAAACAAACCATTACAGACAGTACGAAATGCAATGAAAGACAGAGGAACTGGCACAATATTAAAGACAGACAGATACCAGTGCAACCCTTCACCATAGGCAAAACGATCTGCAAAACAAGAAATTGTGAAAATACAACACTAATGCTTGAACATCATTTGCAGTAATTAGTTACTTCTTCATCTATTGCTGCCATTGCCTTTCTTTCACTTTCTTCTTCGCCTCTTCTCATGTTGGTTTTCAACCAAATTCACCAACCATTTCGGCTTACCAGTTTGGAAAACAACATATCCCACCGACATTCCGAACACTACTCCGCATCCATAACCTATTAACACCACTCTCCAACCAAAAGCAATGTTTGATTTTGAGCCATCTTTTTCAAGCACATTTGGTGGTGCTGGCTCAATGATGTTGCAACCTTTCGACACCGGAAACCCACATAGTCCCTTATTTCCTTCATATGATTCATTTCCAAATGTGTAGAATTGCTTGCCTTGAGGAATCTGACCATGGAGTTGATTTTCAGAAACATTTAAGGACGAAAGAAATGGCAGATCTACCAATCTATTTGGAATCGTCCCAGACAACCTGTTTGAAGATAGGTCCAACCATTCAAGACTTGTCAAATTCCCTATTGAGATGGGGATACCACCATTAAGGTTATTATGAGAAAGGTTGAGCCCTTTCAGTAAGTTAAGCTTCCCAATAACCTTTGGAATCTCCCCTTCAAACTGATTGTTTGATAGATCAATGATCATCCACATGGTGAAAATTTTCACCAATTCCATATATTGTCCTTTCATAACAATTCCAATGGAATAGGTATAAAAGCCGCTACCTCCATGATCATTCACCCCCATGTACGACACTGTACTACCATTCTTCTCTTGATTTATGATAGCCTTGAAGTCATTTGATGTATCTCACACGTGAGGGTCCGTAAAATAATTACTTGAGAGATCAAAAATTTGGATTTTAGAGAAAAAGGGCTAGACTTGGAGCTATTGACACACAAGGAACCATGCATATGATTTGACTTCAATACAAGAACTTGTAGCCAGAAGACTTCCCAACCAATGAGGAAATGTATCATTGATCCTGTTGTTACCAAGATCTAGCACTTCCAGACCTTTACAATTAAGGATGGATGGCATCAAAGGCCCTTCTAACAGATTTCCATTTAAGTTGAAATTACTCAATTGGCATCCCTTTGCAAATGTTGGAGGAATCGTCCCATAAAACTTGTTCTTCTTCATATTCAAGAATTGAAGGCTGTTGCTCAAATTTCCAAAACATTGCGGAATTGTTCCACTCAAGTTATTGTGGGACAAATCAAGAATTTGAAGAGAAGTGACATTGCAGATTAAAGAAGAGACCTCTCCATTGAAACTATTATTTGAGATAAGAAAGACATTGATCGTCGAAGCTGGAATCGGAAGATTTCCATGGATCAAATTGGAGCTTAAGTCAAGAACTGCAATATTCTTCCATGGAAAGTGATCAACTTCTGTCAAAGAGTTATGAGATAGATTTAAATTCCACAAAGAGTCATTCCCCACCTCTTGCATCCACTGTGGAATCTTACCTTCAATTCTGTTGCAAGAGAGGTCTAAAGTTTCCAAACTTTTAAGCCCTTTTAAAAATTGGGGGAATTCACCAAGATTGCAAGATGACAACATTAAGTATGTAAGATTAGGCAATATATGAATGACACTAGAAGTAAGATTAGATGTTAAGGATAGGCTGTTATATGAAAGGTCAAGATATAAGAGATTTGGAAGGTTTGAGAACATGCTCAACTCTATGACACCACTAAGATTATTTGAGGATAAGCTGAGTACGGTAAGATTGAGAAGTTGGAATATTGAAGATGGAAGAGGACCTTGGAGTTTATTATTCTCTAACCATATCGATTCTAGTGATTTGGATTGGAATTCTTTGATATGCCCACTGAACTGATTTTCAGAGAGCTCTATTTCCTTTAAGGAGGGAGCAGTATACAACCATGACGAAAGTGTTCCATTAAGTAAATTGTTATATAAGAATAAATATACTAGATTAGGAAAAGCGGTTACCTCATCTGGAATGGAACCTTTTAATGTATTTCCAGCTATTATCAAGTATTCAAGCTGCCTTAGGTTTAGAATTGACGATGGAATTTGTCCACTCAATTGGTTCCACTGCAAGTCTAAATAAGTGAGTTGCAAGAGGTTCCCCAATGATCTTGGAATTTGTCCACTCAATTGGTTCCATCCCAAGCTTAAATAAGTGAGTTGCAAGAGGTTCCCCAATGATCTTGGAATTTGTCCACTCAATTGGTTGTTTGACAAGTCTAAATGAGTGAGTTGCAAGAGGTTATTCCCCAATGATATTGGAATTTGTCCACTCATTTGGTTCTTTGACAGATCCAAATGTTCAAGATTGCTGCTCCGATTGAACTTCAAAGGATCAAGATTGAGGTTTTGGTTGTATCCCAAGTCGAGGAGATTGAGGTTTGGCAAATCAAAAATATTTTTTGGGAATTTTCCTTGCAAATCACAATAAGCAAGACTGAGAGACCTTAGAGAAGAGGATAGATTCATGAAGGCATGAGGATTAACAGAAGACATGTTGATTCCATCCAAAAACAGATGTCTGACCTCGGTTAGGTTGTGAACAAGTCCCTCCACAGCATGTTTGTCAAATGTTAGGTAAAAATTGAAAGAGAGATCAAGTGAAACCAATTTTGACAGGTGGGAGACTTGGGATGGGACTTCTCCTACAAACCCTGTATGGGAAAGGTTGAGGTAGAATAGGCTTGTAAACCGACCAAACTCGGATGGAATTTTGGAAAGATTAAAATCATTGTAGGCAAGGTTGAGTTTTTGAAGGTGAGGAAGAAGGAATAGAGTGGTATTGGAAGGGAAGTTTCCATATAGCCAACTGCAGCTCAAGTCAAGGACAATCACATGAGCATTTAGGTGGTCACAAGTGACCCCATCCCATGAGCAGCAATCTGTACCCTCCTTCCATGAATTTGTCTTGGGATAAGATTCCTCGCAATAACTAGGAACATACTCTGTCTGAGTGATGGAAAAGGAGTTCTTGAACTGGATTAGTGAAGAGCAGGAGTGAGATACTGAAGAATAAGCATAAAGATGGGGAAAGAAGAGGAATAGGCAGAGAAAGAGATAGGAGGCCATGTTATGTTTGTAGAGGAAGATGAAGGATAGGAATGGTATTTATAGGCAACAAATAATATCCAATATTAAACAAAAGATTTGTTTAAATAATGTTACACTTACATGTATATTTTCATACCTAAATAATTTATTTATCATGTAAACAGTAGTCAGAGTCAATTGAATGATTAAAAATCTGTATTGAACAAAGCAAACAATCCGATTTATATTAATGCCAAAGTAATTAATTATTTGAACAGTAGTCAGGTTCTTATCTGTCTGCTACCGAAATTTGTGATTTTATAATAGAACATGCTTTAAAGGATTCTGGAAAGTTAAGGATATGTTGTGAAGATTGGATGAAAAACTAGCTGTCCTGTTGTCTTTTTCTTTGTGTTTTTGACCTCCACTTAAATATAAAAATTGTTGAACCGGCTGTAAATTTTCTTGTAATGCTTGCCTGCAGATTTTAGTATGCTTGAAATGTATGGAGACGTGCCAAGTGGAATTATTTTTGGGATGTTTGTCACTACCTCTATGTCACAAAATCAAATAATCAAATCACCTCTTTAAATATTCAATTACCAAAAGTTAAAAAGAGCATGTAACACCCCATAACTAACCTAAACGCAAGCCGGGAAGCTACATCAAAACATTTAAATAATTGAATCAACACAGAAATCCAAACTTGAAATCCGTAATTCAAGACAAAACAACTATAATATAAGTTTAATTAAAGTGGCAAAATACTAGATAAGGATGACCAAGTTCCCGCCACACCAACCCACCTAAGTCGATAAGTTACTTGAAATTCAGTCAAACAGACAAAACTGTAGAATAAATCTACGGTTTCTCAAAGTTTGACCAGTTCTGAAAATCAGATACGGAAGCAGAACAGAGTATACCAGTTACAGTTACAGATTATGACAGATAAAGAATGCAGATTCCCTACCGTCATCTGCTAACACCATCTCTGTCCAGCCTTACACATCAAAAAGGGTATTAAGTACCCACGGCCTCGACACACGCCCGTGTCCCTAACCCGTGTGATCCTAAATCCAAAACAGTGAGTTACACAGCTTGGACACACGCCCGTGTTTCTAGCCCATGTGACCCAAAATACAAACAATGAATTACGCGGCCTAGACAAATGCCCGTGTGCCTCCAATTCGAAAATAGAGAGTTACACGGCCAAACACACAACTGTGTGGTGTTGAGAGTAATGTTTTCCAGCGTTCGAAATTTGCAGAAAAATGAGTTTTCATCACACACTTGAAGTAGAATAGACTTAAAAGCAACAAGAATGACTCCGGGACCTAATAACGAACAACCAAATACCATTCAAGAATTAATTCCCAAAGGAATGCTCTAAAAGTCAAACAACAAAGTTATGTCAAAAATTTCAACGAAGAACACCAATCTCAAAAAATTTACGCACTCACCTCGTACAAAACAGCGATATACCAAACTAATGCGGAGAGGGAATGCTACTTTCAGGATCTTCGCCTAAAAATGACAATCAATTGACACATAAACAAAGGAATCGAGCAAAAATAAATAGGAAAACTATTCTTTGCAAAAACGAACAAAAAGCAACAATTAACTGAATTCTAACCCAAAGCTTAAAAGATTAACCTTACCGTTGAAAGAAGTAATGATAAAAAATAAACATAGAAGGAGATTTTAGGAAATTTAATTTAATAATAAAATCAAACAAATTTTCTAGAATAGTAAAAATATATCCCCACTTCGTTTACGCAGAGACTCAAACACAAGAATAAAGACATACAAAAGCTTATCCGTTGAACCTTTCTCTTGATTTTCGATCCTTGCAAGCATTTTTCTCAAGTTCACAGCCTGATCTTTTGTTATTTTTTTGCTGCAAGTCATTGAAGCTAGACTCAGCTTTGTTTTTTATTCTGTTTCTTAACACCAACAAAGGCTCAAACCATACCTTATGTTCATGAATTCTCATCATCACATGCTTATAAATGCAGCTCAAACTTGAAATTGAATCTTTTGTAATTCAAAATGTATTTTTTTTTTTTATGGTGAGCAGTATAATATCTACTAAAAATTGAAATTCAAGAAAGAAGACTTACATAGTTGCACCATACAAAGATGTTACACTTAAAATAAACCCTTACAAATAGTACAAAATGCAATGAAATACAGAGGAATTGGTACAATCATAAAAACAGACACATATCACTGCAACTTTTCACCATATGCAAAACATTCTGACAGACTATAAAACAAGAAATTATGAAGACACAACAGAAATGCTTGAACCTCATTTGCACCGACTAGATCCTTCTTCATCTATTGATGCGATTGCTATTCTTTGACTTTCTTCTTCGCCTCTTATCATGTTGGTCTTCAACCAAATTCACGAACCATTTCAGCTGACCGGTTTGGAAAACAACATATCCCATGGCCATTCCAAACACTACCCCGCATCCATAACATATCAACACCACTTTCCAACCGAAAGCAATGTTTGCTTTTGAGCCATCCTGTTCCAGCACATTTGGAGGTGGTGTATCATTGATGCTGCAACCTTTGGAGACTGGAAATCCACATAGTCCCTTGTTTCCTTCATATGAATGGTTTCCAAATGTGTTGAACTGCTTGTCTTGAGGAATCTGACCACAGAGTTGATTTTCATAAACGTTTAAGAAGGAAAGAAATGTCAGATTTGCCAATATCACTGGAATTAACAAATTTCAAAAGACAATATAACTCGTAAAGTTTGGTCCGAGACTGGCGGCGTCTATTGACTTCAACTCTTGCTATTACCTCAAGAAGAAAGACTGCTACAATTCTATATCTTCTTTAAACCAGCTATCTATAAGTGTTGGTGTTATGAAGAATGAGCAAGCAAGTTCAGCTGAGACTTGAGCAACAAGGCTCGAGACTTGCAGAAGAAACAAACAGAATTCAAGAACAGAATTGAAAACAAAAGCAAAGAAAAATGGAGAGTATATGGAAGGAAATCGATGAAATTTTCATTCAAAAATGAATAATGGCATAATGCCAATACATAAACCAAGCATTCAGCTTGTCAAAATCAGTATATAGTCACCTAATCAATACCCATAGAGTCAACTACTCCGATAGCCAAGACTAGTCATCTCTCTAATTGAAATTATAGACGACATAATAATCTTTTAATTTATGAAAATCAATTTTTGGAAGGTTCATGGTTGTCTGTTCAATAATATTCTCTTCAAGATTCGGACTTGAACCCCTTTTTAATAGTGCGGTGTGGGTTACTACTACACCTAACATTTAGTGAAAAAATTACAAATTTATTTTGATTTATTACATTGCAATTTATTCATGTACAGACATAAATAAATATATAACATTAATCTATTGTTAATTTAATAAAAACAATCAATTTAAAATTTTAGATTAGTCAGGATTGGAGGCAATAAAAATAAATAAAATAAGAGGCATTTTATTTGAATAAAATCATATTATCAAATTTTATTAATTATAGATTAAAGTATATATAAAAGATTATAATATTCAATTAAAAAAAAGGAGGCAGTTATACATTTTACTTCAATGTTAAGGGTAATTAAAATAAATAATATTGTTACTAAAAAGATAAAATAATTGATTTATTGATTCATAGTTATATTTTTAGAGATATATGAATTTATATTTTATGAATGTAAATATAAAATATTTAATTTAATAAAAATGGGATTTTACTTTAATGGTAATAAAATAATTATTATTTTATTTTAATAAAGAAAACAATGAATAATAATTTCTTTTGTCAATAACTAATGATGAAATAAAACATTTTAAAGTTAAAACAACCACTTGTCCACTTCCCATTCTTCTTTCTTCATCCAATTTCTTTTTTTGCTTTCAATTTCTCAAATCTCTGTTTCTCATCATTTCCACTCTTTCTTTTCACTTTTCACATTTTCTTCTGTTCTCAACATGATTGGACTGCAGGGAATGCCAGGAGTTGGTAAAACAACTTTAGCCAAAGATGTTGGGAAGCATGCTCGAGAACAAAAGCTCTTTGATAAAGTTGTGATGTTAACTATGTCCCAAAATCCAAACATCAGAACAATTCAAGATAAAGTTGCAGAGATGTTTGGTTTAAATTTTCATTCAAATACCGAAGAAGGAAGAGCAGAAGAGCTATTCAGGAGTATGCAAGGCGTGAAAAAAATCCTTGTAATTGTCGACGACCTCTGGGAAGAATTTAAATTGGAGAGTATCGGAATTCCATTCGGTGATGACCACAAGAATTGTAAAATTCTTCTGACTACACGTTAACAAGTCTGCAGTAAAATGAAGTGTCAGAAGGAAATTCAACTTGGCATCTTAAAGACGAAGCATGTGTTTTATTTCGAGATCAAGCCGGTTTAGAAGATGACTGTTCCATCTTGAATGAGGTAGCCAAAGAGGTTGCTGGTGAATGTAAGGGATTGCCTCTTGCAATTGTTACCGTGGCAAAAGCTCTAAAAGGTGAGAGTTTAGATGGGTGGAGAGCCGCAAATCAGAGATTCAAGGACTCAAGGCATTTGGATAATGAAGAAGTTCTCCGAGGTGTCCTCAGGCCTCTCAAGCTTAGCTACGATTATTTGAAGAAAGGCAATAACCAAATGACGGCAAATGACATCCAAATATGTTTCTTACTGTTTTCCCTTTTTCCTGAAGATGCTGAAATCCCTATTGAGATATTGATTGTGTGTGGAATTGGAGTGGAATTGTTCCCTAATGCTTCCTCTATTGAAGATAATGCCCCGTTATCCATATCTAGATACTGACTATGGTACACAATTGTCATTGTTCACACATCACATGTGGATTGGTGGATTTTTTATATAGGGTGTCGTTACGTATGCAGCCATTTTTATGGTAAGAGATTATAATCCAACTACTCGATACAATGATTTATTAGATTGTGTCCTTAGGCATCGCAATCATATCACATCTCAATTGGATATGTATATTTTTAGGCTTTTACAGTTTTGGTTTGTATATTCATAATGATACCATGAGCAGTTTAAGGCGTCCACAAGATATATTTTCAGATACTGCTATACAATTACAACTTGTATTTGCTTAATGAATAAAAAACACTCATACTTTAGCACTTGGTGCAACGACTCTTGGTGCAGCAGCAAGCACCAGTTTGACTTGGGGAGGCGATGATTTAATGGTAGTAAGGAGCAAAGTTGCTTTGTTACCTATTTTATAAGGACTCGCATATTTTTCGGTCCATCACATTCAAGCATTTATGATTCATGTGACAATAGTCCAATAGGGCATAAAATATATAGTAAGTGTCTTCTCTTCTCCAAACTGTCTTTACCTCAAGTCGTTTAGTATAAAAAAAAAGTTGCCAGTCTATCTATAACACTTATTTTATTGTAAGGTATTCCAATTTTAAAGAAGATTTTTAATAGACTTTTCAAGTGAATATCAATTCGATCATTTTGAGTTAAAAGCAAGTTTTTAAACCCTTTTTCATCATAAAATAAAGCTAAAAACACTTTAAAACTACAGGATGATCAAGAAATGAAGATCTCATCATAGATGAGTTCAAATTAAAGAAACTTTAAAATATTTTGGCCTTTTTTATTTAGAATGTAAAATAGAATTGTAAAGGTTGAAAACGAATGGAAATCAACTTTAAAAACTATTCGATACCTTAATTGCAAGTTTGGAGATCATATTCGGGAAGAATCTCACCTAAGCTAATCCGAAGTTCTAGTTACTACTCTTTAACCCAGATTTCCCTTACCTAATCTCACCTAATCTTTTTTTTTTTTTTTTTGGATCTCTAGTCCAATTTTGGGTGTGATACAATGACTTAGAAACTAAATCTATTTTTGTAAGCAAAAATTAGTTTGATTCATTCTTCACATAATTGATGTTTTTGTATTTTCAATAATCTATTAAGTATTCAGTGTTTGATACAATAGATTGAGATTTTATTATTGTATTTTGTAAAAGGATTGTTTATCTATTTTTTGTAACTTCTAAATTTTTTATCTTCATTTCTTGCTAACCTATTTTGTTTTTTGCATTACTAAATTTCAATAATTAATTTATGTTGTTTTTGCCAAACTTTAAGAGAGGTGTTAGTTCATCTTTAATTGAGAGATTATGAATAATCTCTGAATGAAAATGAGCCCCTAACACCATATTTCCCTAAAAATGTATTCTGTACAGATAGCAATAACGTATGTTGCATAAAAGCTGGAATAGCTCAGTTGGCTAGAGCGTGTGGCTGTTAACCACAAGGTCGGAGGTTCAAGCCCTCCTTCTAGCGTCTTATTTTTGGTTAAATTTCATCGTTGGTCCCTTTAAATTCCTTTTTGCTTTAATTTGATTGCTTTCTCGCGTTGCAAATTACGCAACAGTCTTCAAATGTCTTATTAAATTCTCACTTTTACAAGTGCTGCAATAAAATTCCTCTTAGTTTATATTTGAATTTCAAACTTAATAAAATTAAATTTCTTAAATTATTGATATATGTTTAGACAGTATTACTGCCTTCATTATCAAATCTTAAAATTTCAAACAAGTTTAAACATTAAATATAAAATAGTTAAATTTCAATTAAGCCTACGTAAAGGAAATTAGGGACATGGGATCCACCAATTGTACCTTAATTCACATCAACTTTGTTACCCAACTATGTTTACTCTAGAAATAGAGGGAAAAAAGGGACATGCATGCTTCAAATTCCAACTTTTCTGCACCATCAACATATTGATTTCCATGTTAGCTATAAACTTAACATGTTAATTCATTACCTTGTCAAGTGATTCATGAACAAGCCATCATCGGGAATACACCATGCACAATGCTAAAGATAAAGACGTATGGTTAAATTGATCAAGGCAAAACATTAGACACACTTGTGAAAATACAACAAAGATCACTGAGACATTTTGTTCTCCTTTAGTGAGCAGTAGAAAAGATTATTGAGACCAAATTGAAAGTCATGAAAGAAGACATAAACAACAACACCGTACAAAATGTTACACTCAAGCAAACCATTACAGACAGTACGAAATGCAATGAAAGACAGATGAACTGGCACAATATTAAAGACAGGCAGATACCAATGCAACGCTTCAACATAGGCAAAACGGTCTGCAAAACAAGAAATTGTGAAAATACAACACTATTATGCTTGAACATCATTTACTGTAATTAGATCCTTATTCGTCTATTGCTGCGATTGCCTTTCTTTGACTTTCTTCTTCGCCTCTTCTCATGTTGGTTTTCAACCAAATTCACCAACCATTTCGGCTTACCAGTTTGGAAAACAACATATCCCACCGACATTCCAAACACTACTCTGTATCCATAACCTATCAACACCACTTTCCAACCAAAAGCAATGTTTGATTTTGACCCAACTATTTCAAGCACATTTGGAGGTGCTGGCTAAATGATGTTGCAACCTTTCGACACCGGAAACCCACATAGTCCCTTATTTCCGTCATATGAATCATTTCCAAATGTGTTGAATTGCTTGCCTTGAGGAATCTGACCATGGAGTTGATTTTCAGAAACATTTAAGAACGAAAGAAATGGCAGATCTGCCAATCTATTTGGAATCGTCCCAGACAACCTGTTTGAAGATAGGTCCAACCATTCAAGACTTGTCAAATTCCCAATTGAGGTAGGGATACCACCATTAAAGTTATTATGAGAAAGGTTGAGCCCTTTCAGTAATTTAAGCTTCCCCATAACCTTTGGAATACTCCCTTCAAACTGATTGTTTGATAGATCAATGATCATCCACATGGTGAAAATTTTCACCAATTCCATATCTTGTCCTCTCATAACAATTTCAATGGAATAGGTATAGAAGCCACTACCTCCATAATCATACACCCCCATGTACGACACTGTACCACCAATCTCCTCTTGATTTATAATAGCCTTGAAGCTGTTGATATATCTCACTGGGAGGGGTCCAGAAAAATAATTACTTGAGAGATCAAAAATTTGGATTTTAGATAATAAAAAGGGCTAGACTTGGAGCTATTGACACATAAGGAACCATGCATATGATTTGACTTCAATACAATAACTTGTAGCTGTGGAAGACTTCCCAACCAATGAGGAAATGTATCATTGATCCTGTTGTTGCCAAGATCTAGCACTTCCAGATCTTTACAATTAAGGATGGATGGCGTCAAAGGCCCTTCTAACAGATTTCCATTTAAGTTGAAATTACTCAATTGGCATCCCTCTACAAATGTTGGAGGAATCGTCCCATAAAACTTGTTCTTCTTCAGATTCAAGAATTCAAGGCTGCTGCTCAAATTTCCAAAACATTACGGAATTGTTCCACTCAAGTTATTGTGGGACAAATCAAGAATTTGAAGAGAAGTGGCATTGCAGATTAAAGAAGAAACCTCTCCATTGAAATTATTATCTGAGATCAGAAACACATTGATCGTCGAAGCTGGAATCGAAAGATTTCCATGGATCAAATTGGAGCTTAAGTCAAGAACTGCAATAGTCTTCCATGAAAAGTGCTCAACTTCCGTCAAAGAGTTGTGAGATACGTCTAAGTAAGTCAAAGAGTCATTCCCGACCTCTTGCATCCTCTGTGGAATCTTACCTTCAATTCTGTTGTAAGAGAGGTCTAAAGTTTTCAAACTTTTAAGCCCTTTTAAAAATTGGGGGGAATTCATCAAGATTGCAAGATGACAAAATTAAGTTTGTAAGATTAGGCAATATATGAAAGACACTAGAAGTAAGATTAGATGTTAAGGATAGGCTGTTATATGAAAGGTCAAGAATTTGGAGATTTGGAAGGTTTGAGAACATGCTCAACTCTATGACACCACTAAGATTGTTTTAGGATAAGCTGAGTTGGGTAAGATTGAGAAGTTGGAATTTTGAAGATGGAAGAGGACCTTGGAGTTTATTATTGTCTAACACTATTCATTTTGGCGATTTGGATTGGAATTCTTTGATATGTCCATTGAATTGATTTTGAGGGAGATATATTACCTTTAAGGAGGGAGCAGTATACAACCATGACGGAAGTGTTCCATTGAGTAAATTGTTATCTAAGTATAAAAATATTAGATTAAGAACAGCGGTTAACTCATCTGGAATGGAACCTTCTAATGAATTTTCACCTATTCCCAAGTATTCAAGCTGCGTTAGGTTTAGAATTGCTAATGGAATTTGTCCACTCAATTGGTTCTGCATCAAGTCTAAATAAGTGAGCTGCAAGAGATTCCCCAATGATCTTGGAATTTGTCCACTCAATTGGTTCATGGACAAGTCTAAATGAGTTAGTTGCAAGAGGTTTCCTAGTGATCTTGGAATCGGTCCTGATAAGTTGGAACTGTAGAGATCTAAAAATTTTAAGGACACAAGATTCCCCATCGTGTCAGGCAATCCTCCAAAAAATATTGCGCCTCTAATAAGCAAGTACTCCAAAGATGATTAATTTGTGATTGAGACAGACAATCCTTGAAAGAATGAATTTCCTGATAGATCTAAGTACTTTAAGGCCTGTAGATTATCAACTGAATCAATGATTTTTGTAGATAAGGACACAAACGGCAAATCCAAATGTTCAAGATTGCTGCTCCGATTGAACTTCAAAGGATCAAGATTGAGGTTTTGGTTGTCTCCCAACTTGAGAAGATTGAGGTTTGGCAAATCAAAAATGTTTTTTGGGAATTTTCCTTGCAAATCACAACCATCAAGACTGAGAGACCTTAGAGAAGAGGATAGATTCATGAAGACATGAGCATTAACAGAAGGCATCTTGAATCCCTCCAAAAACAGATGTCTGACCTCGGTTAGGTTGTGAACAAGTCCCTCCATAGCATGTTTGTCAAATGTTTGGTAAAAATTGAAAGAGAGATCAAGTGAAATCAATTTTGACAGGTGGGAGACTTGGGAGGGGACCTTTCCTGAAAATTCTGCGTAAGAAAGGTTGAGGTAGAATAGGCTTGTAAATCGACCAAACTCAGATGGAAGTTTGGAAAGATTAAAATCATTGTAGGCAAGGTTGAGTTTTTGAAGATGAGGAAGAAGGAAGAGAGTGGTATTGGAAGGGAAGTTGCCATATAGCCAACTGCAACTCATGTCAAGGGCAATAACATGAGCATTTAGGTGGTCACAAGTGACCCCATCCCATGAGCAGCAATCTGTACCCTCCTTCCATAAATTTGTCTTGGGATAAGATTCAAGGCCAGCAATCTCATCGCAATACAAAGCAAGATCGTCTGTCTGAGTGATGGAAAAGGAGTTCTTAAACTGGATTAGAGAAGCAGCTTCAAGGTGAGAGCAGGAGTGAGACCCTGAAGAAGAAGCACAAAGATGGGGAAAGAAGATGAATAGGCAGAGAAAGAGATAGGAGGCCATATTATGTTTGTAGAGGAAGATGAAGGGTAGGAATGGTATTTGTAGGCAACAAATAATACCACAACATTAGAGTTACAGTCTTTGTTGCTTTTACATTGAAAAGCTATGGATATTAGATTTTCAAAATTTTTGTATTTTTCACAATCATCAACCACTTAGTCTTCTTTTCACCATATATTTTTCATTCTTAAAATTGGATGCTTTTATTTTAAGCAAAATTTTGAATTTTCATTTGAACTCCCTAAACAACTAAAAAAAATTAAGATTGATGAGATTACAAAGTAGAATGACTTAATCTTCTTCCCTATAACACGTAAAGAATGTGAGTGTCTATTCACTTGCCTGTCAACCAAAGCTAATTAATGTGAAAGTTCTTTTCCACACAAAAGAACAAAATTATGCTTTATTCACTACGTTTGAGGAAGACTAAGAATCAATTGTTTATTGACTATACTTTTACTCCACAAAGAAAGACAAAGGCTATCAATTGTCTATTGACTATACTTTAACTCCACAAAGACAAAGACTATGAATTGTCTGTTGACTATACTTTAACTCGACAAAGACAAAGACTATCAATTGTCTATTGACTTCACACTTGCTGTTGCTTCCTCCTATCTCTCTCACCTAAACTTCATTTACAAGCAATGTGGAAATTTCGGAAATTTGCTCCACAATTTACAATGATTCCACACCATTTGCAGAATTGACTATTGTTAGAATTAAGTGACCCAAATTCTTATTTAAATAAAATACAATGGTAAAATAAAATAAAAGAAGAATCCCTATAGAACTACACTTCTTTTATTTTATTTTGAATAAGGTTTTTTAAACCTTATTAAACTCCATCTATTTGATATTGATTAGAATAAGGAGTTTCAATCTTACTACACTCCTATTAGAATATGGCTTTATAAGCCTATAAAATAGACATGGTCTATTCCTCTTGTAATTGATTTGAATTCGACATAGTGAATTTTCTTCTCCTCTCTGCCCGTGGTTTTTTCGAAAGGGGTTTTCACGTAAAAATCTGTGTGTTTTTTTTTATTTTTTTTACAAATTGGTATCAAGAGCTTCCGGTTTTTCATCTCGATCACGGTAATGGCGTCTTTGAAGTATGAAATTCCATTGTTGGATCGCAACACCGGTTCAGCGTTGTGGCGGATATAAAGATGCAGCGGTTCTTGCAGGATGGATTTAGAGGAAGCCTGTTAGGGTAGATAAGATGCCTTCGACATTGACAGAGGAAGATAAGAAGCGCAAGGATCGAAAGGCACTAACACGCTTACATCTGCATTTTCTAATGAAATTTTGCAGGATGTGATGAAGGAGAAGATCGCCGACATTATGGAAGAGGCTAGAACAAATATGTATGTCGAAAACTTTAACTAGCAAGTTGCATATGAAGCAACGTCTTTATGCTCATCGTTTGGAGGAAGGTGCGTGCGTACACGAACACTTATGATGTTTAAAGAAATTCTCTTAAACTTGGAGGCCATGGAGGTTCGGTATGATAAGGAAGATCTAGGGTTGATTCTGCTTTTGTTTGTTGCCCCGTCTTATTCAACCTTTAGAGACACGATTTTATATAGCCACGAGTCTCTCACGCTTGATGAGGTTTATGATTCTTTGACCTCGTATGATAAGATGAAGCATCTTGTGGTTAAAAAGCCCGACTCTCGAGAGAGGGTCTCATCGTTCGTGGGAGACAAGATCGAATGTCGATGATGATCGTGGAAGGACACAGAACGAAATCCTCGCATGATAAATCTAAGGGTAGATCAAAGTCTTCAAACAGAGGTAAAACTTGTAACTTCGCGCAAGAAGAAAGGGCACATTAAATCCGAGTGCTACAAGCTACGAACAAAATTAAAAGGGAGGCCGCAAATCAAAGGGAAAACAACCGAGAAAATTACGGTGAAGGCGATATTGTAGAAGACTACGGTGATGGTGAACTTCTAGTTGCCTCATCAATAATTCAAAAGAGAGCGAGGAGTGGATACTTGATTCAGCCGCACCTTTCACATGAGTCCCAATCGGGATTGGTTTACAAATTATGAAACGGTATCTCAAAGGTGTTGTTTTGATGGGAAATAATGCTTCGTGTAAAATTGCGGTGTTGGAACAATTAAAGTTGAGATGTTTGATGGAGTTGTCGAACACTTAGTGACGTCTGGCATGTTCCGAAATTGAAGAGAAATTTAATTTCGTTGAGTACTCTTGATTCAAAAGGGTACAAATACATAGTGAAAGTGGGATTTTGAAGATTTCCAAAGTTCCTCATTGTGATGAAAGAGGCGGAGAAAGGCTACCAAGTTATATGTTTTGCGGGGTTCTATCATTATTGGTGATGCAAATGTCGCTTCCTCTTCTTTATCGGATGATGATATTACTAAACTTTGGCATATGCGCCTAGGGCATATGAGTGAGAATGGCATGGCGAATTGAGCAAAAGAGGACTTCTTGATGGGCAAGGAATTTGCAAACGAAGTTCTGTGAGCACCATGCGTTTTTGGGAAGCAAAAGAGAGTTCGATTCACTAGAGGAATCCATAACACGAAGGAACATTGGAGTATATTCATTCTGATGCATGGGGCCATCAAGAGTGCCTTCGAGAGGTGGAGCCAATTATATGCTAACTTTTATTGATGATTTTTCTAGAAAAGTTTGGGCATTCTTCTTGAAGCGAGCGAAAAAGATATGTTTTTCGCATTTAAGTCTTGAAAGCTATGATTGAAAAACAAACGGAAAACAAATAAAATACCTCAGCATGACAATGGCTTAGAGTTTTGTTCGATGAGTTTAATAAACGTGCAAGTCGGAAGGGATCGTGAGACACTTGACGATTCGTCATACTCCACAACAAAACGGTGTTGCGAACGAATGAACGAACGATCATGGAGAAGGTTCGATGTATGTTGTCAAATGCCAACTTACCAAAGTCGTTTTGGGCGAAGCGACCTCTCTCGCATGTTTTTGATCAACCGATCTCCATCCATTGCCATTGAGAAAAAGACTCCACAAGAGGTATGGTATGGTAATCCTGCTAATTATTCTCTGATTTAAAGATTTTTGGGTGTCTGCGTATGCTCATGCTAATAATGGAAAATTGGAACCAAGATCCATTAAATGTGTTTTTCTTGGCTATAAAGTGGTGTAAAAGGGTATAAGTTATGGTGTCCTGAAAATAGAAAAGTTGTGATTAGCAAAGATGTTGTTTTTGATGAAACTGCTATGCTACCTAACTTATCTCTTAAAGACTCTTCCAATAAAGAAAATCAAAAGCGGTGGAGCATCAGTTAATACTGAGTCAACTCCTCAAGCCGATTACAAAAATTGAGAATAGAGTTGCTTCTTCACCAAAATACTCTATCACCAAAAACAGAACTAGAAGAGAAATTAAACCTCCAAAGAAGTATCTTTGGTGACCTAGTTGCTTATGCTTTAAATGTGGTGAAGATATAGATGCAAACCAAGATCCGTCTAATTATTCTCGAGGCGGTTAGTGTGAAGACTCGAGAAAAGTGGATGTTTGCTATGCAAGAGGAAATAGAATCACTCCATAAAAATAGAACATGGGATCTTGTGAAACTTCCTAAAGGTAAAAAGGTTGTTCATTTGTAAATGGGTGTTTAAAAAGAAAGAAGGGACTCCAGGAGTTGAAGAATCCAGATATAAAGCAAGGCTTGTTGCAAAGGGTTATAGTCAAATTCCAGGAGTGGACTTCACAGATGTGTTCTCCCCAGTTGTGAAGCATAGTTCGATTCGAGCTTTGCTTGGTATTGTGGCTATGCAAGATTTGGAGCTTGAGCGATTAGATGTAAAAGCGCATTTTTGCATGGAGAGCTTGAGGAAGATATTTACATGCAACAACGAGGGTTTCTGATCTCGAAAAAAGAGGACTATGTTTGCTTGCTGAAAAAGTCTCTTTACGGTTTGAAACAGTCACCAAGACAGTGGTATAAGAGGTTTGATTCCTTTATGACTTCTCATGATTTTAAAAGAAGTAGTTTTGACAGCTGTGTTTACTTTAAGAAAAAACAGTGATGGTTCTATTGTGTATCTACTTCTTTATGTTGATGACATGTTGATAGCAACAAAAGATAAAGGAGAGATAAGAAAGGTCAAATCCCAACTAAATGAAGAATTTGAGATGAAAGATTTAGGACCAAAAAGAAGATACTTGGTATGGAGATTCTCGAGAGATAGAAAAGCAAGTAAATTGTACCTAAGTCGGAAGGGGTACATTGAGAAAGTTCTTTGCGAGTTCAATATGCAGAGTGCTAAGCTGTTAGTACTCCTTTAGCACCATTTCGGACTTTCATCGGTTTTGTCTCCACGATCGGATGATGAGATTGAGTACATGTCACATGTTCCATACTCTAGTGCGATGGGGATCTCTCATGTATGCTATGGTTTGTTCACGCCAGATTTATCATATGCGATCGGTCTGATTAGCGGATACATGGCGAATCCCGGTAAAGAACATTGGAAAGCGATTCGATGGATTTTAAGATACTTGCGAGTACTACCGATGTTTGCTTACAGCTTGGAAGAACTAGAGATGGAGTATTTGGGTATGTTGATGCTGATTTTGCCGAGACCTTGATAGAAGAAGATCTCTCACTTTGGTTATGTCTTTACAATCGGAGGTTGTGCAATCAGTTGAAAGCTACTTTGCAAACTACGATCGCTTTGTCTACCACTGAAAGGCGAGTACATGGCGATTCTGAGGCTTGTAAAGAAGCTATTTGGTTGAAGGGACTCTTTAGTGAGCTAAATGAAGACCTTCAAATTAGCACAATATTTTTGTGACAATCAGTGCTATCTTCCTTACAAAAGATCAAATGTTTCATGAGAGAACAAAACACATTGATGTTCGTATCATTTTGTTCGTGATATTATTGCTCGTGGTGATATTGTTGTGAGCAAAATTAGTACTCATGAAAATCCTGCGAGATATGATGACTAAGTCACTTCCTATAACCAAGTTTAAGCATTGCTTAGACTTGGTTGGTGTTCATTGTTGAAGTTAAACCCTTAAGGGGTTTTATGGAAGAGGTGGAAAACTTGTTCGTTAAGAGTTCGCGATGAAGAACTTGTTTATTGAGAATTCGTGTCAAGGTGGAGATTGTTAGAATTAAGTGACCCAAATTCTTATTTAAATAAAATACAATGGTAAAATAAAATAAAAGAAGAATCCCTATAGAACTACACTTCTTTTATTTTATTTTGAATAAGGTTTTTTAAACCTTATTAAACTCCATCTATTTGATATTGATTAGAATAAGGAGTTTCAATCTTACTACACTCCTATTAGAATATGGCTTTATAAGCCTATAAAATAGACATGGTCTATTCCTCTTGTAATTGATTTGAATTCGACATAGTGAATTTTCTTCTCCTCTGCCCGTGGTTTTTTCCCGAAAGGGTTTCCACGTAAAATCTGTGTGTTTTTTTCATTTTTTTCTATTTTTTTTTACAACTATGTTTACTTGAGGGAAAACAAAGACATGAATGCTGGAAATTTTAACTAGTTTGTACGGTCAATGAAGCTACGTTACACTCAAAATCAATAAACTGTTTTTAGATACATACATAGTTGCACCATACAAAGATGTTACACTCAAAATCAATAAACTGTTTTTAGGTTTTTTATAAAAATCAAAGAAAAAAGAGAAAGATAAGAGAGGTATTGAGAAGCGACAATATATGGCTGGAAAAACAGAGGATGAATTGGCTAATTTAAAAATTGCAGATGAGAAGATGACCTAGTTTGCGATCAAGAATGTGGAGAGGAGATCGATGATAGAGTTCAAATTATGTCTAGTAGGCAAAGTTCTGACAAACAGTGCAGTTTACTTCGCATCTATGAGGACAGTTCTTGCAGAATTATGGCATCCAATTGAAGGAGTATCAATGATAGAGATGGAAGATAAAAGAGTTCTTTTTCGTTTTTACAACTTATTGGATTTAAAGAGGGTCATCAATGAAATTTTATTTGACGTTTTCCGGAATATGATGCAACGATAATTACAAGAGGAGTTAAAAAATTTATGAGAATAAGTTACGGATTTTTGAAGGAAGGTGAAAAATAGTAAGAGATGAAGATGATCAGATTCATAAACAAAGGAAGATGAAGATGAAGCAGATTTTGTAAATTTGTAATTCATAAACAAACTAAGATTGATGAGATTAGAAAGTAGATTGGCTTAGTCTTCTTCTCTATAACACATAAAGAATGTGTGTTTATTCACTTGGTATGTATAGCTGTCAACCAACGTTAACCAATTGATTTTTTATATGAAACTTTTATTTATTTTTCAGATTTTTAAATTTTGTTACAATTATTTTTATGAAAATTTGAAAATATAAAAATAATTTTTGAACTATAGTTCAATGACCAAATTAGCTATTAATCATTTGAATAAGTAAAACATACACATGGATTAATTAATTAATCCATAAGCAATGTTGGACATTTTCATAATGCAGAATCTCACTTCAGATTTAGGTACCCATAATCATACTTAAACAAGCAAAAAAATACAACAATCACACAAAATAGACATAACTAGAAAACATGAGAAAGATAAGAAAAGCTTGAAAACAATTACAATGGTAGCAAAGGAAATGTAAAAGAAGACTTAAAAATCAGATTTACAGTCTAACTCATAAACAGGAGGTTAATGCGCTTCAGTTCACTCGAACCTATATTCTCCTACATTGAAAAAAATGTCCATATCAGTCGAGTTAAGACTCAATCAGAGTACCCAATTTTACATTGACATGTTGAAGTTCAAGTTTGCAGTGTGAAGGAGCTACTTCCATTAGAGAAACTTGTCACTGTCATGAGTACGCCAAATTATTTTCCACACAAAGAAGAAATTTTATAGTATTGACTATGTTTAACTCGAGACAAGAATGATGAAATGAGCATGAAGATCGCTAGAAATTTGATCCACCAATTATGTTCAATGTCTTGGTCTCTTCTTTTGCTGCTGCCAAAACCCCTCTTTCATCCTTTCATTATTGGCCCAACTTAATCTACAACCAATGAGGAAATTCCAGGATAATTACAGCACAATTCCACACCAAATAACAACAATTTGTAGTATTGATTACGTTTACTTGAGAAATTGAGAGAGAAAAAAAAAAACATGCTTGTCTGTACCGTCAATGAAGCTACCATATGAATGCATTCCATGAAGCATTAGATATTTGTGTTTAAAGCATAAGCTAACATATGCACATCAATAAATCCATGTTCAACTTTAAGATATATTAATTAGTTCATATGTAGCAATTTTAGAGCAGAAAATTTTGTTGCCATTACAATTGTCTAACATATATACATATTACTGCTAAACATGTTGATAGATGGATAAATATGTCCATTTTTTTTTTATCAGTAACTATTGCTAAAACAATTTCCTGTAAACCGAGATTACGGTTTATTTAAATTAGCTTAAGTTCGATTTCTGAACATGAAAAAAACAAAATCAAATCCCTCTTATAACATGCCGTTTGCACATTGAAATATTGACTATGCTTAGTGGAATAATGTAGAGATGCAACCCCGAATTGCATCTTTCATTAAAGCCTACTTATAGGAAAATAAGGACATGGGATCCACCAACTGTACCTGAGCTGCTGCCCTTATTTCACGTCTGCAAGACTATTATTGTCAGCCAAACTTAATCAACACCACAATTGCACCGTCAATTAAGCTGGAGATGGGATCCACCAACTTTACCTAAACTCATATCAACATCGTTACTAGGCTTTTCATTCTTAAGGCAAATATTAGCCAATAAAAAAAAATATAAAGATTTATTAAACCTTCCAATTTTATAAAAGAAATAGTTTAAAGTCTTCCATTTAATTTTTTTTTACTTACTTTAGCTTTTAAATTTGTATTATTTATCAAATCACCTTAAAATAGATGAAAAATGTTAATATTTGTTAATTTTACTAGCATGACATCCACGTGACAATCTATGTGTATACCACTTCAGCAATTAATTAATTTTTTAAAAATTAAAAATATTTTTTATACTTTTATTTTTAAATTTTAAAAATTTAATTAATTAGTATATTTAAAAATTAATTAAATTCTGAAAGTTGTGTTACATTATAATTAATTTATGCATATTATGTAAATTAATTTTGTTACATTTGAATTTTGACTTTTCATTAAATTGAAGTCAATATTAAAAATTCGAAGATACTTAATTGATTTTTTAAATAACAGAGAGCATAAGCTGTTAGCCTGCTGATAGTAGCAGGTTAGGTGCTTTTGTTTCTTTTCGTTTTGTCTACCGATTGTAGCAACCGTCAAGGCTTTTTCTCAATTTTATTCCAGAATAAAGATCTAAATCAATAAATTATTTTTAGGTTTTTTATAAAGTTTTATGAAAATTATTTTTCTTGTTTTTATTAAATTATTTTTAAATAAATTAATGAGTAAGAAAATTTGAAAGTACAAATTATGGAACAATCATAGCTTATGTTAATATGTGCTCCTATGGTACCACATGCATATATTCAAGTTCCAGACCCATCAATACTATATAATGTGATTGTTTGACATTGTAAAACCACCTAATCTTTAATTTTGTACTTCATATCATCGACCATGTTCTCTATTATTGGAGTCTTCATTGTCTTTGAAGCATTTGATATTTGTATTTAAAGCATAATGGTACACATGTACGAGTACTCAAATTTACATTGACGTGTTGAAGGTCAAGTTTGCAGTGTGAAAAGAGCTACTTTCACCAAACAAACTAAGATTGATGAGATTAGAAAGTAGATTGGCTTAGTCTTCTTCCCTATAACACGTAAAGAATGTGAGTGTTTATTCACTTGGTATGTATGGCTGTCAACCAATGTTAACCAATTAATTTTTTAGATTTGAAAAGTAGAGGGACTAAATCCCTAAAATTAAAAGTATAGAGATTAAACTTCAAAATACAAAGAGTACAAGAAATTTGAGCATGTTACAACTATTATATTTTTCCTCTATAATTTAGTGAAAAAAATAATTAATTACCCCAACGGAAACGTGGATAATAATCATACAAAATTTACCTCGAAGCTGGAATAGCTCGGTTAGAGCGTGTGGCTGTTAACCACAAGGTCGGAGGTTCAAGCCCTCCTTCTAGCGTTGCAAATTACGTAACAGTCTTCAAATGTCGTATTAAATTCTCACTTTTACAAGTACTCCAATAAAATTCCTCTTAGTTTATATGTGAATTTCAAACTTAATAAAATTAAATTTATTAAATTATTGATATATGTTTAGACATTATTACTGCCTTGATTGTCAAATCTTAAAATTTCAAACAAGTTTAAACATTAAATATAAAATAGTTAAATTTCAATTAAGCCAACGTAAAGGAAATTAGGGACATGGGATCCACCAATTGTACCTCATTCACATCAACTTTGTGAAAAAAAGGGACATGCATGCTTGAAATTCCAACTTTTTATGCACCATCAACATCTTGATTTCCATGTTACCTATAAACTTAACATGTTAATTCATTAGCTTGTCAAGTGATTCATGAACAAGCCATCACTGGGAATACACCATGCACAATGCTAAAGATAAAGACATATAGTTAAATTGGTCAAGGCAAAACATTAGGCACATTAATTTGTAAAAAGATTATTAAAATACAACAGAGATCACTGAGACATTTTGTTCTCCTTTAGTGAGCAGTAGCAAAGATTATTGAGACTGAATTGAAAGTCTTGAAAGAAGACATAAACAACAACACCATACAAAATGTTACACTCAAACAAACCATTACAGACAGTACCAAATGCAATGAAAGACAGAGGAACTGGCACAATATTAAAGACAGACAGATACCAATACAACCCTTCACCATAGGCAAAACGGTCTGCAAAACAAGAAATTGTGAAAATACAACACTAATGCTTGAACATCATTTGCAGTAATTAGATCCTTCTTCGTCTATTGCTGCGATTGCCATTCTTTGACTTTCTTCTTCGCCTCTTCTCATGTTGGTTTTCAACCAAATTCACCAACCATTTCGGCTTACCAGTTTGGAAAACAACATATCCCACCGACATTCCGAACACTACTCCGCATCCATAACCTATCAACACCACTTTCCAACCAAAAGCAATGTTTGATTTTGACCCATCTTTTTCAAGCACATTTGGAGGTGCTAGCTCAATGATGTTGCAACCATTTGACACCGGAAACCCACATAGTCCCTTATTTCCTTCATATGAATCATTTCCAAATGTGTTGAATTGCTTGCCTTGAGGAATCTGACCATGGAGTTGATTTTCAGAAACATTTAAGGACGAAAGAAATGGCAGATCTGCCAATCTATTTGGAATCATCCCAGACAACCTGTTTGAAGATAGGTCCAACCATTCAAGACTTGTCAAATTCCCTATTGAGGTAGGGATACCACCATTAAGGTTATTATGAGAAAGGTTGAGCCCTTTCAATAATTTAAGCTTCCCAATAACCTTTGGAATTGTAAAAAAAAATAGAAAAAAAAAAGAAAGAAACACACAGATTTCACGTGGAAACCCTTTCGGGAAAAAACCACGGGCAGAGGAGAAGAAAATTCACTATGTCGAATTCAAATCAATTACAAGAGGAATAGACCATGTCTATTTATAGGCTTATAAAGCCATATTCTAATAGGAGTGTAGTAAGATTGAAACTCCTTATTCTAATCAATATCAAATAGATGGAGTTTAATAAGGTTTAAAAACCTTATTCAAAATAAAATAAAAGAAGTGTAGTTCTATAGGATTCTTCTTTTTATTTTATTTTACCATTGTATTTTATTTAAATAAGAATTTGGGTCACTTAATTCTAACAATCTCCACCTTGACACGAATTCTCAATAAACAAGTTCTTCATCGCGAACTCTTAACTAACAAGTTCTCCACCTCTTCCATAAAACCCCTTAAGGGTTTAACTTCAACAATGAACACCAACCAAGTCTAAGCAATGCTTAAACTTGGTTATAGGAAGTGACTTAGTCATCATATCTGCAGGATTTTCATGAGTACTAATTTTGCTCACAACAATATCACCACGAGCAATAATATCACGAACAAAATGATACCGAACATCAATGTGTTTTGTTCTCTCATGAAACATTTGATCTTTTGTAAGGAAGATAGCACTCTCATTGTCACAAAATATCTGTGTATAATTTGAAGGTCTTCATTTAGCTCACTAAAGAGTCCCTTCAACCAAATAGCTTCTTTACAAGCCTCGAATCGCCATGTACTCACTTCTTCATGGTAGACAAAGCGATCGTAGTTTGCAAAGTAGCTTTCCAACCGATTGCACAACCTCCGATTGTAAAGACATAACCAAATGAGAGATCTTCTTCTATCAAGGTCTCCAACAAAATCAGCATCAACATACCCAAATACTCCATCTCTAGTTCTTCCAAATCGTAAGCAAACATCGGTAGTACCTCGCAAGTATCTTAAAATCCACCGAATCGCTTTCCAATGTTCTTTTTACCGGATTCGCCATGTATCTCGCTAATCGCATCGATCGCATATGATAAATCGGGCGTGAACAAACCATAGCATACATGAGAGATCCCATCGCACTAGAGTATGGAACATGTGACATGTACTCAATCTCATCATCCGATCGTGGAGACAAAACCGATGAAAGTCTGAAATGGCTAAAAAGGAGTACTAACGAGCTTAGCACTCTGCATATTGAACCTGCAAAGAACTTTCTCAATGTACCCCTTCTGACTTAGGTACAATTTACTTGCTTTTCTATCTCTGAGAATCTCCATACCAAGTATCTTCTTTGCTGGTCCTAAATCTTTCATCTCAAATTCTTCATTTAGTTGGGATTTGACCTTTCTTATCTCTCCTTTATCTTTTGCTGCTATCAACATGTCATCAACATAAAGAAGTAGATACACAAAAGAACCATCACTGTTTTTCTTAAAGTAAACACAATTTTGTCAAAACTACTTCTTTTAAAATCATGAGAAGTCATAAAGGAATCAAACCTCTTATACCACTTTGTCTTGGTGATCAAGTTTCAAACCGTAAAGAGACTTTTTCAAAAAGCAAACATAGTCCTCTTTTTCGAGATCAGAAACCCTCTGGTTGTTGCATGTAAATATCTTCCTCAAGCTCTCCATGCAAAAATGCAGTTTTTACATCTAACTGCTCAAGCTCCAAATCTTGCATAGCCACAATACCAAGCAAAGCTCGAATCGAACTATGCTTCACAACTGGGGAGAACACATCTTATGAAGTCCACTCCTGGAATTTGACTATAACCCTTTGCAACAAGCCTTGCTTTATATCTGGATTCTTCAACTCCTGAGTCCCTTCTTTCTTTTTAAACACCCATTTACAAGTGAACAACCTTTTTACCTTTAGGAAGTTTCACAAGATCCCATGTTCTATTTTTATGGAGTGATTCTATTTCCTCTTGCATAGCAAACATCCACTTTTCTGAGTCTTCACAGCTAACCGCCTCAGAATAATTAGACGGATCTTGGTTTGCATCTATATCTTCAGCCACATTTAAAGCATAAGCAACTAGGTCAGCCTCAGCATACTTCTTTGGAGGTTTAATTTCTCTTCTAGTTCTGTTTTTGGCGATAGAGTATTTTGGTGAAGAAGCAACTCTATTCTCAATTTTTGTACTGGGTTTGAGGAGTTGACTCTGTATTAATTTGATGCTCCACCGCTTTTGATTTTCTTTATTGGAAGAGTCTTTAAGAGATAAGTTAGGTAGCATAGCAGTTTCATCAAAAACAACATCTCTGCTAATCACAACTTTTCTATTTTCAGGACACCATAACTTATACCCTTTTACACCAGCTTTATAGCCAAGAAAAACACATTTAATGGATCTTGGTTCCAATTTTCCATTATTAGCATGAGCATACGCAGGACACCCAAAAATCTTTAAATCAGAATAATTAGCAGGATTACCATACCATACCTCTTGTGGAGTCTTTTTCTCAATGGCAATGGATGGAGATCGGTTGATCAAAAAACATGCAGTAGAGGCTGCTTCGTAGGCCCAAAACGACTTTGGTAAGTTGGCATTTGACAACATACATCGAACCTTCTCCATGATCGCTTACGTTCATTCGTTCGCAACACCGCTTTTGCTGTGGAGTATGACGAACTGTCAAGTGTCTCACGATCCCTTCTGACTTGCACAGTTTATTAAACTCATCAGAACAAAACTCTAAGCCATTGTCTGTGCGGAGGTATTTTATTTGTTTTCCTGTTTGTTTTTCAATCATAGCTTTCCAAGACTTAAATGCGAAAAACACATCGCTTTTACTTCAAGAAGAAGAATGCCCAAACTTTTCTAGAAAAATCATCAATAAAAGTTAGCATATAATTGGCTCCACCTCTCGAAGGCACTCTTGATGGCCCCCACAGATCAGAATGAATATACTCCAATGTTCCCTTCGTGTTATGGATTCCTCTAGTGAATCGAACTCTCTTTTGCTTCCCAAAAACGCAGTGCTCACAGAACTTCAGTTTGCAAATTCCTTGCCCATCAAGAAGTCCTCTTTTGCTCAATTCTGCCATGCCATTCTCACTCATATGCCCTAGGCGCATATGCCAAAGTTTAGTAATATCATCATCTGATAAAGAAGAGGAAGCGACAGCTGCATCACCAATAACAGTAGAACCCTGCAAAACATATAACTTGGTAGCCTTTCTCTGCCCTTTCATCACAATGAGGGAACCTTTGGAAATCTTCAAAATCCCACTTTCAGCTATGTATTTGTACCCTTTTGAATCAAGAGTACTCAACGAAATTAAATTTCTCTTCAATTCGGAACATGCCGTGCGTCACTAAGTGTTCGACAACTCCATCAAACATCTTAACTTTAATTGTTCCAACACCGCAATTTTACACGAAGCATTATTTCCCATCAAAACAACACCTTCGTGATACCGTTTCATAATTTGTAAACCAATCCCGATTGGGACTCATGTGAAAGGTGCAGCTGAATCAAGTATCCACTCTCGCTCTCTTTTGAATTATTGTGAGGCAACTAGAAGTTCACCATCACCGTAGTCTTCTACAATATCGCCTTCACCGAATTTTCTCGGTTGTTTTCCTTTGATTTGCGACCTCCTTTTTTTTTTTTGTTCTGTAGCTTGTAGCACTCAGATTTATGTGCCCTTTCTTCTTGCGAGAAGTTACAAGTTTTACCTCTGTTTGAAGACTTTGATCTACCCTTAGATTTACCATGAGGATTTCGTTCTGTGTCCTTCCACGATCATCATCAAGATTCCGATCTTGTCTCCCACGAACGATGAGACCCTCTCCTTGAGAGTCGATTTTTAACCACAAGATGCTTCATCTTATCATACGAGGTCAAAGAATCATAAACCTCATCAACCGTGAGAGACTCGCGGCTATATAAAATCGTGTCTCTAAAGGTTGAATAAGACGGGGCAACGAACAAAGCGAATCAACCCTAGATCTTCCTTATCATCACCGAACCTCCATGGCCTCCAAGTTTGAGAGAATTTCTTTAAACATCATGTAAGTGTTCGTGCACAGACGCACCTTCCTCCAAACGATGAGCATAAAGACGTTGCTTCATATGCAACTTGCTAGTTAAAGTTTTCGACATACATATTTGTTCTAGCCTCTTCCATAATGCTGCGGCAGTCTTCTCCTTCATCACATCCTGCAAAATTTCATTAGACAAATGCAGATGTAACTGTGTTAGTGCCTTTCGATCCTTGCGCTTCTTATCTTCCTCTGTCAATGTCGAAGGCATCTTATCTACCCCTAACAGGGCTTCCTCTAAATCCATCTGTGCAAGAACTGCCTGCATCTTTATCTGCCACAACGCGAATCTGGTGTTGCGATCCAACAACGGAATTTCATACTTCAAAGACGCCATTACCGTGATCGAGATGAAAAACTCGGAAGCTCTGATACCAATTTGTAAAAAAAAATAGAAAAAAAAGAAAGAAACACACAGATTTTACGTGGAAACCCTTTCGGGAAAAAACCACGGGCAGAGGAGAAAAAAATTCACTATGTCGAATTCAAATCAATTACAAGAGGAATAGACCATATGAGACCTTTATAAAGGTATACCATATGCTCAAAATGATTAAGTAATGAATGAAAAATTGATACTTAAAGTAAGCTACTTGTGAATTGTGTTGAGAAAAATGAAAATCATTAATCCCACATTGATTGAGAATCAAGTGTGGAACTTGTATATATACGTAAACTAACTGAATAATTATTTAATGACTAAAGCTTAAACTGATTGAGCTTAAGAAGAGCTTGCGGATATTAAACAACCAACCCCTTACAAAACAATAACAAGGATTAATGAGTAAGAAATTTTGAAAATAAAAATTATGGAACAATCATAGCCTTATGTTTAGATCTTCTCTTGCGATAACATCTGCATGTATTCAAGTTCCAAACCCATCACTATTATCTCATATTGGATTCTTCAAATGATTTTTTTTTTAAATTCAAATATCACACCAACAAATTTAATAGAAGAATTATAATAGCGTTAACAAATAAAGCTAAATTTTTAGATTTGAAAAGTAGAGGGACTAAATCTCTAAAATTAAAAGTAAAGATATTAAACTTCCACTATACAAATTAGTACAAGAAGTTCTAGCAAATTAAAACTACTAAAGCTAACCTCGAAGCTGGGATAGCTCAGTTGGCTAGAGCGTGTGGCTGTTAACCACAAGGTCGGAGGTTTAAGCCCTCCTTCTAGCGTCTTACTTTTGGTTAAATTTCTTCTTTGGTCCCTTTTAATTCCTTTTTGCTTTAATTTGATTGCTTTCTAGCGTTGCAAATTACACAACACTCTTCAAATGTCGTATCAATGATCGCCCACATGACGGGAATTTTATTCAATGCTATATCTTGTCCTTTCATCACAATTCCAATGGAATAGCTATAAATGCCACCACTACCATTAACATCCTGCACACCATGTATGTCATCGTACTTGCTAAACTCTATGACATCACTAAGATTATTAAAGGACAAAAAGAAGTTGGAATATTGAAGATGGAAGAGGACCTTGGAGTTTATTATTGTTTAACCTTATGAATTCTAGTGATTTGGATTGGAATTCTTTGATAACAGTGTTTTTTCTTTTATGGTATAAAGATTTTATTGGAAGAGTTTGAATTGCAGACATTCAAAACCTATATTTTTCCTAGTCATCAACAACCACTTCTTTATTACCATATATTTTTCATTCACAAATTTGGATACTTTTTTTTAACCAAAATTTTGAATTTCATGTCAGCTCCCTAAACAAATTAACATTCATGAGATTACAAAGTAGATTGACTTTGTCTTCTTCCCTATAATACGTAAAGAAATGAGGAAATGTGGAACAATTGCAGAAGAATGTCGAATAATTCCACAACAATTTAAACCTAACATTTTAGTTATATTAAAACCAAGGATTAAACTGAAAATACAAAGAGTTGAAGGAATTAAACAAGCAACTAAATCTTAGTTACGGTGATAATTAACTTAACTAACTACTATTGGAACCAAGAAAAACTAAAAGAAAACATGAATTAAACCCTAGAGTTAGGGAGAAGAAAACTAAAATTCTAGAAATAAAGAGAAAAATTGAAAAACATGAAATGTTAAGTGTGCCTTTTGTTCAGCCAATTTTTTGCCCTTTCTAGCAAATTACAGATCCAAAAATAGTGACCAAATTGTCCTTGATCGTCTAATTTTGGTTAGGCGACATATTTGAAAAGGATTAGCCCTACGCTTATTTTTTGTCTCCTCTCATAAATGATATTGCAATACCCAAAGTTTGGTATCGCGATCACAATAGTCTTGGGGATCCTTGGGAGTTTTGGGTATTGCAATACCTTATGACCGGTATCACGATAACACTGTTGATGGCTCAATTTTGTTTTTAACATTGTTAGGAGTATTATGACTTTCATGCTTTGATATAGCGATACCCTCTTTCTAAGTGACATTTTCGCTCCTTCCAGGCCACCATGGGCTCTCTGCATCACTCACCAACCTCATTCACTAACCTTATTAGATTCTCCGGGTCAGGGGCGTAGCCAGGGGGCTGGCATGGGCCCCGGCCCCCCTAAATGGTAAAATTTCCCTTTAGGCCCTTCAAATTTTTTAAAAATTTTAAATTAGTAAAGCTAAAATTACACTTTAACCCCCCTAAAATTAAAAATTTTTGATTTAATCCTTTACAAATTAGAAAGATATAAACTATAAAAAATTAAAATTTCATCCGGGCCCCCTAAAAAATTGTCCTGGCTTCGCCCCTGCTCCAGGTCCCATGTGGCCATTTCAGGTCTCAAAATAGCATCAAAATGCACACTAATCATTTATTAATATAAAGAGCTAAAACTAAATAAAAACACAACAAAGATATGTAAATTATTTTCCAGGCAGAAGAAGAAAATGATGCTCTATTCACTCCCTTTAACTTGACAAAATACAAGATATGTGATCCACCAATTAATGTTTGGATTCAACTTCAATGTGGAAATTGATGTTTGACCGTCTCCATCTCACTTTTTATTAATTAAGGAATTTTAATCAAACAAGGATATGAATAAGAATTAATATAAACGTACTATTTCAACATTTCATAAGCAAAAGCTAAAATAATATTTGTCACATCCCACATGTTCATATATAGCTTATAAGACAAAAGTTAAAACAGCCTTCAGTTCCATGTCAAATCTGCAAGCATAGTTCCATGTGTGTGTTTAAGTGTCCTCAACCACAAACAATCCAATTTTGCAGAGAAACCACCCATTATATATAGGTTTGGCAATGAGATGAGCAAGCAGACTGCTAGCTACAAATTCATGCATCTTTGAATCACCAATTCATTTAATAAGCTTAACTAAAGGAAATAAGGACTTTACATCCACCAATTCAAGCAAGCTACATGTACCCTTTCACAGTCTGCATTGTTCCATGTTTCAATTCATTACATCATTCCTTCAACTCTGCTATATATTATTACTTTCTCCATATAACTAAACCTTTTACTGCTAACTTATAAAAAAATTATGAAAATACAACAGATATCATTCACATATTTTGTTCTTCTTTCTCCTTTAGTGAGCAGTAGCAAAGATTATTGAGACTAAATTGAAAGTCAGGAAAGAAGACATAAACAACACCACCATACAAAATGTTACACTCAAACAAACCATTACAGATAGTAGGAAATGCAATGAAAGACAAAGGAATTGGTACGATAATAAAGACAGACAGATACGAATGCAACCCTTCACCATAAGCAAAACAGTGTACAGAACAAGAAATTATGAAAATACAACACTAATTCTTGAACATCATTTGCAGTAATTAGATCCTTCTTCGTCTATTGCAGAAGTAATCAGTCTACAAGTAAATATTTTTTATATTTATACAACACCAATTTCTAACAATTGCAGAAGAATGTCCAATAATTCCAAACAAATTAACAACAATTTGCAGCATCCAAATTGGAGACCATTCTTACAAATTGTGTGTATTAAGTGTCAAATGGTTTAATGTATAATTCCACAGCCATTAAACGATTTGGTGTATAAATATATAATTCAAGAAGTAGGATCACTATAGACATCCATTTTTATTATTTAAAAAATCTTAAAATTTTCCACCATTGATGAACACCTTCAATCACATCAATAACTTCGTATTATTTTATAAAGAAATTTTTAAATTAAAAAAAATAGTTACATGGATGGATTGAAATAGTTTTCTATGACTGTAGTGACACTGAACCGTGGGAACATAAAGTGATAACCCAAAGGGCCAGAGCAGACAAGGCTTGGTAATTGTAGGAGTTCCAGTCTCTTCAACTTTGCAAGCACCATATCCTCTTCTGTTACAATGTTTGTTTCATATTCATGTCTGAATACATACTCTAATTTAGACGATTCTTCCACTTTGAACTCTTTTGAGTATTGGAAAACAGAGAAGCACTTAAATTAGGAAAGACACATTTCAATTTGTTGCGGTTAATGATCCATATTTTTGTCAAGTTATTTGTCGTCGAAGACCATTTGAAGATAATAAATAAGTTCGATCAAAAAGCTTCATTACTTCGACTTCATTTGCAACTTCTTTCACCAAGGTTGTCTTGCCTACACTAGCCATCCCATACAGTCCAATCATGCTCACATCATCATCTTTCAACGACTCCATAATCTGATTAAAAGCTTTCTCCAAAGATTTTGATGGTAAGAACTCTATGATCGAAAGCCTAGGACAATGAGCTTCATCTTTGCTACTTTCTTACTTAACTGATAGTGCCAACAAAAATTCGGACACCAATTGAAACGTCATATTTAATCTTACACATTCTATCTTACACCAAAATTCGGGTGGCTCGAAAACTTTCCTTTGCAAGGCACGTCACTTTTGCTCAGTCGGTGCTTCTTGCTATTCCTAGTTATTTCATGCAGTCCTTAGCTATCCCAAAAGGTGTGTGTGATGAGATAGAAAAGATTGCAAGACAATTTATTTGGGGGGGTTCAATTGATAATCCGAAATCTGCCTTGGTTGGGTGGGATTCCATTTGTCAGCCGAGGAACTGCGGTGGACTTGGACTTAGACGTCTTCATGACCATAATAATTCCTTTCTTATGAAAATTTGCTTTAATTTAGTCTTTCAGAAGGATGCATTATGGGTAAGAGTCCTTCGATTCAAATATGGATGGAAAGATAAAACTTGTAATCATACTATGCATATAGACTCTAAGAATGAAAATAATGTTTCGGCTCTTAGTAAAGGTATCAATAGCTTAATAGATATGACATCTATATATTTTAGTAAATTATATACTAAGGTTAGTAAAATAGAAGAAAAAGTAGATAGTTTGGGAGAAGCAACAGATTTAGATTTGAATAGCAAGTCTAAAGAATTACTATCCGATGTAAATAATAAATTAGATCAAGTTATTAATAATAGTAATAACATGGAATCAGATTTAGATTTAGGTCCTTTATATTACGGTAATAGTAATGTTATTTTAGCTTTATCAGAAGAAGATGAATCTTCAACCTATAATAATAATAAAAAAGAAAAAACAAAAGAAAAAAAGACAAAAGACAAAAATAAGAAAAATATGATTTTGAAACTTATAAAACTCTAATAGAACATTGGAAAAATCAATTTTCTAAATCAGAGGATAACTATGAAAGAGTAGAATATTTAAAATTAATAGAAGATCTTTATGAAGAACATAAAGATTCGTTTACTAAGTATAATTATCACTACATCTTAGATGAAGAAATAACGGAAAGTAGTGATAGTTCTAATAATACAAATATAGATATTAATGATAGTTCTAATAATTCGGGTATAATTATTAATGTCACTAGTCACGATTCTGATGAAGAAAACACTTCAACAGAAGAAAATATAGAAATTCCTGAAGATCCCATGGATACTGAAAAAGCAGATCCATATGATTATACAGTACCAAAACCTTGGGAAATTGATAAGAAAGATTCTCGTGGTAAAAGGAAAATAGACTCAGATTTCAAACAGATGATAATCTGAGAGCTATTAATAAAAATTATGAAACTGTTGAAAACACAACAAGAATATTAGGTAATAAAATAGAAGATATAGCTACTAATAAATATATCTTTATGATAGGAAGCAGTTCTAATAATAAGTTAGAAGAAATTCCTAATTCTGAACAACAGGATATTAAACTAGGAAATATAATCGGAGAAGAAATAGACTTTTCTGATGACATAATAGAAAAAATTAATAAAAATCATATTTCTAAAGAAGAAATATATAAAATATCAAAGTTTAAAATATGGTCAAAAAGACACATAGAAAAAATTAGCGGTAACACAGTCGCTAAAGATACCAAAGGAGGATTAACAGAAATCGCCTTATTTACTAAAGAAGAAATAAAAAGGATTAGAAAAAACTATCCTCAGGTTAGATATATACATTTAGGAATCATTATGATAACAATTAGAGCTTTATTTAGAAGAGGTCATGATGTTCCTATTTTAGCAGTATTAATAGATAAAAGATTTGAAAATCCAATAAAAGCACTTATTGGAGGAATTCAATCTAATTTACATACAGGTGTTATAGGATTTAAGGTAAAACCAGATTACTTTATTTCCATAACAGACCCTCTAATAGAAGAGTGTCTATGCCTTAGAATTCAGACAAAAAATTCTGATATTAGTGATTTAGCAAAAGATCTAGCAATAAGCTGGACTGCTATTAATGAATACACTAATACAGCTGAAGTAGATATTAAAGAAATAAATAATAAAATAATTAAGCTCTTTGAGCCCAATAAATTTACCACAGAAATACAACCAAAATTATTACATTTAAAAGATTTATCAATTCTAAAAGACTGGATAATTGATAAAACTAATAATGCTAGTACTTCTAAACCAGTAAGTACTATTGAATACATGTCATCTAGAGATAAGTTATATTTTAAAAATAATCTGATAAATAATACAGATGATAAATTAGTATTACCTTCTAGTTCTCAACCAGAGGAAGAAGAAGATAATATAAGTACTTCTACACCAATAGGAATGAAAACAATTCATATTCCTATTTTTCCTACTACGACTAGTATAAATTCTAGAAACACTAGAATGGAAGACATACAATCCTCAACAGAAGATATTATTAATTTTAAAACAAAAATTAATAATACATATGTTGAAATTACATTACATGATAAAGAGTATAAAACATATTCTTTACATGCTTTATTAGATACAGGAGCTACAACCAGTAGTTGCAAAAGGAATGCCATTCCAGAAAAATACTGGATACCTGTAAAAAAGATAATACATATTAATGGAATAAATGGTAGAAAAACTACTGTTAATTATAAAGCAAAAAATATTCCAATTTATATTAATAATGTTAAATTTATAATTCCAAAATTATTATGTTTACCTGATATGTATGGAGACATACTACTAGGAAATAATTTTCTAAATCAGTATTTATCATTCACTATTAATAAGAAATCGGTCAAGTTATCTATAGAAAACAATTCTATAGAAATACCATTAGTAGAAAATCCTAAATTTATTTTTACTAATGTTTGTTGATTTCTTAGCAGGCCTTATGGATAGAGGTAAACAGCCTCTAAAAGAAAATGATGGATGGAGAACCATCCATAAAAAACCCAACAAAGGAAAATCAATAAGTCCTAACCAAAGATTTATTTCTGCAAAACCAATGAGTCCAAACCAAGGATTTATTCCTATTCCTAAACAAGGAATTATGCCTGCACAAGTAAGTCCTAAACAAGGATTTATTTCAACACAAATAAGTCCTAAACAAGGATTTATTCCTGCACAAGTACAATTTTATCCTAAACAGGGATATTATGTACCACATCCTATGGTAAACCAACCATCAGGAACACAATCACCAACCCCGGTGAGTTATTTTGAATTTTCTCAAAATCCATATTCAGAATATCAAAAAAGCTATTCTGAAATTATCAAAAATACTGAAGATTTGTTGAAAAAACAACAAAATCTTGAGTTCCCTGAACTAAAGGATTTTTATAATCCAGGCATACTGCCAGAATATTACAATTTTATAAACAGAATATGGAAAAACCATATTTTGGAACAAAAAGTAAGTTTCTGAAAAGCTCTTACACAATTCTCGGAATTCTTAGTTGAAAAAACAACTAAAGAAAGTAAATCCGAAGAATTATTACTAAAATCTATTTTATACAGAGATTGGGATGAAATCCTAAACGAATATACAGATATTAAGGAGATAAACAATCTTCTTGATATATCCTAATATTTTATTAATAATGGGAAAAACAGTCCTATTATTAATAAGATGTTTAGAATATGTCTATATAACAAGTGTAGACAAATTCTACCCCCTGATATTTTTTCAAAAATAAATCGAGCAATTTGCAACCAGCAAGCTCAGTTTTTAGAAGCTTTTTTCAAAATATTATACACAAGCCTATATTTTTACAAATGATATAGGAGAAAAATTTCCTACTATCAAATTCAGGCTTGACCATGATCCATTTGATATAACCAATATTGAATGGGGATTTGTTAAAAAAATAACAGTCCAAAATCTTTCTTTTCATCTATTAAAAGATTTTCCAACGATAGTCAAATCCCGGCTATCAAATTTTATAGAAACAGACGATTTTGTCTACTATTTTCATATTGAAATAAATAGCCTTATTGGTATTGCTGAAAAAGAAAAATTTTATCAGCCATATCAAATATGGACTATTCATAAAATGCTTGGAGGAAGATCCCTCTTAGCACCCCAGGAGGATCAACAACATTTGTCAAAAACAATTGATAAGTGTTATAAAAATTTTCCCCATTATCAAATCCAAGCCGGAATTGATTTAATGACAGAGGCCCAATTTCTACTTCAACAAAATAGTTATAAGTTCTGGACCGATGGACGAAGAATATTGGCATTTGATACTGGAAACCACCAGATAAAAAATGAAGAAGCCAATTTTGAAGAAGCCATTTCGTTATTAACAAAAATAGCTGAAATGGAGATTGAAGATTATCCGTTAGCAGCGGAGATCAGAAAAGCATGGGAAAGCTGGAATTCACCAGTCCCTTCACCAGAATCATTACACCTTGACGAAATCGAGGAAATGAATCTGAGAAATATCCAAGAAGGATGAAGACAAATCCAAAAAAGGAGATATTTTAATTGGATATGACAACCCATCATCATCCATGACGCAGGCAATGATGTAAGCAACCATCAATGTCATAAAGAAGATGACGCAAGTAATGATGCAAGCAGCAATTATTGCAAGAATTTTGTCAGATCAAAGAAGCTACGTGGAAACAACCATGATAGCGACCACCACTTCAAGGAAGCTACGTGGAAACAACCATGATGGCGACCGTCACTTCAAGGAAGCTACTTGGAAGCAACCAGGAAGTTGACAATTAAAGCATCCTTATCAGGATACTATTCGAATTTCAATTGTAATTAAAATAGAGTTTATTCTTATCCGAACACTATTCGGACTTCAATTGTAATCAAATTAGAATTTAGGAGATTCATTATAAATAGGCATTCTTGTAGCCTGAGAAAGGCATCGCGGTACATACCAAATTATCATATCTTAGATAGAGTTTTTTGTAGACTTTCTACTTTCTCTTGTAAATAATAAATACGATATTAGAATCACTTCTGCTTGTGCACATATCCTCCCCCCCCCCCCCGAGATGGTACTATAATTAGAGGATGGGTTGATTCTTGGGTACCTGATGCTGGGCCACTACTTAGTCATGTACCTGCTCATGGTAGTCTTAATAGGACAGTATTTTGAAAGATCGGGTTATGCAAGATGGTTCTTAGAATGTGGACATGCTCCGTATTTGGCTATCAGATGACATAATATAGTGCATTATAAGTATTCCACCACCTCATCCTACTGGAGGTGAGGATAGGATCATTTCAGCTCGTTCTGGTGTAGGTTCTTTTTCCGTTCGGAGCGTTTATTGGGCTTTAAAGGAGAACTCTTGGAGACCTAAAGATGACATTTGGAAACCAATTTGGAAGTATAAAGGACCACAGAGAGTTCGACTTTTTCTTTGGCTTGTAGCCAATCAAAGGCTCTTTACTAATTCAAAAAGATTCAAGAAAGGAATTGGACAAAACAGCGGGTGTCCAGGATGTGGGCATGGCATGGAAGACATTTTACATGTTCTTCGGGACTGTCCGACCGCCAAGGAAGTTTGGTCGCTTATTGTTCCTCCAGAGAAGCAATCCAGGTTTTTTTCTGACCCTTTATTAACATGGTTATCCACTAATCTTTGTTGCCATATTAAATTGCAGGACAAGGAAAGTACTTGGTCGTGTCTCTTTGGAATAATAGCTTGGAGGATCTGGAAGAACCGAAATCTCTTCACCTTTCAAAACATTGACAGGACATCCCTTGAGCTCATCAAATTCTCTCTCAGTTGGGCACAACATTTTGAGACCTTATTCATTGGACATAAGGTTTCCACATATTACCCGGCGACACCTCAACATTGTTCAGATAATTGGGTTTACTTATCCTCGGATGGAGCAGTGGCTAGATCTTCTAGGAGCGCCTCAGCAGGCGACGTCGTTCGTGATCAAGATGGTAATTGGATCGTAGGTTTCATGCACTATCTAGGAAAATGCTCACCTTTGGAAGCAAAATTTTAGGGTATTCTCGACGAAGTGCTTATCTTGTTAAACAAGGGGTACAAGAAGATCAAAATTCAAACAGATGACCTTGAAGTGGTCAAGGCCTTGTACACAAAGGAATTAGTGGATTCGGGCACTACTCTTCTCATAAGAATTAAAAGGCTAATGAACTCTGGTGGTCAGTGAGAAATCAATCATGTTCCAAGGGAGTGCAACTTAACAGCTGATCAACTAGTGAAGACCGGTCTATCCTGGTAGAATTCCCTCTAAATATTTGAAGTTCCACCTAATGAGGTGGCCAAGACTTTCCAACAAGACAAAGCTTCTAGTATCTTTTAGGACCTTTTAGTTTGTTTTCTTTTCACCAAAAAAAAAAAATGTATCATTGATGTTGTTGTTACCAAGATCTAACACTTCCAAACCTTTACAATTAAGAATGGATGGTGTCAAAGGCCCTTCTAACAGATTTCCATTTAAGTTGAAATTACTCAATTGGCATCCATTTGCAGATGTTGGAGGAATAGTCCCATAGAACTTGTTCTTCTTCAGATTCAAGAATTCAAGGCTCTTGCTCAATTTTCCAAAACATTGTGGAATTGTTCCACTCAAGTTATTGTGGGACAAATCAAGAATTTGAAGAGAAGTGGCATTGCATATTAAAGAAGAGACCTCTCCATTGAACCTATTATTTGAGATCAGAAAGACATTGAACCGTGGGAACATAAAGTGATAACCCAAAGGGCCAGAGCAGACAAGGCCTGGTAATTGTAGGAGTTCCAGTCTCTTCAACTTTGGAAGCACCATATCCTCTTCAGTTACAATGTTTGTTTCATATTCATGTCTGAATACATGCTCTAATTTAGACGATTCTTCCACTTTGAACTCTTTTGAGTATTGGAAGACAGAGAGAAGCACTTAAAGGAAAGACACATTTCAATTTGTTGCGATTAATGATCCATATTTTTGTCAAGTTATTTGTCGTTGAAGACCATTTGAAGATAATAAATAAGTTCGATCAAGCTTCATTACTTCGACTTCATTTGCAACTTCTTTCACCAAGGTTGTCTTCCCTACACCAGCCATCCCATACAGTCCAATCATGCTCACATCATCATCTTTCAGCGACTCCATAATCTGATTAAAAGCTTTCTCCAAAGATTTTGATGGCATAAAATCCTTTGATGGTAAGAACTCTATGATCGAAAGCCTACGACAATGAGCTTCTTCTTTGCTACGTTCTTACTTAATTGATAGTGCCAACAAAAATTCGGACATCAATTGAAACTCCTTTTATTTTCATCAATTTCAGTCTCCAGAATTTTCACATCTTCGAGAACTTTGTTTGCTTCTGTAACCCAGTCCTCCACATTTTCCTCAATTTCTTCACTTAGTTTGACAGCTTCATTATTATCATTTTCCAAACACCGGTGTGTAACTATCAGCTTTTCAGTCTCTTGCCTACGATCCTCAACATTACCAGCAAAACAAAACACGTTACTGAGATGACGATTTGCCGGTAACACCAGGTATTCAGTCATCTTAGAAGCAACACAGAGACCAATATTCGTCATTCCTGAGAATCCGAAATTCAAAAGAGGCCTTCAGTTAGGTCATGGAAGTGGAATATCATTGAAAAATCAACCAAAATTGAAGAAGAAATTATGGGAACTTTCTGTTGACTACCTGAACTCAAAGCAATGCCTGTCTGAAACTGCAAACAACAACCGATCAAATCACCGATAAATCAACTTGATCTCTAGAAGAGAAAACAAATCTGAGCCTTCACGATTAACCACAAATTATGTCTCTGCAAAATAATTAAGCAAACAGTTGTGTTTCGGAAAATATGTATATATACCAATTGCCAAAGATATAAAAACAATGCCGTTTCTTTTTGCATTTTTCTTAGCCAAAAAGAAAAGAAGAAAATGCACAAATTCACTTAATAAAGTTAAACTTAAAAGTTCACAAATATGCACAAATGCACTTTTGCATTTGAAAATATATGATGTTTCAAATACGAAGAAATTTTGAAAAAAAAAAAAATTGAAGATAGCCATATCCGACATTCACTTCAAATCTGAGTAACATAATTTATGCATAACATGCCACTAAAATAGTTCCTAGTAAGTATTAGTTAAACTAATAATTTGAGCCAGCAATAATCATCAGCAAATCCTGTAAGATAACTTGATAAATAACAAATAAAAACTTACACACATATATATAAGGGAACATCAAGAACTTCTTCTTTTACTTACCTCCTTTGGTGTTTCCATTGCTTTTGCTGCTAATCTGATAGATTGAAGCCTCTGCAGAATCCTCTCTGCGACTTTCCAGATCAAGATCCTAAAAGCCAAAGGGCAAAGATATAGATTTAGGTTTTCTGCTTTGCTTGCTCCTTGGAGTTGAATGAAAAGAAAAATGATGAATATCTAAAAATATATATATTCTGCTAGTTGTTGAAACACGTACCAAAGAAGGTAAGAGGAAACTTGGCAATTCTATATCGGTTCATGTTTCTGTACTTTGTCTTGTCATAATTGTGTTTATTTTTTTTAGTTTGAGATTCATGTATTTATGTTATTTTTCTTATATCAATAATACTTTACATATTTTATTTCATGAAATCATATTTTAGATTATGTTCTTTTAATCACCTTGCATTCAATTGCTGGAACAAAGTCAAAACTAATCACTCTGTATATTGGAAATGCCTTAAGTTTTCACAAGGAAGAATTGATAAACTCAGTTGACATTATTTTCTGGTTCCAAGTTTTCACATGTATCTAATCTTAAGAATTCTTAATCTAATCTTGGGTCAGACTGGGTTAAACCATTTGACCAACTTTCACATCACATTCTATCTAAGATGCATTACTGTCAAATAAACAACATATTTAACCATTTTACAAATGGAAAAGTGCTCCAGACAGATTCTCATATAGAACAAAAAGTCTGCCGTAGCTACAAAATAAAGGGATTAGTGCAAACATTCTTTCATTCCATTGTTTCAGTTCATGAAAGATACCTTTGCAACAAACTTCCCAAAAATGTACCTTTTTTTTTTTACATTATGAAGACTGGGGTTTTTTTTTCCTGAAAAATGAAGACTGATTTTAAATTTCAGGACAATTACAAACCTGTAAACAGACTACCTGACGTTCGAAATACAACCCGATGGATGCACCAATGCAAACAGGTGACGACAATACGGTTGGTTAAATGAACTGGTACATTGATTTTCATCAGCAATAATGGCTTTTCCAGGCAACGGTATCAACAAGCAACCTATCCAACAAGCTTTGGCCTCGAAGCATAAATAAATGATAGCCCAATTCATTACTGCATCAGATTTCCGGTTCGGAATCTAAACTAAGTACCCGAAGATTTCTCGTTGGCATCAGAAATGTCAGAGTTTCGTTCCTGATCTCTCTTTCCCTTCCAGAGTATAATTTGTTCATCCTTGAACAAAATAGGTACACAAGGAACCAAGTCCTACATTTACAGGAAATAAGAAATAAACCCCGAAAAATTGGTATTGGATTGAAGAACATCAACATTTCTACTAAAAATTCTTGTAAACAGCAGAAACAATGAGAAAATAGGAGTAATACCCTTAGCTTTACACCAATCCTTTTGCAGTCACTCGTACCAACATGGGTGCAGTCTAGTCTAATCACCTCCTCAGTCTCGAATGCCTCCCGGACCCTGGCCACTACGTTTACGTACACTCCATTCCTCGCTGAACATAAGATTTCACCATCGGTATTACTCGAACAATCCATTTATTGTTATCAATGATCTTGCAAACAAGTATCTGAGGGACACTCTTTAAAGTTACAATATATAGTACTATCTCATTAACACTATAAACAGTATGACTTACTGAGTTTCATAAGAGCAGGAGAGTGGGTCCTCTGTTTCTCATTTCCTTGGTTTCTTCGAACGTCAGGCCATCAGCAACGTTTTTCACAAGCTTCGGATATATAGGAGCATAAGGCCATCTGCCAATAATAATCCAAGATTCCGAAAGAAACAATAGAGATTGTTTTTTGTTCAAACCTCAAGGTGAAAGCAAACGTTGTCCATATCAAGAGTTGGTACTCCCAAACACTTGATCCTTACAGCTTCAGCTCTCTTCCAATGATTATGAATGTCATCCAACATGTTGTGTGTGACCCCATTCTTCCCTAACACAAAACAAACAAACCTTCTCAACATTCCATTTCTACCCTTCATTCCGATCTATTATGCCACTCGGACACAAAGTGTTGAATCCTCTATCAACAAGACCGATCAATCTAAAGCTGCAACAACAAATAAGAGAAAGCCTAATGCAGGTAAATTTAGAATAAACCCTTGCCAACCCCAGTCAAGCCTTCTCTAAATCCCATCATCCATTCCAATCTATGTTAGACGGACTCAAAATAATCCGACTATCTATCTGACAATGAAAAGTTGGATCAACAAAAAGTTCCATCAACAGATAAGAGAAAGTCTAATGGAGATATATAGAAGAAACATTTGCCACTGGCCACTGGCCACTGGCATTAAACTCAAAGCTATAGCTACATGGATTAATAAGGAACTATTCCATAATCCCTTAGAACCCTAAAACGAGATCGGGTCATTTTCAACCCAAAACTTGGAATTTACAAGATTTTCATCCCTTAGCCAAAACTCCGTTTCTTCCTTGTCGTATGGTCCTATGGTTTAAAAGGGAGGAGATGAAAAACAGCCTTATTATTTAAGAAAAGATGAAAAACAGAATTACCCAGATTGATTTGCCGAGCACAATCACTATGCCGATACTTTTCAACCAATTCCTCGATTTCCTCCTTTGTAAGCGGGTCACCAAGAACCCGTATCCTCTCCTCTCCAACCAAGCAACTATCCACTTCATCTCGAACCGGCGCTGAAGTCCCGGTCCATTCCCTATCAAGCCTTCCAGGTCCAAATGGAGAAAACCTCTTTGGCTCTCGGAACCCGATGGGTTCGAGTGTCGGGTCGGTTTCAGAGTAGGAGTGCCTGAAGTCAAATGGGAGGCTTGACTTTATAGGAGTCGGGTTCCGGTTTGGGGTCGGGTCGGGTGGCTTTGGTTTGGGTTTTGGAGGTTTGGAAATAGGGGAAAATGGAGGGTCGTAAGTGGTTTTGGAAACAGAGTGGGAGAAGAAGTAAGAGAAGGAGTGTTTTGGGGTCGAGAGTGGACGTGAAAGGAGCTTTTGCATTGCTCTGGAAGAAGAAAATTTGGTGGGTAATGCCAGTCCTGGAAATGGAAAACTGCACTTGAAATAGGAAGAAGGTGATTTTTAGAAGTAACAAATCAAAGGGGGATATTTTTGAAATTAAAAACAGTTCAGTATTTGTCGTCTTTTTTACTTTACAGCCCCATTAATTTTGACTTTTACATTTTCATCCCTTGCAATATGAACTCTGATTTATGGAGGAGGATACATCGTCACAACACATTCTTCCCTTTATAAAATCATGGATATCATCCAATCTCCGATTATCAGATACAAATATGTCTAACTTTCTTCCCTCAAACTCTTAAATTGCATCAATTAAATCATTTGATAAGAATACAAAAATTTAGAGCATATTTAGCATGGGCGAAGCTAGGGGGCTGGCATGGCCCCGGCCTCCGCTAAAAGGTAAAATTGCTATTGAAGCTCTTGAAAGTTTTTTAAAATTTTAAATTAGTAAAGGTAAAATTGCACTTTACCTCCCTTTAAAATTATAAAAATTCGATTTAATCCTTTACAAATTAGAAAGATATAAACTATAAAAAATTAAAATTTCATCCGGGCCCCCTAAAAAATTATCCTGGCTTCGCCCCTGATATTTAGCCTTTTAAAAACAACTGGAATTGCAAAAAATTGGCTTTAGAAACATTACACCAAGAAATAGTAACATCAATGGTGAAACTAATAGAATCTATCTTTGGTTCTTCTTTTACTCAACCTTTCATCCTTTAAGCGCCTTTAATCCCCAACCATGGATTCAAAAACATCCAACAAATCCTCCAACCCATCAACCTTCTCACCCAAACCTTTCAAACTATATACAATGCTCTCTATGGTTGACAAACATCCTACCTTTGGTTGACTCCTTATTTCACTATGCAAGCTCATCCTGTCCAAACCCAACCTCAAATGTGGCAAAAGTTTCAACCATGGAGACCTCCTATCTAAAACAATCAAAATTTTCACCTCAAAATGCATTAATTTAAGCTTATCAACCCCAATTGCATTTTGACTTGGGAATAGAAGTATTGATCCTTGTGGAACCTTGATTTCAAATTCTTCACTTTCTTCTAGTTCCACTTCCATGTTCCCTTCTAATTCCTTCCTTTCAAGTTTTTTCACAACAAATCCTCCGCTCAAAGCTTCTTTGGCCATTGTTGATGTCAATATGTGTTCAAATTTTGGCTTATTCCCATGTGTGTCTATTTTCCAAATATGAGAAAGATGACTAACGACTCCATACTTAATCATAGTAGCATTAATCACAACCCCTTCTCCATTTATAGCATCTACATTAGACCCTTTATCTAATTTCTCACAAGGATTCTCATTTTTATCAATCAAGTTCCTAATTTTCTCATCTTGACACTTCCCATCTCCCTTAACTTGGAAACCAGCTTTCTGGGTCCTTTCCGTTTCCCTCACTTGATCAAACCCAGAATTTTCCGGTCCAATCAAACCTAGACCCGATTCCAACAACCTGATTTCAAACCGGGCTTCAAAATCGACTTCAAAAATGGTGACTACATTGAGATTCTTGAGCCTTAATTTTGCAATTCTAGTAGAATTTAAAGGGTGGTTTCTTTCTAAACAGTGTTGAAGAATGGTTACACTTACAAAATTGTCGAGGTTCCGGGTACTGATCCTACTACAGAGGCAGACTCGGGCAGGTTTTGAGCAAGATGAACATAGAAAGTTCACCTTCAACTTGCATATAAAACACTATTCAATTATCGGAACAAAGTCAAAACTAATCACTCTATATACGGAAAATGCCTTAAGTTTTCGTAAGGAAGAATTGATAAACTCGGCTGACTTTCTTTTTTGGTTTCAAGTTTTGAAGAGAGAACATTCACATGTATGCAGGTGCTACATAATTGGCAACTAATTCCCACATTTTCAAGATATAATTTCTGCAAACACAGATTCCAGTAAATGTCAAAGCAAATACAAAACAATTCTCCAGAAATTGTGCAAATCAGACGACTTATGAAGAGGGAATTCAACAGCAGAACTTATCAAGTTCGCCTATGCCACATTATTATAGCTTAAGAAGCAATAGGAGAACCTAAAATTTTCTTTTTAAAAAAATTCACATATAATTACCTTATTGAAACATATAATTACCTTATTCACATATAATTTTCTTTTAAATCGATTATTTATATGTTTAAGTCGATTGTTATGTAACACATCTAATTTTAGCTTGACCTCTCCAAGATTAACATCTTCTATTTGTTTATATGTTATATAAATTTCAAATCATATATATTTCAAAACTTTTTCAAAGCATAAGTGAAAATAAGATACATTAGTATAACAAACTTGAACCGTTAATTTGCTTATTTAGGAAAGGAAAAATATGTTTTTTTCTTATCTTCGTGCTTAAATATTTTTTGTCAAACCATTAAATCTATTTAAAAAAAAAAAGACTTAATCCACAAATTACTACTTAAACAATACTCTTTTTTTTCCCAAGTTGATATCTGAACCTTTTTTTATCACAAGTGGTACATAAATTATTCTTTTGTTACCCATTTTATACCAAATTGTTATATCTGTTAAAAAATTCCAACCAATTATAGAACACCACATCATATCAAACTTTTACGAGTGTTCCAATAAAATTCCTCTTAGTTTTTATTTGAATATCAAACTAAATAAAATTAAATTGCTTAAATTATTGATACATGTTTAGACATTATTACTGCCTTGATTGTCAAATCTTAAAATTTCAAATAAATTTAAACATTAAATATAAAATAGTTAAATTTCAATTAAGCCTACGTAAAGGAAATTAGAGACATGGGATCCACCAATTGTACCTCAATTCACATCAACTTTGTTACCGAACTACGTTTAATCTAGAAATAGAGGGAAAAAAGGGACATGCATGCTTGAAATTCCAACTTTTTCTGCACCATCAACATCTTGATTTCCATGTTAGCTATAAACTTAACATGTTAATTCATTAGCTTGTCAAGTGGTTCATGAACAAGCCATCACTGGGAATACACCATGCACAATGCTAAAGATACAAACATATGGTTAAATTCGTCAAGGCAAAACATTAGACATATTTGTAAAAAAATTATTGAAATACAACAGAGATCACTGAGACATTTTGTTCTCTTTTAGTGAGCAGTAGCAAAGGTTATTGAGACTAAATTGAAAGTCATGAAAGAAGACATAAACAACAACACCATACAAAATGTTACACTCAACAAACCATTACAGACAGTACGAAATGCAATGAAAGACAGAGGAACGGGCACAATATTAAAGACAGTCAGATACCAATGCAACCCTTCGCCATAGGCAAAACGGTCTGCAAAACAAGAAATAGTGAAAATACAACACTAATGATTGAACATCATTTGCAATAATTAGATCCTTCTTCGTCTATTGTTGCAATTGCCTTTCTTTGACTTTCTTTTTCGTCTCTTCTCATGCTGGTTTTCAACCAAATTCACCAACCATTTCGACTTACCAGTTTGAAAAACAACATATCCCACAGACATTCCGAACACTACTCCGCATCCATAACCTATCAACACCACTTTCCAACCAAAAGCAATGTTTGATTTTGACCCATCTTTTTCAAGCACATTTGGAGGTGCTGGCTCAATGATGTTGCAACCTTTCGACACCGGAAACCCACATAGTCCCTTATTTCCTTCATATGAATCATTTCCAAATGTGTTGAATTGCTTGCCTTGAGGAATCTGACCATGGAGTTGATTTTCAGAAATATTTAAGGACGAAAGATATGGCAAATCTGCCAATCTATTTGGAATCATCCCAGACAACCTGTTTGAAGATAGGTCCAACCATTCAAGACTTGTCAAATTACCTATTGAGGTGGGGATACCACCATTAAGGTTATTTTGAGAAAGATTGAGCCCTTTCAGTAATTTAAGCTTCCCAATAACCTTCGGAATCTCCCCTTCAAACTGATTGTTTGATAGATCAATGATCATCCACATATTGAAAATTTTCACCAATTCCATATATTGTCCTTTCATAACAATTCCTATGGAATAGGTATAGAAGCCACCACTAATATTAACATCTTGCACACCCATGTACGTCATCGTACTTGCATCTTTAGTGAAATTTATGATAGCCTTGAAGCTGTTGATGTATCTCACTGGTAGGGGTCCGGAAAAATAATTACTTGAGAGATCAAAAATTTGGATTTTAGAGAAACAAGGGCTAGACTTGGAGCTATTGACACACAAGGAACCATGCATATGATTTGACTTCAATACAAGAACTTGTAGCTGTGGAAGACTTCCCAACCAATGAGGAAATGTATCATTGATCCTGTTGTTACCAACATCTAGCACTTCCAGACCTTTACAATTAAGGATGGATGGCGTCAAAAGCCCTTCTAACAGATTTCCATTTAAGTTGAAATTACTCAATTTGCATCCCTTTGCAAATGTTGGAGGAATCATCCCATAAAACTTGTTCTTCTTCAGATTCAAGAATTCAAGGCTGTTGCTCAGATTTCCAAAACATTGCGGAATTGTTCCACTCAAGTTATTATGGGACAAATCAAGAATTTGAAGAGAAGTGACATTGCAGATTAAAGAAGAGACCTCTCCATTGAAACTATTATTTGAGATGAGAAAGATATTGATCGTCGAAGCTGGAATCGGAAGATTTCCATGGATCAAATTGGAGCTTAAGTCAAGAACTGCAATAGACTTCCATGGAAAGTGCTCAACTTCCGTCAAAGAGTTGTGAGATACGTTTAAGTAAGTCAAAGAGTCATTCCCCACCTCTTGCATCCACTGTGGAATCTTACCTTCAATTCTGTTGCAAGAGAGGTCTAAAGTTTCCAAACTTTTAAGCACTTTTAAAAATTGGGGGAATTCACCAAGATTGCAAGATGACAAAATTAAGTCTGTAAGATTAGGCAATATATGAATGACACTAGAAGTAAGATTAGATGTTAAGGATAGGCTGTTATATGAAAGGTCAAGATATTGGAGATTTGGAAGGTTTGAGAACATGCTCAACTCTATGACACCGCTAAGATTATTTGAGGGTAAGCTGAGTCCAGTAAGATTGAGAAGTTGGAATATTGAAGATGGAAGAGGACCTTGGAGTTTATTATTACTCAAAATTATCTATTCTAGTGATTTGGATTGGAATTCTTTGATATGCCCACTGAATTGATTTTGATGGAGATATATTTCCTTTAAGGAAGGAGCAGTATACAACCATGACGGAAGTGTTCCATTGAGGAAATTTTTAAATAACCATAAATATATTAGGTTAGGAAAAGCGGTTACCTCATCTGGAATGGAACCTTCTAATAAATTTCCAGCTATTCTCAAGTATTCAAGCTGCGTTAGGTTTAGAATTGATAATGGAATTTGTCCACTCAATTGGTTCCAATACAAGCTTAAATCAGTGAGTTGCACGAGGTTCCCCAATGATCTTGGAATTTGTCCACTCAATTGGTTGTCTGACAAGTCTAAATGAGTGAGTTGCAAGAGGTTCCCCAATGATCTTGGAATTTGTCCACTCAATTGGTTGTCTGACAAGACTAAAAGAGTGAGTTGCAAGAGGTTCCCCAATGATCTTGGAATTTGTCCACTCAATTGGTTGTCTGACAAGACTAAAAGAGTGAGTTGCAAGAGGTTCCCCAATGTTCTTGGAATTTGTCCACTCATACAAGTCTAAATAAGTGAGGTGCAAGAGGTTCCCCAATGATCTTGGAATTTGTTCACTCAATTGATTCTGCCACAAGTCTAAATGAGTGAGTTGCAAGAGGTTTCCCAGTGATCTTGGAAGTTGTCCACTCAATTGGTTATGTGACAAGTCTAAATGATTGAGTTGCAAGAGGTTTGGCAAATCAAAAATGGTTTTTGGGAATTTTCCTTGCAAATCACATCCAGCAAGACTGAGAGACCTTAGAGAAGAGGATAGATTCATGAAGACATAAGCATTAAGAGAAGGCATGTTGATTCCATCCAAAAACAGATGTCTAACCTCGGTTAGGTTGTGAACAAGTCCCTCCACAGCATGTTTGTCAAATGTTAGGCCATAAATCCAAGAGGAGAGATCAAGTGAAACCAATTTTGACAGGTGGGAGACTTGGGATGGGACCTTTCCTGAAAATTCTGCGTTAGAAAGGTAGAGGTAGAATAGGCTTGTAAATCGACCAAACTCAGATGGAATTTTGGAAAGATTAAAATCATTGTAGGCAAGGTTGAGTTTTTGAAGGTGAGGAAGAAGGAAGAGAGTGGTATTGGAAGGGAAGTTGCCATATAGCCAACTGCAGCTCAAGTCAAGGGCAATAACATGAGCATTTAGGTGGTCACAACTGACCCCATCCCATGAGCAGCAATCTGTACCCTCCTTCCATGAATTTGTCTTGGGATAAGATTCAAGGCCAGCAATCTCATCGCAATACAGAGCTGAATGGTCTGTCTGAGTGATGGAAAAGGAGTTCTTGAACTGGATTAGTGAAGAGCAGGAATGAAATACCGAAGAAGAAGCATAAAGATGGGGAAAGAAGAGGAATAGGCAGAGAAAGAGATAAGAGGCCATGTTATGTTTGTAGAGGAAGATGAAGGATAGGAATGGTATTTGTAGGCAACAAATAATAGCACAACATTAGTGTTACAGTCTTTTTTGCTTTTACAATGAAAAGCTATGGATATTAGATTTTCAAAATTTTTGTATTTTTCACAATCATCAACAGCCACTTAGTCTTCTTTTTACCATATATTTTTCAATTGACTATACTATAACTCCATAAAGAAAGACTAAGACTATCAATTGTCTATTGTCTCCATAAAGAAAGACTAAGACTATCACTTGTCTATTGACTATACTTTAACTCCACAAAGAAAGACAAAGACTATCAATAGACTTGTCTATTGACTTCACACTTGCTATCTCTCTCACCTAAACTTAATTTACAAGCAATGTGGAAATTTCGGACATTTGCGCCACAATGTACAGTAATTCCACACCATTTGCAGTATTGACTAAGTTTACTTGAGGGAAAACAAAGACATGAATGCTGGAAATTTTAACTAGTTTGTACGGTCAATTACATAGTTGCGCCATTCAAAGATGTTACACTCAAAATAAACCCTTACAAATAGTACGAAATGCAATGAAATATAGAGGAATTGGTACAATCATAAAAACAGACACATATCACTGCAACTTTTTACCATAGGCAAAACATTCTATCAGACTACAAAACAAGAAATTATAAAGATACAACAGAAATGCTTGAACATCATTTGAACATGATATGAAGACACATATCACTTGCATTATTTCTCAAATCACCTCAAAATAGATGGAAAAGTTAATATCTGTTAACTTTACCGACGTGGCATCCACATGACACTATATGTAGATGTCACACCAACATTTAATTTTCTTTTAAATTATAAATATTTTTTATATATTTTTACTTTTATTTTTAAACTTTTTAAGTTTTTAAAAATTTATATTATTGATGTGGCATTCATACAACAATCCACGTATATTAAAAAATTAATTAATTGTTGAAAGTTGTGTTATATTAGAATTAGTTTCTGTTTATTGTTCAACCTTTAAATAACCATAAGTTGTTAGTCTGCCGATAGTGGCAGGTTAAGTACTATTTTTAGGTTTTTTATAAAGTTTTATGAAAATTATTTTTCTTGTTTTTATTAAATTATTTTTAAATAAATTAATGAGTAAGAAAATTTGAAAGTACAAATTATGGAACGACCATAGCCTTATGTTAAGATGTGCTCCTGCGGTACCACATGCATATATTCAAGTTCCAGACCCATCACTACTATGTAATATGATTGTTGTTGCAATATTTTGACATTGTAAAACCACCTAATCTTTAATTTTGTACCTCAACTTCATATCATCGACCATGTTCTATATTATTGGATTCTTCGTTGTTTTTGAAGCATTTGATATTGGTGTTTAAAGCATAATGGAAGTACAAGTACCCATTTTACATTGACGTGTTGAAGGTCAAGTTTGCAGTGTGAAAAGAGCTACTTCCACCAAACAAACTAAGATTCATGAGATTAGAGAGAAGATTGACTTAGTTTTCTTCCCTATAACACGTAAAGAAGACTTAAAAATCAGATTTACAGTGTGAAAGCAGCTACTTCCATAAGAGAAACCTTTCACTGCATATTGACTTGCTCATGTTTGTTGACGTGACTATGCCACATGATCAATAATTGCTGACAGGTTAGCCCCACGCCATCGCCCATTGGTGGCATATTAACTTTTGAGTTCAACACAAATTACTCTTGCCTTTGTTATAAATTAAGAGTATAACTAATTTTGATGGGAATGGTTACTTTTCATTAGCTCAGTTTAAAGGACTATAACACGTAAACTTTGGTCCTATTGCAAAATTCACATGTAATGCGGGACATTTACATTTTGCAGAATTCAACACATATATAGAAAATACTTCAATGATATACAATCCCTTATCACTTGTCTTCCATATATTCAAAGTTTACTTCTTGAAAATTCAAACCATGTGTATCCTATATATGTTGAACAATGGTATCTAACAAACATATTTTCCACAAGACTAGAAAATTTGTATGCCATTTTCTATTACTTGCAAGAAAACTACCAGGGAAATTGCATTTCTAATTCATCCATAGCCTTTAAATTCAAACAAAAAAAACGAAAAAGAACAGGAAACTTCTAGGAAAGAAATTTTATTACATCAAATTTCCAGTTATTTAATCTTTACCCCATGTTGGTTCTAGATTCAATTTGAAAAAAAAAAAAAGAAGAGGGCACGTATATTTTTATTTTTGAAAAGTAAAGGATTATAACTCAGCCAAATAAAAAAGTCACAATGCAAAGCACACACTCAACAAGCAGAAAAACCAACAACATTGAAAACAAAAGGCCATAACAGATCATGCACCGCACCAGGCCCAGAAAACCAAATTGCATCATTGTAGTGTCATTTATATTATCAAGTCATGATATCCATATTACTTTCCCACTCATTAATTCAGTTCAATAAACATAATTTGAATTAATGGCCTAAATTTTAAACTTCGAAGAAACATAAGGCAACTGAATGAAAATTAATAACCTCCATCACCAGAGCTGCCCGCGCTTGTCTTCGTACATGTCCTCCAAGTAAGCAAGATAATGATTTTCTCCTTTAGAGATCATGAAGATAAAATATTGAACCTAAACATCAGGAAAATATGTCAGTGGACATTACAGTCAGAAAAAACAGATGATGAAGTACAGCATCCAAAATCCATGCCATCATTCTTTTTCTTAGATGTCAATGCTTACTGCCACTGAGGTCCCATTGAGGCAAAATGCTGGGAAATGTTTGAGCCTTTTACCACATGTCCATGCAGTGCCTGCTCACGCAATATCTGAACTTCTTGAAAAAGGAGAGCCTAAAAGAGACATTTTTGAAGGATAGTTTAGAAGTTACAGAGGCTTTGGCATACAGCAGCTGATAATGAGAGAAGACAAACCAGAAATGTAAGTGAGACGACGAAAAAAATAAAGTTGAAAAATTTTTAAGAATTGATGAAATAACATTTTGTAGCTTAACGAATTGGGACGAAATCCACCAGTCTGATGCCCATAGAACGATACCTGGGTTTTTCTATTTGGGATAACTTTCTAACTTCTCCCACTTAGTCCTTGAAGTTTTTTTTTTTTTTTTTTTTTTCGTATTAGACAAATTTAAATGATGCAATGCAAAGAGTCATCAATGTATGATCTTTTTATCATAAAATAGCCTATTTACTGGAAAACTTGATACGTATTGTCTCACATTCTTCTATACTAAATGATCTCCGTAAACTGCAATCATCGACTATACGTAACCCTTTCGTCAGCGCCACCAGAGCCGACCTTGTTGTTTCTGTTCTTGAACTCGCCTGTGTCATCAAAGGCAATGAGCATTTATCAATGTTATAAAAACAATACACAAATGTATGAAGATACTTCACCTTTGATACTCTTTAGAACGCTCGAGAAACACTTCTGCGATATCTTTTCTTTCATAGGATTGCAATACTTGTCTGATATCAGCCGGACTATTGCGGGCTACATCTGTGGACAAATCAAAACAAATGGTACTATAATCAACAAACGAATATAGGAAACATAAAATTTGAACAAAGGCCACATGCAGAGGAAAAAGCAACAACATAGACTTACATTCAAGAAATGGAATAAGGTCTAAAAGTGCGGTATCATCTGTCTCGAGCTTATATGGCTTAATAGGGACACAATTTTCTGGTTGAAGGCTAGAATCAAATGCATAAGCACTCACATATAAAATCTTGGCTGGATCCCTGTTTAGCTTTGAAAGATCCTGCCAACAGGAACTATTTGTTAACACTAACACTAAGGCCATAGATTAATACACATAGTATTGTAGAAACTAAGGAGGTGAAAACCAAAAACAAAATGTTTTGAAGGGAAGAGATTGACTATAACAAGGTAAAAGTATCATTGAAGCCCATGTATTAAGAGTCAGATTGCATTTTGCCCCCTTTACTCAAAAACTAGACAAATTAGTACCCATATATTAGATTAAAGAGCAAACTGGTCCTTTCTGATAAAAATTTCATTCATTGCTACTGTTATTGAGGTAGTTGATAGAATAATTAGACAGTTGCGCATAATATGTCACGTGTACCTCACGCTAGTATACAAGGACCAATTTTTAATTGTAGAAATGGATAGAAATGGATACAAGGACCAGTTTACTTTTTAATCTAACCTACAGGAACTAATTTGCCCATTTTTTTAGTAGAGGGGGGAAAATGCAATTTGACTCCTAGTATAAAGGCCTCCATGGTACTTTTACCACTATAACATACTCTATAATGCTTGCCATCCTGATATTTAGTAGCACCCCTTGATAGCCTATATCATATACAATGGTTAGTGTCCAACCTTTCACAAACAGGATCAACATACTGCACAGTCGAAAACAAACTAATTGTAAACTTGCAGGCAACATCAGTTATCATATACTTGTGTATTTAAAATGGTAGCCACAATGAAAAATATCAAATTACCAAATTCATCTGGTCAGAATAGACGACAATTTCATAGAATTTTGCTAGATGTTCCAGAAAGGCATCAACTCCAGGTCTTTTGAAGGTACGCCAGATCTCTCTCGCTTTGCCAACCAAAAAGGGAAGGTATTAGATTTCATAAAGGTGAAATGGAAAATAATTTTAAGTCAAATTCTTACCTTCCAGTCTGTATAAAGTAGTGTCTCATTCAGATCTAGAACAAGAGCAAAAACATGCTGCTCTAGAGGATGCAAATCAGGAAGAAGCTTATCTGAAGTTGGTTCAGTATATTCCTGAAAATACGGATAGAATTATAAGAACAAAAAAAAGATAGGCTGTCAATAATAGAAAGCCGGAAACAAGAGAAAGAAGAATGCTTCTCACCAGCAAATGCTCTTCCACTAACCTCCTGAGATCCAAATAAGATTCAAGTGCTTTAGCCGGAACTGAAATGTTACAAGCAAAGAAACCAAGAATAAATTGGGGTTGAACCAGAACATGTAAACAAATCAATAACTGACCAAAATAATAGACAGCAAACAGCACCAATGGAATTTTCTTTTCTGTCTCAATGAATCCATTTATAATAATGCAGCCCAAATTTTCTAAAGGAATATTTTGGCAAAAGTACCATGGAGGACCTTGCACTAAGAGCTGAATTGAATTTTGACCCCTCTACTCAAATAATTGACAAATTAGTACCTATATGTTAGATCAAAAAGTAAATTGGTCCATCTATTAAAAACTGTTCAGTTATTCTATCAACCATGCTAGTTTTTAACAGTAGAAAATGAATGAAATTTTTAAAAGAAAGGACCATTTTGCTCTTTAATCTAACGTACAATGACTAATTTGCTCATTTTTTAGTAGAGGGGATAAAATGCAATCTGACACCTAGTACAAGGGCCTCCATAGTATTTTTACCGGTATATCTCCAGGCACTAACAATGCAAACCAAATGCCCTGTTATGCAAATATTGTGCTAGTAATCAGGTTGACATACAGAACAAAGAATTTAGAGATAACTGTAACCATGAACAAACAAAGAAGCAATACGAGATAGAGAAACACAATAAGGTCATCACCTGTCATTGCAGCAGAGTAGAGCAAGCCTCCATATTTCTGAAAAATATATGGAAAAAAAAGAATCATTACTTTCATATCTAATTTCTTCATAGAATTAGGACAAACTAAACAATGGATATATCACATTATTAAGACTTAGCTAAGGTACCGCAGATATACATTCAAATGATCAATCATAAAGGATGAACTAGGAGGCCCAATGATCAATCAAAATTACACCTAAACAACTAAAATAAATAGAGAAAATCTTTAAAAAAAATCAATTTCTAAACAAAATCAAACTCACATCAATAGCAGCAGCATCTTCACTAGGAGTATAACTCGCTGCAGCCCGCAATGCCTTTGCTTTATGATCTACTTCCTCACATGAACACTCTGTAAATCATATTAAATTCTTTTTTTAAAAAACCACTTTTAATCATATAAAAAAACCAAAAATCACAAATGATCCGATCTTTTTAAAAGGGGAAAATGAAACTTACCATAAGAGAGATAACCAGCATAGCCAGTAGTTCCAGTAACACCTGCAATGAGTCCGTACTTGACAAAGCTCCAAATTTTCCCTCCCGAAACCTGTGGGGAAACTTCCGGCGCCGGCGGAGGAGGTGTCGACTGATCGGAGAGAATGGATTGTGAAGAAATTATTGTTCCTTTAGAAGGATCCGTAGAAGAAGAAACCACTTCTGAACATAAACCCCTTTGAGAAATAATCTTTGAACTGAAATTAGTTGAAATTGTTGCAAATCTAAGAACAATGGAAGACATTTTTATTAGAGTTTTTGATTTGGCTCTTTTTTTTTTAGCGTTTTAGAAATCGAAAGTGAGCGATGAAATCGAAATGTTGAATTTAAGGGGAGTGTTTGGAAGTTGGTGTTGAACTATTCTCTATTGTGTCTAGAACAAGGATTATGGAATTCGTACTTTGGTAGTGGACTTTGTTTTTTTTTTTTTTTTTTTTTTTTAAACTACAGTTTTAGTCAGTTACAAACAATTAAAAAGTTATGATATGGTCACTATAATTATCGATTTGTTACGTTTTGGTTACTAAGCCGTTAACAATGTAGCAATAAGCTAACTTGGCATGTTATATCATCATTTCGAACGAAAATTTTAAGTCAAATTGGACAAGTAATCCCTATACATTTTCTTTTTGAACACTTTAATTTTTTTTCTTTTATTTTCTTTGTTCCTTTTTCTTTTATTTCTTTATTTCTTTTCTTACCTTCTTCTTCACTTGTAAAATTATCGAAGGAAACATCATAAAAGTATGTTTTTATGAACTTTTCAATTTCCTTTTACTAATTTATTACAATATCTTCGTGTGTTTTATATTTATGTCATGTTTGACAATCATGACTAGACTCTGAAACTACTTCGGGATCATGATATCTTCCTTTTCTTAGCAAAGAAGGTATCGAAGGAAAGGATACTCACTTCATATGTGTATATGAACAAGCAATAGGTGTAGCAAATAGAGTTCATGGCTAGGAAGATCTAGGTGTGTTGATAGAAGTCAATATTATTAGAAACTCATGTCTAACTTTACAGTTGCTATCTTAGAGGAGTTGATCGGTGTAACACCCCCTACCCGTATTCGTTGTCAGAATAAGATACGAGGCATTATCGAAGTTTACAATTTTTTTTTTAAAACCGAAACCATTCCAATTCAACATGTTTTCAAAATAAAATTCATGCATATTTATAAGATAACTTCAACACATAAACCTTATCAATGGCTGACCTTATATTCATTTCATATTAATATTTATTTTATTAGCTTATACATGCCATTCATTTCCAAAATAAAGTTTCTTTAAATACCGAAGTCTTGGGGTTGATAGTGTGATATGTCTCCGACTGAATCCGACCCCCGAGCTCTTAACACTACAAAATATGGAAAAAGGAAATAGGGTAAGCACTTTGTGCTTAGTAAGCCCATGTAACAAGAATTATACTTACCTAATATTTTCAATACAATGTAATAAACATTTATATATCCATTCAATACGTTATTACCCTAACATACACAAGCTCAACATTCAAGTTAGTTCAATAATTTCCATGTATCAATAATATATATACTATGATTGATGAGCTCATCAATACCATAATTTCCATATTTTTTTTTATATTTATTCCATTGAATTACTCGGAATTTCGATGGATTTTCAGAGGTACACTTTAGTGTACAAATTCGGGTTCGTCAATTCATATTCATGTGCGCATATTTCCATTTCAGACCTCATCCTTACCGCGGGATTACTAGTCTAGGCTAAATCCCCTGTAGTATAAACTCATAAAGTATTGTCGGGATTACCACCCAGCTAAATCCCTATGAACGACAATTACTCTAATGAGCTTGGATCCGAATTACTAGTCAGCTAAATTCGGACCCTAATTCGGATTACTCATCCAGGCTAAATCCATTTTCCACATATTCTTCGGAGGGCTATATCAAGATAGGATCACCCGTCCGGGCTAGATCCTTTTTACCACAATTCCTTTTCGTAGATCCATCGAATTTTCTTTTCATTCAACCGGATTTCTTTCCTTTTTATCAAATATATTAATGTATCATCAATCTTCATACAATGAACATTCAAATTATTTTCACATCAATAACATACATTTCAAGCATTTAAGAATATAATTCAAGTTACACGAACTTACCTCGATACTAGTTCGTTTACAAAATCTACTAATCCGGGACTTTTTCCTTTCCTCGATCTAGCTTCGTATTTGAGTTTTCTGGATCAAATTAAACTCCAAGCTTCAAACTTTCTATTTTTCCTTTTTCTTCTTTCTTTTTCTTTTTCTTTCTCTGTTTCGTCTTTACTCTCTGTTTCTTTGCTGTTCTTTCTTTTACTTTCTCTTTATAATATATATAATAACAATATAATATAATATATTAAAATATCTTTATTATATAATAATATAATAATATATATTAAACATAAAAATTCTCAGATTTTCTTCACAATAAACCTCCTCAACTTTACAAAATGGTATAATTTCCATTTTGGTCCTTCATAATTTCTTTTAATTTATAATTTAACTTTTACTTTCATTTCAATTTAGTCCTTTTCATTTAATTTCCTACCCAAACGTTAAAATTTTCTAACGAAAGTTTAATACCACATTACTAACATTTTATAAATATTTATAAAAATATTTCCTATCATATAAATATTCATGCAAATATATTGAAATAAATTTCTATTTCAATCGGATTTATGGTTGCGAAACCATTATTCCGATAACCTTGAATTTAGGCCATTACAACTCTCCCCCTTTTAAGGATTTTCGTCCTCGAAAATCTTACCAGTAAAGAGGTTTGGATATTGTTTCCTCATTGCCTCCTCCGGTTCCCATGCCGCTTCCTCAATCCCATGTTTTTGCCACAATACTTTCACCAAATTTTTTTTTTATTTCTAAGCTCCTTTGTTTCCCGTGCCAATATCTTGATCGGTTCTTCACTGTAACTCATATCCGGTTGAATCTCCACTTCTATCGGAGAAATAACATGTGAAGGATCTGACTGATATCGTCGTAGCGTAGACAAATGAAAAACATTATGGATTCTATCAAGTTCTGGTGGTAATGCCAACCGATAAGCGACCGGTCCAATTCTTTCTATGATCTCATATGGCCCGATAAATCTTGGACTCAATTTACCCTTTCGACCGAATCGGAGAACTTTCTTCCAAGGAGACACTTTCAGAAATACCTTGTCACCGACCTGAAATTCAATCTCTTTTCGTTTAAGATTGGCATATGATTTTTGGCGATCGGAAGATGCTTTTAAACTATCCCATGTATCTTCTTTTCACTGAGCTCTGTATTCTTAGGTACACATACCCTACCTCTGAATAATAAACAATCATCAATCTCAACTTGAAATTCAGAATCAGTACCTAACTCACATTGTGCCCGTTTAACCTGTAACTTCACATCATTCTTCTGAGCTTCACATATTTGCTGTAGAAATGTTGGTTTAGCTATCAATTCAGCTAAGATTGAACCATCATCAACCAAAGACAATTGAGCATTCATAGATTGCAAAGCAAATAGAGATTTTCGACTCAAAGCATCAGCCACAATATTAGCCTTACCCGGATGGTAATCAATAATCAAATCATAGTCCTTTATCAATTCAAGCCACCTGCGCTGTCTTAAATTCAGATCTTTCTGTGTCATCAAATACTTCAAGCTTTTATGATCAACATAAATATGACATTTCTCACCGTACAAGTAATGCCGCCATATCTTCAATGCAAAAACAATAGCAGCTAACTCAAGATCATGTACCGGATAATTTCTTTCATGTGGTTTAAGTTGTCTTGAAGCATAGGCTATTACTTTACCTTTTTGCATCAAGGTACAACCTAAACCATTTAATGATGCATCACTGTAAATAACAAATTCCTTATCCGGTTCAGGCTGCACTAATACTGGTGCTTTCGTTAGTAGATCTTTCAATCGGTTGAAACTCTGCTGACATTCATCAGTCCAATTGTCCACTCGAACTTTACATCTTTCTGCAATAATCGAGTCATTGGAGAAGCTATCATAGAGAATCCTCAGTACAAATATCCGATAATAACCAAATAAACCCAAGAAACTTCTAACTTGAATACGATCTTGGTGGACTCCAATTGACAATAGTGAGATTTTACTTAGATCTACCACGATGCCTTCAAATGGATACAATATGTCCAAGAAAACTCACTTCTCGAGCCAAAATTCACATTTACTTGAATTTAGCATATAATCAAGTTTCTCTCGTAGAATTTGCAACACAATTCTCAAATGTTCTCAGTATGTTCTTCTTCATCTCGAGAATAAACCAAAATATCATCAATGAATACTATCACAAATCATCTAAGTATGCAGTGCGAATATTCGATTCATCGGATCCATAAATCTGCAGTGCATTAATCAACCCAAATGGCATAACCGTAAACTCATAATGCACATGCACTGTTCTGAAAGTCATGCTTTTGGCACATCTGACTCCTTTACTCGTAACTGATAGTAGCCCGATCGGAGATCAACCTTTGAAAATACAGTAGCACCTTTCAGCTGATCAAATAAATCATGAATCCGGGGCAACGGATACTTATTCTTTATAGTTACCTTATTGAGCTGCCGATAGTCAATACACAATCTCAAAGATCCATCTTTCTTTTTTACAAACAGAACCGGATCACTCTAAGGTGAATGACTCGGTCGGACAAAACCTCTATCAACAAGTTCCTGTAACTGTGTCTTTAATTCCTTTAATTCTGTAGGAGCCATTCGGTACGGAGCTATTGAAATCGGAGTAGTTTCCGGAATCAAATCGATAGAGAATTCCACTTCCCTTTTTGGTGGAAACCCTGGTAACTCCTCTGGAAACACATCAGAAAATTCGCATACCACTGGCACTGCTTGAATCTTCGACTCAGATACCTTGGTATCTAATACATAAGCAAGAAAAGCATCATACCCCTTTTTGACATACCTCTGAGCAGTAATAACTGAAATCACATCAGATAATCCCTCTATCTGATCGGATTTAACCCGAAGTAATTCACCATTCTGACACTTCAACACAATATATTTCTGTTTACAGTTTACTACTTCATCATGCTGAGTTAACTAATCCATGCCCAATATCACATCAAACTCATCAAATGGCAGTAACATCAAATCAGCCAGGAAACAATAACCTCTTACCATCAGTGGACAATTTTTACAAATTTTATCCACCAAAATAGATTGGCCAAAGGGGTTCGAGACTTTAACCACAAATTCAGTAGATTCAACAGATAAATCTTTAACGCATGCAAGCTTTACACATATATATGAATGCGTAGAACTGGGATCAATTAATGCGATAATATCGGGCCTCAAGTAAAGAAAATGTACCGATAATAACATCAGTCTTGAGGCATCTTCTCTGGTATGAATGACATATGTCCTAGGAGGCGCTCGTGTCTCAGGCCTACTTGCAGTATCTTTTGTAGCTCTTCGGCTACCATTAACATTACCGGATGGTCGAGATGGTCTACCCCTCAAAGATGGATTACTTGACTTCGATATATATTCAGCTTCTTTTTCACTTCTTTCTGGACAATCTCTGAGGAAATGGTCAAAAGAACCACATTGGTAACAAGCCCCGCTCTTAAATCAACATTCACCAAAATGAGCTTTATTACAATACTAGCATCTCGGCTTAGGGGTACCAACACTTGCCAACATCAGGTCACGATGGACCTGAAGGTCTTGAATTAGTGCGTTGTGAACCTTGCACTCTATCCGAATACCCAGTGGTTGAGGTAGAACGATCCTGGTACTTTTTCAATTGCTTTGGAGCAGAAAACTCAGATTTTCTTCTGTGTGAGGATAAGGTGAGATCGGTAAGATTGAGAAGTTGGAATATTGAAGATGGAAGAGGACTTGGAGTTTATTATTTTGTAGATATAAATATTTTAGTGATCTGGATTGGAATTCTTTGATATGCCCACTGAATTGATTTTGAGAGAGATCTATTTCCTTTAAGGAGGGAGCAGTATACAACCATGACGGAAGTGTTCCATTGAGTAAATTGTCAGATAAGTATAAAGATATTAGATTCGGAAAAGTAGTTACCTCATCTAGAATGGAACCTTCTAATGAATTTTCAGCCATTCCCAAGTATTCAAGCTGCGTTAGGTTTAGAATTGACATTGGAATTTGACCACTCAATTGGTTCCATTTCAAGTCTAAATGAGTGAGTTGCTAGAGGTTCACCAATGATCTTGGAATTTGTCCACTCAATTGGTTCCGTGACAAGTCTAAATGAGTGAGTTGCAAGAGGTTTCCCAGTGATCTTGGAATTTGTTCACTCAATTGGTTGTCTCCCAAGTTGAGGGGATCGAGGTTTGGCAAATCAAAAATGTGTTTCGGGAATTTTCCTTGCAAATCACAACCAGCAAGACTGAGAGATCTTAGAGAAGAGGATAGATTCTTGAAGACATGAGGATTAACAGAAGACATGTTGATTCAGATGGATGGTTGACCTCGATTAGGTTGTGAACAAGTCCCTCCACAGTATGTTTGTCAAATGTTAGGTCAGAAATCCAAGAGGAGAGATCATGTGAAACCAATTTTGACAGGTGGGAGACTTGGGATGGGACCTTTCCTGAAAATTCTGCGTAAGAAAGGTTGAGGTAGAATAGGCTTGTCAATCGACCAAACTCAGATGGAATTTTGGAAAGATTAAAATCATTGTAGGCAAGGTTGAGTTTTTGAAGGTGAGGAAGAAGGAAGAGAGTGGTATTGGAAGGGAAGTTGCCATATAGCCAACTGCAGCTCAAGTCAAGGGCAATAACATGAGCATTTAGGTGGTCACAACTGACCCCATCCCATGAGCAGCAATCTGTACCCTCCTTCCATGAATTTGTCTTGGGATAAGATTCAAGGCCTGTAATATGATCGCAATGAAAAGTATCAGACTCTGTCTGAGTGATGGAAAAGGAGTTCTTGAACTGGATTAGTGAAGAGCAGGAGTGAGATACTAAAGAAGAAGCATAAAGATGGGGAAAGAAGAGGAATAGGCAGAGAAAGAGATAGGAGGGCATGTTATGTTTGTAGAGGAAGATGAAGGATAGGAATGGTATTTATAGGCAACAAATAATATCCAATATTAAACAAAAGATTTGTTTAAATAATGTATATTTTCATACTTAAATAATTTGTTTATCATTTAAACAGTAGTCAGAGTCAATTGAATGGTTAAAAATCTATATTGAACAAAGCAAACAATCCGATTTATATTAATTCCAACGTAATTAATTATTTGTTATGTAGGTTTTTATCTGTCTGTTACCGAAATTTGTGATTTTATAATAGAATATGCTTTAAAGGATTCTTGAAAGTTAAGGATACGCACGCACACAGATAGGTTTTTAGCTGTCCGGTTGTCTTTTTCTTTTTGTTTTTGACCTCCACTTAAATATAAAAATTGTTGAAGCGGCTGTAAATTTTCTTGTAATGCTTGCCGGCAGATTTTAGTATGCTTGAAATGTATGGAGACGTGCCAAGTGGAATTATTTTTGGGATGTTTGTCACTACCTCTATGTCACAAAATCAAATGAATGGAGACGTGCCGGCAGATTTTATTAAAGAATTCTTGAACTGGATTAGTGAAGCAGCTTCAGGGTGAGAGCAGGAGTGAGATCCTGAAGAAGAAGCATAAAGATGGGGAAAGAAGAGAAATAGGGAGAGAAAGAGTAAGGAGGCCATGTTATGTTTTTAGCGTAAGGTGATGGAGAATGGTATTTATAGGCAACAACAACAGCAGTTGAAAAGTGAAACAAATAATATCCAATACTAAACAAAAGATTTGTTTAAATAATTTTAGATATATATTTTCATACTTTAAATAATTTATTTATCATTTAAATAGTAATTTGAGTCAATTGAATCATTAAAAATCTGTGTAATGAACAGGAGCTACATGTACTTTATGTTGACGCACAAAACCCAATTTTTAATGATAAAAATGGAAGAAATTTACCGTTGACTAAGCTACCTAAAAGTCATTAAATAGTTTTGCATGATGCAACTTCTGGACAAATTAGCCTTACTCAGTCTGATCTGTTAAAACTAGCCGAAAGTTGGTATACACGATCATTTCAATAAAGTTGACTTGATATACACATGGATTAATTAATTAATCCACAAGCAATGTTAGACATTTGCATAATGCAGAAATATTCCACACAAATATGAAAATTCTGCAGTATTGAGTGTATACGTTTACTCGAGAAAAAGGCGATTAGGTGAGGAAGTTGTCTATTCACATCACTTAAACTCTTGCTTCCACTTATCACTGTCAACTAAAGCTAATCTACAAGCAATGAGGAAAGTTCGAACAATTGCAGAAGAATGTCCAGTAATTCCACACAAATTAACAACAATATGCAGCATCCACTAACTTGTTTGTACCGTCGACTAAAAGCCGCTAAGGATATCAATTCCTCTAATTAGGTAACATCAAATCTGAGACCAATTAGGTTTAGTCTTTAAATTTTGAGTGCCATGACACCACCATGCTAACAATCAAATGGTTTATGGTGAAGTTTGCAGTGTGGAAAGGAGCTACCTGAATGTATAATTGAAGAAGTAGGATAATTATAGACATCCATTCTAATTTTAAAAGAATTTTCACATTTTAAGTTGCTACTGAGAAATTTGTGTAAACTACTTGATCTATCCTGTGAAACTGAGGTACTTGTAAACATATTTGATTATGTTTTGTAATCAAATGATTGAAAGAAAAGGAAGAATGAAATAACAAAATTAATAGGTGATGATGTGTATCTAATGGCATAATGACTTATTTGGTCCTCTTAACTTTACCAAATAAAATCATTTTAGCCTTTAAACTTGTGTTGTTTGTCAAATCACTCAAAATGAATGAAAAAGTTAACATATAATATTGTTAGGTCAACAACTTCATTTAAATCTAAAAATATAAAAGTAATTAAATATGTATAAATCTAAAAATTCTTAGAATTAAAACTAAATATTTTTGCAATTTTTTATTATTTAAAAAATCTTAAAATTTTCAAATTATATTGAAGTATCAAACTATCCCTTTGATATCATTACCCAATTTGGGTCTAAAGTTGAATAAGAAATTTTAAGTGTTGAATCGATTGGCTTTATTAGCACTTTCAAGGCAAGCTCACGCTACCTACCTAGTTCAATAGGTTTGACCAATACGGGCTAGACCGTGGACAATATTTTTCACAAATTTTAAACATCTCGTCTTGAATTTTTATTTAAATATGAAATGTTTAATGTAAACATATTTTATATTTTCTAAATAGTTAGTTGAACCAATAGGTTGGCTCAGGAAGAAAATGTTGCTAGTTGAAATCTTTTTACTATTTTGTTGAAGCTGAGAAAGATCTCATTACTCAACCCTCACTATTTGGTTAACTGGAGGTTACGTTCTTTAAACTCCTTTTATTGTAGTTTCTGATGTTATGCGGATTTCCTAGTAGGTATATCCTATATGAATAAGTTAGATAGAATTCACTATGAGCAAGTTAAAGCCAAGGGGAAGCTAGGGCTTCGGCCTCATCAGTTAAATGTCACAATTTTATTTTTAGCCTCTCCCCAAAATTTATAATTAAATTTAATCCCCTTTAGCCCTTTCAAATGGAAACATTATCACTTTTTACCCTCATTAGAAAGTAATGATTCAATTTAGGCCATTTCCATGCAAAGGTTTTAGGTTTATGCCCATCCCTAACACTAAATTTGTAGCCTTGATCTGACTATAATTTTTTAACTCGTCTGAAAAGCTATACCTTTAAACATAGACTAAATACTAGTCAGATCAGATTAGTCATTATGTTAGATCAAACCATTACTCTATTTTTCTAACTTTACTTGAGCCTGGTCGAGAAGTTTGTTTGATTAATCGCATATAATAAAATATTTTTTGTAATACTATTAAGGACCAAGGTGTTCTTCAATTGGAGATGCTTTTGGAAGTGTTGGTCCTTTCATTGTTACGATCTAAATAATATTCCTAACAATAATCTTAATAAAATTCAAATTTTATAAATCTCATTTTTGAATTTTTTTGATCCAAGTCTTTCACACTTTGTATTTTCGACACCACTTCTTTCTTATTTCTCATGCTGACCCATTTTGTCTTTAAATTCACGCTTTTCGCCCCCAAATTTTTTTTACCTTCAATTTAGTCCCTACAAGATAAGAAACCATAAAAAGCCCAAATTAGTAGGATCATACTCAAAATATATATGCAATTAACACATAAAAGTATCTCATTTTAGAGTACTATCAAACATTTATGGTGAGTAATAGCAAAGATTTTGAGACAAAAAATTTACTTTATTTAATCGATTATAAGCTTAAGAATAACAATTATGAGATTGTTTTCTCTATTTTATGGTGAGTAGTACAAAAGATTATTGAGACTGAAAATGGGAAGTCATCATAAATAGATACATCATACAAAATGTTACACTGAAAACAAACCCTTACAGACAGTAGAAAATTTAATCAAATACTGAGGAATTGATACAATAGTAAAGACAAATGCATGGCAATGCAACTCTTCGCCATAGGAAGAAAAACATTTTGAGAGACTACAAAATAAGAAATTATGAAGATACAACATAAACGCCAGAACATCATTTCCACCAACTAGATCTTTCTTTGTCCATTCCTGCGATTGCCATTCTTTGACTTTCTTCTTCGCCTCTTCTCATGTTGGTTTTCAACCAAGTTCACGAGCCACTTTGGCTTACCACTTTGGAAAACAACATATCCCATGGCCATTCCGAACACTACTCCACATCCATAACCTATCAACACCACTTTCCAACCAAAAGCAATGTTTGATTTTGAACAATCTTTTTCAAGCACATTTGGAGGTGGTGGGTCAATGATGTTGCACCCTTTCGAGACCGGAAACCCACATAATCCCTTGTTTCCTTCATATGAATCATTTCCAAATGTGTTGAACTGTTTGCCTTGAGGAATCTGACCATGGAGTTGATTTTCAGAAACATTTAAGGACGAAAGAAATGGCAGATCTGTCAATCTATTTGGAATCGTCCCAGACAACCTGTTTGAAGATAGGTCCAACCATTCAAGACTTGTCAAATTCCCTATTGAGATGGGGATACCACCATTAAGGTTATTATGAGAAAGGTTGAGCCCTTTCAGTAACTTAAGCTTTCCAATAACCTTTGGAATCTCCCCTTCAAACTGATTGTTTGATAGATCAATGATCATCCACATGGTGAAAATTTTCACCAGTTCCATATCTTGTCCTTTCATAACAATTCCAATGGAATAGGTATAGAAGCCACTAAATCCCGGAACAATCACCCCCATGTACGACATTGTACTCCCAATCTTCTCTAAATTTATGATAGCCTTGAAGCTGTTGATGTATCTCACTGGTAGGGGTCCAGAAAAATAATTACTTGAGAGATCAAAAATTTGGATTTTAGAGAAAAAAGGGCTAGACTTGGAGCTATTGACACACAAGGAACCATGCATATGATTTGACTTCAATACAAGAACTTGTAGCTGTGGAAGGCTTCCCAACCAATGAGGAAATGTATCATTGATCCTGTTGTTACCAAGATCTAGCACTTCCAGACCTTTACAATTAAGGATGGATGGCGTCAAAGGCCCTTCTAACAGATTTCAATTTAAGTTCAAATTACTCAATTGGCATCCCTTTGCAAATGTTGGAGGAATCGTCCCATAAAACTTGTTCTTCTTCAGATTCAAGAATTCAAGGCTGTTGCTCAATTTTCCAAAACATTGCGGAATTGTTCCACTCAAGTTATTGTGGGACAAATCAAGAATTTGAAGAGAAGTGACATTGCAGATTAAAGAAGAGACCTCTCCATTGAAACTATTATTTGAGATCAGAAAGACATTGATCGTCGAAGCTGGAATCGGAAGATTTCCATGGATCAAATTGGAGCTTAAGTCAAGAATTGCAATAGTCTTCCATTGAAATTGCTCAACTTCTGTCAAAGAGTTATGGGATACATTTAAATACCACAAAGTGTCATTCCCCACCTCTTGCATCCACTGTGGAATCTTACCTTCAATTCTGTTGCAAGAGAGATCTAAAGTATCCAAACGTTTAAGCCCTTTTAAAAATTGGGGGAATTCACCAAGATTGCAAGATGACAAAATTAAGCCTGTAAGATTAGGCAATATATGAATGACACTAGATGTTAAGGATAGGCTGTTATATGAAAGGTCAAGATATTGGAGATTTGGAAGGTTTGAGAACATGCTCAACTCTATGACACCACTAAGATTGTTTGAGGGTAAGCTGAGATGGGTAAGATTGAGAAGTTGGAATATTGAAGATGGAAGAGGACCTTGGAGTTTATTATTGTCCAACACTATCAATTCTGGTGATTTGGATTGGAATTCTTTGATATACCCACTAAATTGATTTTGAGGGAGATATATTTCCTTTAAGGAGGGAGCAGTATACAACCATGACGGAAGTGTTCCATTGAGTAAATTGTCAGATACGTATAAATATATTAGATTAGGAAAAGCGGTTACCTCATCTGGAATGGAACCTTCTAATGAATTTCCAGCTATTCCCAAGTATTCAAGCTGCATTAGGTTTAGAATTGAGGATGGAATTTGTCCACTCAATTGGTTGTTTGACAAGTCTAAATGAGTGAGTTGCAAGAAGTTCCCCAATGATCTTGGAATTTGTCCACTCAATTGGTTCATCACAAAGTTTAAATGAGTGAGTTGCAAGAGGTTTCCCAATGATCTTGGAATCGGTCCTGATAAGTTGGAATAGTAGAGATCTAAAAATTTCAAGGACACAAGATTCCCTATCGAGTCAGGCAATCCTCCAAAAAAATTTGCGTATCTAATACACAAGTACTCCAAAGATGATAAATTTGTGATTGAGACAGACAATCCTTGAAAGAAAGAATTTCCTGATAAATCTAAGTACTTTAAGGCCTGTAGATTATCAACTGAATCAATGGATTCTGCAGAGAAGGACATGAACGACAGATCCAAATGTTCAAGATTGCTGCTCCGATTGAACTTCAAAGGATCAAGATTGAGGTTTTGGTTGCCTCCCAAGTTGAGGAAATTGAGGTTTGGCGAATCAAAAATGTTTTTTGGGAATTTTCCTTGCAAATCACAATGATCAAGACTGAGAGACCTTAGAGAAGAGGATAGATTCATGAAGACATGAGCATTAACAGAAGACATGCTGATTTCATCCAAAAACAGATGTCTAACCTCGGTTAGGTTGTGAACAAGTCCCTCCACAGCATGTTTGCTAAATGTTAGGTGATAAATCCAAGAGGAGAGATCAAGTGAAACCAATTTTGACAGGTGGGAGACTTGGGATGGGACCTTTCCTGAAAATTCTGCGTGAGAAAGATTGAGGTAGAATAGGCTTGTCAATCGACCAAACTCAGATGGAATTTTGGAACGATTAAAATCATTGTAGGCAAGGTTGAGTTTTTGAAGGTGAGGAAGAAGGAAGAGAGTGGTATTGGAAGGGAAGTTGCCATATAGCCAACTGCAGCTCAAGTCAAGGGCAATCACATGAGCATTTAGGTGGTCACAAGTGACCCCATCCCATGAGCAGCAATCTGTACCCTCCTTCCATGAATTTGTCTTGGGATAAGATTCAAGGCCTGTAACATAATCGCAATAAAGAGAATTCCTTTTTATGGAAAAAGAATTCTTAAACTGGATTAGAGAAGCAGCTTCAAGGTGAGAGCAGGAGTGAGATCCTGAAGAAGAAGCACAAAGATGGGGAAAGAAGAGGAATAGGCAGAGAAAGAGATAGGAGGCCATGTTATGTTTGTAGAGGAAGATGAAGGATAGGAATGGTATTTGTAGGCAACAAATAATATCCAATATTAAACAAAAGATTTGTTTAAATAATGTATATTTTCATACTTAAATAATTTATTTATCATTTAAACAGTAGTCAGAGTCAATTGAATGATTAAAAATCTGTATTGAACAAAGCAAACAATCCGATTTATATTAATGAGTAATTAATTATTTGTTATGTAGGTTTTTATCTGTCTGTTACTGAAGTTTGTGATTTTATAATAGAATATGCTTTAAAGGATTCTGGAAAGTTAAGGATATGCACGCACACAGACATGTTGTGAAGATTGGATGAAATAGTAGCTGTCCGGTTGTCTTTTTCTTTGTGTTTTTGACCTCCACTTAAATATAAAAATTGTTGAAGCGGCTTTAAATTTTCTTGTAATGCTTGCCTGCAGATTTTAGTATGCTTGAAATGTATGGAGACGTGCCAAGTGGAATTATTTTTTGGGATGTTTATCACTGCCTCTATGTCACAAAATCAAATAATCAAATCATCTCTTTAAATATTCAAATACCAAAAGTTAAAAGAGCATGTAACACCCCATACTTAATCTAAACGCAAGCCTGGAAGCTACATCAAATCATTTCAAGAAATGCTACTTTTAACTAATTAAATAATTGAATCAACACATAAATCCAAACTTGAAATCCGTAATTCAAGACAAAACAACTATAATATAAGTTTAATTAAAGTGGCAAAATACTAGATAAGGATGACCGAGCTCCCGCCACACCGACCCGCTTAAGTCGATGAATTACCTGAAATTCAGTCAAATAAACAAAACTGCAGAATAAATTGATTGCTATTCTTTGACTTTCTTCTTCCCCTCTTCTCATGTTGGTCTTCAACCAAATTCACGAACCATTTCAGCTGACCGGTTTAGAAAACAACATATCCCATGGTCATTCCAAACACTACCCCGCATCCATAACCTATCAACACCACTTTCCAACCGAAAGCAATGTCTGCTTTTGAGCCATCCTGTTCCAGCACATTTGGAGGTGGTGTATCATTGATGCTGCAACCTTTGGAGACTGGAAATCCACATAGTCCCTTGTTTCCTTCATATGAATGGTTTCCAAATGTGTTGAACTGTTTGTCTTGAGGAATCTGACCATGGAGTTGATTTTCAGAAACGTTTAAGAAGGAAAGAAATGTCGGATTTGCCAATATCACTGGAATTAACAAAGTTTCAAATGACAATATAATAGAATATAAATTTAATTAATATTGCAATCTTAAATATAAATATAAAATATTACAAATTTTGTAACAATTTTTTAATAAATAAAAAATACTAAAGTTTATACATATGCTGATATTGCATATTCAGGGAAGTCCCAAGCATCCTTGTACTCTGTAATCTTGAGCATTTACTGAGGTTCAATACGCTCACACTCTTTGCATATACCTTGCAGATAGATAGCTCGTGGGACTAATGGTGAGCTGTGGAAATCCGGTGATCGGCAAATCCCTTGAGTATGTCAGTCTACAAAGCTATTTGTACTGCTAAATATGTTGATAGATAGATAGGTTTGGGACAAAATTAATAATATATGCAAAGTTACAAATTTTGTGTGTGTTTAAGTGTCCTCAACCACAAACAATCCAATTTTGCAGAGGAACCACCCATTGTATATAGGTTTGGTCACCAAGGCAATGAGATGAGCAAGAAGACTGCTAGCTAGAAATTCATGCATCTTTGAATCACCAATTCAATTAATAAGCTTAACTAAAGGAAACAAGGACATTACATCCACCAATTAAAGCAAGCTATATGTACCCTTTTACAGTCTGCATTGTTCCATGTTTCAATTCCTTACATCATTCCTTCAACTCTGCTATATATTATTACTGTCTCTATATAACCAAACCTTTTACTGCTAATAAGGAGATTGCATATAGTACAAGGACCAGCTGAAACCTCATGCTTAGGTCTTCTCTGGATATCAGCTGAAACCCCAGTTGCACCCTCAATTAAGCCTACGTAAAGGAAATTAGGAACATGGGATTCACCAATTGTACCTCAATTCACATCAACTTTGTTACCGAACTACGTTCACACTAGAAATAGAGGGGAAAAGGAGACATGAATGCTCGAAATTCCAACTTTGTCTGCACCATCAACATCTTGATTTCCATGTTAGCTATAAACTTAACCTGTTAAGTCATTAGCTTGTCAAGTAATTCATGAACAAGCCATCACTGGGAATACACCATGCACAATACTAAAGATAAAGACATATGGTTAAATTGGTCGAGGCAAAACATTAGACACACTTGTAAAAAAATTATGAAAATACAACAGAGATCATTGAGACATTTTGTTCTCCTTTCTCCTTTAGTGAGCAGTAGCAAAGATTATTGAGACTAAATCTAAAGTCATGAAAGAAAACATAAACAACACTACCATACAAAATGTTACACTCAAACAAACCATTACAGATAGTACGAAATGCAATGAAAGACAGAGAAATTGGTACAATAGTAAAGACAGACACATACCAATACAACCCTTCACCATAGGCAAAATGGTCTACAAAACAAGAAATTATGAAAATACAACACTAATTCTTGAACATCATTTGCAGTAATTAGATCCTTCTTCGTCTATTGCTGCGATTTCCTTTCTTTGACTTTCTTCTTCGCCTCTTCTCATGTTGATTTTCAACAAAATTCACCAAGCATTTCGGCTTACCAATTTGGAAAACAACATATCCCACCGACATTCTGAACACTACTCCGTATCCATAACCTATCAACACCACTTTTCAACAAAAAACAATGTTTGATTTTGACCCATCTTTTTCAAGCACATTTGGAGGTGTCGGCTCAATGATGTTGCAACCTTTCGAGACTGGAAACCCACATAGTCCCTTATTTCCTTCATATGTATCATTTCCAAATGTGTTGAATTATAAAAAAAAACTTATAAAAATTATAATAAATCATTAGAATTTATTAAATATATAATAATTATTAAAAATTAATTAAAAACAATAAAGTTTTTAAAAATTTATAAAATCAATTTATTAAAAACCATAAAAATTTCTAAAAATAAATTATTTTATAAAGTTTTATGAAAATTATTTTTTTATTTTTATTAAATTATTTTTAAATAAATTAAAAATAATTTATTAAAACAACCAACACCTTACAAAACAGTAGGAGAGATTAATGAGTAAGAAAATTTGAAAGTACAAATTATGGAACAATCATAGCCTTATGTTAAGATGTGCTCTTGCGTTAACACCTGCATATAACACCTGCGTTACCACCATGCACCTAATCTTTATTTTTGCACCTCAACTTCATATCATCCACCTCTTGTCTATTATGAAAAAAATCATTTTAGTCCTTTAAATCACCTCAAAATAGATGGAAATGTTAATATTTGTTAATTTTGCTGATATGACATCCACATTACAATCTATGTGTATACCACATCAACAATTAATTATTTTTTTAAAAATAAAAATATTTTTTATACTTTTATTTTTAAAATTTTAAAAACTAATTAATTACTAGTGTAGCAATCCAGGTACATTAAAAAATTAATGTTGACATTGTTGTTAACTACTAACTGTCAATATAGTCAAAAGGTCTATTTGGCCAATTTTATTAGTTCAAGAGCTTAACCAAGTGCGAGAAATTAGGAGATGCTGTTGTGCGGAAGCGTGTAAAAGAGTAAAATTATTGTACTGAAAAAATCACACTAAGTTCAATTCCCAGGAAAGAGAGGTGGATCACAAGGATCACTTAAGTACCAGATCTTTCCTAGCCAGAATATCCCTCTATCGTAATTTAATAGCACAATAAATAACTACAATCACACTCACAAGATATGAAAAATAAATAATAAAGAACACCAGAACTTTAACGAGGTTCGGCAAATTTAGCCTACGTCCTCGGGCACTAACAAATATATTTCACTCCAAAATTACAAGTAAAAATATACAAATAGGGAGAGAGAACAATGCCTTAAGTGGAGAATGGCAAATTATGGGATGAAGAAAATGAGAGATGGTTAGGCCTATTTATAGTTGAGGTTCAGGGATCAACTTGCAAAGTACCTATACAAATAGGGACCAAAATTGCAATTATCCCATGCCAATTGTCACCCATTAATTTTTAGTGCTTATTTCCAACTATTTCCAACTTACTTACAGCCAACTATCTTTGACTTTTCAAAGATAGTGGCTACCAATAACCTCTACCTTGAAGATTTGATTAGGGTAATCTTATCTTCACACAATTCTTTCTGCCATTGCCAACAATATTTGATAGTGCCTTCTTCAACTGTTAAACTTGCAGGATATTGATCAAGTTCAAACAATGTTCGAACTTGGTTGCTATTACCACCTTGGTCATCATATCTGCGGGATTATCTGCAGTCTTGATCTTCTAAAGACGAATTTTCTCCTCATCAATAATTTCTCGCACAAAATGGAATCGTACGTCGATATGCTTTGTACGTGCATGATAGACTTGATTTTTTGCTAAATGAATAGCACTTTGACTATCACAATACACATTAATATGCTCCTGAACCAATCCCAAGGTTTTAGCCATACCTTGTAACCAAATAGCCTCTTTTACAACCTCTGTTACAGCCATGTATTCGGCTTCTGTGGTTGATAATACAACTGTAGACTGTAGTGTAGACTTCCAACTGATTGGTCCTCCAGCAAGTGTAAATACATAACCGGTGGTTGATCTTCGTTTATCCAAATCACCGGCATATTCAGAATCAACGTACCCAATAACACCTTCACCAAGTGTATTATAATCCACAGTTTTTTGAATATACCGTAGAACCCATTTCACAGCTTGCCAATGTCCTTTTCTAGGATTATGCATATACCTGCTCACTATACTAACTGCCTGTGAAATGTCGGGTCTTGTACACACCATTGCATAAATCAAGCTACCTACTACATTAGAATACGGAACTTGCAATATGTATTCTCGTTTCGTATTCGTCGAAGGATATAGTTGTGCAGAAAACTTGAAATGAGAAGCCAACGGGGTACTTACAGGTTTTGTCCGCTCGTTCATGCCAAACTGCTGTAGTACCTTCTTCAAATACTGCTTCTAAGACAAGCTACCTCTGCCATGGGCTCTATCTCTACATATTTCCATGCCAAAAATCTTCTTAGCTTCATCTAGATCTTTCATCTCAAACTCGAGATTGAGTTGAGTCTTCAATCTCTCAATCTCAACTTTGCTCTTAGATGCTATTAGCATATCATCAACATATAAGAGCAAGTATATGAAAGTTCCTTCTTGTAGCTTCTGGAAATACACGCAATGGTCAAATTTACTGCTTGTGTACCTTTGCCCTTTCATGAACTGATCAAATCGCTTGTACCACTGCCTCGGAGATTGCTTCAATCTATAAAGCGACTTTGTTAGTTTGGAAACTCAGTTTTCTGTACCAGCAACCTTGAATCCATCTGGCTGAGTCATATAGATTTCCTCTACCAACTCACCGTGTAAAAATACGGTCTTCACATCAAGCTGAACTAGTTCAAGATCATATTGCGCAACCAAGGCTAGTAAAATCTGAATAGACGAATGCTTCACAACTAGAGAAAGTGCTTCATTGTAGTCTATTCCTTCTTTCTGAGCGTAACCCTTTGCTACCAATCTAGCCTTGTACCGAATTTCATTTTTACCAGGAAATCCTTCCTTCTTTGCATATACCCATTTGCATCCAATTGCCTTTTTTCCCTTGGGCAGTGTCATCAACTCCCAAGTCATATTTTGATGAAGAGACTGCATTTCTTCATTCATGGCTTGCTTCCACTTTACACCATCAGGGTTACTTATTGCTTCTGTGTAAGTAGAAGGAGCATCATCATCTGCAATTGGAAATGCATAGGCCACTATATCATCAAAGCGAGCAGGCTTACGAATCTCTCTTCTTGGCCTCTTATATGCAATTGAATTTTGTTGCTGTAGAAGTTCCTAGGTCGAAACTTCTTCATCATTTGTTCTTCCAATATTAGCTGGATCATCATTAACCTTTTCAAAGTCCACCTGCTGCAAAGTACTACTGGTTTTGTCATTCTTTTGTGAATCCTTTAACATGGTTGATTCATCAAAAGTCACATCTCTGCGAAAGACAATCTTCCTTGTATCAGGACACCAGAGACGGTATCCTTTTACTACACTAGTTATACCCAAGAATAATGCTTTCTTTGCTCTTGGGTCTAACTTCGATTCTTTTACATGATAATATGCAGTGGAACCAAAAACATATAAAGAATCATAGTCAGTAGCAGATTTATCAGTCCACATCTCCATAGGAGTTTTTCCATTTATTGCAGCTGATGGCAAACGGTTAATTAGGTGGCACGCATATGTAACTGCCTCAGCCCAAAATTCCTTGCCTAATCCAGCATTAGACAACATACATCGAACTTTCTCCAGTATAGTTCGATTCATGCATTCTGCCACCCCATTCTGCTGTGGTGTATCCCGAATAGTGAAGTGTCGCACAATGCCCTCATCTTGACATACTTGTAGAAATGGATCATTTTTGTACTCAGTACCATTATTTGATCGAAGTTGTTTGACCTTTCGACCAGTCTGAGTTTCCACCATCTTCTTCCATTTTAAAAATGCATCCAATACTTCACTTTTTCTTTTCATTAGATACACCCATACTTTTCTTGAATAATCATCAACAAAAGTAACAAAATAGTGCATACCTCCCAAAGAAGCCACTTTGGTAGATCCCCACACATCACTGTGAACATGGTCCAGAATTCCTTTCGTATTGTGAATTGCTGAACCAAACTTTACCCTCGCCTGCTTGCCCAGGACACAATGTTCACAGAATTCCAATTTGCAAGAATTTGCACCTTTCAACATGCCTTGCTTTTCCAAATTCTGCAAAGCTTTTTCACCAGCATGTCCCAAACGCATATGCCATAACTTGGTAGCCTCTGAATCTGCATCTTTCGCAGAAACTCTTAATATTGATCCAATAATTGTACTTCTATTTAAAAAGTACAAGTTATTTCTTCTTGTGCCTTTCATCACCGTCAAATTCCCAGCTGTTACCTTTAGTAATTGTAACATCCCGAAATTGGGCCTAGTAGGATTGGGCCCAATGGGCCTTAGGCGTAGTAGCGTTTAAAATTTTTGAGAATGGCATTAATGCAAGTTAGACTTATTAGTAAGTGGTTTTGGAAGGTTAGAGGGCTTCTATGAAGTCCTGGGATCAAATATTAGCTTTGGGGAAATTTTGGTTTTAGGTGAAAAAAACCCTGAAAGTTGGCAGGTAGGCCTTAAGAATAAAATGTGGAGGAAAATGACACAAGTGGAGTGTGTGGTGTAGTGGCAAAGTGACGCCACATAAGAGACAATGGGTGATGCCACAAATAAGGAAGGAGGTCCAAGGTTCAAGTCTTGGCTTTTGCATTTTGGTTTTCTTTTTACTTGGACCTTAGAATTTGGCTATAGATTTATATTTAGTTGCGCATGGTTTAAGACACAAGAGGAGCTTGTGGCCAAGTGGTTAGCGGCGTGGATTATGTTGCAAGGGAGCCTGGGTTTGAATCTCATGACAAGCAATGGAGTATTTATTTTGCGAATTGGACGGCAAGAGTTTCAGTTGAATTTAAACTCTACTGACGAAGGGATCCCACATCGGAAAGATACAAAGAAGGAAGGTGAAGTGCTAGCTATATAAAGAGCATTCTAGGAGGAGGATGAATACACCTTGGAGGGCATTTGGGCACAGGAGTGGTCGGAGCGCGGATTAGCACCAGATTCCTATCAGGTGTGTAACTCTCTCTACTCTAGTTGTAGAGCGGCAAATGCCGAAGTGCCGATCACGGCAATAGTAGCCACACGAGAGTGCGAGCGCACGTGTGAGGCTTCGACGCGATAGTTGAGGCCATCAATAGTATTTTTGTGGGTTGGGGCTGCTTGAGCCGTGATGGGCCGAAGTGGACCTAATGGGCCCGTGGGCCCAATGAAATAAAATGTATGATGTGTAGTATATAGTGAACTACACTAGGTGAATCTCATGAACGTGGCTAGATTTGTGTTAGGTGGGCCACACGAGCGTGTGGGCCCGAATGGGCCGAAATCAGATTTTAGGCCCAATAGTCCATTTTGACCAGAAATGGTAGTTGAATTCCTCGGGTCGACGCTGGGCCTAAAATCCTATCAGGTGTGTAACTCTCTCTACTCTAGTTGTAGAGCGGCAAATGCCGAAGTGCCGATCACGGCAATAGTAGCCACACGAGAGTGCGAGCGCACGTGTGAGGCTTCGACGCTATAGTTGAGGCCATCAATAGTATTTTTGTGGGTTGGGGCTGCTTGAGCCGTGATGGGCTGAAGTGGGCCCAATGGGCCCGTGGGCCCAATGGAATAAAATGTATGATGTGTAGTATATAGTGAACTACACTAGGTGAATCTCATGAACGTGGCTTATTGTAAGGGAAGGCTTGATCTCGCATATCTCGGGTTGTGACTAGTGCTCAAAAAGCGTTAAGGAAGGGGGATCTAGTGCGTTAGATCTTGATCTACGGGATTTGATAGTCGCGTTAGTAACCAGGTGTGTAACCTACACACTTTATAACTTGGTAAATATATTAATAACCTGAATATGTTAAAAGCCGAAAACTGTGTAGATCTTGATATGATACCTTATGGGTATGAGCAAGGATTCGGGTAAGTCCGTTTCGATATGATTTTGCTATATGGTGCTTAATACCATGATCTATGATATATTTGCTATATGATTCATAATAAAGCATGATGGCATGATTTGCATAAGTATTGCATTATTATGGGTGATATGAGAGGAGGGGGAAGTTGATATCCGTGACTTTGGGTCACCAGATGTTTGGCACCTCCAGTGGTTTGGTACCACAGTTGATTTTATGACTTTGGGTCACCAGAGGTTTGGCACCTCCAGTGGTTTGGTACCACAGTTGATTTTGTGACTTTGAGTCACCAGAGGTTTGGCACCTCATAGGGACTCGTCCCAGTGGCTTAGCACCACAGTGGGTTGGCCCCACATATGATATAACGGGATTGTCGCTAGTGATTTGGTATCACACGTGGGTTGGCCCCACACTTGGATTATTGATATTTCGTGACTTTGGGTCACCAGAGGTTTGGCACCTCATAACGACTCGTCCCAGTGGCTTAGCACCACATGGGTTGGCCTCACATATAATATAACGGGATTGTCGCCAGTGATTTGGTATCACAACGTGGGTTGGCCCCACAGATGGATTATTCATGACTTTGGGTCACCAGTGGTTTGATACCATATTATTATTGGATATCGTGACTTTAGGTCACCAGTGGTTTGGTACCACCAGTGGTTTGGTACCACACGGGGTAGAAATGGAGTTATGGTTGGCTAGGTTTGGGTGCATGATATATTGCTTGGTTATGATTTGTGTAAGCAAGTTGCATTAACCGGGAGGGGGATTATGTACTGAGTCTTGGTGACTCACCTTCTCCCTTATCTTTTCAGGTGATTCGTAGAACGCGGATAAGGAGCCGGGTGGACTCGAGGTGGCCATGCATCAAATACATTCGGTTTTACATGGACTTTGGGTTGGGTACTTTATTTTATTTAAAATTTGGTTTCATTTTTATTTGGGTTTGTAATAAGGCCTTTTAAATTATGTTTTTGGATTATTTATATGTTTTGGATTTGTTTTCAAACATGGCTAAATAAATTACTTGACTGATTTAATAACTTGAACACAAGGTTTTCTAAACTGAAATACGCAATGGTTTTCAAAATTATACCATCGGGTAACACTAATCACTTAATAATAACGAAAACTTAAATGGTATTCAAATTTAAGTTTTCCACACTTCAATGCAAACGGTTTTCAAACTAACTAAGAAAGAATCATTTGGGTTTTTTTTAAAAATGACATAAACGTTTTCTAATATATGGATCGACAACTAAGTTTTAAAGATTTATTTCCGGGATTTCAAAGTAACTATCAATTTTAACTGATCATGGTCCAAATTTTCTACAAATATGGAACATGTAAAGAGTTTTGTCGGTAACTTGATTTCTTCACAACATTTTTCCTTTGTAACATGCCAGATTCGGTCGTGGTGTCTTGACCGGGTTTGGGGTGTTACAGTAATCCATCTGTCAAAGGGATTATGAGTCCTTTAGATTCTAAGGCCCCTAATGAGATGAGATTTTTCTTCAAGCTGGGTACGTAGTGAACATCAGTCAAGACTTGGATTGAGCCGTCGTGATTCTTCAATTGGATTGTACCTACTCCCATTGTCTTACAAGCACTGTCATTGCCCATAAGAACAACTCCACCTTCTAGTTCTTTAAGACTAGAAAACCAGTCCTTATTAGGACACATATGGTAAGTACATCCCGAATTCAAAATCCACTCATCAGTATGACATGCCATTGCCATGCCAACCAAGCTAAAGTTTGACTCCTCATCATGCTCCGCTACATATGCATTAGAAATAGTCTTTCCCTTTTGTAACTTAGGACAATTCTTTTTCCAATGTCCTTTCTCACGACAAAAGGCACACTCATCTTTGGCGGGTCTCCCTTTGGACTTTCCCCTTCTATCAGGTTTGCTGCTGACTGAATGACCTCTTACTGTTAAGACTTCTGCAGCTGTATCTCTATGATCTCTTTTATCTTTCTTTCGAGTCTCAGATCTATACAATTCGAGTCTTAGATCTATACAACGCACTGCAAACTGCATCAAATGTGATTGTGTCCTTCCCCTGAAGCAATGTGGTGGTAAGATGATCATATTCATCAGGAAGGGAGTTCAACAACAATAATGCCTTGTCTTCATCTTCAAATTTCTCATCCAAATTTAGCAAGTCTGCTAAAATTTTATTGAATGAGTTCATATGGCCATTCATCGACATACCGGGTGCATACGTGAATCGATAAAGTTTCTTTTTCATATAAAGTCTATTTTCAAGGCTTTTCGTTAGAAACTTTTCTTCCAATGTATCCCACAACTTCCTTGCTGATGTCTCCTTCATGACAGAGTACTTCTGCTCTTTGGCCAAACGTAGACAGATTGTACCACAAGCTTGTCTATTAATCTTGGCCCACTCCTTGTCATCCATCTTGTCAGGTTTTTCTTCAAGGGCTATATCTAGCTCTTGCTGACATAAGACATTCAGGATCTCACATTGCCACATACCAAAATTATTGGTACCATCAAATTTCTCTACTTTAAATTTTGCATTAGTCACCGTAGTCCTTACTGATGACGATGCCTGTGCCATTTTTCTCCTCAATCCCAACTACTGTATACGTGAACAGTGCCTCAAACGGTCGTACTGCCCAAGTACGAACCTAGATCTGGCACCAATTGTTGTGCAGAAGCGTGTAAAAGAGTAAAATTATTGTACTGAAAAAATCACACTAAGTTCAATTCCTAGGAAAGAGAGGTGGATCACAAGGATCACTTAAGTACCAGATCTTTCCTAGCCAGAATATCCCTCTATCGTAATTTAATAGCACAATAAATAACTACAATCACACTCACAAGATATGAAAAATAAATAATAAAAACACCAGAACTTTAACGAGGTTCGGTAAATTTAGCCTACGTCCTCGGGCACTAGCAAATATATTTCACTCCAAAATTACAAGTAAAAATATACAAATAGGGAGAGAGTACAATGCCTTAAGTAGAGAATGGCAAATTGTGGGATGAAGAAAATGAGAGATGGTTAGGCCTATTTATAGTTGAGGTTTAGGGATCAACTTGCAAAGTACCTATACAAATAGGGACCAAAATTGCAATTATCCAATGCCAATTGTCACCCATTAATTTTTAGTGCTTATTTCCAACTATTTCCAACTTACTTACAGCCAACTATCTTTGACTTTTCAAAGATAGTGGCTGCCAATAGATTCTTAATTGATCATTCTTTTAAAGAATTTGGAAGTTAAAACTACCATTAAACCTAAATTATATTAAACAAAATAATAACAAAGATTCATGAGTAAGAAATTTCGAAAGTAAAAATTATGTTTAGATCTGCTCCTGCGATAACACCTGCATGTATTCAAGTTCCAGACCCGTCACTATTATCTCATATTGGATTCTTCATTGTGTTTGAAGCATTTGATATTCTTGTTGAAAGTATAATGGAACATATATATGAGTATCTGATTTTCTTTTAACAATATCATTATATGTTCTATTCTGGTTAAATCTGTTCTTTTTTACACAATGCCTTAAATTATTCATAGCCCCTCCCTAACCCATAAATAGGTGGCTAATGCGCTTCAGCATACTCAAACCCATATCCTCCTACATTGGCAATAAGGTCTATATCAATCGAGTTAAGATTCAACCAACTTACGAGTACCCAATGAGAAACTTGTCACTTTCACAAGTACGCCAAATTATTTTCCACACAAAGAAGAAATTTTATAGAATTGACTATGTTTAACTCGAGACAAGGATGATGAGATGAGCATGAAGATTGCTATAAATTTGATCCACCAATTAATGTTTGAATTCATTATATTACTATGTCCATAGAATTATGCTTTTTACAGACAAAATCTTGAAGAGATTACTAAGACTAAAAAATGAAAGTCACGAAAGAATACATAAATAGTTGTACCATACGAAATGTTACATTTAAAACAAACCCTTACAAATAGTACGTAATGCAATGAAATATACATGAATTGTTACAATAATAAAGACAGATGCATGCCAATGCAACCCTTCACCATGGGAAATGAAATTGACAAACTTCAAAACAAGAAATTATGATGATACAATATAAACACTTGAACATCATTTCCACTAACTAGATCCTTCTTTGTCCATTGCTGCGATTTGACTTTTTTTTTACCTCTTTTCATGTTGGTTTTCAACCAAATTTACGAACCATTTTGGCTTACCAATTTGGAAAGCAGCATAACCCACGACCATTCCAAACACTATGACTATACTTTCAAATTATGGAATTTCAGTATTGACTATACTTTTACTCCATAAAAACTAGTGATTAGGTGAGAAAGACTGACTATCAATTGTCTATTCACTTCACACGTGCTGATGTTTCCTCCTATCACTCTCACCCAAACTTAATTTACAAGCAATGTGGAAATTTCGGGCATTTGCTGCACAATGTACAATAATTCCACATCATTTGCAGTATTGTCTACTTTTACTTGAGGGAAAAGAAAGAAATGAATGTTGGAAACTTTAACCTGTTTGCTATAAACTTAACCTGTTAATTCATTAGCAGATCAAATATTTCATGAACATGCCATTACTGGGAATACACCATGCACAATGCTAAAGATAAAGACATATGGTTAAATTGGTCAAGGCAAAACATTAGACACACTTATAAAAAAAATTATGAAAATGCAACAGAGATCACTGAGACATTTTGTTCTCCTTTAGTGAGCAGTAGAAAAGATTATTGAGACTGAATTGAAAGTCATGAAAGAAGACATAAACAACAACACCATACAAAATGTTACACTCAAACAAACCATTACAAACAGTACAAAATGCAATGAAAGACAGAGGAACTGGCACAATATTAAAGACAGACAGATACCAATGCAAACTTCACCATAGGCAAAACGGTCTACAAAATAAGAAATTGTGAAAATACAACACTAATGCTTGAACATCATTTGCAGTAATTAGATCCTTCTTTGTCTATTGCTGCGATTGCCTTTCTTTGACTTTCTTCTTCGCCTCTTCTCATGTTGGTTTTCAACCAAATTCACAAACCATTTCGGCTTACCAGTTTGGAAAACAACATATCCCGCCGATATTCCATACACTACTCCGCATCCATAACCTATCAACACCACTTTCCAACCAAAAGCAATGTTTAATTTTGAGCCATCTTTTTCAAGCACATTTGGAGGTGCTGGCTCAATGATGTTGCAACCTTTCGACATCGAAAACCCACATAGTCCCTTATTTCCTTCATATGAATCATTTCTAAATGTGTTGAATTTTTTCCTTGAGGAATCTGACCATAGAATTGATTTTCAGAAACATTTAAGGACGAAAAAAATGGCAGATCTGCCAATCTATTTGGAATCGTCCCAGGCAACTTATTTGAAGATAGGTCCAACCATTCAAGACTTGTGTCAAATTCCCTATTGAGGTGGGAATACTACCATTAAGGTTATTATGAGAAAGGTTGAGCCCTTTCAGTAAGTTAAACTTCCCAATAACCTTTGAAATCACCCCTTCAAACTGATTGTTTGATAGATCAATGATTATCCACATGGTGAAAATTTTCACCAATTCCATATATTGTCATTTCATAACAATTCCAATGGAATAAGTATAGAAGCCACTACCTCCATGATCATTCACCCCCATGTACAACACTGTACTACCAGTCTTCTCTTGATTTATGATAGCCTTGAAGCTGTTGATGTATCTCACTGGTAGGGGTCCAAAAAAATAATTACTTGAGAGATCAAAAATTTGGATTTTAGAGAAAAAAGGGCTAGACTTGGAGCTATTGACACACAAGAAACCATGCATATGATTTGACTTCAATACAAGAACTTGTAGCTGTGGAAGATTTCCCAACCAATGAGGAAATGTATCATTGATCCTGTTGTTACCAAGATTTAGCACTTCCAGACCTTTACAATTAAGCATGGGTGGCGTCAAAGGCCCTTTTAACAGATTTCCATTTAAGTTCAAATTACTCAATTGGCATCCCTTTGCAAATGTTGGAGGAATCGTCCCATAAAACTTGTTCTTCTTCAGATTCAAGATTCAAGGTTGTTGCTCAAATTTCCAAAACATTGCGGAATTGTTCCACTCAAGTTATTGTGGAACAAATCAAGAATTTGAAGAGAAGTGACATTGCAGATTAAAGAAGAGACCTCTCCATTGAAACTATTATTTGAGAGCAGAAACACATTGATCATCGAAGCTGGAATCGAAAGATATCCACAGATCAAATTGGAGCTTAAGTCAAGAACTACAATATTCTTCCATGGAAAGTGCTCAACTTCTATCAAAGAGTTGTGAGATACATTTAAGTAACTCAAAGAGTCACTCCCCACCTCTTACATCCACTGGGGAATCTTGCCTTGAATTCTGTTGTAAGAGAGGTCTAACCTTTCCAAACTTTTAAGCCCTTTTAAAAATTGGGGGAATTCACCAAGATTGCAAGATGACAAAATTAAGACTGTAAGATAAGGCAATATATGAATGACACTAGAAGTAAGATTAGATGCTAAGGATAGGCTGTTATATGAACGGTCAAGATATTGGAGATTTGGAAGGTTTGAGAACATGCTTAACTCTATGACACCATTAAGATTAAGGATAAGCTGATTTGGGTAAGTTTGAAAAGTTGGAATTTTGAAGATGGAAGAGGACCATGGAGTTTATTATTGTCTAACCTTATCAATTCTAGTGATTTGGATTGGAATTCTTTAATATGCCCACTGAATTGATTTTGAGAGAGATATATTTCCTTTAAGGAGGGAGCAGTATACAACCATGATGGAAGTGTTCCATTGAGTAAATTGCCATGTAAGTGAAAATATTTTAGATTAGGAAAAGCGGTTACCTCATCTGGAATGGAATCTTCTAATGAATTTCCAGCTAATAGCAAGTATTCAAGCTGTGTTAGGTTTAGAATTGATAATGGAATTTGTCCACTTAATTGGTTCTGCCACAAGTCTAAATGAGTAAGTTGCAAAAGGTTCCCCAATGATTTTGGAATTTGTCCACTCAATTGATTCTGCGACAAGTCAAAATAAGTGAGTTGCAAGAGGTTCCCTAATGATCTTGGAATTTGTCCACTCAATTGGTTCTGCGACAAGTCAAAATAAGTGAGTCGCAAGAGGTTCCCCAATGATCTTGGAATTTGTCCACTCAATTGGTTGTTTGACAAGTCTAAATGAGTGAGTTGCAAGAGGTTCCCTAATGATCTTGGAATTTGTCCACTCAATTGGTTTATCGACAAGTCTAAATGCCTGAGTTGCAAGAGGTTCCCTAATGATCTTGGAATTTGTCCACTCAATTGGTTCATCAACAAGTATAAATGAGTGAGTTGCAAGAGGTTCCCCAATGATCTTGGAATTTGTCCACTCAATTGGTTCCGTTGCACGATTAAATAAGTGAGTTGCAAGAGGTTCCCCAATGATCCTGAAATTTGTCCACTCAATTGGTTGTTTGACAAGTCTAAATGAGTGAGTTGCAAGAGGTTCCCCAATGATCTTGGAATCTGTCCACTCAATTGGTTGCCTCCCAAGTTGAGGAGATTGAGGTTTGGCAAATCAGAAATGTTTTTTGGGAATTTTCCTTGCAAATAACAACCAGCAAGACTGAGAGACCTTAGAGAAGAGGATAGATTCATGAAGACATGAGCATTAATAAAGAGCATGTTGATTCCATCCAAAAATAGATGTCTGACCTCGGTTAGGTTGTGAACAAGTCGCTCCACAGCATGTTTGTCAATTCTTTAGGGAATATTCCAAGAGAGATCAAGTGAGACCAACTTTGACAGGTAAGAGACTTGGGATGGGACTTCTCCTACAACCCCTGTACTGGAAAGGTTGAGGTAGAATAGGCTTGTAAACTGACCAAATTCAGATGGAATTTTGGAATAATTAAAATCATTGTGAGCAAGGTTGAGTTTTTGAAGGTGAGCAAGAAGGAAGAGAGTGGTATTGGAAGGGAAGTTACCATATAGCCAACTGCAGCTCAAGTCAAGGGCAATAACATGGGCATTTAGGTGGTCACAAGTGACCCCATCCCATGAGCAGCAATCTGTACCCTCATTCCATGAATTTGTCTTGGGATAAGATTTCAGGCCAGCAAAAGGATCGCAATACAAAGCAGCATCCTCTGTCTGAGTGATGGAAAAGGAGTTCTTGAACTGGATTAGTGAAGAGCAAGAGTGAGATACTGAAGAAGAAGCATAAAGATGGGGAAAGAAGAGGAATAGGTAGAGAAAGAGATAAGAGGCCATGTTATGTTTGTAGAGGAAGATGAAGGATAGGAATGGTATTTATAGGCAACAAATAATACCACAACATTAGTGTTACAGTCTTTTTTGCTTTTACATTGAAAAGCTATGGGTATTAAATTTTCAAAAATTTTTGTACTTTTCACAATAATCAACAATCACTTAGTCTTCTTTTTACCATATATTTTTCATTATTAAAATTGGATTTTTTTAAGCAAAATCTTGAATTTCATTTTAACTCCCTAAACAACTAAAAAAATTAAGATTGATGAGATTACATGTAGATTGACTTAGTCTTCTTCCCCATAACACGTAAAGAATGTGAGTGTCTATTCACTTGCCTGTCAACCAAAGCTAATTAATGTGGAAATTCTTTTCCGCACAAAATAACAAAATTGTGCTCTATTCACTACGTTTGAGGAAGACTAAGACCATCAATTGTCTATTGACTTCACACTTGCTGTTGCTTCCTCCTATATCTCGTACCTAAACTTAATTTACAAGCAATGTGGAAATTTCAGACATTTGCGCCACAATGTACAATAATTCCACACCATTTGCAGTATTGACTACGTTTACTTGAGGGAAAACAAAGACATGAATGCTGGAAATTTTAACTAGTTTGTACAGTCAATGAAGCTACCTAAAAGCCATTTAGGATATATACATAGTTGCGTCATACAAATATGTTACACTCAAAATAAACCCTTACAAATAGTACGAAATGTACAATAATTCCACACCATTTGCAGTATTGACTAACGTTGACCGCTAGTAGTTAACGACAATATCAACGTGGTTGTTAATAGATGTCATATCAACATCGTTTATTGCCACATCATCAGTAACCGCTGACATGGTAGTGTCATGTTGTCACCCATTGCTGAGATGGCAGTGCCACATCAGCAAAAACTCAAAAAGTAAAACCACCTAATCTTTAATTTTATACCTTTACTTCATATCATTGACCATGTTCTCTATTATTGTATTCTTCATTGTCTTTGAAGCATTTGATATTTGTGTTTAAAGCATAATGGAACATATGTACAAGTACCCATTTTACATTGACGTGTTAAAGGTCAAGTTTGCAGTGTGAAAAGAGCTACTTCCAACAAACAAGCTAAGATTGATGAGATTAGAAAGTAGATTTGCTTAGTCTTCTTCCCTATAAAACGTAAAGAATGTAAGTGTTTATTCACTTGGTATGTATGGCTGTCAACCAACGTTAACCAATTGATTTTTTATATGAAACTTTTATTTATTTTTAAGATTTTTAAATTCTGTTACAATTATTTTTATGAAAATTTGAAAATATAAAAATAATTTTTGAACTATAGTTCAAGGACAAAATTAGCTATTAATCATTTGAATAAATAAAACATACACATGGATTAATTAATTAATCCATAAGCAATGTTGGACATTTTCATAATGCAGAATCTCACTTCAGATTTAGGTACCCATAATCATATTTAAACAACCAAAAAATACAACAATCACACAAAATAGACATAACTAGAAAACATGAGAAAAATGAGAAAAGCTTGAAAACAATTACAATGGTAGCAAAGGAAAGAAGACTTAAAAATCAGATTTACAGTCTAACCCATAACATGAGAAAAATGAGAAAAGCTTGAAAACAATCACATCAATGCATTCACTTTCAAAATAGAGATTTCCAATACTTCCTCTCACTTAATCGACAAGCAATAAGGAAATTTCAGTCATTTGCAGCATAATGTGCAAAATAATTTACAATATAGACTAAGTTTGATGTGGTGAGGAAAACAACACCATGAATGATGAAAATTAAATCCAAGTCTTACCCTAAAGAATAATTAAAGCCAAGACTTGGTAAGTAGACTAATTAGTTTACAAGTAAATATTTGTTATATTTATACAACACCAATTTCTAACTATTGCAGAAGAATGTCCAATACTTCCACATAAATTAACAACAATTTGCAGTATCCACTACGTTTATTCGAGAAATAGACAGACCAAATCCTTTAATTAGATAACACAAAATTGAATACCAATTAGGTTTTGTGTTGAAATTTTGAGTCCCTAACACGACCATGCTTAAAAATTGTGTGTTTTAAGTGTCAAATGATTTATGGTGAAGCTTGCTGACGTGCATATACGTGGATTGTTAGGTCAACAACTTCATTTAAATCTAAAAAATATAAAAACACGTAAAGAATGTGAGTGTCTGCTCACTTGCCTGTCAACCAAAGCTAATTAATGTGGAAATTCTTTTCCGCACAAAAGAACAAAACTGTGCTCTATTCACTACGTTTGAGGAAGACTAAGACTATCAATTGTCTATTGACTATACTTTACTCCACAAAGAAAGACTACGACTATCAATTGTCTATTGACTTCACACTTGCTGTTATTATTCTGAATAAATTGTTCTTTTGATGAAATTGTGGGTCAATGTTGTTTTTCGCAATTTCTTTTTTAACCCATATATATATATATATATATACATCTTTCTGCAATGCTATTGTGGGTCAATGTTGGTTTTTTTTTTAAAGTCAAATATCACACCAACAAATTTAATAGAATAATTTTAATAGTGTTAATAAATAAACTTAAATTTTTAGATTTGAAAAGTAGAGGAACTAAATCTCTAAAAATAAAAGTATAGAGATTAAACTTTAAATATACAAAGAGCACAAGAAATTTGAGCATGTTACAACCGTTAAATTTTTCTTCTATAATTTAATTAAAAAATAAATAATTACCCCAACGCGAAAAGTGAATAATAATCATACTAGTTTAATGTATATTTTTAGTACACCATTTTTTTAGTAAGAGCATATATATCACTGCCGTGTCAGCAGTTTTATGATGACGTGGTAGTGCCACATATTACTATTTCTCTTTTTGCTAACTAGAAAATTAAAATAGAAAAAAAAAATCTCATATCAAAAGAATATAAGACGTAAAGTTTGGTCCAACAGTGTTAGTGTGTATCAAAGATAACCCACAAGCAATGTGGGACATCTGCATAATGCAGAATTCTACACAAATAATATGAAATTTTTGCAATATTGACTGTATAGATTTACTTGAGAAAACGGTGATTAGGTGAGAAAATTTCACATTCACGCATTGAAGTTCGAGACACTTTTTAGAATTTGTTGGAAAAATGGTAATTTTTGGAAAATTTGAGGTGATTGATAAAGGTAGAGAGTTGAATCATAAAATTATAGTTTTATATTTTACTCTATGAGACCTTTACGAAGGTATACCATATGCTCAAAATGGTTAAGTGATGAATGAAAAATTGATACTCAAAGTAAGCTACTTGTGAATTGTGTTGAAAAAAATGAAAAGCATTAATCCCATATTGATTGGGAATCAAGTGTGGAACTTGTATATATATGTAAACCAACTTAATAATTATTTAATAACTAAAGGTTAAACTGATTGAGCTTAAGAAGAGCTTGCGGATATTAAACAACCAACCCCTTACAAGCATTAATCCCATATTGATTGGAAATCAAGTGTGGAACTTGTATATATATGTAAACCAACTTAATAATTATTTAATGACTAAAGCTTAAACTGATTGAGCTTAAGAAGAGCTTGCGGATATTAAACAACCAACCCCTTACAAAACAATAACAAAGATTAATGAATAAGAAATTTTGAAAGTAAAAATTATGGAACAATCATAGCCTTATGTTTAGATCTGCTCCTGCGATAACACCTGCATGTATTCAAGTTCCAGACTCGTCACTATTATCTCATATTGGATTCTTCAAATGATTTTTTTTTTAAATTCAAATATCACACCAATAAATTTAATAGAAGAATTATAATAGCGTTAACAAATAAAGCTAAATTTTTAGATTTGAAAAGTAGAGGGACTAAATCTCTAAAAATAAAAGTATAGATATTTAACTTCTAATATACAAATAAGTACGAGAAGTTTTAGAAAACGAAAACTATTAACGCTAACCTTGAAGCTGGAATAGCTCAGTTGGCTAGAGCGTGTGGCTGTTAACCACAAGGTCGGAGGTTCAAGCCCTCCTTCTAGCGTCTTACTTCTGGTTAAATTTTATATTTAGTTCCTTTAAATTCCTTTTTGCTTTAATTTGATTGCTTTCTAGCGTTGCAAATTACACCACTCTTCAAATGTCGTATCAATGATCGCCCACATGACGGAAATTTTATTCAATGCTATATCTTGTCCTTTCATCACAATTCCAATGGAATAGCTATAAATGCCACCACTACCATTAACATCCTGCACACCATGTATGTCATCGTACTTGCAAAACTCTGACATCACTAAGATTATTTGAGGATAAAAAGAAGTTGGAATATTGAAGATGGAAGAGGAGCTTGGAGTTTATTATTGTTTAACCCTAAGAATTCTAGTGATTTGGATTGGAATTCTTTGATAACAGTGTTTTTTTCTTTTATGGTATAAAGATTTTTATTGGAAGAGTTTGAATTGCAGACATTCAAAACCTATATTTTTCCTAGTCATCAACAACCACGTCTTTTTTACCATATATTTTTCATTCACAAATTTGGATACTTTTTTTTACCAAAATTTTGAATTTCATGTCAGCTCCCTAAACAAATTAACATTCATGAGATTACAAAGTAGATTGACTTAGTCTTCTTCCCTATAATACGTAAAGAAATGAGGAAATGTGGAGCAATTGCAGAAAAATGTCGAATAATTCCACAAAAATTCACAACAATTTAAACCTAGCATTTTAGTTATATTAAAACCAATGATTAAACTGAAAATACAAAGAGTTGAAGGTACTAAACAAGCAAATAAACCTTAGTTACAGTGATAATTAACTTAACTAACTACTATTGGAACCAAGAAAAACTAAAAGAAAACATGAATTAAACCCTAGAGTTATGCAGAAGAAAACTAAAATTCTAAAAATAAAGAGAAAAATTGAAAAACATGAAATGTTAAGTGTGCCTTTTGTTCAGCCAATTTTTTTGCCCTTTCTAGCAAATTACAGATCCAAAAATAGTGACCAAATTGTCCTTTATCGTCTAATTTTGGTTAGGCGACCTATTTGAAAAGGATTAACCCTACGGTTATTTGTTGTCTTCTCTCATCAATGATATTGCAATACTCAAAGTTTGGTATCGCGATATCCACAATAGTCTTGGGGATCCTTGGGAGTTTTGGGTATTGCGATACCTTATGACCGGTATCATGATAACACTGTTGATGGCTCAATCTTGAGGATGAGTATTACGACTTTCATGCTTTGATATCGCGATACCCTCTTTCTAGGTGACATTTTCGCTCCTTCCGGGCCACCATAGGCTCTCTACATCACTCACCAACCTCATTAGATTCTCCGAGTGCCATTTGGCCATCTCAGGTCTCAAAATAGCATCAAAATGCACACTAATCATTTATTAATATAAAGAGCTAAAACTAAATAAAAACACAAGAAAGATAACTAAATTATTTTCCAGGCAGAAGAAGAAAATGGTGCTCTATTCACTCCCTTTAACTTGACAAAATACAAGACATGTGATCCACCAATTAATGTTTGGATTCAATTTCAATGTGGAAATTGATGTTTGAGTATCTCCATCTCACTTTTTATTAATTAAGGAATTTTAATCAATCAAGGATATGAATAAGAATTAATATAAACTTACTATTTCAACATTTCATAAGAAAAAGCTAAAATAATATTTGTCACATCCCATATGTTCATATATAGCTTATAAGACAAAAGTTAAAACAGCCTTGAGTTCCATGTCAAATCTGCAAGCATAGTTCCATGTGTGTGTGTTTAAGTGTCCTCGACCACAAACAATCCAATTTTGCAGAGAAAATATAGGTTTGGCAATGAGATGAGCAAGCAGACTGGTAGCTAGAAATTCATGCATCTTTGAATCACCAATTCAATTAATAAGCTTAACTAAAGGAAATAAGGACTTTACATCCACCAATTCAAGCAAGCTACATGTACCCTTTTACAGTCTGCATTGTTCCATGTTTCAATTCATTACATCATTCCTTCAACTCTGCTATTTATTATTACTTTCTCCATATAACCAAACCTTTTACTGCTAACTTGTAAAAAAATTATGAAAATACAACAAAGATCATTCACACATTTTATTCTCCTTTCTCCTTTAGTGAGCAGTAGCAAAGATTGTTGAGACTAAATTGAAAGTCATAAAAGAAGACATAAACAACAACACCATACAAAATGTTACACTCAAACAAACCATCACAGATAGTAGGAAATGCAATGAAAGATAGAGGAATTGATAGACAGATACCAATGCAACCCTAGCTTCACCATAGGCAAAACGGTCTACAGAACAAGAAATTATGAAAATACAACACTAATTCTTGAACATCATTTGCAGTAATTAGATCCTTCTTCGTCTATTGGAACAAGTAAATATTTTTTATACAACACCAATTTCTAACAATTGCAGAAGAATGTCCAATAATTCCAAACAAATTAACAACAATTTGCAGCATCCAAATTGGAGACCATGCTTACAAATTGTGTGTATTAAGTGTCAAATGGTTTAATGTATAATTCCACAGCCATTAAACGATTTGGTATATAAATATATAATTCAAGAAGTAGGATCACTATAGACATCCATTTTTATTATTTAAAAAATCTTAAAATTTTCCACCAATGATGAACACCTTCAATCACATCAATAACTTCGTATTATTTTATCTAGAAATTTTTTAATTAAAAAAAATAGTTACATGGATGGATTGAAATTAAAAATAAGTGACATCCTCAATTAATATCAAGACTAGAGCACACAAATTAAACGAATAATGATAAATTGTATAATTGCAAAGGCCTATATATAGGCTAGCTAAATAAAACTTCTAAGTACACTAGAACTCTAATTTAATCTAAAAAAGAAGTAGTTTTAAACTAAATTTTCTTGTTAACATAAAACTCCTAAATAACTTAAAATACTTAATAATTATCAATAATAATAAGAGCTGATAAATACAATATTGGACCCATATATAATAAAAATTAAGCCTAAAACCCAAACCCAATATGATTTAAACTTGAATTAAAAGCTCGAAATTCGTAATTCCCATCATAATCTCGTTCAAAAATTTTGCTTGCGTAGTCTTCACTAAAACAGTCATAACTTGCGCTCCTGAACTCAAAATTGATTGATTCAACATGCTTTTCGAAGCAAAACGATAGATCTTCAAAAGCCATGAACACATCTCAACCCAGAAATGCTAGGATCCCATCCAAAATGTCATCGTAAGTTTGTTGATTTCCTAAGCTTCAAAATTGACAGCTTTAGTGATTGGAATTTAATAAATTTCACCACATCTGTTCATGTATCAAGAAATCTACTAAAAGTAGATTGTTTCCAAAGTTCAAAAGTTACAAAGAAGAGCATGATGTAAAAGTTGTAGGCAATCCACCTGTGAACTTGTTAGATGAAAAATCAAGCTCCTCGAGAGATCCACAAACCCGTCCTAACTTAGGTTGTAACCTCTGGTTGTTCAAGAGCCATGCTACTTTTGTTCCAACTTATAATTTGTATACTAAAAAAATGAATATTTTTATATTTTATCTTGTTATAATTGTGATTTATTGAATTTTGAAGTTGAATGTGTATTCGAGTTTAATATATAATTAATCTGTCTAACCAATTTGTAAGTCTTTCAGTTAATATATATATATTTTATCTTGTTATAATTGTGATTTATTAAATTCTAAAGTTAAATGTGTACTCGAGTTTAATATATAGTTAATTTGTCCAATCAAGTCTTTCAATTAATAATTTATCTTTATATTGATATGCTCAGTTCTTTATAATATTAAAAATAAATAACTTATTAATATGTGTGTTTGAAATATGTAGAATGACTCTCGTCTTTGTTGCTGCCCGAAATTGAGAATTCTTCAGATATACCATTGCAAAAGTTTGAAAAATGTTTGTGCAAACACTTCAACTCAAGGGCTTCAATCATTGGAATCTGTCACCATAAGAGATTGCCCTCAACTTATGCAAATCTTCAAGATGGAACAAAATGAGAATGGGGAAGATGTTGTGATTCCTCAGGTAATTTTGTATTTAAAAGTTTTAAGGTTAACAAAAATTTGAAAAAAGTTAAACATAAACCTTTTATATAACAACTATTAAAAAATATATAAAACAGTTATAATTTAACTTACAATTAAATAACAATTATATGTTTTAAAAACAAGTACATCAAATTAATTTATAAATTTTTATTATCAAATACTATAATATTCATATTTTAAATAATTCATATAGACAGAAAAAAGTAAAATAGAGAAATATTATATATTTATTTTCTATTGATGTTACACTTTAATATATTTATTTATATTTTATATTTATGTAATATGATAATGATTATTTAAATTATGTTTTATAAATGATATTCCTCAATTTTATTTAAAGAAATATATTTTGTATGATATCAAAATATTTGCTTCATTCATGTAGAACCATTGCTGGCCAAAATTGAAAACTTTTTGGATATATGATTGCCAACTATTCTCATGCTTCATTGTACAAGCTCCGCTATTGGAGGTATTATTTAGATTATTTGCATTTTGTATATGGATTTTGACACTGTAGCAAACTCATAAATCGATATGTTGCATAATTTATGCGATAGTCCATTTCCCTTTTATACTTAGTTTGTAAATGAATTTCATTATTCACTCTTTAAATAAAAATGTAAAATCAAGAAATGGTCTCTCATGTTCAAATAATTTGATTGGAATTTTAAAATATATCCTTTAAAACACCAAAGATACATGTAGTATTGAAATTAGAGAAAGTAGGATTCACTATTACTTGGAATATGTAAAATTATGAACACTTGTGGGTAACATTTACTCTAGTGTGTTTTTATGACATTTATTGGCATTTCTATGTATTTGCAGGTCTTGTTTCTTTGTAATGTGGGAATCATATGGAAAACTAATGTGCCTATAATGAATAAAGATTGTACAGTAGTTGGGAATAATGAAACAGTATTTCAAGTTCAAGGTGGGTACTCATTCTCAAGAATAAATGAATTGGACTTGAGGAATTTATCTGAAATGCGGATTATATGGAACGATTTTGCTCAAGTTGTAACCCTTAAGAACCTTACAACACTAATTTTGACAGACTGCAAGTCACCTACGATGGCTCGTAGTTTATCACATTTGGTGAATCTTTTCATCAATGGGTGTGAAGAAATAGAACGACTCATTTTAGCCAATGATCAAATTTCATCATCATCATCATCAAATGCTGGCCTCCAACCTATCAGCTTTCCAAATTTGACAAATATCACTATTACGAATTGTCAAATTTTGAAAAGTCTCTCTCCCTTGGATCTGTTCTGTTCTTCCAAAACTTGAATATCTCAAAGTTCAAATGAGTTCTAAATTGGAACAATTATTCGAATTAGAAGATGAACCGAAAGTGGTAGCTGAAGAGGAGATGAAATTTGATAAATTAGAAAAGTTATCACTTGAAGAACTACCGAGCCTCATTTACTTCGGTCCCAAAGGATATCATTTTGTATTGCCAGCATTGGAATATTTGGAAGTAAGAAATTGTCCTAAGTTGACTACTAGTTTATCCATTGATTCACAAAAATTTGTGCATTGCGAAACAAAGGTATAGATTTTGCAACCCTTTAATTTACAGGAATATTGCATATTAATTATTTTTTAATCGAATCAAACCAAACTATTTTCACATTAGCTCTTTGGTTTTTTGCATATAACTATTGGCATATGTTGATGTCATTTTTGTTGGGTTTAGAAAATAGAGTGAGCTGATTCTATAATTGGTGGACTAAGTTATAGTTGGTGAAGTATACAACAGGTTTGAGCTAAGAGGCACTGGAGCCTATGCTCCTAACACTCACTAATGCGTAAGTCAACATTTTAGAATAGAAGAAATAAGATTGAAAATGATTATAAAGTATAAATATATATAAGAAAGGTCATACTTGAGTAGAGGTTAGGGCTTGGCATTTATAGTTGCCTAGGAGTAAATATTGCTCAATGATGGCGAAGCTGCTATAGGTAGCACTCCTTTTATAGTTTTACAATTAATAAAATGCAATTATACTTTAAGCTTTGTAATACAATATTTATTAGGTTAAATCAAGTAACATGTATTTTATAAGGCCAACATGTTTTTAAATTAAGAATTATATTAATATGTTTACTCCAATTAATTTTCAACATCTGCTTTTACATATTGAACATTTTGTTAAAATAAATTAGTAAAAAGGTTAGAAATATTTTAAGTAAACAATTGGTAGCATATTAATAAATTTTAATACTTTAAATATAATAAATTTAATAAATTTTAAGTAAATAATTTGTAAATTATTAGAAAATATTACTTTATAATGAGATTAAAATTTTAGTTATAATTTTTCTTCAATTATTTTTTAAGACACCCCAATTGGTCGAGGACGATGCGATTGAAGAAGTTATCACTATTTCAAATGCAATTTTCAATGAGGATATATATTGGAGTCGTCGAGGGTTCAGTTGAAGTCAACTACCACACATTACATGAAAGAATGGATGATTTTAGAGCAGCTTTTACAGCCATGTTACATAAATCAATAGGTGGAGGTTTATATTGTTCAGATTTTTTTTGGTTAAGTTTCTGATATAATTTGTGTCTAACACGAGTTTTTTTAATTTTTTAAGGTTTCTTTTATATATGTTGTGCGGAAGCGTGTAAAAGAGTATAATTATTGTACTGAAAAATTACACTGAGTTCAATTCCCAGGAAAGAGAGGTGGATCACGAGGATCACTTAAGTACCAGATCTTTCCTGGCGAATATCCTCTATCGTAATTTAATAGCACAATAAATAACTACAATCACACTCACAAGATATGAAAAATAAATAATAAAGAACACCAGAATTTTAACGAGGTTCGGCAAATTTCGCCTACGTCCTCGGGCACTACCAAATATATTTCACTCCAAAATTACAAATGAAAATATACAAATAGGGAGAGAGAACAATGCCTTAAGTAGAGAATGGCAAATGTTGGGATGAAGAAAATGAGCAATGGTTAGGCCTATTTATAGTTGAGGTTCAGGGATCAATCTTGCAAAGTACCTATTCAAATAGGGACCAAAATTGCAATTATCCCATTCCAAAAAAAAAAATTCGGTGCCTAACCAACCAAGGCCATTTGCTTCCCACTTACTTACAGCCAACTATCTTTGACTTTTCAAAGATAGTGGCTGCTAATAATCTCCACCTTGAAAATTTGATTAGGATAATCTTATCTTCACACAATTCTTTCTGCCCTTGCCAACAATATTTGATAGTGCCTTCTTCAACTGTTAAACTTGTAGGATATTGATCAAGTTCAAACAATGTTCGAACTTGGTTCCTGTTACCACCTTGGTCATCATATCTGTGGGATTATCTACAGTCTTAATCTTCTGAAGACGAATTTTCCCTTCATCAATAATTTCCCGCACAAAATGGAATCGTACGTTGATATGCTTTGTACGTGCATGATAGACTTGATTCTTTGCTAAATGAATAGCACTTTGACTATCACAATACACGTTAATATGCTCCTGAACCAATCCCAAGGTTTTAACCATACCTTGTAACCAAATAGCTTCCTTTACAGCCTCTGTTACAGCCATGTACTCAGCTTCTGTGGTTGACAATGCAACTGTAGACTGTAGAGTAGACTTCCAACTGATTGGTCCTCCAGCAAGTGTAAACACGTAACCGGTGGTTGATCTTCGTTTATCCAAATCACCGGCATAGTCAGAATCAACGTACCCAATAACACCTTTACCAAGTGTACTATCCTGCTCGAACAGTAATCCAAAATCCACGGTCTTTTGAATATACCATAGAATCCATTTCACAGCTTGCCAATGTCCTTTTCCAGGATTATGCATATACCTGCTCACTATACTAACTGCCTGTGAAATGTCGGGTCTTGTACACACCATTGCATACATCAAGCTACCCACTGCATTAGAATACGGAACTTGCAACATGTATTCTCGTTCTGTATCCGTCGAAGGAGATAGTTGTGCAGAAAGCTTGAAATGAGAAGCCAATGGGGTACTTACAGGTTTTGTCTGCTCGTTCATGCCAAACTGCTGTAGTACCTTCTTCAAATACTGCTTCTGAGACAAGCTAACTCTGCCATGGGCTCTATCTCTACATATTTCCATGCCAAGAATCTTCTTAGCTTCACCAAGATCTTTCATCTCAAACTCAAGTTTGAGTTGAGTTTTCAATCTCTCAATCTCAACTTTGCTCTTAGATGCTATTAGCATATCATCAACATATAAGAGCAAGTATATGAAAGTTCCTTCTTGTAGCTTCTGGAAATACACGTAATGGTCAAATTTACTTCTTGTGTACCTTTTCCCTTTCATGAACTGATCAAATCGCTTGTACCACTGCCTCGGGGATTGCTTCAATCCATAAAGCGACTTTGTCAGTTTGCAAACCCAATTCTCTTTACCAGCAACCTTGAATCCATCCGGTTTGAGTCATATAGATTTCCTCTTCCAACTCACCGTAAAAATGCGGTCTTCACATCAAGTGAACTAGTTCAAGATCATATTGCGCAACCAAGGCTAGCAAAATCCGAATAGACGAATGCTTCACAACCGAGAAAACACTTCATTGTAGTCTATTCCTTCTTTCTGAGCATAACCCTTTGCTACCAATCTAGCCTTGTACCGAATTTCATTTTTACCAGGAAATCCTTCCTTCTTTGCATACACCCATTTGCATCCAATTGCCTTCTTTTCCTTAGGTAGTGTCATCAACTCCCAAGTCTTATTTTGATGAAGAGATTGCATTTCTTCATTCATGGCTTGCTTCCACTTTACACCATCAGGGTTATTTATTGCTTCTGTGTAAGTAGAAGGAGCATCATCATCTGCAATTAGAAGTGCATAAGCCACAATATCATCAAAGCGAGCAGGCTTTCGAATCTCTCTTCTTGGCCTCCTATATGCAATTGAATCTTGTTGCTGTAGAAGTTCTTGGGTCGGAACCTCTTCATCATTTGTTTTTTCAATATTAGCTGGATCATTATTAACCTTTTCAAGCTCCACCTGCTGCAAAGTACTACTGGTTTTGTCATCCTTTTGTGAATCCTTTAACATGGTTGATTCATCAAAAATCACATCTCTGCTAAAGACAATCTTTCTTGTATCAGGACACCAGAGACGATATCCTTTTACTCCACTAGTTATACCCAAGAAAAATGCTTTCTTTGCTCTTGGGTCTAACTTCGATTCTTTTACATGATAATATGCAGTGGAACCAAATACATGTAAAGAATCATAATCAGTAGCAGATTTACCAGTCCACATCTCCATAGGAGTTTTGCCATTTATTGCAGCTGATGGCAAACGGTTAATTAGATGGCACGCATATGTAACAGCCTCAGCCCAAAATTCCTTGCCCAATCCAGCATTGGACAACATACATCGAACTTTCTCCAGTATAGTTCGATTCATGCGTTCTGCCACCCCATTCTGTTGTGGTGTATCCCGAACAGTGAAGTGACGCACAATGCCCTCATCTTGACATACTTGTAGAAATAGATCATTTTTGTACTCAGTACCATTGTTTGATCAAAGTCGTTTGACCTTTCGACCAGTCTGAGTTTCCACCATCTTCTTCCATTTCAGAAATGCATCCAATACTTCTCTTTTTCTTTTCATTAGATACACCCATACTTTTCTTGAATAATCATCAACAAAAGTAACAAAATAGTGCATACCTCCCAAAGAAGCCACTTTGGTAGGTCCCCACACATCACTGTGAACGTAGTCCAGAATTCCTTTCGTATTGTAAATTGCTGAACCAAACTTTACCCTCGTCTACTTGCCCAGAACACAATGTTCACAGAATTTCAATTTGCAAGAATTTGCACCTTTCAACAAGCTTTGCTTCACCAAAGTCTGCAAAGCTTTTTCACCAGTATGTCCCAATCGCATATGCCATAATCTGGTAGCCTCTGAATCTGCATCTTTCACAGAAACTATTGATGTTGATCCAATAACTGTACTTCCATTTAAAAAGTACAAGTTATTTCTTCTCGTGCCTTTCATCACCACAAATTCCCAAATTGCTACCTTTAGTAATCCATCTCTCAAAGTGATTTTGAGCCCTTTAGATTCTAAGGCCCCTAATGAGATGAGATTTTTCTTCAAGTCGGGTATGCGTGCTTAACATCGATCAAGACTTGGATTGAGCCGTCGTGATTCTTCAATTGGATTGTACCTACTCCCATTGTCTTACAAGCACTGTCATTGCCCATAAGAACAACTCCACCTTCTAGTTCTGTAAGACTAGAAAACCAGTCCTTATTAGGACACATATGGTAACTACATCCTGAATCCAAAATCCATTCATCAGTATGACATGCCATTGCCATGCCAACCAAGCTAAAGTCTGACTCCTCATCATGTTCTGCTACACATGCATTAGAATTAGCCTTGCCCTTTTGTAACTTAGGACAATTCTTTTTCCAATGCCCTTTCTCACGACAAAAGGCACACTCATCTTTGGCGGGTCTCCCTTTGGACTTTCCCTTTCTACCAAGTTTGCTGCTGCTTGAATGACCTCTCACTGTTAAGACTTCTGCAGTTGTATCTCTGTGATCTCTTTTATCTTTCTTTCGAGTCTCAGATCTATACAACGCACTTTGCGATCGCATCAAATGTGATTGTATCCTTCCCATGAAGCAATGTGGTGGTAAGATGATCATATTCATCAGGAAGGGAATTCAACAACAATAATGCCTTGTCTTCGTCTTTAAATTTCTCATCCAAATTTAGCAAGTCTGCTAAAATTTTATTGAATGAGTTCACATGGTCATTCATCGACATACCGGGTGCATACGTGAATCGAAAAAGTTTCTTTTTCATATAAAGCCTATTTTCAAGGCTTTTCGTTAGAAACTTTTCTTCCAATGCATCCCACAATTTCCTCACGATGATCTCCCTCATGACAGAGTATACGCTCTTTGGCCAAACATAGACGGATTGTACCACACGCTTGTCTATTAATCTTGGCCCACTCATTGTCATCCATATTGTCAGGTTTTACCTCAAGGGCTATATCCGACTCTTGTGCGACATAAGACATCCAGGATCTCACATTGCCACATACCAAAATTATTGGTACCATCAAATTTCTCTACTTCAAATTTTGCATTGGTCACCGTAGTCCTTGCGATGACGATGCTGTGCCATTTTCTCCTTAATCCCAACCATCAGATCGTGAACCGCATCAGATATCGTGAATAGTGTCACAACCGATCGTACTCCCCAAGTACGAATCTAGCTCTGGTACCAATTGTTGTGCGGAAGCGTGTAAAAGAGTATAATTATTGTACTGAAAAATCACACTGAGTTCAATTCCCAAGAAAGAGAGGTGGATCACGAGGATCACTTAAGTACCAGATTTTTCCTAGCCAGAATATCCCTCTATCGTAATTTAATAGCACAATAAATAACTACAATCACACTCACAAGATATGAAAAATAAATAATAAAGAACACCGAAATTTTAACGAGGTTCGGCAAAATTTCGCCTACGTCCCTGGCACTACCAAATATATTTCACTCCTAAATTACAAGTGAAAATATACAAATAGGGAGAGAGAACAATGCCTTAAGTAGAGAATGTCAAATGTTGGGATGAAGAAAATGAGCAATGGTTAGGCCTATTTATAGTTGAGGTTCAGGGATCAATCTTGCAAAGTACCTATTCAAATAGGGACCAAAATTGCAATTATCCCATTCCAAAAAAAAAAATTCGGTGCCTAACCAACCAAGGCCATTTGCTTCCCACTTACTTACAGCCAACTATCTTTGACTTTTCAAAGATAGTGGCTGCTAATAATATATTTAGAGGATCATATATATCCATATCCAAATAGACATGAATGCAAAATAAAAAATAAAGATTCAAAGTATCATAAGTTCAATATATCAACTAAATGCAGGTAAAAACATGGTTGTCGATTTCAATTTTTAGTTCTTTTTTCTTTTCTAAATTTGCCTATGTAATAATCAAATTCAGTGTGGTTCACTTGTGTTTATGTTTATTATTTTTGTTAAAAATAGGTGCGTTGATAATTGTGCATTGACGATTGTGCTTCTAACTGGTATGGAAGCTTATTTTAATGGAGTTGTGAAGCAAAATGATATATCCTCTCTTACTTCAAACTAATAACTTAGTTAGTTATAGCTATGTTGTAGCTTTTATTGTATGCTTTTGAGTGAGTGAAAATTCCATTGCATCATGTATTAGTTTTTGTGTTTAAACCATAACCAAAATCGGATAGATTTTATTTTGCAAAGTTTCCAAAGATGATTTTGTTGAACTATTGAAAGTTTGATTATTAGTTTCAACTTAATAATAAATTATTTTGTTCCTCAGCGTTTTCAATATTGTTTTGAGGGTTAAAAAATTAATTATACTGCATGGGAAAAAAAATGTCATATAATAACTTATTTGAACTAAATTTTACTTTTAAAAAAAAAAAATTGAATTCAGTTTAAAGTTACAAGCAAATTGACTTACAATGTTGAGTGCTCTTTTCTTGCATGAAGTGTGTGGCAATTAATCATACAAAGTGCAGTCCAACAATATGTTTAGATAGTCAACTCATCCATATGAATTTAATTAAGCAAAGTTCAAAGAGATCAACCAACAGATTATACACATAACATTGGTCCAGATAACAATGTATCCCTATGACCGCTAATCACCTGACATGTTCCCACGATCTTACCTTTCATATCCTAAAATACCCCTATAATTTAATTAGAATGACTAGAAAGCCCTAAACTCCATATGTTCAAGGCTTACTGCAATACCAGGGCATCTGTGCTTTTCTAAAAGCATCACACAGGAGATTTGAATGCCCTAAACTCAATATGCTCAAGGCTTAGTTCAAGAATATATTTCGATTTCGATTGATGGAAACAGGGGCACAACTACTAAGGAATTGAAGACCCTTCAAATCAAAGATTAAAAGGAATTGAGCAATAACATTTGAGTTCTTGGCTTGTAGTTGGAAGAGGAAGACCCTTCAGTTGAAACACCTCTTCAACTCCACAATTGTTGAGTTTTGCAACTTCCAAATTTAGGAAGTGGTCTCCCTGTGTTTTAGACAGTCCAGCATTATTCTTTTCATCATGAAGACTTAACTTCTATGAAAACAAAATTCCAGTTGATTATATCAGTAAACAATTAGAAATTTATTGAAGTCTGCAATTACCATCCCAAATCTCACATTGCAACACCCTTTTATCCTCTATTTCTGTCATTTTCTTGAAATGAAAAGAAACAAGAAAATAAAATGAAGTTGAAAATGAGCATAGATTGATTGCAAAGGTTCTAACTTTTCTATTTAATGGTAGAAAAAACAGCATCATAAATCCTCATATCGTGAAAAAGATATTAGGCGTTTACACGTGTTCAAGCTCGCATCAAGTTATTTACATCAACAATGGGAACACATGGTCATGTTGGAGCGATTTTATTCAAGTGACATTGAACCATGGGAACATAAACCGATAACCCAAAGGGCCGGAGCGCACAAGGCTTGGTAATTGTAGGAGTTACTGATCTCTTCAACTTTGGAAGCACCATATCCTCTTGATTACAATGTTTGTTTCATATTCATGTCCAAATACATACTCTAATTCGATTTATTCTTCCACTTTGAACTCTTTTGAGTATTGGAAGACAGAGAGAAGCACTTAAAGGAAAGACACATTTCAATTTGTTGTGGTTAATGATCCATATTTTTGTCAAGTTATTTGTCGTCGAAGACCATTTGAAGATAATAAATAAGTTTGATCAAAAAGCTTCATTACTTCGACTTCATTTGCAACTTCTTTCACCAAGGTTGTCTTGCCTACACCAGCCATCCCAAAAAGTCCAATCATGCTCACATCATAATCTTTCAAATGACTCCATAATCTGATTAAAAGCTTTCTCCAAAGATTTTGATGGCATAAAATCCTTTGATGGTAAGAACTCTATGATCGAAAGCCTAGGACAATGAGCTTCTTCTTTGCTACTTTCTTACTTAACTGATAGTGCCAACAAAAATTCGGACACCAATTGAAACGCCTTTTATTTTCATCAATTTCGCCTCCGAATTTTCACATCTTCGAGAACTTTGTTTGCTTCGTAAGCCAGTCCCTCCACATTTTCCTCAATTTCTTCACTTTGTTTGACACTTTCATTATTATCATTTTCCAAACACCCGTGTATAACTATCGACTTTTCAATCTCTTGCCTCGATCCTCAACATTACCAAAGAAACAAAACACGTGAATCGAGATGACAATTTGCTTGAACACCGTGTATTCATCATCTTAGAAACAACAGAGAGACCAATATTCGTCATTCCCGAGAATCCGAAATTCAAAAGAGGCCTTTAGTTAGTTCATGGAAATGGAATATCATTGAAAAATCAACCAAAATTGAAGAAGAAATTATGGGAACTTTCTGTTGACTACCGAACTCAAAGCAATGCACATGCAAATCGCAAAACAACAACCGATCAAATCATCGATAAATCAACTTGATCTCTAGAAGAGGAAACAAATCGAGCCTTCAGATCAACCACTAATTATGTCTCTCGCAAAATAATTAAGCAAACAGGTTGTGTTTTGAAAAAAATATATATATACCAATTGCCAAAGATATAAAAACAATGCCGTTTCTTTTTGCATTTTTCTTAGCCAAAAAGAAAAGAAGAAAATGCACAAATTCACTTAATAAAGTTAAAAGTTCGCAAATATGCACGAATGCATTTTTGCATTTGAAAATATATGATGCTTCAAATATGACGAAATTTTGAAAAAAAAATTGAAGATAGCCATATCCGACATTCACTTCAAATCTTGAGTAACATAATTTATGCATAACATGCCAATAAAATAGTTCCTAGTAAGTATTAGTTAAACTAATTATTTGAGCCAGCAATAATCATCAGTAAATCCTGTAAGATAACTTGATAAATAACAAATAAAAACTTACACACATATATATAAGGGAACATCAAGAACTTCTTCTTTTACTTACTTACCTCCTTTGGTGTTTCCATTGCTTTTCTTTGCTAATCTGATAGATTGAAGCCTCTACAGAATCCTCTCTGCGACTTTCCAGATCAAGATCCGAAAAGCCAAAGGGCAAAGATATAGATTTAGGTTTTCCGCTTTGCTTGCTCCTTGGAGTTGAATTGAAAGAAAAATGATGAATATCTAAAAATATATATATTCTGCTAGTTGTTGAAACACGTACCAAAGAAGGTAAGAGGAAACTTGGCAATTCTATATCGGTTCATGTTTCTGTACTTTGTCTTGTCATAATTGTGTTTATTTTTTTAGTTTGAGATTCATGTATTTATGTTATTTTCTTATATCAATAATACTTTACATATTTAATTTCATGAAATCATATTTTAGATTATGTTCTTTTAATCACCTTGCATTCAATTACCTAACAAAGTCAAAACTAATCACTCAGTATATTGGAAATGCCTTAAGTTTTCACAAGGAAGAATTGATAAACTCGATTGACATTATTTTCTCGTTCCAAGTTTTCACATGTATCTAATCTTAAGAATTCTTAATCTAATCTTGGGTCGATTAGGTTAAACCATTTGACCAAATTTCACATCACATTCTATCTAAGATGCATTCTTCACAAATAAACAACATATTTAACCATTTTACAAATGGAAAAGTGCTCTGCATGATTCTCATGTAGAACAAAAAGTCTGCCGTAGCTACAAAAATAAAGGGATTAGTGCAAAACATTCTTTCATTCCATTGTTTCAGTTCATGAAAGATACCTTTGCAACAAACTTCCCAAAAATGTACCTTTTTTTACATTATGAAGATCGGGGTTTTTTTCCTAAAAATGAAGACTGATTTTAAATTTCGGGACAAATACGAACTTGTAAACAGACTACCCGACGTTGAAATACAACCCGATGGATGCACCAATGCAAACAGTGGCGACAATAAGGTTGGTTAAACGAATCGGCACATTGATTTTCATCGGCAACAATGGCTTTTCCAGCAAATCTAATCAACAAGCAACCTATCCAACAAGCTTTGGCACCGAAGCATAAATAAATGATAGCCCAATTCATTATCGCATCGATTTCCGGTTCTAAACTAAACTAAGTACCGAAGATTTCTCGTTGGCATCGAAATGTCGAGTTTCGTTCACGATCTCTCTTTCCTTCCAGTATAATTTGTTCATCCTTGAACAAAATAGGTACACAAGGAACCAAGTCCTACATTTACAGAAATAAGAAATAAACCCTAAAAATTAGTATTGGATTGAAGAACATCAACATTTCTACTAAAAATTCTTGTAAACAGCATGAAACAATGAGAAAATTGGAGTAATACCCTTAGCTTTACACCGATCCTTTTGCGATCACTGTACCAACATGGGTGCAATCTAGTCTAATCACCTCCTCGATCTCGAATGCCTCCCGGACCACAGCCACTACGTTTACATACACTCCATTCCTCATTGAACATAGGATTTCACCATCAGTATTACTCGAACAATCCATTTATTGTTATCAATGATTTTGCAAACAAGTATCCGAGGACACTCTTTAAAGTTACAATATATAGCACTATCTCATTAACACTATAAATGAAAGATGACTTCATCGAGTTTCATAAGAGCGAGAGAGTGGAGTCCTATTTCTCATTTCCTTGGTTTCTTGAACGTCGGGCCATCAACAACGTTTTCACAAGCTTCTGATATATAGGAGCATAAGGCTTCCATAGCATAAGAGGTATAATCTGGTCGGTTTTGGGGATCATAGTTTCACCCTATACAAAATGAGGATATTTATGTGGCGGTAGATGATTTTCCCCCGGATTTTTCCTATAGAAATACTACAATCGAGATCACCTAATAATAATCCAAGATTCCGAAAGAAACAATAGAGATTGTTTTTGTTCAAACCTCAAGGTGAAAGCAAACATTGTCCATATCAAGAGTTGGTACTCCCAAACACTTGATCCTTACAGCCTTCACTCTCTTCCAATGATTATGAATGTCATCCAACATGTTGTGTGTGACCCCATTCTTCCCTAACACAAAACAAACAAACCTTCTCAACATTCCATTTCTACCCTTCATTCCAATCTATTATGCTACTCGGACTCAAACTAAGGGCCCTTTGGTTCACCGTTTGCCTCCAGGTGTGGTGAGATTAGCGTCAAAATTGCTGCTCACCGCCTTTCTTTGTGCCGTTTGGTTCACCTGGCGAGGTTCGAAAATTTATCTCCACCGCACTTTGGAGAGAGCCGAAAATCAACCCCAGAGTGTAAAGGTCGGTGGCGCGCTGGTGTTTCCTCTGGATAAAAATACCCATACTTTCCATATGCAAAGGAGGACAATCTCAAAAGAAAATGGAAGATTTGATAACAAATTTGAGTAAAAGCCTCGGCTCATTCTCGCAATCACCTTCAAAGCAATGACGCTCTTAAGCAATCCATCGACCGCCGCCCCATCCTCTTGTTTACCCACTTACCCCTCTCTTTTTTTTTTTTTTTCCAAGTACTTTTTCCCTTCTATTAACGAAATTGTTCTTTTTATTTTGATAATACTTTTCGGGACTCAGATTCGGCTTCATCGACGTTCGTCCAATGCCTAAACCACCGCAAGCGTTTCAATCGCCACCGCCGACCTCAACCTTCTCGATTCCATGTCCTTTGGCACCGCTTTCCTTCGAGGAACTCTTGGAGTCATCATTATCAAATCTTCAACAATAACCAAACGCATCTTCTCCATCTCGAAGATCACCTCAAGCCTCTCGGTTATCTCCCCGTAGGATCATTTTTGTTTACTTTCCTTTAAGAAAATCATTTGTTGCTTTTAACTTTTTATTTTAATTAGAAGTTGAAATTGAAAATGAGGAAGAGGAAGAAGAGGTTTTGGGTTCAAATGATGATGTTTCTCCGTCACAAATTCAGCAATTAAGAGCTTGGATGAGGATCCTTTCTCAGTATCCTTGAATTATTACGTGTTATCTAAAATCATATTATTAATCGCACTGTCGTTAGCAAAATCTTTATTATTAAGAATCGATGAAAATGGAATCGAGTGTTTCCCCTTGATGTTATTTGTTGTAGTCTTGATGAATCAATGAGTCTAAAGAATTTCTGCTCTCTCGATGTTTGTCTTGCCACTTTAGCATCTCAAGGTTTGCAAAATTTACTTACGCTTCTCTTTCCTAGTTTTCCCTTTCATTGCAGTTGTTTGAACCATTACTTTTTATTATGTCTATGGAAGATGAACTGATTTTTCACACTTTTTGAGGGGTTTAGAGTTAAAAACCCGCCAATCTATAGAAGATGGATTGGATTTTTACCCTTTCGAAAGGGGTTTAAAGTTAATTACCATTTTAGATGATGAATGAGCTTATATTGCCATCTTTGTCTCCACAACTAATCAAAAGGTTGATGACTCGATTTATCCTTTGGAGAAAATATATAAGTTTTTGGAGTGTTGAAAGTTCTTTTATATCGTATAAAAGCCACTCTCTCTTTTCTTTGGTCTTTTTTTCTTTCCTTTAGAACTAACTCGAACCTAAAATTGCGGTATAATGGATATAAAGCAAACAACATCAAGGTTACAAATAAGCACTGCTACGGATTCCATAGAAGTAACTAAAGGTAGGGATTACTGACTTTTTGTACACTTTTAAGTTGCCCTTGACAATCCATTATTGGTTTTATGACTAGCAATAGAAGTCTCTAATCAGTGTTATGTTATTTATTTTACACCATGATACATAGCAGAAGGGGAAAAGGACCCAAATCAAGTTGAACTTAAGAGGCCAATATTACAAGTATCCAAGGATGGTTATGAAAGTCTTCCTTCAGATATGACTAGTTTAGCATCGTGTGGAGGTATGCAGCTCATGCTTTTGGTTTTTGAGGATTCTATTCTAACTAATGTTTTAAACATAAAATGCTATGCTAGAGTTGTGCTCTTGTGGTTGAGCCACATTGGCGAGAAGGTTTTCAAAGAACTCTTTGCACATTAAATAGGACATGATAAAAATTTTGAAAATTGCAAAAGAAGAATTAAGGTGGTTGAGCCATACTCTAAACTAGATCAAAGTAGACACCACCAAAAGGCTAATCTACCTTTTCTGCAACATCGAAATGATTACACCATCTAGAAACGAAACATCTAGCTTTGCGTTCAATTCAGAAACATTCCAATTTGTTGAATTGAACTCGAATTATCAAATGAAAATGAACTAATTCATGACTCATTTAGTTCACGAGTCTTGAGTTTTTTTTAATCAGTACTGAAAAAACTTAATTTGAATTATAGCAGAAGTATGGATAATTGAACTTGAAGATGAGTACAACAATTAAATTTATTTTTATTAGAAAATGAACTTGATCAAATCTTTTAAACTATTAGATTTTTATCTTGAATTAAGAGTTTTAAATATATCTATTTAAATATCTTAATTATACACTATTATTAAAATTTGTAAATTAAAATGATAAAACTTAATTATAAAAACTAGATCCATTTTTAAAAATTTGTCAGTTCATTCATAATTGCCTTCCATTTGATTTGGGCCACTCTCTTTGGTGAAGTGGTAGACATGACTCTATTGATCATGGAGTTTGCTCACCTAAAAACTTAAATCTCACTCGTTAAACTCTTTTTTGCCTCTTAACTTTCTTCAGTCCCTAATGATGAGACATTCCGATTTGTCTTCCCTTATTCGACTCAACATCGGTAACTCTCCCACGCTTCCTACCATCTCTCTACCTGATTCATTTCAATTACCGAATCGCTAAAGTTAGAAATTTTGTTTCATGGATTCATTATGTAAGAAAACCCAATTTTCTATTGGATTTTTAGCTCTCGGATATTGACCTAATTCGAACACTTCGATTGATTTTGCTGAATTGAGTTTTTGTTTTGATAGAGAAATTAAAATTCATTTACAAATAATTCATATTGGAGTTCTCGATGTGAAGAAACTTTTTTTACTGAGATAGTCATATTTCTTGATATTCTTGCGGGGATATGTCTTTGTTGATAGGGATGGTAAGCATTTCCTGGCATATTCTAAAGCTGGTTAAGGGATGGTGTTGTTCCTACATTGACAGATTCTCGATTATTCAGAGCTCATACGAGAGGCGAGAATATTACCGATTACTTGTAAGCCATACGATATTGTTTGCTTCTACCATCCACTTCTACTTTTATATATAATTTCATTGCTTTTTCTTGCCAAATTCAAGTCACTTAATGACATTTCCTAGAAGCTATCTAAGTTATCCGTCAAGCATTATAGTGCTTTGAGATTCTACAATTTATTTTACTGCCTTTAGGCATGCTCAAGGGATCTGTGGTTTGGGATGTGGGCACTGATTCAATATTACCATTAATTTTTCATTGCTTATTTTGTTAGGTTAGTATGTGGATCATAATAAAAAAATGAAAAATGGAAAAGAAAGATATGCTTCACGAGTCGCTTTAATGAACACCATAGCATTATATTCTATGTTCTTTTCACGAGCAAATCTTCATGTGCACAATTTCTGTAAGTCCTAAATACATTTAGCCACACTTGGATTACATTCAAACTTAAGAGTGTACCTGATTGATAGATTATATTTATCATCTCCATTCTTGTTACAGGATGTGTATGCCGAGGGCTCCATCTTTCACAATGCAACTTTGCGTGAGTAAGATACTTGGCTTGTCTTATGCTCTGCGTTTTCTTGTGAACTGTGTTCTCAATAGTTTTACTTTTGCCTAGGGAAGGTGTGAATTTACTGGTGCAAATCTTCGTATGCAAATAGGGCTATGGCCTATCTTAAGATCAGAAAATATAGTTCTAATCTAATCAGTGCTTTTTTTGTCGGTTATGGCCATTAGCTTTGGCATTAAATGCTAATATTTATTAATCCAACCATACGTGTTTAAAATGGAACCATGTTAGATCCAAGCAGCATTTAATGTCAGACAGCTAAACTGATGAAAGCACCTACTAGAATTTATCCTTGAAAGTTTAACTATTTTCTTTCCCAACCTTATTTGTTTTCAGATTAGGAAAAAAATCAGCAGTTTCTCCCCTCTTTCTTGCTTTGTCCCGTCCTTCTTGCTTTCTTGCTTGAAGCTTTCACTTCTATTTGGGTACTTTTATTTGGCCTTTGTTTGGTCATACTTTCATCTGCAAAATTTGGCAGTAAGTTCCAGTTACTAATGGGGTTTTTAATTGAATCTTTATATATTTTTCTTTTTTTCCCAGTAATCGGTTTCTCATTTTCGTGTATGATGTTCTTCGGTTTCTAGTCCTTTGAAAAATATCTCACTCTTTTTTTGCTTTGCTTATCTCTTGTTTGCTTATTTTGATTTGGTTACTAATTTCTTTCATCATATTCTTTCTTTGTCTTGTTCATTTTTTCTTTTCTTTTTGTTCTCTGCTAATACTTCATGTTTATTTTTATGTTTATTTTTATGTTTATTTTTCTTTCTCCGTCTGTAGTTGAATGCTTGAAACTTGAAACATATAAGAGGAAAAAGAAGCGATGAACTTGCTAGCTTATTAGGAAAGAATGATATGCTCAATAAGTCCTGTAACTTCAAATCCTAGAAGGTTTCTCTACCCAAGGAGTCCTGTATTGTATAACTAGGCAATTTCTCTGTGTTTGAAGTATTATCCAAATGGCTCATTTGGGAATAGGGATTTATGATTCCCGATATGAATTTGATCTGTTGTAAGTAGGGGATTGATATAGAATATGTACTTGAAATAGGTAAGTTCATTTGTATCTATGGATTTCAGATATGGCTGGTGGATGAACTTGAGAAAAGAAAAGTTCTACTCCGTTTTTCATAAACAGCAATTTAGAAATTCAGTGATTCATGGATTGGATAGAAATCTAAATTCCATATTGTTTTGATTATTTTTTTATTCTTATTTCTAGAATAATATTTTCTTTGTCTCTGTTGATTACTGGATTCTTTAATTTATTGCACTTTTTTGAAAACAAATAAGGTAAACACTGATTCAGGTGACAAAGGATATACAACATTTAGTAGTAATACGTTTTTTTTTTTAAAATTTAAAACTGGTAACTTCATTACAATACTCACAAACTTAATAATTGTAGAGTTCAACTTTTGTTGTCATATTAACAAACTGACACACACGCACACAAAAAAAGAAAAAACCAAACGGACTCGATCACTCAATGTAAAATAAGATAGGGTGAATCACTATGCAAATTATCCAGTTCTTTATAGCCAATTATGATTTGCCATGTGTTTTTATGTAAAAATTAATATTTTTATTAAATGTATTTATATATTAAAAAGTATTAAAATAGAAATAGATATATAAAAATTCAGAAAAGTATATAAAAAATTTAGCATAAAACATATAAATTATAAGAATATAATAATGAAGGAAATTAGTTGAAATTTATAATATTATAACAAGACAAAGCCAGAAGAAAAAAAAAATTCAAAAGATGAAAAAATTTAAAAGTAATTGAAATTTGATTAACTTTTGGAGAAACAAATTGTTGGTTTCTGTATTGAAAATTCTGCTTTTCTTTGCAAAATGAGAGTTTTTTCAGACTATTAATTTTGTAGAAAACATACAAAAATGTAAAATGGACTTACCAAATTTCTTGTCATATGCTTCTATAGAGAACATGTAAAATGGACTTACCAAATTGCTTTCATTTTCTTATATATTCCATTGTTTGGTCCTCATGAGTCATCAAGATTGTTGTTGGTCATGCAATAGTCAATCTATTTGACCGCGCAGATAAAATCGAATGATTTGGAAGGATCTTGGTCATAAGGTATGATTCTTCCTAATTTCTTCTTACTTATATTTGTTGAAATTTAGTTCATTGAAATGATTTGAGAGCTTGTATAGCCTTTTCAAAGTGTTTGACCCTCTTACATATAAAAGCTTTTAAGTTAGATGCCTAAATTAAATGTCGGTTGCTCTAGTAACTGGACCGATACCTTTCCCCCATATATGGAGTTAGCAATTAGTGAAAAAACAGGCATATTAGGATTTAAGAAAGTCAAATGCTTCAATAAAGAAAAAGACGAAAACAGAGGGAGAAACAAAAAAGAAAGGGAGATTAAATGCTGCAAATAGTGGAGAATAAAGCAAAGAAACAGTAACTATGTTATAAGGACTAAGAACAATTGAGAAAGAATATGACACCATAAAGAATAAGACAAGCACGAAATATTTTTATCTTGTTAAGTAATTTACAGTATAAAATTTTCAGCTTTTAAGTTTGAGTTGTTCAATCTTTCTGTATATAATAGATGGTAAAGACACGAAAATTTGTGGAAGGAGAAAGTACCTTAGCAACAAAAGCTATTTGGGATGATGAGCTGACGTTGATATTTTGTGAACTTTGCGTGAATGAAGTCAATGCTGGTAATAGACCGACAACTCATCTAAACTCAAAAGGATGGGAAAATGTCATTGCTCTTTTTCAAGCAAAGACACAAAAAAATTATGGGAAACCTCAATTGAAAAATAAGTGGGATACATTAAAAAAGGAATGGAGGTTATGGAGGGAGTTGCTTAAAGAATCTACAGGTATTGGATGGTGTCCATCTAAAAAGACGGTTGATGCTACCGAAGAATGGTGGGCTGAAAAAATACAGGTTAGTGTTAACTTTATCATTAATTTAATGCATAAATTTTATTTAAATTAATAATTTACAAATATAAAAATCTTAGTATAACATTTAACATTTAACATGTTATGTAGGAAAATCCGGATTTTAAAGGATTTAAGAAGAAAGGAATTGAGCCACGATTGAATGATTTAATGTGGCAAATGTTTGGTGGCATTGTAGCCACTGGAGAGAATGCATGGGCACCTTAAGTGCAGTGTGTTCTTCCAAGTGGGGTTCCTATGGGAGATGATACACCTAATGAGGGATTTGGTGATTCAGATGAAAATAGTAATGAGGATGAAGATATTCCTACTAATGAGGTACCATCAAACCCTTCTCATGAAACTCCTAATCGAAGAAAGGAAACACTTGGGGTTGTACATGGTAAAGGAAAAAAATCAAGTTCAAGTAGAAAATCATCCAAAAATTCATTAGCTACTCATATTGAGAAATTGTGTGAGAGTATGGCTAGTCCAAGGAAGTCGGTTTACAAATTATTTTTCCTCACTCTCAATATACTATTTCAAGTGCAATGGATGCTTTGCGTGATTTGGAAGATGAAATTCCAAAAAAAGATGAACTGTATTATTTTGCCATCAAAATGTTCCAAATACCGGTGAAACGAGAAGTGTTTTTGAACTTAGATCCAGATGTTAGGGTTTGGTGGCTTCGACGTGAGTATGCTGAACAAAATCCAATTGCATCATTTTCGTCCTTGGTAGCAACATCCTCATTTCCCTTCCAACCATACCATCCACAACCTCCACCATAAGCTCCTTAGCTTTATTATTGTAATATAACTAGACTACTCTTTTATATGTAAAACTAATGTATGATCTACTTTTTTATATGCAAAACTAATGTATGATCTACCTTTTTATAGTAAAATTAATGTATGATCGTTGCATAATGTTTGGTATTTTTATGCTATGCTTTTATTCAATTTTGTTGTGTTGTATATAATGTCACAAGTTATTAATTTATTTTCATTTTATTCAGTTTTCAGGTTATGGATGAATTTAACAATATGTATAATACTTTTTATATGAATTATGATACCCATGAATTAAGTGAAGAAGCTCAACGAAGAATAGCCACAATTGTTACACAAGTTGAGCACAACAATTATCATGAAGAGGAAGAACAAGTGTTAAGCAGTGTATTGGTACACCACGAAACTTATTTCACTATGCAACCGTGTATGAATTCAAATTATACAGGTCAAATGTGGGTGGACGAAGTATTAAATGGGCATGATGATCGTTGCATGAATAGTTTTAGGATGCCAAAAAATATATTTCATAGCTTATTGCATGATTTGCAAAGAAATTATGGCTTAAAGCATGGGAAGGTATCTGCGATGGAGAAGTTGGCATTATCATTGTATATTCTTGGACATAGAGAATCAAATTCAAATGCAAAGAGAGCGATTTCAACGATCTGGGGGAAAGCTGTTAGTCGAATTTTTACTTGATATGTTGCATATATTTGCTCGAATGGGAATAGACACGATTAAACCCATCAAGGTCAATTCGAGGAAGTACCAAACCATATTCGACATGATACAAGATATTGGCCTCACTTTAAGGTAAAAATTACACAATCTTTATATTTTTAAAATATAAATTATTTCTAACTTTTATCTCATTACTTGTTTTTATTTTAAAGGATTGTATTGGGGCCATAGATGGCACACACATAAAAGCATGCATTTCGCCTTCTTCTCAAATACCTTATATCGGACGAAAAGGTGAACCAACTCAAAATATTATGGCAGTTTGTGACTTCAACATGTGCTTCATTTTTGCATTTCCTGGTTGGGAAGGAACAGCACATGACAGTAGAATTTTTTTGCAAGCACTTAGAAAACAAGAGTTAAAGTTTCCACACCCTCCACCAGGTCGAACTTTAATTTTTCTTAATTAATCTTTACATAAAAAAATATTAAAATTTTTATTTTATTTTTAAACTTGATATTATGTTTTAATTTTTTTGTAGGAAAATATTATCTTGTGGATTCAGGATATCCGCAAATGGCAGGTTTTCTAGGTCCATATAGGGGGGAACGATATCATTTACGACTTTCATCGAGGTAATCATCGAGCATCTGGAAAGAAAGAAATCTTTAATCATGCCCATTCTTCGTTACGCTCTGTGATTGAACGAACATTTGGAGTGTGGAAACAAAAATGGCCAATATTAAGAGATATTCCAAGCTATTCATTCGACAAGCAAGTTTTAATAGTTATTGCAACAATGGTTTTGCATAATTACATTCGAAGACATGCTTGGTCAAATGATGAGGATTTTCGACAATTTGAGAATATACCCGACGTGCCAATCTCTTCAGGCCATTTTGATAGAGGTGAATCAAGTTCTTCAAACAATGAAAGTGACCTTGAAATTACAATGTTAAGGGAAACTATTGCAAATAGTTTAATGAATCAACATTTGTAAAAATAATTTTGTATCATAACTTAATTTCTAGTAATAATGAAACTTGTTATGTCTTATGTTACTATATTTTTTTATTAAAAATCATTCGGTTAGATACTTCAAAATTTGATCCAAGTATAATGTTACTATTTATAAAAATAATATTTATCATTGTTATAAAAAATATTTAACTATAAAAATTACAAATAATTTTTATTTTATCTAATAAATAATTTAAATTGATTATATAATTCATTAAAATATTTATAATAAAATATTAGAAGATACATTTTAATATTTTATTAAATGAATTCATAAATTCACATACTTTAATAGATTTATATAAGTAAAATAATTTAAAAACAACTATTATATATCAATTCTAATATGATGTCCTTAATGGTCATTTTTATTTCCACCTCACCCACTACATTTGCGTTTGAATCCAAACACACACTCCACCGCTGTTTTTAATCTCACTGCTACAGTGTCCAATCTCACCGCTACAGTAACTAATCTCACCGCCACCGCTGTTTTTAACCTCACCGGAGGTAAACACACCGCCCATCCAAACTGGGCCTAAGTGTTGAAGCCTCTATCAAAAAGACCGATCAATCTAAAGCTGCAACAATAAATAAGAGAAAGCCTAATGCAGGTAAATTTAGAAGAAACCCTTGCCAACGAGACCCCAGTCAAGCCTTCTCTAAATCCCATCATCCATTCCAATCTATGTTACTCGGACTCAAAATAATCCGACTATCTATCTGACAATGAAAAGTTGGATCAACAAAAAGTTCATCAACAGATAAGAGAAAGTCCTAATGGAGATATATAGAAGAACATTTGCCACTTGGCATCAAACTCAAAGCTATAGCTACATGGATTAATAAGGAACTATTCCATAATCCCTTAGAACCCTAAAACGAGATCGGGTCATTTTCAACCCAAAACTTGGAATTTACAAGATTTTCATCCCTTACCCAAAACTCCGTTTCTTCCTTGTCGTATGGTCCTATGGTTTAAAAGGGAGGAGATGAAAAACAGCCTTATTATTTAAGAAGAGATGAAAAAGCAATTACTGCAGTTGATTTGCCGAGCACAATCACTATGCCGATACTTTTCAACCAATTCCTCGATTTCCTCCTCCGTAAGCGGGTCACCGAGAACCCGTATCCTCTCCTCTCCGACCAAGCAACTATCCACTTCATCTCTCGACCGGCGCTGAAGTCCCGGTCCATTCCTATCAAGCCTTCCAGTCCAAATGGAGAAAACCTCTTTGGCTCTCCGGAACCCGATGGGTTCGAGTGTCGGTCGGTTTCAGAGTAGGAGTGCTCAAGTCAAATGGGAGGCTTGACTTTATAGGAGCCGGGTTCCGGTTTGGGGTCGGGTCGGGTGGCTTTGGTTTGGGTTTTGGAGGTTTGGAAACAGGGGAAAATGGAGGGTCGTAAGTGGTTTTGGAAACAGAGTGGGAGAAGAAGTAAGAGAAGGAGTGTTTTGGGTTCGAGAGTGGACGTGAAAGGAGCTTTTGCATTGCTCTGGAAGAAGAAAAATTGGTGGGTAATGCCAGTCCTGGAAATGGAAAACTGAACTTGAAAGAGGAAGAAGGTGATTTTTAGAAGTAACAAATCAAAGGGGGGTATTTTGGAAATTAAAATAGTTCAGTATTTGTCGTCTTTTTTACTTTATAGCCCCATTAATTTTGACTTTTACATTTTCATCCCTTGCAATATGAACTCTGATTTATGGAGGAGGATTCATCATCACAACACATTCTTCCCTTTATAAAGTCATGGATATCGTCCAAATTCGGATTCTCATATACAAATATGTCTAACCCTAATGTATTTCAAATTTTTAAGAAGTTTATTTTCCCGTATTTAAAAAAATTTTACATCATTCTAATATCTCAATGTACTGATACAAATATTTTTAAAAAAATTAAAATATCTTTTAAGCTCTTGTATCCCTAAATTTTCGTAAAGAAAATCAACTAATCCCCTCTATAAAAATACACTCGATTAAACCCTCAACCTCTTAAATTGCATTAACTAAATCATTTGACAAGAATACAAAAATTTAAAGCATATTTAGCCTTTTAAAAATAACCCGAATAGCAAAAAATTGACTTTAGAAACATTACACCAAAAAACAGTAACATCAATGGTGAAACTAATAGAATCTATCTTTGGTTCTTCTTCTGCTCAACCTTGCATCCTTTAAGCGCCTTTGATCCCCAACCATGGATTCAAAACATCCAACAAATTCTCCAACCCATCAACCTTCTCACCCAAACCTTTCAAACTATATACAATACTCTCTATGGTTGACAAACATCCTACCTTTGGTTGACTCCTTATTTCACTATACAAGCTCATCTTATCCAAATCCAACCTCAAATGTGGCAAAAGTTTCAACCATGGATTCTCATTGTAAACTGTACCAGCTTTAGAACTCCCATCTAAAACAATCAAAATTTTCACCTCAAAATGCATTGATTTAAGCTCATCAACCCCAATTGCATTTTGACTTGGGAATAGAAGTATTGATCCTTGTGGAACCTTGATTTCAAATTCTTCACTTTCTTCTAGTTCCAGTTTCCATGTTCCCTTCTAATTCCTTCCTTTCAAGTTTTTTCACAACAAATCCTCCTCTCAAAGCTTCTTTGGCCATTGTTGATGTCAATATGTGTTCAAATTTTGGCTTCTTGCCATGTGTGTCTACTTTCTAAATATGAGAAAGATGACTAACAACTCTATACTTAATCATGGTAGCATTAATCACAACCCCTTCTCCATTTATAGCATCTACATTAGACCCTTTATCTAATTTCTCACAAGGATTCTCATTTTTATCAATCAAGTCCCTAATTTTCTCATCTTGACACTTCCCATCTCCCTTAACTTGGAAACCAGCTTTCTGGGTCCTTTCCGTTTCCCTCACTTGATCAAACCCAGAACTTTCCGGTCCAATCAAACCTAGACCCGATTCCAAAAACCTGATTTCAAACCGGGCTTCAAAATTGACTTCAAAAATGGTGACTACATTGAGATTCTTGAGCCCTAATTTTGCAATTCTAGTGGAATTTAAAGGGTGGTTTCTTCCTAGACAGTGTTGAAGAATCGTTACACTTACAGAATTGTCGAGGTTCCGGGTACCGATCCTACTACAGAGGCGGATTCGGGCAGGTTTTGAGCAAGATGAACATAGAAAGTTCACCTTCCAACTTGCATATAAAACACTATTCAATTATCGGAACAAAGTCAAAACTAATCACTCTATATATGGAAAATGCCTTAAAGTTTTCGATCGTAAGGAAGAATTGATAAACTCGGTTGACTTTCTTTTTTGGTTTCAAGTTTTGAAGAGAGAACATTCACATGTATGCACACAGGGGCATCAGTGCTACATAATTGGCAACTAATTCCCAATTTTCAAGATATAATTTCTGCAAACATAGATTCCAGTAAATGTCACTTGAAAGCATTTGAGGAAGCAAATACAAAACAATTCTCCAGCAATTGTGCAAATCAGACAACATATGAAGCGGGAATTCAACAGCAGACCTCATCAAGTTCGCCTATGCCATTTTATTATAGCTTAAAATTCACATATAATTACACCAAATGAATAAAGGGTAAAGTATAAGAATAGTCATTCAACTATTAAGCTTGTTTTCTTTTGGTCACTCAATTATTAATTTTTTCGATTCAGTCACTTATTTTTTTGAAATTAAATATTTTAGTCACTTTTAAAATTAAATATTTAGTCACTCTTGTCATTAACTTAGTAAAGGAAGTCTAATGTGGGCTTTTTTTATTGGCCTAATAACAAATTGAGCCCTCGATATTTAAATATTCTATCTATTTGATTTTAAATCTAAAAAATTCAACAAATTTAGCTCTCAATGTTTATAAAACTTGTCAATTTAGTTCGAATTCTAAAAAGTTTAAAATATATTTAAAAATAATGATAAATATTTTTATATTTATGTTTTTTTAATTTTTATGATATATACTTACTTTTTTTTTCATAAACCCATACTCATTTTCTCATCAACAAAATATGTGAAAACCTAAAAATTAAATTTTTTTTTATTCAATCTCTTTTGATTTAGCCCCCTTTTATTTTCATACATTTTTCATTTCATATGCCTAATTAAAACTCTCAAAAAAGCTCAAAATTTACAAATATATAAACCAAGAATAATGGTTTGGTTGACAATACCAACTCTAGCCTTATTCTTTGCTACAAAGATCGTATCAGTTTCTGGCGTTTTCTTGTCTTTGTTAATTGATATTTTCAACTTCGTTAATTGAATGAAAGAAAGAACAAAGTAGAAGATACTCTTGAGAGTCATTTTGGGTACAAAAATCTTTAAAATAATTTTATATGTACTTTTTAAAATTTATATTTTCTTTTTCTTTTTTAAATTTTTTATACTTTTTATAATTAAGACTAAATTGTGAATTAACATTTAAGTTCAAATAACTTAAAAACTTAAAATATAATTAGAATATTTTATTATGAAAATTTTTATATTTGTGAATATGATATTTATTTTATATTTTACTAATAGCTTATGTAAATTTTATAATTATAATTACCAAATTGAGTACTATATTCTCGATAATTAATATTATCTTATATTTCTTATAAATTATTTTATTTTAATAATTACTTTTTATTGAAATTTTAATAAGGATTTTTAAAGCATGCTATATGTAGATTTAACTATGAATTAACCTTATAAGTAATCATAACTTAACCTCATAGAAGTTCATAATAAAGAGAGAGAGAGAGAGAGAAATGATATATAATATAACAGGAATTTCTCTCAAATTTAACTTGTTTGTGGTTAGAGATGATATATGGAAAGGATCTACTCATTATGTTAACCTCCAAGAGTCTGAAAACTATGAATATAATTGAATGTCATAAACTCACTTATCTCTTTTCAAATATCTCTGCTACAACATTAGTGCATTTTGAACCACTACCTTCGAGATTGTTACTCTTTGATGGTGAGATACATGTTTTGAACATGAAGAATTATTATCCTGAGTGCTGGCCAAAATTGAAAACTATTGAGATCATAGGTTGTAGAAACTTGTATTATTTATGGCCAAACACCTTGGCGCAAGGACTTTCGAGCTTGGAATCAGTCGAAATATATGCTTGCCTTCAACTTATACAAGTGTTCAACATGGAAAAAATAAACATGGACTTAGGATTATAGCTATTTATTCAAATCTAATTTGTGCAATAATTAATATCACCTTATTTTAAAGGTTTTTGGTGGGTAGAAAATTAAATTAGTTAAGGACAAGAAAAACTTGAAAAGAGCATGGTGATACCAACTAAGTTCTAGTTTGGTTGGTATTAACATTGTTGTCTATGTAATATAATGTAGGTTCGAGTATGCTGAAAAACATTTATCCTCCTATTGAAGAGTTGGGGAGGAACTATAGATAATTCTAGGCAACGATGGGGCTTAGTAGAGGCTTAGTAGGGTCATGGCCCCCCTAAGGTTTAAGATTTTTGCAATTTCCCCCTTCGTATATATACTATAGCCCTCCCAAAAATCGATTGTTTGGTGAAATATTGATTCTTTTTCTTTTAAATCGATTGTTTATATGTTTAAATCGATTGTTATGTAACACATCTAATTTTAGCTTGACCTCTCCAAGATTAACATCTTCTATTTGTTCTAAGCATCGATTTGTTGAAGTTGGATTACCCAGCATTTGAATCCCAATCCCTATTCCTTGAAGCGTCCTTTGTAATATATATATATCGCTCTCTTTAAATGTACAAAGAGTTTTCTAAGCAAATTACATGAGGAACGAAGAAAAATAATTTAAAGAAAGCCTTTTGACATTTATTTATTTCAATGAAAACTGCATCTATACTTTTTGGGCAAAAATCCGAGAAATATAAAAAAAAATAAAAAATTACCTGAAAGGATAGGGTTGAAAAAATGACCGGAAGGGCAATTTCCCCAAAATCGCGTCCGTCAATAGCGTTTTTGGGAAAGCGACCTAAAGCGCGTCCCCCGGGAGCGCTTTAGGCCTTTTTCCCGCAAATAAGAGTGGCGACAAGTGGGAAGAAAATGGCACCAAAATTAGGCACCGAAAGTTGATGTGATGTGAAAATTGTTATGGGGTAATTGCAATATTGGTCCCTATTTGAATAGGTAATTTGTAAGATTGATCCCTAAACCTCAACTATAAATAGGCCTAACCATTTCTCATTTTCTTCATCCCACAATTTGCCATTCTCTACTTAAGGCATTGTTCTCTCTCCCTATTTGTAAATTTTCACTTGTATTTTTGGAGTGAAATATATTTGTTAGTGCCCGAAGACGTAGGCAAAATTTGCCGAACCTCGTTAAAATTCTGGTGTTCATTATTATTATTTTTTCATATCTTGTGAGTGTGATCGTAGTTATTTATTGTGCTATTAAATTACGATTGAGGGATATTCTGGCTAGGAAAGACGTGGTACTTAAGTGATCCTTGTGATCCACCTCTCTTTCCTGGGAATTGAACTTAGTGTGATTTTTTAGTACAATAATTTTACTCTTTTACACCGTCCACTTGCAATGAGTGAACGTATTAATGCTGTTATTTACTACGATGGTGAAGTGCGTGACACCGAAAATGGTGTTGTTTTCTTATCGGAGAACACAGCGCGATTGAGTTTTAATCAGAACGTCGATTTGGTAGAACTTCGCAAAAGAATTAGGCGTAAAATATTCGGAACAACGCTAATGAAAGTTCAGTCTATTAAGTATAGATTTTGCGCTTCGGTTGATCCGGTGAGATATGACTCATTCGACATCAAAGGTCCTCGGAGCCTTGAGGCAATGGTGGAGACTCATCTTGCCAGTGGTTCACCCTATATCGAGGTATATGTAGAATTTTCATCTCCAAGTGATCTGGCTGCGACCTCAACATCTAGTATCGTTCGAGGGGAATACACGACCCCAAGTCGACACTGTAAGTGGGAGGCAAAACACGAAGTGCTAGTGTGCGGTGGTAGTATGGAAAACATAACCCCGCATGCGACACTCGGTTGGTGGATAGGACATGTATATTCGTCATTCGACGTCGGATGACAGAAATACGTATTGGAGGACGTCATCAACTTCTAGTGGATGGCAATCCACATACGATTGGGATCGTTACGAAAGATGTTTAAGGAGGATGATGTATTACCGACGACATCCATCGATGAGGGCCTCGTTATTACCGGCGACATGCACCGGTGAGGGCCCTTCGTTTGTTGCGATTATGGAGGATGGGACGATGAATCCGATGTGGAGCCACCTCGGGAGCCAGGGCCTGATGGTGCAGAAGTTGGATTATTTTCTGAACCGGAGCCCGTTCCAATTGTACCTGAAGACGTTGAGGGCGGTTCAGACGAAGAAGAAGAAGATCCGCTATTCAAGGCATACTCACCTCCAGCGCACATGCATAATGTCGATCTATCTCAAGACGATGCATTGGAGTTTCCTGAACTACCACACCGGACGCGTGACCGTACAAATTCTTTGTTGGATTCGGATCAATTAGAAGTTGGTAACCAGTTTTCCAACAAGAATACTTTTCTTGCTGTATTGAAACAATACAGCATCAGAAACAGGGTTAACTACACTATGGTTAAATCAAAGCTCGATAGGTACGAGGCAAAGTGTGCGATGCAAGACGGCACATGTTCATGGAAAATCATGGCGTCGTTGAGGAAAAAGACAGTACGTGGGGAGGTGAAAAGTACAAAGGTCCGCATACATGTCTTACCTTGCAGACAAGCATGCAAGATGTGTTCAATGATTTGAATAACACTAATATTATGTAATGTTGCATTATTTAACATACTTCATTGACAGGTGTAACAGAAGATCATCCGAGGATGGATTCAGACATGTTGGCTGATTTAATTCAGACATGTTGGCATCCAAATTGCCGCAGAACCCGATCTGACTGGTGCATCTCCACGGTTGAGTAGGTGATTAGCGGGACCTTAACGTGCCAACTGTTCGGATTTTGGAGATACTCCTCCGGAATTACTGCCCGAATTTCGGGATCCTCGTACGGTGTCCATTGAAACTATATTAACATTACCAACTTTTTAGTTATATACATAATATTAGACACTACCTACGAAATACTAAATTATAATAACGAAATTCGACACTTACTTGTGATTCTCGACCTTTGGTCCAACAGAGCCTATATCTCAAGCGAGTTAGGTATTCCAACATGATCGCTCCTCGGATGGTTCCACCTAATTAAATAAACTTTTAGCATACAATTATACTATAAATATACGACATAATTGTAAAATATAATATTAAATTTACCTCGTTATCAGTGGGAATGAATATGGCTGGTCGAGTCGAGGACGTAAAAATAGAAATCGAAACCATGCCCATGATTGCAGAGTGATGATAGGCAACCTCCGATTTTTGTTTACTCAGCGTCGTCGCCGCACATCTCCCAATAACCTCGATAGCACAGCGGACCCCAACTCAATTCACCGGCTGCTCAAAGTCAACAAGTTTCAGAGCCATCTCGGTGGGACGAGGTTTCTAGAGAGGTCCTAAGATCAAATATCCTCCAATTATTTGAAGAATGTATGCTCGAGCATACCGTATTCTTTCTACTTGGTCGAATCCTCGTTCGGCTCGGAATGTGTCTCGTAACCACGCCATATCGATCCGAGCTCCTCGAATTCTATCCGAATGGCACCCGAAAGCTCGTCGAGCATACGGCCATCCAATCGAGAGATGTTACGGACCCGACTACCGCCCGATCCACCGGTAATCCCAATCAGAATCGCACATCTTCTAAGGTGATGGTACACTCTCCGCATGGCAAATGGAAAGTGTGCGTCTCCGGTCTCCACCTCTCTATCATCGCGCTGATCAAAGGCGGCTCCAACTTGAACCCCGGCCTATCGTGGCCACGTGCAAAAACCCGCTTCCCGCAGGTAATTCTCGATCAATGGCGATGGGGGACCAGGCATGTTGCGAATATAACATTCCAACACCCGATCTACAGACTGTTTAAAAAATTATAAAATTATAAAATTCTAAATTAATTAAAATTGCATAATTAAAAAATTTAATAATATTGAAAAATTAACATTCAAACTTACCATTTTCTTTTCTGGACGGCAATGTGGTTCTCGTCTAGGCGACATAAGTCCCCGGCCATTGTACTCCGATAAAGAATTTAAAAATTTTCTAACAAAATAGATATATTAAAAAAATTATAAAGGGCTTTTTTATAAATAGTAAATGACTATTTTGAAATTTGAGCGTAAATTTGAAGGACTTTGAGAGAAACTTGAGAGAAAATTGAGAGCAAATTGAGAGAAAATTGAGAGAAATATGAGAAAGGATTGAATTGTGAAAAAAATGAAGGGTTGGGGGGGTATTTATAGGTTTTTTTTTTTGACCGTTGGGGGCCCAACGGTCAAAAAAATTTTGACCGTTGCGGCCTAAAGCGCTCCCGGGGCACGCTTTTAGGCGCTTTCCCCAAAAAAACGCTACTGACGGGGACGCGATTTTGGGGGAAATTGCCCTTTCCGGTCATTTTTTTTCAGCCCTATCCTTTCCGGTAATTTTTATTTTTTTTTGGTATTTTCTGGATTTTTGCCCATACTTTTTGGCGTTTTAAAATTTTGTTTATGGTAAATGTCGCAAATCAATCTCTCTGATTACCTATTACAAAGAATTTTGTTTTTTTCTTTAATTTATAGCCATGATTAAAGGGTTTTTTAAGTTGCTGGAGTAGCCAAAGATCGAAATATGTGCTTTCAGCCACTCCAATGTCTCAAGGACTTCCATTGTTGGAATCTCTTGACCTATATAACTGTCCTCAGCACTACAAATCTTCAGTCATCAGATAGAAGAAAAGGATCCATAAGACTATTGAGGAGCTAAATTGTGAACGCGTGTTTTGTGATCGTTTATTTGATACAGGTTAGTTGTCAGACGTTCCCGCAATTAATTTACACAGAAGGGTTGATAGTGTAAGGCATCCTTGATTATTATAATCCCCTTTTTCTGTGTTTCGGGTACACTCCTAGTATAGTTTCGATGCAAAAACACTTCCGAACCGCCCAGCACCTAAAATTAATACCACAAGTCTTCCAAAATCAGCTATAACTCTCGCTTAAACCGAAATCCCAAAAAAATAGTCCAAAAAGAGATTTCGACACTTACCTCAACTCCCCGACGATTCCACCTAAGATTCCGCAAGAGGAGAGCCCCATCCTTTGCGATCTGCTGCTGCCACAACCCAGAATTTAAACTAATGAAAAACAACAACACGCAAACGGTACTAAAACGAAAACCCCCTCTTAACTCGAGTAAAACCTTACCCCTACTTACCAAAGCACAAGCAATCGAAAAGCTGGAATACCAAAATTGAACAATTAAATTGGCAACAAAAGAACACGCAGGGGAGAGGAAAAATGAAACCAATGTCAGAATTTTTTTAAATTAGAACTGATACAACACTATCCTGACACCCCACTAACGTCTCAATCTCAACCACCTCAGAGAACTCTCTTGCTCGCATGGGGATTCAAACACATAACCTCCACCACACTAACTTATTTACTACTCAAATCAGCAAGCTCATTCTAGTATGGATTTACAGATAATTAAATATAAGACTGTTGAACAGAGACAGGGCTTACTTCCAAAAATAACAAAATTTGGCAAAAATGAAACTTGAATCCAAAACCTCACACACACACCTAAAACACTTAACAACTGAAACACTTAACAACTCAACTTGGGTTCAGTCTAGCGTATTATTCTTCTAATGAGTACATCTATGTCTCTACCCATGAAGTCTACTGCTCCGATAGCCAAGACTAGTCATCTTCTTAATTGAAATTATAGACCACATAATAATCTTCTAATTTATGAAAATTAATTTTTGGAAGGTTCACGGTTGTCTGATCAATAATGTTCTCTTCAAGATTCGGACTTGAACCCTTTTTTTAGTAATGCGATGTGGGTTACTACTACACTAATATTTAGTGAAAAAAATTACAAATTTATTTTAATTTATTAGATTGCAATTTATTCATGTAACATTAATCTATTATTAATTTAATAAAAACAATCAATTTAAAATTTTAGATTAATCAGGATTGGTGGCAATAAAAATAAATAAAATAAGAGGCATTTTATTTGAATAAAATCATATTATCAAATTTTATTAATTATAGATTAAAGTATATAAAAAAGATTATAATATTCAATAAGAAAAGGAGGCAGTTATACATTTTACTTCAATGTTAAAGGGTAATTAAAATATAATATTTTTAATAAAAAGATAAAATAATTGATTTATTGATTCATAGTTATATTTTAGAGATATATGAATTTATATATTATCAATGTAAAAATAAAATATTTAATTTAATAAAAATGGAATTTTACTTTAATGGTAATAAAATAATTATTATTTTATTTTAATAAAGAAAACAATGAATAATAATTTCTTTTGTCAATAACTAGGGATGAAGTAAAACATTTTAAAGTTTTCACATTTGTTTTTTTGCTTTGAATTTCTCAAATCTGTGTTTCTCATTATTTCCACTCTTTCTTTTCAGTTTTCACATTTTCTTCTCTTCTGTCTCTCAATTAAGGAAAAAGAAAAACCAGAAAAACCCTGCAAACTTTCTGGTTTTCACAGAGAGAAAGAGAAGAGTAATTTCTACCTTCTTCAATAATCATCTCTTTGGTTTACAACAATAATTGGTTGCTCCCATTCCATCTTTTTTACTACAAATACTGATTTTATTTGTCACAATTGCTAATCTTCTTACTAATAACCAAAGTTTTTGTTCATCCTCATCAGACTATCAACAAAAATGGCCGAATCTGTTGCCTCTGCTGCTGTAGAAAATGTGACAAAACAGGCAATGACATACGCATCACCCTATCTCCGTTACTTTTTCTGTTATGGAGAGATTGTTCAAGATTTCACGAATCAACGAAACGCACTTAAATTGAGGAAACAGATGGTGGGCACTCGTGTGGGTGAGGCTAAAATGCAAAATGAGATCATCTATGATGAAGTTGAGGACTCGCTTAGAAGGGCTGAGCAAGAACTGGAAGAAACCCAGAACTTGCAAGATGAAATAGATCGTGTCAAGTGTTTCAAATGGTGTCCTAAATGGGGCTGGCGATATTGCTTGAGTAAGACACTGGCCGAGAAGACTCCTATTATCTCTAAACTTTTAGAGACTTCTAACTTTGCACAGGTTGGCTATCGTGGTTCTCTTCAAGGAATAGAGTTCATCACATCCACGGATTTCATGGACCCTGAATCTTCAAAATCAGCTTTCAACCAGATCATGGAGGCTATAAAAGTTGTCAACATGATTGGACTGCAGGGAATGCCAGGAGTTGGTAAAACAACTTTAGCCAAAGAAGTTGGGAAGCATGCTCGAGAACAAAAGCTCTTTGATAAAGTTGTGAATTGTGATGTTTACTATGTCCCAAAATCCAAACATCAGAACAATTCAAGATAAAGTTGCAGAGATGTTTGGTTTAAATTTTCATTCAAATACCGAAGAAGGAAGAGCAGAAGAGCTATTCAGGAGTATGCAAGGCGTGAAAAATATCCTTGTAATTGTCGACGACCTCTGGGAAGAATTCAAATTGGAGAGAATTGGAATTCCATTAGGTGATGACCACAAGGGTTGTAAAATTCTTCTGACTACACGTCAACAACATGTCTGCAGTAAAATGAAGTTTCAGAAGGAAATTCAACTTGGCATCTTATCCAAAGGCAAAGCATGGGTTTTATTTCGAGATCAAGCCGGTTTAGAAGATGACTGTTCCATCTTGAATGAGGTAGCCAAAGAGGTTGCTGGTGAATGTAAGGGATTGCCTCTTGCAATTGTTACCGTGGCAAAAGCTCTAAAAGGTGAGAGTTTAGATGGGTGGAGAGCCGCAAATCAGAGATTCAAGGACTCAAGGTATTTGGATAATGAAGAAGTTCTCCGAGGTGTCCTCAGGCCTCTTAAGCTTAGCTACGATTATTTGAAGAAAGGCAATAACCAAATGACGGGAAATGACATCCAAAATATGTTTCTTACTGTGTTCCCTTTTCCCTGAAGATGCTGAAATCCCTATTGAGATATTGATTGTGTGTGGAATTGGAGTGGGATTGTTCCCTAATGCTTCCTCTATTGAAGATAATGCCCTCTTATCCATATCTAGATACTGACTATGGTACACAATTGTCATTGTTCACACATCACATTTGGATTGGTGGATTTTTTATAGTGGATGTCGTTGCGTATGCAGCCATTTTTATGGTAAGAGACTATAATCCAACTACTCGATACAATGTCTTATTACATCGTGTCCTTAGGCATCCTGATGCAATCATATCACATCTCAATTGGATATGTATATTTTTAGGCTTTCACAGTTTTGGTTTGTATACTCATAATGATACAATGAGCAGTTTAGGGTGTCCACAAGATATGTTTTCAGATACTGCTAATTACAACCTGTATTTGCTTAATGAATACAAAACACTCATACTTTAGCACTTGGTGCAACGACTCTTGGTGCAACAACAAGCACCTGTTTAACCTGGGGAGGCGATGATTTAATGGCAGTAAGGAGCAAAGTTGCTTTAAACCTATTCTATTAGGACTAGCATATTTTTCAGTCCATCACATTCAAGCATTTATGATTCATGTGACAATAGTTCAATAGGGCATAAAATATAGTAAGTGTCTTCTCTTCTCCAAACTGTCTTTACCTCAAGTCGCTTAGTATAAAAGGAAAAAAAAAAAGTTGTGAGTCTATCTATAACACTTATTTTATCCAATTTTAAAGAAGATTTTTAATGGGCCTTTCAATTGAATATCAATTCGATCATTTTGAGTTAACAAGCAAGTTTCTAAACCCTTTAGCATCATAAAATAAAGCTAAAAACACTTTAAAACTAAAGGATAATCAAGAAATGAAGATCTCATCTATGATGAGATCAAATTAAAGAAACTTTAAAATATTTTGGCCTTTTTTATTTAGAATGTAAAATCGAACTGTAAAGGTTGAAAACGAATGGAAATCAACTTTAAAAACTATTTGATACCTTAATTGCAAGTTTGGAGATCATATTCGGGAAGAATCTCACCTGAGCTAATCTGAAGTTCTAGTTATACTCTTTAACCCGGATTTCCCTTACCTAATCGCACCTAATCTCTTTTTTTGATCTCTAGTCCAATTTTGGGTGTGACACATGGACTTAGATGTTTTTGTATTTTCAGTAATCTATTAAGTATTCAGTGTGATACAATCGATTTGGATTTTATTATTGTATTTTGTGGAAGGATCGTTTATCTATTTTTTGTAACTACTAAATTTTTTATCTTCATTTCTTGCTAACTTATTTTGTTTTTGGCATTACTAAATTTCAGTAATTAATTTATGTTGTTTTTGCCAAACTTGGAGAGAGGTGTTAGTTCATCTTTAATTAAGAGATTATGAATAATCTTTGAATGAAAATGAGTCCCTAACACCATATTTCTCCAAAAATGTATTCTGTACAAATAGCAATAACATGTTTTGCCTTGAAGCTGGAATAGCTCAGTTAGCTAGAGCGTGTGGCTGTTAACCACAAGGTTGGAGGTTCAAGCCCTCCTTCTAGTTTTTAGTTAAATTTCATCTTTGGTCCTTTAAATTCCTTTTTGCTTTAATTTGATTGCTTTCTAGCGTTGCAAATTGCACAACAGTCTTCAAATGTCTTATTAAATTCTTACTTTTACGAGTGCTCCAATAAAATTCCTCTTAGTTTATATTTGAATTTCAAACTTAATAAAATTAAATCTCTTAAATTATTGATATTGTTTAGACATTATTACTGCCTTGATTCTCAAATCTTAAAGTTTCAAACAAGTTTAAACATTAAATATAAAATAGTTAAATTTCAATTAAGCCTACGTAAAGGAAATTAGGGACATGGGATCCACCAATTGTACCTCAATTCACATCAACTTTGTTACCTAACTACGTTTACTCTAGAAATAGAGGGAAAAAAGGGACATGCATGCTTCAAATTCCAACTTTTTTTGCACCATTAACATCTTGATTTCCATGTTCGCTATAAACTTAACATGTTAATTCATTAGCTTGTCAAGTGATTCATGAACAAGCCATCACTGGGAATACACCATGCACAATGCTAAAGATAAAGACATATGGTTAAATTGGTCAAGGCAAAACATTAGACACACTTGTAAAAAAATTATGAAAATACAACAGAGATCACTGAGACATTTTGTTCTCCTTTAGTGAGCAGTAGCAAAGATTATTGAGACTGAATTGAAAGTCATGAAAGAAGACATAAACAACAACACCATACAAAATGTTACACTCAAACAAACCATTACAAACAGTACGAAATGCAATGAAAGATAGAGGAACTGGCACAATATTAAAGACAGACAGATACCAATGCAACCCTTCACCATAGGCAAAACGGTCTGCAAAATAAGAAATTGTGAAAATACAACACTAATGCTTGAACATCATTTGCAGTAATTAGATCCTTCTTCGTCTATTGCTACGATTGCCATTCTTTGACTTTCTTCTTTGCCTCTTCTCATGTTGGTTTTCAACCAAATTCACCAACCATTTCGGCTTACCAGTTTGGAAAACAACATATCCCACCGACATTCCGAACACTACTCCGCATCCATAACCTATCAACACCACTTTCCAACCAAAAGCAATGTTTGATTTTGACCCATCTTTTTCAAGCACATTTGGAGGTGCTGGCTCAATGATGTTGCAACCTTTTGATACAGGAAACCCACATAGTCCCTTATTTCCTTCATATGAATCATTTCCAAATGTGTTGAATTGCTTGCCTTGAGGAATCTGACCATGGAGTTGATTTTCAGAAACATTTAAGGACGAAAGAAATGGCGGATCTCGCCAATCTATTTGGAATCGTCCCCGGACAACTTTGTTTGAAGATAAGTCCAACCATTCAAGACTTGTCAAATTCCCTATTGAGGTGGGGATACCACCATTAAGGTTATTATGAGAAAGGTTGAGCCCTTTCAGTAAGTTAAGCTTCCCAATAACCTTTGGAATCTCCCCTTCAAACTGATTGTTTGATAGATCAATGATCATCCACATGGTGAAAATTTTCACCAATTCCATATATTGTCCTTTCAAAACAATTCCAATGGAATAGGTATAGAAGCCAAGACCTCCATGATCATGCACCCCCATGTACGACACTGTACTACCAAACTTCTCTTGATTTATGATAGCCTTGAAGCTGTTGATGTATCTCACTGGTAGGGGTCCAGAAAAATAATTACTTGAGAGATCAAAAATTTGGATTTTAGAGAAAAAAGGGCTAGACTTGGAGCTATTGACACACAAGGAACCATGCATATGATTTGACTTCAATACAAGAACTTGTAGCTGTGGAAGACATCCCAACCAATGAGGAAATGTATCATTGATCCTGTTGTTACCAAGATCTAGCACTTTCAGACCTTTACAATTAAGGATGGATGGCGTCAAAAGCCCTTCTAACAGATTTCCATTTAAGTTGAAATTACTCAATTGGTATCCCTTTGCAAATGTTGGAGGAATCGTCCCATAAAACTTGTTCTTCTCCAGATTCAAGAATTCAAGGCTGTTGCTCAAATTTCCAAAACATTACGGAATTGTTCCACTCAAGTTATTGTGGGAGAAATCAAGAATTCGAAGAGAAGTGACATTGCAGATTAAAGCTTTTGGAAATTGCTCAACTTCTGTCAAAGAGTTATGGGATACATTTAAATACCACAAAAAGTCATTCCCAACCTCTTGCATCCACTGTGGAATCTTACCTTCAATTCTGTTGCAAGAGAGGTCTAAAGTTTCCAAACTTATAAGCCCTTTTAAAAATTAGGGGAATTCACAAAGATTGCAAGATGACAAAATTAAGTTTGTAAGATTAGGCAATATATGAATGACACTAGAAGTAAGATTATATGTTAAGGATAGGATGTTATATGAAAGGTCAAGATATTGGAGATTTGGAAGGTTTGAGAACATGCTCAACTCTATGACACCACTAAGATTATTTGAGGATAAGCTGAGTTGGGTAAGATTGAGAAGTTGGAATATTGAAGATGGAAGAGGACCTTGGAGTTTATTATTCTTAACCATATAAATTCTAGTGATTTGGATTGGAATTCTTTGATATGGCCACTGAATTGATTTTGAGAGGGATATATTTTCTTTAAGAGGGAGCAGTTTATAACCATGACGGAAGTGTTCCGTTGAGTAAATTGTAATCTAAGTATAAAGATATTAGATTAGGAAAAGCGGTTACCTCATCTGGAATTTGTTCACTTAATTGGTTTCATCTCAAGCCTAAATGAGTGAGTTGCAAGAGGTTCCCCAATGATCTTGGAATTTGTCCACTTAACTGGTTGTATGACAAGTCTAAATGAGTGAGTTGCAAGAGGTTCCCTGATGATCTTGGAATTTGTCCACTCAATTGGTTGTTTGACAAGTCTAAATGAGTGAGTTGCAAGAGGTTCCCCGATGATCTTGGAATTTGTCCACTCAATGGTTCTGCCACAAGTCTAAATTAGTGAGTTGCAAGAGGTTCCCCAATGGTCTTGGAATTTGTCCACTCAATTGGTTGTCTCCCAAGTTGAGGAGATTGAGGTTTGGCAAATCAAAAATGTTTTTTGGGAATTTTCCTTGCAAATCACAACCAACAAGACTAAGAGACCTTAGAGAAGAGGATAGATTCATGAAGACATGAGCATTAATAGAAGGCATGTTGATTCCATCCAAAAACAGATGTCTGACCTCGGTTAGGTTGTGAACAAGTCCCTCCACAGCATGTTTGTCCAGTTCATAAGCCCCAAAGGAGAGATCAAGTGAAACCAATTTTGACAGGTGGGAGACTTGGCATGGGACCTTTCCTGAAAATTCTGTGTGAGAAAGGTTGAGATAGAATAGGCTTGTAAATCGACCAAAATCAGATGGAATTTTGGAAAGATTAAAATCATTGTAGGCAAGGTTGAGTTTTTGAAGGTGAGGAAGAAGGAAGAGGGTGGTATTGGTAGGGAAGTTGCCATATAGCCAACTGCAGCTCAAGTCAAGGGCAATAACATGAGCATTTAGGTGGTCACAAGTGACCCCATCCCATGAGCAGCAATCTGTACCCTCCTTCCATGAATTTGTCTTGGGATAAGATTCAAGGCCAGCATTCTCATTGCAATACAAAGCAGCAAGGTATGTTTGAGTGATGGAAAAGGAATTCTTGAACTGGAAGCTTCGTGCTGAGAGCAGGAGGGAGATCCTGAAGAAGAAGAAGAAGCATAAAGATGGGGAAAGAAGAGGAATAGGAAGAGAAAGAGATAGGAGGTCATGTTATGTTTGTAGAGGAAGATGAAGGATAGGAATGGTATTTATAGGCAACAAATAATAGCACAACATTAGTGTTACAGTCTTTTTTGCTTTTACATTGATAGCTATGGATATTAGATTTTCAAAATTTTTGTATTTTTCACAATCATCAACAATCACTTAGTCTTCTTTTTACCATATATTTTTCATTCTTAAAATTGAATGCTTTTTTTTTTTAAGCAAAATCTTGAATTTCATTTGAACTCCCTCAACAACTAAAAAAATTAAGATTGATGAGATTACAAAGTAGATTGACTTAGTCTTCTTCCCTATAACATGTAAAGAATGTGAGTGTCTATTCACTTGCCTGTCAACCAAAGCTAATTAATGTGGAAATTCTTTTCCACACAAAAGAACAAAATTGTGCTCTATTCACTACGTTTCAGGAAGACTAAGACTATCAATTGTCTATTGACAATACTTTAATTCCACACCATTTGCAGTATTGACTACGTTTACTTGAGGGAAAACAAAGACATGAATGCTGGAAATTTTAACTAGTTTGTACGGTCAATGAGGCTACCTAAAAGACATGAATATATTTGTTGGACAACTCATTGAGTTGTTATCTGCAGGTTTAAGTATATGCTTGTAGTTCCCAATTGATTATGGTAAGGCATTGGACGGATGATTTGTGATTCAATAGATAATGAAATTCAATCCTACTTTATTCATATGTGGGTTTGCTTTTGTTTAGTGTTTACTACCGTTTTATAGCTAACAACAATCTGCAGTCGGTTCCAATTCACTGTTTAATTTCTCATGCTTACTTTTTCTTTTCCCCATCTTTTATGAGACATTTATGGTGAGCATTCGCAGAGATGTTGAGACAAAAAAAAATTACTTTATTTAATCGGTTATAAGCCTAAGATTAACAGAGATTATGGTGAGCATTAGCAGAGATTATGAGACAAAATAATTACTTTATTTAATCGGTTATAAGACAAAAAAAATTATGTTCAATGTCTTGTTCTCTTCTTTTGCTGCTGCCAAAACCCCCCAACAACTTCACATACCCTTTCATCCATTTATTATCAGCCCAACTTAATCTACAAGCAATGAGGAAATTCCAGGACAATTACAGCACAATTCCACACCAAATAACAACAATTTGTAGTATTGATTACGTTTACTTGAGAAATAGAAAGAGAAAAAAAACATGCTTGTCTGTACCGTCAATGAAGCTACCATATGAATGCATTCCACGAAGCATTAGATATTTGTGTTTAAAGCATAAGCTAACATATGCACATCAATAAATCCATGTTCAACTTTAAGATATATTAATTAGTTCATATGTAGCAATTTTAGAGCAGAAAATTTTGTTGCCATTACAATTGTCTAACATATATACATATTACTGCTAAACATGTTGATAGATGGATAAATATGTCCATTGTTTTTATCAGTAACTATTGCTAAAATAATTTCCTGTAAATCGAGATTATGGTTTATTTAAATTTGCTTAAGTTCGATTTCTGAACATGAAAAAAACATGAGCAAATCCCTCTTATAACCTGCCGTTTGCACGTTGAAGTATTGACTATGCTTAGTGGAATAAATAACCCCCAATTGCATCTTCATTAAACCCTACTTATAGGAAAATAGGGACATGGGATCCACCAAGTGTACCTGAGCTGCTGCCCTTATTTCATGTTCAAGACGATTATTGTTAGCCAAGCTTAATCAACAAACCATAAGAAAATTGACGAACCATTTCGGTTGACCGGTTTGGAAAACAACATATCCCATGATCATTCCAAACACTACCCCGCATCCAATACTTCCATATAAATTAACAACAATTTGCAGTATCCACTACATTTATTCGAGAAATAGATAGACCAATTCCTTTAATTAGATAACACAAAATTGGAGACCAATTAGGTTTAGTGTTGAAATTTTGAGTCCCATAACACCACCATGCAGGGGCGAAGCTAGGAAAATTTTTTAGGGGGCGGATGAAATTTTAATTTTTTATAGTTTATATCTTTCTAATTTGTAAAGGATTAAATCGAATTTTTATAATTTTAGGGAGGCCAAAGTGCAATTTTACTTTTACTAATTTAAAATTTTTAAAAATTTGAAGGGCCTAAATGGAAATTCTACCTTTTAGGGGGGTCGGGGCCCATGACAGCGCCCCTGGATTCGCCACTACCACCATGCTTAAAAATTGTGTTTTAACTGTCAAATTATTTATGGTGAAGCTTGCTGACTGCATATACGCGGATTGCTAGGTCAACAACTTCATTTAAATCTAAAAAAAATAAAAACAATTAAATATGTATAAATATAAAAAATTCGTAAAATTAAAACTAAAACTTTTGAAACTAACTTTTTTTTGCAAATTTTTATTATTTAAAAAATCTTAAAATTTTCAAATTAAATTCCATTTGTTTTCACCATTTTTTTTTTTGGCAAAATCAGTAAAAAAACAAAAAGGATTGTTGAGCGCAATCCAAACAAGATCAAACACTGTTTATTTTTTAACTAAAACAAAACAGCCTAACAAATACTAGCTACTAAGCAGAAGAAAACAGCGAACCATCCCAACATCATCCACTCTGCTTCAGCAGCAAATCACCAAGCAGCTTTAAAGAAGTTTTTCCTTGACATGCTTGCCTTTGCTAAAGTTTTCGCCATTCCATTCATCGTCCTCCACCACAAACTATCCAAGTTTGCAGTGTGAAAGCAGCTACTTCCATAAGAGAAACCTTTCACTGGATATTGACTTGCTCATGTTTCCTATAACAACGACTCATGTTTGGGATACAACACCCCAATTGCACCGTCAATTAAGCTGGAGATGGGATCCAACAACTTTACCTAAACTCATATCAACATCGTTACTGGGCTTTTCATTCTTAAGGCAAATATTAGCCAATAAAAAAAAAAAACATCACGATTTATTTGACCTTTCAATTTTATAAAAGAAATCATTTAAAGTCTTCCATTTAATTTTTTGCTTATTTTAGCTTTTGAATTTGCATTATTTATCAAATCACCTCAAAACAGATGAAAAATGTTAATATTTGTTAATTTGGCTAACATGACAATCTATGTGCATACCACTTCAGTAATTAATTAATTTTTAAAAAATTAAAAATATTTTTTATACTTTTATTTTTAAATTTTAAAAATTTAATTAATTACACATTTCACATATATAAAAATTAATTAAATTCTAAAAGCTGTGTTACATTATAATTAATTTCTCCATATTATATAAATCAGTTTTGTTACATTTGAATTTTGACTTTTCATTAAATTGGAGTTAATATTAAAAATTCGGAGATACTTAATTGATTTTTTTAAAAGAATTTGAGAGTTAAAAGTACGATTAAACCTAAATTATATTAAACAACCAACCCCTTACAAAACAATAACAAAGATTAATGAGTAAGAAATTTTGAAAGTAGAAATTATGGAACAATCATAGCCTTATGTTTAGATTAGCTCCAGCGGTAACACCTGCATGTATTCAAGTTCCAGACCCGTCACTATTATCTCATATTGGATTCTTCATTGTGTTTGAAGCATTTGATATTCTTGTTGAAAGTATAATGGAACATATATACGAGTATCCAATTTTTTTTTGAACAATATCATTATATGTTCTGGTTAAATTTGTTCTTTTTTATATAATACCTGGAGCTACCCATAGCCTCTCCCTAACTCATAAATAGGAGGCTAATGCGCTTCAACATACTCGAACTCATATCCTCCTACATTGACAATAACGTCCATACTAATCGAGTTAAGACTCAATCAGCATAAGAGTACCCAATTTTACATTGACGTGTTGAAGTTCAATTTTTCATTATGATTTTATATTCTACTCCATGAGATCTTTACAATAGTATATCATATGCTTAAAATATTTGAGTGATGAATTAAAAATTGATGCTCAAAGTAAGCTACTTATGAATTGTGTTGAGGAAAATGAAAAGCATTAGTCCCACACTGATTGGGAATCAAGTGCGGAACTTGTATATGTAAATCAACTTAATTAGTACCTAATTAATGACTAAAGCTTGAAACCTTATCTCACATGCAAGGGGGTGTAGGATGCACTCGCACGACATGGGTGAAGGGAAATGTCTGGACCGATTGGGCCCAAGAAGGGCTTGCAGATATTTTACCCCAATACAAAATTTAATTTTTTTTCTCAACAGATATTATACATAATCTATTTAAAAGGACAAATATTTTCATTTGATTTGATTTTATTCAAATTGATTTAAAGACTCATTGAACGCAAATTTGTATCTTTATTCATGGAAATTTTCAAAATCCCTCCATATTTTTTACACACAAACACACAATGAATTTATTTCACTCTCAGGAATTCTTTTCTTTTTCTCTCTAAAATTTTCAAACGATTCGGTGATAGAAGAATGCAAGATTTGTTCGTTGATCACTACATAGGTACTACTCTTGCGATCATTTTATTGTTATATCCTGAGACAGACGACCAACGTTTCTCCAACTGCTATAGGAACGGCCGAATCTGTCTTAAGAAAACTGTGAAAGCAGACCTCAATATCTAGTAAAACTTGATTCCTTTATTTCGGTTTCTGGTTTTTCAAAATCTTATTTATTTAATTGTTTTCAGATCTAACGTTTTAAATAAATATAAATATTTATTTATTTTGTTTTATTTAGATCTAGTGTTTTTTACATAAATATAAATATATTTTTTTATATTATTTGTTCCGATCTTGTATTTAATATTTATATTTATATTTATTCACTAACGTGTTTTGTCCAATAGAATTATTTATGGTGCATCCACTTTTTGAATTATATTACCACTGCGATTTTGAATAAATTGTTGATCTTTTGATGAAATTGTGGGTCAATGTTGTTTCGCAATTTCTCTTTTAACCCATATATATATATATATATATATATAAACATCTCTGCAATGCTATTGTATATATTATTGTTACTCAAATATGTTGATAGACATATAGGTTTGGGACAAAATTATGAAGATATAAATGCAGGTAAAAGAACATGTAAATTTTAAGTTCCATATGACCCTAAAATGCTTAGAAATTGTGTGTGTTTAAGTGTCCTCAACCACAAACAATCCGCTTGGTCTTGTTTCCATGGAATTTCAAATTATTGAAAATTTTCAGTATTGGCTATACTTCTACTCCACAAAAAATGGTGATTAGGTGAGAAGACTAAGACTATCAATTGTCTATTCACTTCACACTTGGCGCTGTTGCTTCCTCCTATCACTCTCACCCAAGCTTAATTTACAAGCAATGTGGAAGCTTCGGACATTTGTGGGACAATGTACAATAATTCCACACCATTTACAGTATTGACTACGTTTACCTGAGGGAAAAGAAAGACATGAATGCTGGAAATTTTAACTAGTTTGTACGGTCAGTGAAGCTACCTAAAAGCCATTTAGGATATCAATTCCTGTAATTGGATTAATCTCATGGTTGCCGCAATGTTTTGACAGTGTAATCGAATGTTAAATATGTTACTCTGCGATGCTATTGTAAATATTACTCTTAAATTTGTTGGTAGATATATAGGTTTGGCACAAAATTAAGAATACACAAAGGCTCAAACCATACCTTATGTTCATGAGTTCTCATCATCTCATGTTTACTTCCCATCTATGAGGACGGTTCTTGCAGAATTATGGCATCCAATTGAAGGAGTATCAATTGGAGTATTAATCTAGAACAAAAAAGACTTTGAATATCACTTTAAAAGAAGCGGAGAAATTTTCCACACAAAGAAGAAATTTTATAGTATTGACTATGTTTAACTCGAGACAAGGATGATGAGATGAGCATGAAGATCTCTAGAAATTTGGTCCACCAATTATGTTCAATGTCTTGGTCTCTTCTTTTGCTGCTGCCAAAACCCCCCAACAGCTTCACATACTCTTTCATCCTTTCATGATCGGCCCAACTTAATCTACAAGCAGTGAGGAAATTCCAGGACAATTACAGCACAATTCCACACCAAATAACAACAATTTGTAGTATTGATTACGTTTACTAGAGAAATAGAGAGAGAAAAAAAAAAACATGCTTGTCTGTACCGTCAATGAAGCTACCATATGAATGGATTCCATGAAGCATTAGATATTTGTGTTTAAAGCATAAGCTAACATATGCACATCAATAAATCCATGTTCAACTTTAAGATATATTAATTAGTTCAAATGTAGCAATTTTAGAGCAGAAAATTTTGTTGCCATTACAATTGTCTAACATATATACATATTAGTGCTAAACATGTTGATAGATGGATAAATATGTCCATTTTTTTTTACCAGTAACTATTGCTAAAATAATTTCCTGTAAATCGAGATTATGGTTTATTTAAATTTGCTTAAGTTTGATTTCTGAACATGAAAAAACAAAACCAAATCCCTCTTATAACATGCCATTTGCACATTGAAGTATTGATTATGCTTAATGGAATAATGTAGAGATACAACCCCGAATTGCATCTTTCATTAAAGCCTACTTATAGGAAAATAAGGACATGGGATCCACCAACTGTACCTGAGCTGCTGCCCTTATTTCACGTCTGCAAGACTATTATTGTCAGCCAAACATAATCAACACCCCAATTGCACCGTCAATTAAGCTGGAGATGGGATCCACCAACTTTACCTAAACTCATATCAACATCGTTACTAGGCCTTTCATTCTTAAGGCAAATATTAGCCAATAAAAAAAATTATATAACGATTTATTAAACCTTCCAATTTTATAAAAGAAATAATTTAAAGTCTTCCATTTAATTTTTTTTTTGCTTATTTTTGTTTTTAAATTTGCATTATTTATCAAATCACCTTAAAATAAATGAAAAATATTAATATTTGTTAATTTTACTAGTATGACATCCACGTGACAATTTATGTGTATACCACTTCAGCAATTAATTAATTTTTTAAAAATTAAAAATATTTTTTATACTTTTATTTTTATTAATTACACATTCAACGTATATTAAAAAATTAATTAAATTGTGATAGTTGTGTTACATTATAATTAATTTATGCATATTATGTAAATTAATTTTGTTACATTTGAATTCTGACTTTTCATTAAATTGGAGTCAATATTAAAAATTCAAAGATGCTTAATTGATTTTTTAAATAACAGAGACCATAAGCTGTTAGTCTGCTGATTGTAGCAGGTTAGGTGCTTTTGTTTCTTTTCGTTTTGTCTACCGATTGTAGCAACCGTCAGGGCTTTTTCTCAATTTTATTCCAGAATAAAGATCTAAATCAATAAACTAGGTTTTTTATAAAGTTTTATGAAAATTATTTTTCTTGTTTTTATTAAATTATTTTTAAATAAATTAATGAGTAAGAAAATTTGAAAGTACAAATTATGGAACAATCATAGCCTTATGTTAATATGTGCTCCTATGGTAACACATGCATATATTCAAGTTCCAGACCCATCACTACTATATAATGTGATTGTTGTTGCAATATTTTGACATTGTAAAACAACCTAATCTTTAATTTTGTACTTCAACTTTAAATCATCGACCATGTTCTCTATTATTGGATTCTTCATTGTCTTTGAAGCATTTGATATTTGTATTTGAACACCATATTTCTCAAAAATGTATTATGTACAAATAACAATATTGAAGCTTATCTCGAAGCTGGAATAGCTCAGTTGGTTAGAGCGTGTGGCTGTTAACCACAAGGTCGTAGGTTCAAGCCCTCCTTCTAGCGTCTTATTTTTGGTTAAATTTCATCTTTGGTCCCTTTAAATTCCTTTTTGCTTTCGTTGCAAATTACGCAACAGTCTTCAAATGTCTTATTAAATTCTCACAATAAAATTCCTCTTAGTTTATATGTGAATTTCAAACTTAATAAAATTAAATTTATTAAATTATTGATATATGTTTAGACATTATTACTGCCTTGATTGTCAAATCTTAAAATTTCAAACAAGTTTAAACATTAAATATAAAATAGTTAAATTTGAATTAAGCCTACGTAAAGGAAATTAGGGACATGGGATCCACCAATTGTACCTCAATTCACACTTTGTTACCCAACTACGTTTACTCTAGAAATAGAGGGAAAAAAGGGACATCAGGACATGCATGCTTGAAATTCCAACTTTTTGTGCCAATCTGTTGCCTCTGCTGCTGTGGAAAATGTGACAAACCAGGCATTATTACTACCTTGATTGTCAAATCTTAAAATTAAATTCTTAAATTATTGATATATGTTTAGACATTATTACTACCTTCATTGTCAAATCTTAAAATTTCAGACAAGTTTAAACATTAAATATAAAATAGTTAAATTTCAATTAAGCTTACGAAAAATAGTTAAACATGGGATCCACCAATTGTACCTCATTCACATCAACTTTGTGAAAAAAAGGGACATGCATGCTTGAAATTCAAACTTTTTCTGCGCCATCAACATCTTGATTTCCATGTTAGCTATAAACTTAACCTGTTAATTCATTAACTTGTCAAGTGATTCATAAACAAGCCATCACTGAGAATACACCATGCACAATGCTAAAGATAAAGACCTATGCTTAAATTGGTCAAGGCAAAACATTAGACACACTTGTAAAAAAATTATGAAAATACAACAGAGATCACTGAGACATTTTGTTCTCCTTTAGTGAGCAGTAGCAAAGATTATTGAGATTGAATTGAAAGTCATAAAAGAAGACATAAACAACAACACCATACAAAATGTTACACTCAAACAAACCATTACAGACAGTACGAAATGCAATGAAAAACAGAGGAACTCACAATATTAAAGACAGACAGATACCAATGCAACCCTTCACCATAGGCAAAACGGTCTACAGAACAAGAAATTGTGAAAATACAACACTAATGCTTGAACATCATTCGCAGTAATTAGATCCTTCTTCGTCTATTGCTGCGATTGCCATTCTTTCACTTTCTTCTTCGTCTCTTCTCATGTTGGTTTTCAACCAAATATTCACTAACCATTTCGGCTTACCAGTTTGGAAAACAGCATATCCCATCGACATTCCGAACACTACTCCGAATCCATAACCTATCAACACCACTTTCCAACCAAAAGCAATGTTTGATTTTGAACCATCTTTTTCAAGCACATTTGGAGGTGCTGGCTCAATGATGTTGCAACCTTTCGACACCGGAAACCCACACAGTCCCTTATTTCCTTCATATGAATCATTTCCAAATGTGTTGAATTGCTTGCCTTGTGGAATTTGACCATGGAGTTGATTTTCAGAAAAATTTAAGGACGAAAGAAATGGCAGATCTGCCAATCTATTTGGAATCGTCCCAGACAACCTGTTTGAAGATAGGTCCAACCATTCAAGACTTGTCAAATTCCCTATTGAGGTGGGGATACCACCATTAAGGTTATTATGAGAAAGGTTGAGCCCTTTCAGTAAGTTAAGCTTCCCAATAACCTTTGGAATCTCCCCTTCAAACTGATTGTTTGATAGATCAATGATCATCCACATGGTGAAAATTTTCACCAATTCCATATATTGTCCTTTCATGACAATTCCAATGGAATAGGTATAGAAGCCACGATCTGCATTCACCCCCATGTACGACATTGTACTACCAATCTTCTCTGGATTTATGATAGCCTTGAAGCTGTTGATGTATCTCACTGGTAGGGGTCCAGAAAAATAATTACTTGAGAGGTCAAAAATTTGGATTTTAGAGAAAAAAGGGCTAGACTTGGAGCTATTGACACACAAGGAACCATGCATATGATTTGACTTCAATACAAGAACTTGTAGCTGTGGAAGACTTCCCAACCAATGAGGAAATGTATCATTGATCTTGTTGTTACCAAGATCTAGCACTTCCAGACCTTTACAATTAAAGATGGATGGTGTCAAAGGCCCTTCTAACAGATTTCCATTTAAGTTGAAATTACTCAGTTGGCATCCCTTTGCAAATGTTGGAGGAATCGTCCCATAAAACTTGTTCTCCTTCAAATTCAAGAATTTAAGGCTATTGCTGAAATTTCCAAAACATTGCGGAATTGTTCCACTCAAGTTATTGTGGGACAAATCAAGAATTTGAAGAGCACTAGCATTGCATATTATAGAAGAGACCTCTCCATTGAAACTATTATTTGAGATCAGAAATATATTGATCGTCGAAGCTGGAATCGGAAGATTTCCACGGATCAAATTGGAGCTTAAGTCAAGAACTTCAATATTCTTCCATGGAAATTGCTCAACTTCTGTCAAAGAGTTATGGGATACATTTAAATACCACAAAGAGTCATTCCCCACCTCTTGAATCCACTGCGGAATCTTGCCTTCAATTCTGTTGTAAGAGAGGTCTAACCTTTCCAAATTTTTAATCCCTTTTAAAAATTGGGGGAATTCACCAAGATTGCAAGATGACAAAGTTAAGATTGTAAGATTAGGCAATATATGAATGACACTAGAAGTAAGATTAGATGTTAAGGATAGGCTGTTATATGAAAGGTCAAGATATATGAGATTTGGAAGGTTTGAGAACATGCTTAACTCTATGACACCACTAAGATTATTTGAGGATAAAAAGAGGTCGGTAAGATTGAGAAGCTCGAATATTGAAGATGGAAGAGGACCTTGGAGTTTATTATTGCTTAGACATAAATATTCTAGTGATTTGGATTGGAATTCTTTGATATGCCCACTGAATTGATTTTGACAGAGATCTATTTTCTTTAAGGAGGGAGTAGTATACAACCATGACGGAAGTGTTCCATTGAGTAAATTGTAACCTAAGTATAAATATAATAGATTAGGAAAATTTGTTACCTCATCTGGAATGAAACCTTCTAATAAATTTCCATCTAATAGCAAGTATTCAAGCTGCGTTAGGTTTAGAATTGATAATGGAATTTGTCCACTCAATTGGTTCCAATGCAAGCTTAAATAAGTGAGTTGCAGGAGGTTCCCCAATGATCTTGGAATTTGTCCACTCAATTGGTTTCGCCACAAGTCTAAATGAGTGAGTTGCAAGAGGTTTCCCAGTGATCTTGGAATTTGTCCACTCAATTGGTTAAATGTCAAGTCTAAATGAGTGAGTTGCAAAAAGTTTCCCAGTGATCCTGAAATTTGTCCACTCAATTGGTTATATGACAAGTCTAAATGAGTGAGTTGCAAGAGGTTTGGGAAATCAAAAATGTATTTTAGGAATTTTCCTTGCAAATCACAAGAAGCAAGACCGAGAGACCTTAGAGAAGAGGATAGATTCATGAAGGCATGAGGATTAATAGAAGGCAAGTTGATTCCATCCAAAAACAGATGTCTGACCTCGGTTAGGTTGTGAACAAGTCCCTCCAGAGAATGTTTGTCCAGTTCATCAGCCCCAGAGGAGAGATCAAGTGAAACCAATTTTGACAGGTGGGAGACTTGGGATGGGACTTTTCCTGAAAAATCTGTGTGAGAAAGGTTGAGGTAGAATAGGCTTGTAAATCGACCAAACTCAGATGGAAATTTGGAAAGATTAAAATCATTGTAGGCAAGGTTGAGTTTTTGAAGGTGAGGAAGAAGGAAGAGAGTGGTATTGGAAGGGAAGTTGCCATATAGCCAACTGCAGCTCAAGTCAAGGGCAATAACATGAGCATTTAGGTGGTCACAAGTGACCCCATCCCATGAGCAGCAATCTGTACCCTCCTTCTATGAATTTGTCTTGGGATAAGATTCAAGGCCAGCAATCTCATCGCAATAAAAAAACATTGTCCTCTGTCTGAGTGATGGAAAAGGAGTTCTTGAACTGGATTAGTGAAGAGCAGGAGTGAGATCCTGAAGAAGAAGCATAAAGATGGGGAAAGAAGAGGAATAGGAAGAGAAAGAGATAGGAGGCCATGTAATGTTTGTAGAGGAAGATGAAGGATAGGAATGGTATTTATAGGCAACAAATAATACCACAACATTGGAGTTACAGTCTTTTTTGCTTTTACATTGAAAAGCTATGGATATTAGATTTTCAAAATTTTTGTATTTTTCACAATCATCAACAACCACTTAAGTCTTCTTTTTACCATATATTTTTCATTCTTAAAATTGGATTTTTTTTTAAAGCAAAATCTAGAATTTTATTTGAACTCTCTAAACAACTAAAAGAATTAAGATTGATGAGATTACAAAGTAGATTGACTTAGTCTTCTTCTCTATAACACATAAAGAATGTAAGTGTCTATTCACTTGCCTCTCAATCAAAGCTAATTAATTTGAAAATTCTTTTCCACACAAAACAACAAAATTGTGCTCTATCCACTAGGTTTGAGGAAGAAGACTGCTGGAAATTTAATCCACCGATTCCATAATAACGTGTATACTTATATATTTATAACCTCATAATTCAAATCTAAAATCTCATTTGTTATAAATTCTGATAAATTTATTTGGGAATAGTTATTTTTCATTTGTTAATTATTTCTCTTTTAATCAATTAAAAAATTAAAACTAAAAAGACATAAATGATTTATTTGGCATTTTTTAACTTTACAAATAAAAAGTCATTTTAGTTTTCCATTTTTTTTTTCTCTTTTAGTCTTGAAACTTGTATGGCTCCTTAAATCACCCAAAAAAATGATGAAAAAGTTAACATCTCTTAACTAACAAAACTAGCACCAACGTGGCTGATGTTGACCATTAGTAGTTAATGGCAACACTTACGTGGCTGTTAATATCTACTACACCAACAGTGTTTGTTGACGTGACTATGCCACATGATCAATAATCACTACAGGGTAGCGCCACGCCATCGCCCATTGGTGCCATATTAACCTTTGAGTTAAACTCAAATTACTCTTGCCTTTGTTATAAATTAAAAGTATAACTAATTTTGATGGGAATGGTTACTTTTCATTAACTCAGTTAAAAGGACTATAACACGTAAACTTTGGTCCTATTTTAAAATTCACATGCAATGCGGGACATTTACATTTTGCAGAGTTCAACACATATATAGAAAACACTTCAATGATATACAATCCCTTATCACTTGTCTTCCATATATTCAAAGTTTACTGCTTGAAAATTCAAACCATGTGTATCCTATATATGTTGAACAATGGTATCTACCAAACATATTTTCCACAAGACTAGAAAATTTGTATGCCATTTTCTATTACTTGCAAGAAAACTACCAGGGAAATTGCATTTCTAATTCATCCTTAGGCTTTAAATTCAAACAATAAAAACGAAAAAGAACAGGAAACTTCTAGGAAAGAAATTTTATTACATCAATTTTCCAGTTATTTAACCTTTACCCCATGTTGGTTCTAGATTAAATTTGAAGAAAAATAAAGAAGAAGAAGAGGACACGTATATTTTTATTTTGAAAAAGTAAAGGATTATAACTCAGCCAAATAAAAAAATTCACAATGCAAAGCACACACTCAACAAGTAGAAAAACCAACAACATTGAAAACAAAAGGCAATAACAGATCATGCACCGCACCAGGCCCAGAAAACCAAATTGCATCATTGTAGTGTATATTATCAAGTCATGATATCCATATTACTTTCCTACTAATTAATTCAGTTCAATAAACATAATTTGAATTAATGGCCTAAATTTTAAAGTTTGAAGAAACATAAGGCAACTGAATGAAAATTAATAACCTCCATCACCAGAGCTGCCCGCGCTTGTCTTCGTACATGTCCTCCTAGTAAGCAAGATAATGATTTTCTCCTTTAGAGATCATGAAGATAAAAGATTGAACCTAAACATCAGGAAAAAATGTCAGTGGACATTACAGTCAGAAAAAAACAGATGATGAAGTACAGCATCCAAAATCCATGCCATCATTCTTTTTCTTAGATGTCAATGCTTTCTGCTACTGAGGTCCCATTGAGGCAAAATGCTGGGAAATGTTTTGAGCCTTTTACCACATGTCCATGCAGTGCCTGCTCACGCAATATCTGAACTTTTTGAAAAAGGAGACCCTAAAAGAGACATTTTTGAAGGGCAGTTTAGAAGTTACAGAGGCCTTGGCATACAGCAGCTGATAATGAGAGAAGACAAACCAGAAATGTAAGTAAGACGACGACAAAAATAAAGTCGAAAAATTTTTAAGAATTGATGAAATAACATTTTGTAGCTTAACGAATTGGGACGAAGTCCACCAGTCTGATGCCCATAGAACCATACCTGGGATTTTCTATTTGGGATAACTTTCTAACTTCTTCCACTTAGTCCTTGAAGTTTTTTTTTTTTTTTCGCATTAATCTTGAAACATTGCAGATTTTTTCAATTACATTGTATATTTTTTCAATTTGATACTTAAACTTGAATTCCATTAAACTTTGAGATTGGAAAAAAAAAAAGATTAATTTTTTTAAAATTAAAAAAAAATAAAGAAACTAAATTTCAAGCATGCAAAGTGCAAATGAAACAACTGTTTTTATAAAAGATGCGTTGATTCACACAGATTGGACTACCCTTAGACAAGCTTATTCTAGTAGAGAAAGAAACTGAATTTTGATTTCATTTGCTGTGGCAAAATTTTTTACTTTCAACAACATTTTGAAAGCCTGCCTACATCTCGGCAAGAAAAAAAATTACAAATTCTTTCATCAGACAATTTAAATGATGCAATGCAAAGAGTCATCAATTTATGATCTTTTTATCATAAAATAGCCTTTTTACTGGAACTTGATACGTATTGTCTTTGACATTCTTCTACGCTAAATGATCTCCGTAAACTGCAATCATCGACTATACGTAACCCTTTCATCAGCGCCGCCAGAGCCGACCTTGTTGTTTCTGTTCTTGAACTCGCCTGTGTCATCAAAGGCAATGAGCATTTATCAATGTTATAAAAACAATACACAAATGTATGAAGATACTTCACCTTTGATACACTTTAGAAGGCTCGAGAAACTCTTTTGCGATATCTTTTCTTCCATAGGATTGCAATACTTGCCTGATATCAGCCGGACTATTGCGGGCTACATCTGTGGACAAATCAAAACAAATGGTTCTATAATCAACAAACGAATATAGGAAACATAAAATTTGAACAAAGGAAACATGCAGAGGAAAAAGCAACAACATAGACTTACATTCAAGAAATGGAATAAGGTCTAAAAGTGCGGTATCATCTGTCTCGAGCTTATATGGCTTAATAGGGACACAATTTTCTGGTTGAAGACTAGAATCAAATGCATGAGCACTCACATATAAAATCTTGGCTGGATCCCTGTTTAGCTTTGAAAGGTCCTGCCAACAGGAACTATTTGTTAACAATAAGGCCATAGATTAATACACATAGTATTGTAGAAACTAAGGAGGCAAAAACCAAAAACAAAATGTTTTGAAGGGAAGAGATTGACTATAACATGGTAAAAGCATCATGACTGATAAGAGGTTTTGAAGCCAACTGGTCAAGTGGCTCAAACTCAGCCTACAAAGCTACAACTGGTGAGTCCAACCTTTGGCATCAAAGACTCGGGCATGTCAACTTCAGGTCAATGTCCAAAATGATCAGTGAAGAACTAGTTGAAAACTTCACCAACTCAATAAAAAATGATGATGTTTGTGAAGTGTGCCAGCTAGGAAAATAAGTTAGGCATCCATTTCCTTTGAATCAAGCCTGGAGAGCCTCAGAAAAGCTTCAACTTGTGCACACTGATGTGTGTGGCCCCATGAAGACTGAATCACTCAGTGAAAACAGGTATTTCATCTTGTTCATTGATGATTATTCAAGATATTGCTAGATTTATTTCTTAAAGCAAAAATTAGAAGTGGCTCAGGTGTTTCTGAAGTTCAAGGCAGCTGTTGAAAATGAAACTGGCTGCAAGCTCAAGACCATTAGGTCAGACAATGGGACTGAGTATACCTCAGCTCAGTTTCAAGCTTACTGTGAGAATGCAAGCATCAAGCATCAGTTGACCAATGTCTATACCCCTCAGCAGAATGGAGTCAGTGAAAGGAAGAATAGAAGTCTTATAGATATGGCTAGGTGCTTGTTGTTTGAGAAGAACATGCCAAGAACAATGTGGGCTGAAGCAGTCAACACTGCTGTTTATCTTCAGAATAGGCTTCCAACAAAAGCCTTAACACACAAGACACCTTTTGAAGCTTGGTTCAAGTTCAAGCCATCACTGGCTCACCTCAGAACCTTGGGCTGCCTATGCTATGCACAAGTACAATCTGTGAAGAGGGACAAGCTATCAAAAAGGGCCCAACCTGGTGTTCTAATAGGCTACAGCTCAGTTAAAAAGGGTTATAGGATCTTAGATCCTTCAACAAAAAGGGTTTTAGTGAGCAGAGATGTTGTCTTTGATGAGAAGGCATGCTGGAACTGGGAGAAAAATCAGCCAAAAGCTATTTCTGAAGAACTTACAGCCAGCCAGTTTGATCCTGATCAAGATGGTTCAGAAATGGACTTTGATGATGTGCCAGTCAGGGGGACAAGGCCCTTGGAAGAAATTTATGAAAGGGTACAAGTGGCCATTGTGGAGCCAAGTTGCTTTGAAGAGGCTGAAGGACACCAAGGCTGGAAGCAAGCAATGGTTGATGAAATCCACATGATCGAAAAGAACCAAACATGGGAGCTGGTTGAAAGGCCTACAAATAGGAAGATTATTGGTGTCAAGTGGGTCTATCGAGCCAAACAGAATGCAGATGGAAGTCTAAACAAATTGAAGGCAAGGCTAGTTGTCAAGGGATTCAGCCAAAGATATGGTCTGGACTACATGGAGACCTTTGCACCAGTAGCCAGGCTTGACACCATAAGATTGCTAGTTGCTTTAGTAGCACAAAAGCAATGGTGCATACACCAACTTGATGTTAAGTCAGCTTTCCTCAATGGCTTTCTTGAAGAAGAGATTTACATTGACCAGCCTCAAGGCTTTGTTGTGCTAGGCAAAGACCACATGGTCTACAGACTCAAAAAGGCCCTCTATGGCCTAAAACAAGCTCCTAGAGCTTGGTATGCTCGAATCAAAAACCATCTGATGAGTTTGGGATTCAAAAGAAGTGCTAGTGAACCAACTCTATATGGCAAGAAAGAAAAAGCTGAAACACAGCTTATAGTGTCTCTCTATGTTGATGATCTCTTGGTGACAGGAGGAGACTAAAATATAGTGGCTGACTTCAAGGCTAAAATGATGGACATGTTTGAGATGTGTGACTTGGGGCAAATGACTTATTTCCTTAGAATGGAGGTGTCCCAGATAGGAAAAGGGATCTTCTTAGGCCAGCAAACATTTGCCTCTAAGATCTTAAAGAAGTTCTCTATAGAGAATAGTAAGCCAACAAGCACACCTATGGGTGTTGGAATGAAAATGTCAAGCCAAGATGATCATGATAGAGTGGATGAATCTGCCTATAGAAGCCTAGTGGGATGCCTATTGTACTTAACAGCAACCAGGCCAGATACCATGTTTGCTGTGAGCATGCTATCGAGGTTCATGCATAGCTGCAATAAGCAGCTTCTTCAAGCAGCAAAAAGAGTACTCAGGTACATTAAAGGCACCTTGAGCTATGGCTTACTATTTTGTAAGGCTGAAAATATGAAGTTGATAGGCTATACAGACAGTGATTGGGTTGGATCGAAGGATGACATGAAGAGCACTTCAGGTTATGCATTTACACTTGGTTCAGCAATGTTTTGCTGGTGCTCAAAGAAGCAAAGTCTTGTGGCTCAGTCAACAGCAGAGCTGAGTATGTTGCTACTGCAAATGCTGTTAATCAGGCTATTTGGCTGAGAAAAATCCTAGCTGATTTGAATTTATATCAAAGGGCAGCAACAGAGATCTTTTGTGGCAACAAGTCTGTTGTTGCAATTGCAAAGAACCCTGTCTTCCATGGAAGAACCAAGCACTTTAGCATTAAATTACATGTGGTAAGGGAGATGGAACAAGCTCGAGAGGTGGAGCTGATTCATTGCAATTCTGAGGATCAGATTGCTGATATCTTCACAAAGGCCCTCAATCCAACAAGGTTTGATAAACTGAGAAAGGAGCTAGGAGTATGTAGCATGGAGACCAAGCAGGAGTATTAGAATATGGCCTCCCATGCAAGCCATGCAGTGCCAACTAGCAGCTCATGCAGCAGGAAAGGTGGCCATGCACTCTGGCCATGTTGAAACTATTATTTTATGTCCACTAAGTGTTCATTTTTACCATTTTGTAACTTTCAGTCAATGTAACTTAGTTTAGTTCATTTTGGATTATGTTAGGCTGATATTTTATGGAGTAATGATGGTGATTGAGCTGATTCATCAGCTTTGTTTTAGTGTACAAGCAATGTATTACAAGTTTCCATGTTATTAGTGGGATTAGGTAAACATTAGGTGATGACTAGCTTGATTTGTTTTGTCATTTGCTGATATATGTAATGGTTGTAAGTTAATGATGTTTTTGTAATGAAAATCATCAGTTTTTCATCCAATTTATGCTCCATTTTCTTTGCTTCTTTTGGCAGTTCTTGTTTCACAGCAAATTTCTATCTTTCTTCTTTACCAAGCCTCGTAGCTTGCTGCACAAGCTTGTTGCTCAGCTTGTTAATCTTGGTTATAACACTAACAGGTTTTCACAAAAGGTCAAAGTTAAAGAACTTGTCTTTGTTTTGATGTGTGGAACACGAGATAGCGAAGGAAAATAGAGGTGAGGAAATAAGATGGAGTAAGTAGTGAAAAAGGAGAGCCTAAAAGAGACATTTTTGAAGGGTAGTTTAGAAGCTACAGAGGCTTTGGCATACAGCAGCTGATAATGAGAGAAGACAAACCAGAAATGTAAGTAAGACGACGACAAAAATAAAGTTGAAAAATTTTTAAGAACTGATGAAATAACATTTTGTAGCTTAACGAATTGGGACGAAGTCCACCAGTCTGATGCCCATAGAACCATACCTGGGATTTTCTACTTGGGATAACTTTCTAACTTCTCCCACTTAGTCCTTGAAGTTTTTTTTTTTTTTTTTTTTTTCGCATTACTCTTGAAACATTGCAGATTTTTTCAATTACATTGTAGATTTTTTCAATTTGATACTTAAACTTGAATTCCATTAAACTTTGAGATTGGAAAAAAAAAGATTAATTTTTTTAAAATTAAAAAAAAATAAAGAAACTAAATTTCAAGCATGCAAAGTGCAAATGAAACGACTGTTTTTATAAAAGATGCGTTGATTCACTCAGATTGGAGTACCCTTAGACAAGCTTATTCCTGTAGAGAAAGAAACTGAATTTTGATCTCATTTGCTGTGGCAAAAACTTTTAGTTTCAACAACATATTGAAAGCCTGCCTACATCTCGGCAGAAACAAATTACAAATTCTTTCATCAGACAATTTAAATGATGCAATGCAAAGAGTCATCAATGTATGATCTTTTTATCATAAAATAGCCTTTTTACTGGAAAACTTGATCCGTATTCTTCTATGCTAAATGATCTCCGTAAACTGCAATCATCAACTATACATAACTCTTTCGTCAGTGCCGCCAGAGCCGACCTTGTTGTTTCTGTTCTTGAACTCGCCTGTGTCATCAAAGGAAATGAGCATTTATCAATGTTATAAAAACAATACACAAATGTATGAAGATACTTCACCTTTGATACTCTTTAGAACGCTCGAGAAACTCTTTTGCGATATCTTTTCTTTCATAGGATTGCAATACTTGTCTGATATCAGCCGGACTATTGCGGGCTACATCTGTGGACAAATCAAAACAAATGGTACTATAATCAACAAACGAATATAGGAAATATAAAATTTGAACAAGGCAACATGCAGAGGAAAAAGCAACAACATAGACTTACATTCAAGAAATGGAATAAGATCTAAAAGTGCAGTATCATCTGTCTCGAGTTTATATGGCTTAATAGGGACACAATTTTCTGGTTGAAGGCTAGAATCAAATGCATGAGCACTCACATATAAAATCTTGGCTGGATCCCTGTTTAGCTTTGAAAGATCCTGCCAACAGGAACTATTTGTTAACAATAAGGCCATAGATTAATACACATAGTATTGTAGAAACTAAGGAGGCGAAAACCAAAAACAAAATGTTTTAAAGGGAAGAGATTGACTATAACATGGTAAAAGTACCATGGAAGCCCATGTATTAAAAGTCAGATTGCATTTTGCTCCCTTAACTCAAAAACTAGACAAATTAGTAACTATATATTAGATTAAAGAGCAAACTGGTCCTTTCTGTTAAAAATTCCATTCATTGCTACTGTTATTGGTGTAGTTGATAGAATAACTAGACAGTTGCGCGTAATCTGTCATGTGTACCTCATGCTAGTATACAAGGACCAATTTTTAATTGTACAAATGGATGGAATTTGTAACAGAAAGACCGGTTTGCATTTTAATCTAACGTACAGGGACTAATTTGCCCTTTTTTTTAGTATAAGGGGCAAAATGCAATTTGACTCCTAGTATAAAGGCCTCCATGGTACTTTTACCACTATAACATACTCTATAATGCTTGCCATCCTGATATTTAGTAGCACCCCTTGATAGACTATATCGTATACAACGGTTAGTGTCCAACCTTTCACAAACAGGATCAACATACTGCACAGTCGAAAACAAACTAATTATGAACTTGCAGGCAACATCAGTTATCATATACTTGTGTATTTAAAATGGTAGCCACAATGAAAAATATCAAATTACCATATTCATCTGGTCAGAATAGACGACAATTTCATAGAATTTTGCTAGATGTTCCAAAAAGGCATCAACTCCAGGTCTTTTGAAGGTACGCCAGCCTCTCTCTCGCTTTGCCAACCAAAAAGGGAAGGTTTTAGATTTCATAAAGGTGAAATGGAAAATAATTTTAAGTCAAATTCTTACCTTCCAGTCTGTATAAAGTAATGTCTCGTTCAGATCTAGGACAAGAGTAAAAACATGCTGTTCTAGAGGATGCAAATCAGGAAGAAGCTTATCTGAAGTTGGTTCAGTATATTCCTGAAAATACGAGATAGAATTACAAGAACAAAACAAAAGATAGGCTGTCAATAATAGAAAACCGGAAACAAGAGAAGGAAGAATGCTTCTCACCAGCAAATGCTCTTCCACTAACCTCCTGAGATCCAAATAAGATTCAAGTGCTTTAGCCGGAACTGAAATGTTACAAGCAAAGAAACCAGGAATAAATTGGGGTTGAACCAGAACATGTAAACAAATCAATAATTGACCAAAATAATAGACAGCAATCAGCACCAATGGAATTTTCTTTTCTGTCTGAATGAATCCATTTATAATAAAGCAGCCCAAATTTTCTAAAGGAATGTTTTGGTAAAAGTACCATGGAGGCCCTTGTACTAAGAGCTGAATTGAATTTTGACCCCTCTACTCATAATTGAAAAATTAGTCCCTATATGTTAGATCAAAAAGTAAATTGGTCCATCTATTAAAAACTGTTCAGTTATTCTGTCAACTATGCTAGTTTTTAACAGTAGAAAACGAATGAAATTTTTAAAAGAAAGGAGCATTTTGCTCTTTGATCTAATGTACAATGACAAATTTGCTCATTTTTTAGTAGAGGGGATAAAATGCAATCTGACACCTAGTACAAGGGCCTCCATGGTATTTTTACCGAAATATCTCCAGGCACTAGACAATGCAAACCAAATGCCCTGTTATGCAAATATTGTGCTAGTAATTAGGTTGACATACAGAACAAAGACTTTAGAGATAATTGTAACCATGAACAAACAAAGAAGCAATAAGAGATAGAGAAACACAATAAGGTCATCACCTGTCATTGCAGCAGAGTAGAGCAAGCCTCCATATTTCTGAAAAATATATGGAAAAAAAAGAATCATTACTTTCATATCTAATTTCTTCATAGTATTAGGACAAACTAAACAATGGATATATCACATTATTAAGACTTAGCTAAGGTACCGCAGATATACATTCAAATGATCAATCATAAAGGATGAACTAGGAGGCCCAATGATCAATCAAAATTACACCTAAACAACTAAAATAAATAGAGAAAATCTTTAAAAAATCAATTTCTAAACAAAATCAAACTCACATCAATAGCAGGAGCATCTTCACTAGGAGTATAACTCGCTGCAGCCCGCAATGCCTTTGCTTTATTATCTACTTCCTCACATGAACACTCTGCAAATCATATTAAATTCTTTTTTTAAAAAACCACTTTTAATCATATAAAAAAAAAAAACCCAAAATCACAAATGATCCGATCTTTTTAAAAGGGGAAAATGAAACTTACTATAAGAGAGATAACCAGCATAGCCAGTAGTTCCAGTAACACCTGCAATGAGTCCGTACTTGACAAAGTTCCAAATTTTCCCTCCCGAAACCTGTGGGGCAACTTCCGGCGCCGGAGGAGGAGGTGTCGACTGATCGGATAGAATGGATTGTGAAGAAATTATTGTCCCTTTAGAAGGATCCGAAGAAGAAGAAACCACTCCTGAACATAAACCCCTTTGAGAAATAATCTTTGAACTGAAATTATTTGAAATTGTTCCAGATCTAAGAACAATGGAAGACATTTTTTTTAGAGTTTTTGATTTGGCTCTTTTTCTTTTTGTTATTATTGACGGAGATTTTAAATTAATTAGGGTTTAGGGTTTTAGAAATCGTAAGTGAGCGATGAAATCGAAATGTTGAATTTAAGGGGAGTGTTTGGAAGTTGGTGTTGAACTATTCTACCTAGAGTCTAGAATAAGGATTGTGGAATTCGTTGTCTGGTAGTTCGATTTTGTTTTTCTTTTTGGGTAAACTACAGTTTTAGTCACTTACATACAGTAAATTATAGTTTTGTCACTAACTTTTAAAAAGTTATGATATGGTCACTATAATTTTCGATTTGTTACATTCTGGTTACTAAGCCGTTAACAATGTAGCAACAAGCTGACTTGGCACGTTATATTATCATTTCGAACGAAAACTTTAAGTCAAATTGGACAAGTAATCCCTCTACATTTTCTTTTTGAACACTTTAATTTTTTTTCTTTTATTTTCTTTGTTCCTTTTTTCTTTCATTTCTTTATTTCTTTTCTTACCTTGTTCTTCACTTGTAAAATTATCAAAGGAAATGTCGTAACCATTTTTTGACAAAACGAGAATCGACTTGGGTTTTGAAACATAAAAAAAAAAAAAGGGAGTCGCCACCAATCCTTTATTAGGTGTGATCGGGTCACCTTTGTTTTAATAAAACATTTTGATTTACTAAAACAATGTTTTTGGTCTACGAAAATCTGAGAAAATAGGTTCGGGAGTCGGTTACGTGCGAGGAAGGGTTAGCACCCACGTCACGCCCAAAATTGGTACCAAATTGATTATTTAATGTCCCAATGTCGAAAGTTGAAAATTTAAAAAGGAAAGGGAAATTGATCTTTTTCGAAAATATTTTAGTTTTCTCGAATTGAATATCAAGATTTTCTTGTTCCGAAGGACAAAATATCACATCCAGTACGTAGGACACGATGATTTTAATCCTCGAATCCAAGATCATCTCTTAATTCCCGAGACTCATACATTAAAATATCAGAATGATATTCGATTGTTTGGCCAAGCGAGAGAACCGACACCCAACACATAGGGCACGATCTCTCGAATTTCCAAACATAGAATATTGCCTTATTTGGAAACTTTTAATTTTGGATGAAATTTATAAAAGATTTTAGGTTGGGTTTTGAAGAAATGTGAGTCAAAACGCGAATGGGATTACGCGACGAAGAAAACGATAATGTAACATGAATTCAGCGTCATACGTGTAATACATAACATTGGAATCTTTAACCTAAAATATTAACGTGCATGAATAACAATAACGATAATAGAACAATAATATGTGAGCACGAAATTACATATAATGAACTATAATAACATGACAATACAAATAAATGAATTATGGTACATGCAAAAGCAATGATTAAATAATATACACCACCTAAATAATAACATTAATAAACATAGACCAATGAATCAAACACTTTAAAGAGAAGTAATACATAAATCAATTTAAAAATAATAAGCAAAACGATTTAAGCAATAATTCCTAATGAAAAAATAAATAGTATGTAAAGCAATTTAAAATAATATAAGAGGTTTAAAATAAATAATATACAAAGAAATTTAAATAGCTAATATAATAAATAGAACCAGTTTAAAATAACATATACACAAAATGTTAAAATTGATAAATAAATAACACGCTAAAGGATTTAAAAATCAACTGATTAGGGACTGAATTAAAATAGAAACGAAGTTGCAGGCCTAATTTAGAAAACACGCTAAGAGGAAGGGGATCGATCGGGCAATATTTCTGATTTCCTAAACGCGGGACTTCAGTAAGGATTAAATTGAAGTAAAGGTAAAATAGTCGGGGCAAATTAAAAGAAACCAAAAGATTATATTGCATAGAATAGAAATACGGAAGGATCCAAAGGGGAAATAACCCCTTTTTAAAGAAAACACTCGGATCTTATTCAAACGGGTCGGATCGTTTTGGGGCATTTTCAGAACTCACCCAAACGGCGTCGTTTTACCTTCCATAAAAGCCAAATTTTCTTTCTAGGAAAATCATTTTAACCCTATTTTTAAAGAAAAAAGGGAAACTCTTTGGAGTTTCTCTTCTTCTCTGCGCCACCATCCCAGAAAATTGAGGGAGGAACTCTTGCCCGCGCTTGAGCCCGACCCCGATGACGGAAAGGGGGTCTCCAGCATCGCGCACCCCGGAGTAGGTATATTCCTTTTCCCCTTGATGCCTTCTATTTTCTTGCTTTTGATTTTTCCTTCTGTATTTCTTTTTCTGCTTTCGTTTTTCTAATTGACTGTTTAAGTGAATATCCATAAAGAAAATCGAAAAGGAATCCCCCTTTTTATTATTACTAACAAATCTTTCAAAAAAGAGTATAACAATAAAGAAGAAGAACGATAACAACAGCGTGAAAGTGAAATGAAAGGGTCACAAGATCAACCTTTTGTTGTTTTTTTCTCTTGATTTTTCTGATAACCTTTCAAGTGTTCTTTTTTTTTTTTTGATTTCTGCTAAACGTCCCCAAAAAATCCCCTTTTACAGTGTCTTTCAGGCGGCTTTATAGCCGAAGAATACAAACTATTTTTTATTCCATTGTTTTGCTCCATATTCTTCTGCTGTTTGTTTTGTTTCTTGTCTTACAGGTATTGGCGAGGCGCACAGGAGACGGAGGCCGAGGCGCATGGGCGCTGAAGCGTCAGAAGTGTGCGAGACCGCAACGTGGGGAAGAGCACTGGAACGACGCGCGTGGGCACGAGAAACGACGCGCGTGTGGTGGGACGGGTGGATCTGAAAAGGCGCGCGTGGTGTCCGCAGGGGGGCCGAAGGTTGGCGGCGCATTAGGGCACTAGGGTTTTTGGCTGGTTTTTCTGTTAATGGGCTATGAGTGAATTGGGCTTAGTGGGTTAGGATTTGGTTTGTTGGGCTAGTTGTATTTGGGTTAGTTGGGCTAGGTTTATTGGGTTAATAAATTCTGGGCTGTTGCTTGTATTAATTGGGCTCTGAGTTTTTGTAAATGGACATTGTAATTGGGCTCCGTTTTTGTAATGGACTTTGGACTTTATTAATCTGGACATTTATTTTGGTTTGGGTTTTAATGTATGTTTTATTTTGGGTTGGTCATTGGTTTATAGACTGATTTATTGGGTTTATTTGGTTTTGTTTTTGGCTTTAATACTGATATTGGTTTTTTAATAGATCCCGGGCCAAAATTGGTTATTACAGGAAACATCATAAAAGTATGTTTTTGTGAACTTCTCAATTTCCTTTTACTAATTTATTACAATATCTTCGTGTTTTATATTTATGCCATGTTTGACAATCATGACTAGGCTCTGAAACTACTTTCGGGATCATGATATCTTCCTTCTCCTAGCAAAGAAAATATCGAAGGAAAGGATACTCACTTCATATGTGTATATGAACAAGCAATAGGTGTAGCAAATAGAGTTGGTGGCTAGAAAGATCTAGGTGTTGATAGAAGTCAATATTATTAGAAACTTATGTCTAACTTTACAGTTGCTATCTTAGAGGATTTGATCGGCCCGATCACACTCACATAAAAAGCAACAAATATATTCAATAATATCAACAGTACAAGCATGATGGTATCAAATTATAATATAGTAACTTACAATGAAACACTAGTAAATATTCTAAGGATTGTTCTTCTATTAGGATTAGTAAGGGAAAGCGTTAATTGATTAACCAATGTAAAAGGTAATTACTAATTTAATTGACTCAAGAATTATTAGTCCAAGTTGAATGAAAATCATAAAGAAAGTAACTTAGCTTAGCAATCAAACAAATTAACCTAATTTCCCTCTTTCTTGTCTTAGTAATGGTCGATTCGTTAACTAACTACTTACGAAGGTAATGTACATATTGATTATCACTCTTAAGTATGTATCTTCTCTTAGTCTCACCCTAGCATAATCTCACTGTAACGTAAAAATTACTGCCTAGGATCACCGTAGCGTAATCCTAATGTATCAACCAATTTAATACCATTGAACAAGCAAATAATCAAGATCATGCATATCATTACCACTCATATTTAATTAACCCTATACTAGTCTTTGAAAAAGTTGACTCTAACACAAAGCCAAAGGTTCCTCAATAGCATGCATCATAGCACCCATAGATTAGGTAAGCCATTTCTAGGCTTTTGTTTATCATGTTAAGTTTCACAGTCCAATATGGGATGCTTTTTTCCTAAAATAATTATTTGAACTTAAACCTACTCATTTGTCACATTTTTTTAAAGTTACTCCACCTTACTCTATAGAAAAACTTTACCCTCTTTCCAATATTTTTTCCTTGGATTGCTCCACCTCTAGATGAAGATTCACACTACCCACGACCTTGGCCATTTTCCATAGTTCTTCTTTTAACTTATCATTGGACTCTCTAGCTTTCTTTTAAGATTCCTTGAGGAATTTAGCTCTTTTTTTCTTCGAGTCGTTTGGTACAATTATATACTAGTTGCCTACAACTAAATGTTGTAGGTAAAAGGGCCATTGCAAGCAACATTTGAAGGGATCTACTAATTTCACTCAAGTAGCAATTTCTCCATTTCAATCACTTTCTTACCCATATTAAATAAGAGTCCTTCAATGTAATATGTCTAAATTTTTCCGATCATGTAAATAGCGTAATTTTAGAAAAATGTAAAAAAATAAATTTCCAAGAATGTGTATCGAGTTAATTGTATGATATTGTTGGGATAAAATAGATATAAAAATTAATAGTAAAGTTTAGCATGAAATTTTAAGAATGGAACAAGGACTAAATTGCTAAGAATTAAAAATTTGAGGGACTAAAGTATAATTATAATATTTAGTAAAAAGATATCAGTAATTATTATAATGTACACATAATCTCATAAAATAAAGAAAAAAGTGATGAAGATGTAGGACAAGTGGTCGAATTTGATTGGTTATTGAGTTAATGATTTAAAAGGGAAAAGAAATGGAAATGGAAAGGAAATTTGGCCTTTCCATGAGACACACGGCTAAGTAGAAAGGAAAAGAAAAAACAAGAAGTTTCCTAAGAAAATTTCACATCTCTCAAGTTTAGATTCGAATCCTAACTTCGTATTTGATCTTATTAAATTTTGAAATATTTTATATGAAATTATTTAACATTAATTTATTATATTTATATATGTAATTAAGATTATATGAAAATTATTATAATTGACCGTCAAATTATTTACTATAATAAAAAAATAAAATAATCTAAGTTACTCCGATAATATAATATAATGTTACGTATTCGAATTTAATGACTAAATTAAGTGTGGAGTGTCACGAAAAGTTTAGTTATTATTCTAGAGGTATTTACTTGTAAAATTATAACTATTTTAGTATTTATTTAAATATAAATTTTTTTTAATGTATTTTCAATTTTTTGAGAAATATTTGTTATAGGCCCATTTTGCCCGGGCCAGTGTGAATAAAACAGAAAAATAAAAATTATAAACCAAAGTCCAAATTTCATCAATGTCCATTTACAAAACAGTTAACCCAAGCCCAAATTATACCCAGCAGCCCAATGATAGCCCACTACCCAAATCCTAAACAGACACAGCCCAAGTGGCCCAAAAATTAGATAGTCCCAGCTGTGGTCTAGGGTTTCTGAAACCCTAGGCGCCGCCTCAACAGGAGCCCGAGCGTCACACCGCAAACGCCTCACCTCACAGCCTCGTCCAGCCTATTCTCACGCCGAGATTAGTGCGCATGTCGTCCCATCGCCAAAATTTCCTCCGTTAACCTGCAAAGAAAGGAAACAATCCGCAGCAAAAGAAGGCAAAACAGTAGCAGATTCTTTCTTTATTTTTCCATTTTCAACGCTATAAAAGCCTGATTTTTGTAACAGGAGGGGGGAGATATACAAACAGTATATACATATACAAAGTACTAAAGTTTTACAGAAATAATACACCAAACAGAGGTTATTTTCATTTTTTTTATATGTTATTCTTATTTTTTTTTCTCTTTCAATTTGTGCATATTTTCATACAAATTAACATTAAAATAAAAAGGGGAAATTTTCTTACCTTTGCACCGCTGTAGGCGACGGCGCGTGAGGCGCGTGCGCGAGGCTGGCCAGAGATCGAACGACCTGTGAGGGCAGAGAAAATTCTCATAGCCTCTACTTTTTTTTATTTCGGGGTTAAAATGAATTTTTTGGGTTGTTTTCTAACTTATATAGCCACACAGAAACGACGTCGTTTTGCTTAAAACAATAAGCATCAAAACGACGCTGTTTCACTCAAGATCCGCGCGCGCAGTTGACCCGACCCGAAAGATCCGCGTGTTTTTGAGAAATGGGTTATTTGCGTATCAGGCCCTTCCGCGTTATTTCAGTTTTATAATTAAGTCCTGTTACATTTTAAATTTTTTACAAATGTGCCTAAAATTATTTCTCGTGTTCCAATTTAGTCCCCTTTACATTTTTTTATTTAATTCTTTTTTTATTCATTTATTTTTTAATATTATTATTTTATCACATTAAAATATTATATTCATTATTTATATACTAATTTGTTTATGGTATAAAATTTATATATAGTTTTTATATGTATTAATTTTATATATATGTGATTATTATTGTTTATTACCTGTATTGTATAAATTAGCATATTATTTATTATATTATATATTTCTAATTTTTATTATTTTATTATTTTATTTTAGTTTAATTATTTTCTTTATTTATTTACAAAATTGTTTTTTATATATTATTCTATATTCTAAAAATTTTGTACATTATATAATATTATATCATATATTTTTTACATCGTTTATATCATATGTATATAATTTTATTCATTTATCATTTAATCTTACTTTAAAATTTTCATATTTATTGTAATAACCAATTTTGGCCCGGGCTCGTCAAAAACAACCAAGGCAAATACCCATTAAAAAAAATAAAACAGTCCATAAAATGTCCAATTACAAAACGTGATATACCCCTAAACCCATTTTACAACCCTAAACCCAAAATACCAGACCCAAATTTAATACAAACCCAAGTACAAATTAGCCCAATTATCAAACCCAAATAACAGAGGCCCAATGGCCCAAGATCTTAAAATTTTTTTGGAAGCCTAGGGTTTCTGCCTGTTCTCGCGCCGCAGCTCTCCGTGCCTCGGCAACTGTCCACCGCGTCCCCACACGCCCTCTTGCGCCACGTCTGCCACGCACCCATGCGCCCTGACGATTCGAGCTCCCCCAGGCACCTCGTCTGCCGCTCCCCGCGTGCTCCTGATCACCGCCTTTGCCCATACCCTGCGACAGACAGAAAAACGAAGAACAACAAGCAGGAACAGAGGCAACAAAACATGGAGCAAACAATAGAATAAGAAATAAGTCATGTATTTTGGCTATAAAGCCATTCGAAAACTCAGTGTACGAGGGTCCTTTTTTTTGTTTTCACGAACGCTGAAAAATCGAAAGCAAAGATAAAAGAGCAAAAACATTCAAAACAGAAACCATTGTAAATAATTTTCCTTCTTCAGTTTTTACGAACTACGAATACTGAAAAGAAATAAAAAAGAAATTAGAAAACCAAAGGTTGATCTCGTTTTTTCATCTACTGCTCTTTGTATTTCATTACCTCTTATTATTTTTAAAACCTCATAAGTGATTGAATAAAAAACGAAGGAAAAGGGTAGGGGTTATCATCGAAAGGCTCAATCCTCGGTCGCTCCATCGTAATCGGGGATAGACGAGGGTGTTGGTCACCCTAATCGGGCCATCGCGCGTTACCGCTCGCCGTTTATGATGGCGTTTTGGTGGTTGGATGAAGGGACGAGGGTCGATTGAGAAAATGGAGGAGTTGGAACGTTTTAGAAAGGGAGAGCTTGAAATCAGTTATGAGGTTTTAAAAATAATAAGAAGTAATGAAATACAAAGAGCAGTAGATGAAAAAACGAGATCAACCTTTGGTTTTCTGATTTCTTTTTTATTTCTTTTCAGTATTCGTAGTTCGTAAAAACTGAAGAAGAAAAAATGTTTACAATGGTTTCTGTTTTGAATGTTTTTGCTCTTTTATCTTTGCTTTCTATTTTTCAACGTTCGTGAAAACAAAAAAAGGACCCTCGTACAATGAGTTTTCGAATGGCTTTGCACTACATGACCGTCGTGGTCACACCCTCTTAAGTGGGAGTGAGAAGCTACTCTTTCGTGAGGTTTTTACCTCCGTGCAAGATAGTGGATCACTTTCGAGATACATCCGTACCTATATCTTCGTGAGATTTTTATCTCCGTACAGCCATAGGGAAATGTATTCCCCTGAACCGAACTCGGTCCATATGAGCCTATAATGGGTGAGGATCGAGGAATCTACTGGTTCAGGTATCCTCGCTTTAGAACCGAACCACATGTAGAGAGACCTAAGAGCCCATTGTAGGTAGAGCCGTGAAAACCCTAGTTGTTACCTTAAATAGGAGTTTGATTATTTCCTGCTCGTTTTAAGTTCTTTTTGTACATGATAATAACTTGTTCTATTTTGCTTTTATTGCATAGCATTTCATCATAAAAGGTGTTGATTCACATTCAGTTACTAGATAGAAAAGCTTAACATGGAAAAGGGGTTTCTCGATAGAGTAGAGGATAATGCGGCCGTTCAAGTATGGTCCGAAAGGATACAGCAAGAGAAAGGAGACAGCCTGACAATAGGACACGAATCAAAGTTATGAGATTTCAGCCGCATCAGCATGGCTTAAAATGACCTGCAAGAATTGAAAGAAATATGGGATTCATGGGGCAACAAGGTTAAACAACTATTCTACTATAATTACGGTGATTTGCCCTATCTGCTTGATATCAAGGTAGACGAGTACTTACTCTGAGCCATTACGCAGTTTTGGAACCCCGTTTACAGTTGCTTTACTTTTGGAAAAGTGGATTTGGTGCCTACCATAGAAGAGTACACAGCCTTGTTTCGATGCTTATTCAAGGTTTACTAATGTGCCACCGTTCTCAAAAAGGCCAATGAACATTACAGGGATGAGCGAGCAATGTATTACAGCCCGGATCAAGCAAAAGGGAGATTGTAAGTGCATCCCTTGGAAACACTTGAGGGATCTGATCTTGGCGCATCCTGATAAAAAAAAGAGGGTCGACGTCTTCGCTTTAAGTATCTATGGTTTAGTCATCTTCCCCAAGGGGTTATGGCATGTGGAGGATGCGATCTCAGACATATTTGATAAACTTGATAAGGGAGTCACACCTGTCCCTGCAATTTTAGCCGAAACCTTCAGATCATTGAATGCTTGTCGAAGAGCGGGCGAAGGGAGGTTCATGGGATGTGCACAGCTTTTGCTATCTTGGTTCCATTGCCATTTTTGGAAGATAGAAAAGGTATCATACAAAGTCTTTTTTGAGAACTATTCTCCTTTAGAGGAATTAGCGGGTACACCAAGGCGGGACGACCTATCTGGAGAGAAATGGATAGCGATTCTCCAAAATTTACAAGTTAAAGATGTAAAATGGAAAGCTCCGTGGATGATCACTAACGAGATCTTGTATCGGTGTAGAGGGTTCGGCTGGGTTCCTTTACTCGGAATATGGGAAGCTATCGGATATGCCCCGTTACTAGTGATGTGGCAGTATCAATCGAGGCAGTTCATACCTGCAACACATGGATTAGCCCAATGTGAGTTTTCATACAAGGACGATAACTATAAGAAGAGAGTTCGCGAGATATTGATACATGGACCCAAACCCGAAAAATGAAGAGACTCACCATAGGTCCAATAACGACCCCCGAGTACGATTGGTGGTGGGGCAAAAGAATCAATAACAATATCCCAAGGCCAAGCTAAAGAAACGCTCGGTCAAAAGAAGAGCAATTACAAGTAATTCCATCTGAATTAGAGATCATCAAGCAAGATTTCGAGAGAAGGAGTCGAGAATTGGGAAAGATAATAGAGCAGCTAAAAGAGGAAGAGATGCAATTAGGATTAGACGTCGACATCCAAAAGCTCGAGGCATATAAATTAAAAAAAGGAAAAAACAAGGCCGAAGAGGATTTGGATAGCTTAAAGACGGACTACAAAAAGCTGCGCAGGTCTATCAGAACTGTTGGTTTGGGAAAAACATCAGAGCAATGGCAACAGAAAATTAAAGAAGAAAAATCTAGAGCCAATCAGTGGGAAAAGAAGTCCCAAGATGCTCGAGTACGGGAGGATGCTTGGAAAAAAGACCTGTTGGAAAGCCAAAGTGAAAAGGAGAGGTTACGCGCCCGAGTAGCAGAATTAGAAAGGTCTCTGCATCTGCACCGTAGTCGCAACTCGGTAATCGAATTAAGAGCCAGCCAGAACAAGATCGAGGAGATGAGAGGAAGGATAGGAGAGCCCGAGGCTGCATTACAAGATAGTAAAATTCAAGTTGAGTTCCTTGAGGTGAACAATGAATATTGCAAGGAGCAGCTCCACCATTCTCAAGAACAGATCAGAAACAGAAATTATGTAATGAGCGAAGCTGTGGCTCAAATTTGAGAGGTGGCCGATCATTTGCAAACCTTGGCGGTTTAGGCTGATGTGTTAAGCCTGATGTACGAGTCAGGATCAGAGCAAGGCCAAAGTTTAGCTTGGCTTCTTAGGAAAGTTAAGGATGTAGGTATTAGGGCGAAGTCGTATATGTAATCGTCCGTTTTATGAAAAGAAATTTGTTTTCTAGTAAAGTTTATCTAATGAAATTGAATCAAATCAACACCTTTTGCATTCATACCATGCATTTGCATTGCATTGCATGCAGTAGCATCATATCACTCTAATCATTTACTAAGTCTTAAATCGTATAATTCGCAGTTGCGACACTACGGATCTGGAATCACATCATCCTTATAGGACACGTCTATGAGCTAGAGCTATGGATGCTGAGCTCAACAATAGAATTGAAAGGATGAAAATGATCCAAAGGGAGTTACAAGAGCAGTTGGCCAGGTCACAGCAGGAAGTAAGGGATCTGATGGTAAGATCCCGAGAGGAATCGCTCGAGCAAAAGGATCAAATGTCCAAAATGATGGAGATGATGACCGCTCTGGTCAAAGGAAAAGGACTTGCGCAGGGCCCTAATATTACAGAACCTCATTCAAGAGTTAATCAGAGTCCGCTTCATCCCCTGGGATACACTCCACCTCTCGCCCATGCAATGCACAGAGGTTGGCCTCAAGGAGAATCAGCAGGCCTAGAACAACCACCTGCACCACCTGCTCATCTAGGGCAAGGTATATTCGTATCGAACCTCGGAGCTAATTCCGCTGATCCAATCATTCCAGATTTGGATGATCCGGCAGAAATAGCCAAATTTAAAATGAAGGATCATGATGCTCAGGACAAGTATAAGAGTCTGGAAAAAAAGACTCAAGGCAATAGAAGGTACTGGAGTCTTCTCTGCACTGAGCGCCAAAGAGCTCAGTTTGGTTCCCGATCTGGTTCTGCCTCCGAAATTTAAAGTGCCAGATTTTGAAAAATATGATGGAACGAGATGTCCAATGGCGCATCTTATCATGTTTTGTCGGAAGATTGCCGGTTATGTGAATGAAGACAAATTGTTAATACACTGTTTTCAAGACAACTTGATCGGATCAACCCTCCGATGGTATAATCAACTCAGCACAGAGAGGATCCAATCATGGAAGGACCTAGCATCAGCATTTTGTAAACAGTATAAGCATGTCTCTGATATGACGCCTGATCGACTAACACTGTAGATGATGGAAAAGAAGCCAATAGAGACTTTTAGACAATACGCTCAAAGATGGAGGGACATCTCGGCCCAAGTAGAACCCCGACTGACTAAAACAGAGGTAACGATCCTCTTTATCAACACTTTGAAAGCGCCATTTATGACAAGGTAGTAGGAAATGCCACAAAGGACTTCGCCGACATCGTAATGTCTTGGGAATTCATTGAAAATGGCATCAAGAGTGGAAGGATGGAAGGCCTCGAGAGCTCGAAAAGGCCAGTACGTATAAAGAAGAAAGAGGCTGAAACACATATGGTGGGGACTGAGAGCCACTATGCTTCTAATTCGTACCTGACCCAATCACGTCCCTGATATCGCCCACCTTCAAATTTCTATTTTCCTCCCCAAAACCCTTATTATCAAGCACCTCCATCTTACCCCGTCTACACCACAAATAACCTACGGCCATTCACCATGTTCCCACCTAATAACACGCCTGCTCCAAGCCAACCTAAAAATGAACAAAGACCGGTGAGACCCAATCCTGAAAAACCTCGACTCACCCTATTTCCGTATCATACGGAGAACTATGCCCGAAATTGTTGGAAAAATAATTAATATCCTTGCATTATATGGCACCATTGAAACCTCCATACCCGAAATGGTACGATCCTAATACTAGTTGCATGTATCATGGGGGAAACCAAGGGCACTCCATGGAAAATTGTATAGCCTTTAAAAGGAGGGTTCAGGATCTCATTGATGCAGGGATTTTACGATTTGACGGTACTGGTAATGTGGCTGGAAATCCGCTCCCTAACCATAACGAAGGAAATGTGAGCGCAGTGACAAGGGAAGACATGCGGTGAGTCAAAAGCTGTGTTTCTGAAATAAAAACACCTTTGCGAAAAGTCTGGGAGGTAATGGTAGAGAATGGGTTATTTTGTTATTCCAACAGAAGTTTCAAAGGAAAAAGTACAAAAGGTCAAAGTTTTTGTGTCTTTCATGGTATCGAAGGGCATGACATCCAGTCTTGAGAAGAATTCAGGAAACTACTCCAAGACATGATGAACAACAAGGAAGTCGAGATCTTTAATAAAATGGATGAGTCCGAGGAAAAGGAAATATGCGCCTCTGGTAATCAACCATCAACCATACATTACAGTGCCGATCGGCCTTTGGTGATTTATTATGAGGCCCAGAAGAAGGAAGTCAAACCAACGATGGTGATTAAAGTGCCCTCTCCTTTCCCTTACAAGGACGATAAGGCGGTGCCATGGAAATACGATGTTAACATTGTTGCACTCGAAGTTGAAAGCCAAAGGTTGTGATTGGAGATATTAGCAGAATAGGACACTTTATCCGCAGCGGGAGGTGCTATTCTCCGGAAATGGCTGCACCAAAGAAAAACGCCGTTGACTCGAGCCAGAAAGGAAAGGCACCGATGCATGAGGCTAAGGTGGATGTTGAAATACAGTCGGAACCAGAAATTAAAGGACCTGTGAATGAGGATGAAGCTCATGAATTCTTGAAGTTCATCAAGCACAGCGAATATAATATTGTGGAGTAGTTGAACAAATAGCCGGCAAAAATCTCAGTGTTATCTCTACTGTTGAACTCAGAGTCACATCGGAATGCCCTGTTAAAAGTGTTAAATCAAGCTTACGTAGAAAGCAATGTATCTGTAGAAAAGCTTGATAGATAGGTGAACAATCTAAATGCGGATAATTTCACCTCATTCAGTGATGATGAAATACCACCAAACGGTAGGGGCTCCGTGAAAGCATTGCAATTACGACCAGTTGCAAGGGTTACATAGTACCAAATGTGCTTATCAATGAATCCGCACTCAATGTCATGCCTTTAGCCACACTCTCCAGGATGCCAGGTGATATGTCCTATCTAAGGCCTTGTCATTCCACAGTAAGGGCATTTGATGGGACACGATGAGAGGTTATGGGAAAGATTGAAATCCCCCTAGAAGTGGGCCCATGTACATATAACATAGAATTCCAGGTCATGGACATCACTCCTTCGTATAATTACCTTTTAGGGAGGTATTGCATCCACTCTGCTAGGGCAGTCCCTTCATCTTTTTATCAAAAAGTGAAGTTTATCATGGATAACCGCTTGATCACGGTCGCTGGTGAAGAAGACATCGTTGCATCTATTTCTGCTGTCACACCTTACATCGAAGTGAACAAAAATGTAGTAGAATGTTCCTTCCATTCCCTCAAATTTATTAATGCTACATTTGTTACTGAAGGAAACAAGATTCCCACACAAAACTATCAAGGAATGCCAAGATGGGAATTAAACTGACAGTGGGAAAAGGAGCCCGAGCAAAGAAAGGCTTAAAAAGATACCAGCAAGGGATAGCTAGAGCGCTAAAATTGGTACACCACAAGGCTCGATACGGTTTAGGGTTCAAGCCGGATGTGCGACAAAGAAGAAACAGCTGCAGAAAGATCAAGAAAAGAGGATCGCAAGAGCCTCAGGTCGGGAAGTGGAATGGGAGCCCATAATGTATCCGCCCTTATCGAAAACATTTACATCTACAGGAATGATGTACCCGGGGAGAGATAATCCACAAAGCACGTTGTTATTGATTGAGAAGGGTCTTCAGAAAGTCAGTATAAATGTTATTGACAAAAGAAATGATGCAAGTAAAGAAGTTTCAATGATACGCCCTTGTCCCCCGGGGGTTCATTTTGAGCAATTGGACTGTTGTGGATCTTCTTGTAGTTTCTAAGTCCTCTCCAGAGTAATGCTTAGTGTTAACTCTCTTTTTATGTGCCCCTTAGTAATACTGGGATCCTTTTGTAAGAACTTATGTTGGAACTTTATCATTTGAATGAACATTAATAGAGATGCATTTTGTCATAGTTCTTTCATTCTCGTTAACTTTATAATTGTTCCCTCTTCTCATAGCCTGTCCTTACATATATCTCATATCATGCAATGGTACTATGTTTGTGTGTCCCAACACCTTGATACTCCTCTATAGTTTTCTTTTCCATTTACCTTTCAGGTGTTCAGATATCAATGACGTGAACAATCCTGTTATAAGTTCTAAAATAGACTTCGAGAAAGCTATTTGTTTAGGAGAATTTGAAGCTGAGGAAAATGCTGAAGATTATGTCTCGTCCCCTGACTTACTAAGGATGATAAAACAAGAAGATAAATAGATTCTACCCCATCAAGGATCCGTTGAGACAGTAAACTTGGGAAATGAAGAAAAGAGGCAAGAAGTGAAGATTGGGACCTCCATTTCAGAGAACACCAAACATGATCTGATCACCCTTCTTCATGAGTACAAAGATGTATTTGCATGGTCATATTAAGACATGCCAGGTTTGAACGAGGATGTAGTGGTCCATAGACTCCCACTGAAACCAAAATGCAAACCTATTCAACAGAAGTTAAGACGAATGAGACCCAAAATGCTTTTAAAGATAAAAGAAGAAGTCAAGAAACAATTCGATGCTGGCTTCTTACAAGTCTCTAAATATCCAGGATGGGTAGCTAATATAGTCCCAGTGCCAAAGAAAGATGACAAGGTGCGAATGTGTGTAGATTATCGCGATCTGAATCGAGCAAGTCTTAAGGATAATTTTCCCTTGCCACACATCGATACATTGGTGGATAACACGGCAAAACATTCATTATTTTCTTTCATGGATGGATTTTTGGGTTATAACCAGATAAAGATGGCTCCCGAGGATAAGGAGAAAACTACATTTGTGACGATGTGGGGAACATTCTGCTACAAGGTGATGCCATTCAGATTAAAGAATGCCGGGGCAACATATCAGAGGGCAATGGTGATGTTGTTCCATGACATGATGCATAAAGAAATAGAAGTCTACGTCGATGATATGATTGCCAAATCCCCGGGGGGAAAGAGAGCATGTTGGAAACCTCAGGAAATTGTTCAAAAGACTGAGAAAGTTCCAGCTAAAGCTTAATCCAGCCAAGTGCACATTTGGAGCAACCTCGGGGAAATTACTGGGCTTCATCATCAGCGAGAGAGGTATTGAAGTTGATCCAGATAAGATAAAAGCCATACAAGAACTACCGCCTCCGAGCATACAAAAGGAAGTCAGAGGATTTTTAGGAAGACTGAACTACATTGCTCGATTCATCGCTCAACTTACCAACCAGTGTGACCTGATTTTTCGACTTCTACAAAAACACAATCCTGAAAAGTGGAATGAGGAGTGCCAGGTGGCTTTTGACAAGATAAAACAATATTTGTCTAGCCCCACGGTGCTAGTACCGCCAGCTCCCTGGAGACCGTTAATATTGTATCTGACTGTGTTCGAGAATTCAATGGGTTGCGTACTGGGGCAACATGATGAGTCAGGGAAAAAGGAAAGGGCGATTTACTACCTCAGCAAGAAGTTCACAGAGTATGAAGCAAAGTACTCGTCAATTGAAAAATTCTGTTGTGCTTTGGTCTGGGTAGTTCGAAGGCTCAGGCAATATATCTTGTATCATACGACATGGTTAATTTCAAAGCTGGACCCAATAAAGTACATGATGGACTCACCTGCACTCTCAGGAAGAATGGCACGATGGCAAATCCTACTATCGGAGTACGACATGGTCTACGTGAATCAAAAGTCGATAAAAGGGAGCGTAATAGCTGACTTCTTAGTGACTCGAACGACAGAGGAATACGAGCCATTGAGATTTGACTTCCCAGACGAAGACTTGATGTGCATTACAGAAAAAGAATATGAGTCGTCAAAAGAGAAATCATGGAAGCTGAGCTTTGATGGTGCATCAAATGCATTGGGGCATGGGATTGGAGCAGTCCTAGTGTCACCAGAAGGGAATCATTACCCATTCACTGCCAGGTTAAATTTCTTCTGTACCAATAATGTAGCGGAATATGAGGCTTGCATCATGGGACTACGTGCAGTTATTGAACGAGACATCAAAATCTTAGAGGTATACGGAGACTCAGCACTAGTGATTTACCAAATCCGTGGAGATTGGGAAGTGAGAGATTCGAAGTTGGTCAAATATCACGATCTCATGGCAGAGCTGATCAAAGAGTTCGAAGAAGTAACTTTTAATTACTTCCCACAAGAAGAAAACCAATTGGCTTGTGCCTTAGCCACTTTGGCTTCAATATTCAAAGCAAACCTAGAAACAAAAATAATGCCTCTCCAGATAAGCATATATGAGACCCCTGCGTATTGTTTTAGCATTGAAAAGGAGGCAGATGGATAGCCATGGTTCCATGATATCTTAGAATATGTCAAGAATCAAAGGTATCCCGAACAAGCAAATGAGAACGACAAAAGAACAATCAAAAGAATGGCTGTGGGATTTGTTCTTGATGGGGACATCCTGTACAAAAGAGGAAAAGATCAAGTGCTCTTGAGATGTGTCGATGATATTGAAGCCATAAAGATACTTGAAGAGGTCCATGAAGGAATTTGTGGAACGCATGCTAATGGTTTCACTGTGGCTAGGAAGATTATGAGACTCGGTTATTACTAGTTGACGATAGAAAGTGACTGCATTAGTTACGAACGAAAGTGTCACAAATGTCAAGTTTACGGCAAAAAAATTCATGCAGCACCTTCGCCCCTTCATGTCATGACTTCTCCATGGCCTTTTTCTATGTGGGGCATGGATGTTATAGGGCCAATTTTTCCAAAAGCTTCTAATAGACATCGATTCATTTTTGTGGTCATAGATTACTTCACAAAATGGGTAGAAGCTGCTTCATTAGCTAATGTGACGAAGACCGCAGTCTGCAGGTTCTTAAAAAAGGAGATTATATGTCTATACGGTTTGCCTGAATGTAACATCCTGAAATTGGGCCTAGTAGGATTGGGCCCAATGGGCCTTGAGCGTAGTAGCGTTTAAATTTTTGGAGAATAAGAGATCGGCTTAAATGCAAGTTGGACCTATTAGATAAGTGATTTTGGAAGGTTAGAGGGCTTCTATGAAGTCCCGGGATCAAAGTTTGGCTTTAGGGAAATTTTGGTTTTAGGTGAAAAAAACCCTGGAAGTTGGCAGGTAGGCCTTAAGAATAAAATATGGAGGAAAATGACACAAGTGGAGTGTGTGGTGTAGTGGCAAAGTGACGCCACATAAGAGGCAAGGGGATGACGCCATAAAGGAGGAAGGAGGTCCAAGGTTCAAGTCTTGGCTCTTGCATTTTGGTTTTCTTTTTGCTTGGACCTTAGAATTTGGCTGTAGATTTATATTTAGTTGCGCATGGTTTAAGACACAAGAGGAGCTTGTGGCCAAGTGGTTAGCGGCGTGGATTATGTTGCAATGGAGCCTGGGTTCGAAACTCATGAGAAGCAAGGGAGTATTTATTTTTGCGGAATGGATGGCAAGAGTTTTAGTTGAATTTAAACTCTACTGACGAAGGGATCCCACATCGGAAAGATACAAAGAAGGAGGGTGAAGGGATAGCTATATAAAGAGCATTCCAGGAGGAGAGTTAACACACCTTGGAGGGCGTTTGGGCACAGGAGTGGTCGGAGCGCGGATTAGCACCAGATTCCTATCAGGTGTGTAACTCTCTCTACTCTAGTTGTAGAGCGGCAAATGCCGAAGTACCGGTCACGGCAATAGTAGCCACACAAGCGCATGAGCGCATGTGTGGGGCTTCAACGCGATAGTTGAGGCCATCAGTAGTATTCGTGTGGGTTGGGGCTGCTTGGGCCTCGATGGACCGAAGTGGGCCCGATGGACCGAAGTGGGCCCATATGAGTAAATTGTATGATTGGTTAGTATATGTTGAACTAGACTAGGTGGAACTTATATACGTGGCTAGATTCGTGCTAGGTGGGCCACACGAGCGTGTGGGCCCAGATGGGCCGAAATTGGGTTTTAGGTCCAAACGTCTGGCACGACCGGAAATGGTAGCTGAGTCGCTAGTGGCGATATTGGGCCTTCGGAAAGGCCATTCTAGGTACAAAGTTATTGAAATACCCTTAGTGGATAAATTACCAAAATCCCCCTGAAAGGTAAATTACGAAAATGCCCTTGGTAGGTAAAAATTACTGTTATACCCTTTAGAGGTTGATTAGCTTGGTTATATAGTATTTGTTATTCTAATTATGATGGTAATATGTTTCATGCTTTATCTTTGATATATGATTTGCATACTTGTCATACTGCATACACGAATTATTATGATTAATGATTAAGCATGATGGGCATGACTTGTATGTGCATGTGCATTATTGTGGGTGATGTGAAAGGAGGAGGAAGATTGATATCTGTGACTTTGGGTCACAAGTGGTTTGGCACCACCAGTGGTTTGGTACCACAGTTGATATTCGTGACTTTGGGTCACCAGAGGTTTGGCACCTCATAGTGACTCGTCCCAGTGGCTTAGCACCACAGTGGGTTGGCCCCACATTTGATAAAACGGGATTGTCGCCAGTGATTTGGTATCACAACATGGGTTGGCCTCACATATGGATTATTCGTGACTTTGGGTCACCAGAGGTTTGGCACCTCATAGCGACTCGTCCCAGTGGCTTAGCACCACAGTGGGTTGGCCCCACATTTGATAAAATGGGATTGTCGCCAGTGATTTGGTATCATAACGTGGGTTGGTCCCATAATTGGATTATTCGTGACTTTGGGTCACCAGTGGTTTGGCACCACAATTATATTGATATCAGTGACTTTGGGTCACCAGTGGTTTGGCACCACCAGTGGTTTGGTACCACACGGGGTAGAGTTGGGAGTTTCGGATGGATAGTTTGGATGGGTTGCATGACATGCATATTTACATATGAATTTGTGTACGAGCGAATGGGGATTTACACGCTGAGTCTCGGTGACTCACCCCTTAGTTAATTTTACAGGTAATAGTTAGATCGCGGATTTGGGAGCCGAGGCAGACTTGTGGTGGCCATACAATGTTTTTCTTGTAAACTCGTTCTCTTAGTTAAACTTATTTGTAACTGGGATTTTGTTATGTAATATGGCCATTTTAACTGTATTTTTGGTATTTTATTTGGTTTAGCCTTTAATATAATTACTGCCTATTGTTATCAAATGTTCAATACGGGAATTTCCTAAACCCTTAATTACCGTTTTTCAAAATGTTAACAAAATGATAACAAGCGAATAAATATTTAAAGCTCGAAATTTTTAACAAATGCGCAGTTTTTAAACAACCCTTTTATGTGACATGCCAGATCCGGTCATAACGTTTACGCCGAGTTTGGGGTGTTACAATTTTGGTATCAGAGCCACGTTCAAAAACTCGGCTGTGGGTTTGGGTTCAAAAATGTTTTCAAAGGATGGTTTAGAAAATGGTTTAGAAAAATATATATCTCTTTTCTGGAAGTATGGCACCCGAGTCTCCGGTACCAAATCTGTAAGTTTCCTTTTAGATTCTATTATATACTGAATGATTGTATTTATTCTGCGATGTGTGGATGTGATGCTTGAATATAGGAATTGTATGTATGTGTGAAAAATATTTGTTTTCTTCGGTATTAGATAGTTGGTTATGTGAAGAGGTTCCAAGTTTTAGTTAGGAAGGGTATTAGTTTTATTAGATCAGAGTGCGCAGCAAGAGCGTAGTGTGGTAGGTTAGGATGTGTGACTATTAGTTAGTCAGAAATTTCGAGGACGAAATTTCTTTAAGGAGGGTAGATTTGTAACATCCTGAAATTGGGCCTAGTAGGATTGGGCCAAATGGGCCTTGAGCGTAGTAGCGTTTAAATTTTTGGAGAACAAGAGATCAGCTTAAATGCAAGTTGGACCTATTAGATAAGTGATTTTGGAAGGTTAGAGGGCTTCTATGAAGTCCCGGGATCAAAGTTTGGCTTTAGGGAAATTTTGGTTTTAGGTGAAAAAAAACCCTGGAAGTTGGCAGGTAGGCCTTAAGAATAAAATATGGAGGAAAATGACACAAGTGGAGTGTGTGGTGTAGTGGCAAAGTGACGCCACATAAGAGGCAAGGGGATGACGCCATAAGGGAGGAAGGAGGTCCAAGGTTCAAGTCTTGGCTCTTGCATTTTGGTTTTCTTTTTGCTTGGACCTTAGAATTTGGCTGTAGATTTATATTTAGTTACGCATGGTTTAAGACACAAGAGGAGCTTGTGGCCAAGTGGTTAGCGGCGTGGATTATGTTGCAATGGAGCCTGGGTTCGAATCTCATGAGAAGCAAGGGAGTATTTATTTTTGCGGAATGGACAGCAGGAGTTTTAGTTGAATTTAAACTCTACTGGCGAAGGGATCCCACATCGGAAAGATACAAAGAAGGAGGGTGAAGGGCTAGCTATATAAGGAGCATTCCAGGAGGAGAATTAACACACCTTGGAGGGCGTTTGGGCACAGGAGTGGTCAGAGCGCGGACTAGTACCAGATTCCTACCAGGTGTGTAACTCTCTCTACTCTAGTTGTAGAGCGGCAAATGCCAAAGTGCCGGTCACGGCAATAGTAGCCACACGAGCGCGTGAGAGCATGTATGGGGCTTCGACAAGATAGTTGAGGCCATCAGTAGTGTTCGTGTGGGTTGGGGCTGCTTGGGCCTCGATGGGCCGAAGTGGGCCCAATGGGCCCGTGGGCCCATATGAGTAAATTGTATGATTGGCTAGTATATGTTGAACTAGACTAGGTGGAACTTATATACATGGCTAGATTCGTGCTAGGTGGGCCACACGAACGTGTGGGCCCGGATGGGACGAAATTAGGTTTTAGGCCCAAACGTCCGGTACGACTGGAAATGGTAGCTGAGTCGCTAGTGGCGACATTGGGCCTTTGAAAAGGCCATTCCATGTACAAAATTACTGAAATACCCTTAGTGGGTAAATTACCAAAATACCCCTAAAAGGTAAATTACGAAAATGCCCTTGGTAGGTAAAAATTACTATTATACCCTTTAGAGGTTGATTAGCTTGGTTATATAGTATTTGTTATTCTGATTATGATGGTAATACGTTTCATGCTTTATCTTTGATATATGATTTGCATACTTGTCATACTGCATACACGAATTATTATGATTAATGATTAAGCATGATGGGCATGACTTGTATGTGCATGTGCATTATTGTGGGTGATGTGAGAGGAGGGGGAAGATTGATATCTGTGACTTTGGGTCAACAGTGGTTTGGCACCACCAGTGGTTTGGTACCACAGTTGATATTCGTGACTTTGGGTCACCAGAGGTTTGGCACCTCATAGTGACTCGTCCCAGTGGCTTAGCACCACAGTGGGTTGGCCCCACATTTGATAAAACGGGATTGTCGCGAGTGATTTGGTATTACAACATGGGTTGGCCCCACATATGGATTATTCGTGACTTTGGGTCACCAGAGGTTTGGCACCTCATAGCGACTCGTCCCAGTGGCTTAACACCACAGTGGGTTGGCCCCACATTTGATAAAACGGGATTGTCGCCAGTGATTTGGTATTACAACGTGGGTTGGCCCCACAATTGGATTATTCGTGACTTTGGGTCACCAATGGTTTGGCACCATAATTATATTGATATCAGTGACTTTAGGTCACCAGTGGTTTGGCACCACCAGTGGTTTGGTACCACACGGGGTAGATTTGGGAGTTTCGGATGGATAGTTTGGATGGGTTGCATGACATGCATATTTACATATGAATTTGTGTACGAGCGAATGGGGATTTACACACTGAGTCTCGGTGACTCACCCCTTAGTTAATTTTGCAGGTAATCGTTAGATCACGGATTTGAGAGCCGAGGCAGACTTGTGGTGGCCATACAATGTTTTTCTCGTAAACTCGTTCTCTTAGTTAAACTTATTTGTAACTGGGATTTTGTTATGTAATATGGCCACTTTAATTGTATTTTCGGTATTTTATTTGGTTTAGCCTTTAATATAATTACTGCCTATTGTTATCAAATGTTCAATACGGGAATTTCCTAAACCCTTAATTACCATTTTCCAAAATGTTAACAAAATGATAACAAGCGAATAAATATTTAAAGCTCGAAATTTTTAACAAACGCGTAGTTTTTAAACAACCCTTTTATGTGACATGCCAGATCCGGTCGTAACATTTAGGACGGGTTTGGGGTGTTACACTAAAAGAATTATTTCAGATAATGCTTTGAATCTGAACAACAAGATGATGAAGGAGGTGTGCGAGCAATTTCAAATAAAGCATCATAATTCCTCGCCCTATTGTCCAAAGATGAATGGAGCGGTAGAAGCAGCCAACAGAAATATTAAGAGGATTATTGGGAAAATGACCGAGACATATAAAGACTGGCACGAGAAGCTACCATTTGCCCTATATGCATATCGCACATGTGTGCGGACCTCTATGGGGGCAACTCATTTCTCTCAGGTCTATGGAATGGAAGCTGTGCTACCCATCGAAGTTGAAATCCCCTCTTTACGAGTCTTATAGAGTTAAAACTAGAAGAATCAGAATGGGTTCAAGCTCGATACGACCAACTAAATCTAATCGAAGAAAAACGCTTAAAAGCAATCTATTATAGTCAGATGTACAAAAGAGAATGATCACAGTCCATGACAAGACGGTACGGCCAAAGGAATTTCGCGAAGGAGAACTCGTGCTTAGAAAGATTCTTCCAATACAAAAAGACTTTCGAGGAAAATGGGCACCGAATTGGGAAGGACTATATGTCGTAAAGAAGGCCTTCTTGGGTGGAGCTTTGATTCTCACTGAGATGGATGGGAAAGAGGTACCAAATCCAGTGAACTCAGATGCAGTGAAGAAGTACTATGCCTAAAAAAAAAAGAAATATCACCATGACGAAAACCCGAAAAGGGCGTCTTGATAAAAAAAAAGAAAAAAAACCAGGACGAAAACCCAAAAAGGGCGTCTTGATAAACAAAAAATATTAGGATGAAAACCTGAAAGGGCGTCCTAATGAAGGGAATTTGGACATAAGGAGCAAGACAATTTGAACAGAGAGTTAAATGACGAGATTATAATATTTGAAGCAGACTCGGAGGCTCAAAACCTTCTACCCAAAAAGCTTTGCTCGAAAAGATCCAGGATGAAGGAACGTGGAGAAGTTCATGCGTAGGATATCTAGAGCATTTGTGACAATTGAACCCTGCTTTCCTTTTTATAGTGCTTTCTTTATTGAGTTATTCCTTGTCAATTTTCTTTGCTTATTGCCTTTAAAATAAATATAGATGTGAGTTATCCTTTTCATACCCACGTGGCCATTTTCATACATCTCATGTTTGGTTCATTTAAATGATAAATAGTGAAATGAAATACTCTAAACAAAAGGAATATTGAGCATTACCTGGATAAGAATTTGGTAAGTACAAGAGCCTCAAAACAAGGACAAAGTTCAACAGGGAGCAAAAGGGTGATATACGAGAAACGCGGATCACTCGTAAAGCCTGAGGACGGGTACAAAACATGAAAGGAAAGTCAAGAATCGAAGCAATGAATGCAGGTCATCATGAAAGTCATGACGAAAAGAGATACAGGATAAACAAACCCAGGGCACATTGCATAATCATGTAGGCATAAAAGCATTTAGGACAAATACGTGCATTTCATGATAGCATCGCGCATGACACATACAGGTACACCAGTAAAGCAAGAAGTTTTGACGATAACTGTACCGAACCAAGGAGAAAAGAGATATCCGAGTTCCACCAAATGATACGTTTTAATTTCTGTTTTTCAGTTTCTGTTAAAATCAACTCATAATGCGAAAAGTAAGTTGGGCCTCGGGTTACGCACGCTGAGGTATTTTAATTTCCGCTTTTCAATTCATGTTAAAATCAACTCATAATACAAAAAGTGAGTTGGGCCTCGGGTTACGCACGCTGAGGTGTTTTTTAATTTCTGTTTTCAATTTCTATTCAAATATCAACTCATAATACGAGAGGTGAGTTGAGCCTCAGGTCACACGATGAGGTGTTTTTTTTAATTTCTGTTTTCAATTTCTGTTCAAATATCAACTCATAATACGAGAGGTTAGTTGAGCCTCAGGTCACACGGTGAGGTGTTTTTTTTTTAATTTCTGTTTTCAATTTTTGTTCAAATATCAACTCATAATACGAGAGGTGAGTTGAGCCTCAAGTCACACGCTGAGGTGTCTTTCAATTTCTGTTTTCAATTTCTGTTCAAAAATCAACTCATAATACGAGAAGTGAGTTGGGCCTCGGGTTACGCACGTTGAGGTATTTTTTAATTTCTGTCTTTAAATTTTTGTTCAAAAATAAACTCATATTGCGAGAGGTGAGTTGGGCCTGAGGTTACGCACGCTGAGGTATTTTTAATTTCTGTCTTTAAATTTCTGTTCAAAAATCAACTCATAATACGAGAAGTGAGTTGGGCCTCGGGTTACGCACGCTGAGGTATTTTTAATTTCTGTCTTTAAATGTCTGTTCAAAAATCAACTCATATTGCGAGAGGTGAGTTGGGCCTCGGGTTACGCACGCTGAGGTATTTTTAATTTCTGTCTTTAAATTTCTGTTCAAAAATCAACTCATAATACGAGAAGTGAGTTGGGCCTTGGGTTACGCACGCTAAGGTATTTTTAATTTCTGTCTTTAAATTTCTGTTCAAAAATCAACTCATATTGCGAGATGTGAGTTGGGCCTCAGGTCACACGTTGAGGTATTTTAATTCCTGTTTTTCAATTTCTGTTTGCAAAAATCAACTCCTCAGGTCGCACGCAGAGGTATTTTCAATTTCTGTTTTCAATTTCTATTTCTCAATTTCTATTTTTCAAAAAAAAAAACAAAAAAGAAAAGAAAAAATGAAAAAGGGGTCAACCCGTATTGCTAGAATAAAGAAGCAGTTTGAAAAGTTCAGGTTTCATCGAAGTCCCAGTGGAGCAATGAGTAGATTGAAGCTACAAATCTCTTCGTGTCCTGAAGTCGTATTAGAGCAAGTTAAAAAAATAAACGATATTGAGGAAAAGCGAATTGAAGCTATAGGTCATGTCTCGCAGAAGCAGCGGTGGAGTGGATCAAAGCAACAGGCTACAGTAGAGTTTGAAGGTATATGAGGAAGACGAGGACCAATAAGTCAAGGCTTGGCCAAGACCGGGCAAAATTGGTTCTTCTATTGTCTTTGCTCTATTCTCGTTTCACGACAATAAGTAAAGAGGGGCAGTTGTAATAACCAATTTTGGCCTGGGCTCGTCAAAAACAACCAAGGCAAATACCCATTAAAAAAGATAATAAAAATAAAACAGTTCATAAAATGTCCAATTACAAAACTCGATATACCCCTAAACCCATTTTACAACCCTAAACCCAAAATACCAGACCCAAATTTAATACAAACCTAAGTACAAATTAGCCAATTATCAAACCCAAATAACAGAGGCCCAATGGCCCAAGATCTTAAAATTTTTTGGAAGCCTAGAGTTTCTGCATGTTCTCGCGCCGCAGCTCCCCATGCCTCGGCAACTGTCCACCGCGTCCCCCACACGCGCTTTTGCGCCATGTCTGCCATGCACCCATGCGCCCTGACGATTCGAGCTCCCCCAGGCACATAGTCTATCGCTCCCGCGAGCTCCTGATCACCGCCTTTGCCCATACCCTGCGACAGACAGAAAAACGAAAAACGACAAGCAGGAACAGAGGCAACAAAACATGAAGCATACAGTAGAATAAGAAATAAGTCGTGTATTTTGGCTATAAAGCCATTCGAAAACTCAGTGTACGAGGGTCCTTTTTTTTGTTTTCACGAATGCTGAAAAATCGAAAGCAAAGATAAAAGAGCAAAAACATTCAAAACAGAAACCATTGTAAACAATTTTCCTTCTTCAGTTTTTACGAACTACGAATATTGAAAAGAAATAAAAAAGAAATAAAAAAACCAAAGGTTGATCTCGTTTTTTCATCTACTGCTCTTTGTATTTCATTACTTCTTATTATTTTTAGAACCTCATAAGTGATTGAATAAAAAATAAAGGAAAAGGGTAGGGGTCACCGTCGAAAGGCTCAATCCTCGGTCGCTCCATCGTAATCGAGGATAGGCGAGGGTGTTGGTCACCCTAATCGGGCCATCGCGTGCTACCACTCGCCGTTGATGATGGCGTTTTGGTGGTTGAATGAAGGGACGAGGGTCGATTGAGAAAATGGAGGAGCTGGAACATTTTAGAAAGGGAGAGCTTGAAATCTGTGAGAGAAACGGAGGGAGAGGAAAGGTTTTTGAGAGAAAATCAGAAGTTTTTTTAAAAATCAAAGGGCCAGACTGATTTTTTTGTTAAAAAAGGGGTGTTTTATAATATAAGTGAAACGACGCCTTTTCATTTAAGGGGGAAACCTGCGCGTTGACCCGGATCCGCCCCTGGGTCCGCGCGTTTTTGCTCTTGTGGGCAATTTGCGTAATAGGTCCCTCCCCAGTACAGCGTCGTTCGATCAGTTCCTTTTAGTCATTTTTCCTTTTTTCGGATCTTCCCCTTTAATTTCTTTGGGTTTCCAATCGGATCCTTGGCCCATGGATGCGCATAAGAGATGGAATATTATCTTGATCGGTCCCTCTGTTTTAGCATGTTCTCTAATTTAGGCTCGCAATTTTGTTTCCTTTTTAATTCAGTCTTTAACTTGTTTTTTTTAGCCCTTTTTTATTTTATTATTTATTTACTAACTTTAATATTTTATATATTAGTTATTTTAAACTGTTTTATTTAGCATGTTAGGTATTTAAATTTCTTTATATATATTATTTATTTTAAACCTCTTATATTATTTTAAATAGCTTTACCTATTATTTTAAACTTCATTTACAAATGATTTACTTAAATCGCTTTACTAATTATTTTTGTATATTATCTCTCTTTAAATTGTTTAATTCGTTGGTCTTTGTTTATTAATGTTATTTCTTAGATGATGTATATTATTTAATTATTGCTTTTGCGTGTGCCATAAGTCATTTGTTTGTATTGCCAAGTTATTATAGTTCATTATATGTAATTTCGTGCTCTTTTATAAATTTCATCCAAAATTAAAAGTTTCCAAATAAGGCAATATTCTATGTTTGGAAATTCGAGAGATCGTGCCCTATGTGTTGGGTTTCAGTTCTCTCGCTTGGCCAAACAATCGAATATCCTTTTGATATTTTAATGCATGATTCTCGGGAATTAAGAGATGATCTTGGATTCGAGGATTAAAATCATCGTGTCCTACGTACTGGATGTGATATTTTATTCCTTCGGAACAAGAAAATCTTGTTTTTCAGTTCGAGAAAACTAAAATATTTCCAAAAAAAAGATCGATTTTCTCTTTATTTTTAAATTTTCAACTTTCAACATTGAGACATTAAATAATCAATTTGGTACCAATTTTGGGCGTGACGAGGGTGCTAATCCTTCCTCGCACGTAACCGACTCCCGAACCTATTTTCTCAAATTTTCGTAGACCAAAAACATTATTTTAGTAAATCAAAATGTTTTATTAAAACAAAGGTGATCCGATCACACCTAAGAAAAGATCGGTGGCGACTCCCGTTTTACTTTCAAAACCAAGTCAATTCCTGTTTTACAAAAATGGTTACGACATTTATTTAATAATTTTCTTTTATTTTTGATATTTATTGTTTTATGCATATTTTGTTTGCCCATACTCTTTTAATTATTTATTTGTGATTGCCATTGTGTAGTTATTTCTATTAACCATTATTCTACATTATTATTACTCTATTATTTATGCTAGTGTGCTATAAATTGGTTTTGATATTGTGTTTTTGATAATATAGAAATGCGACATTGTCTCATAAATTGTTGTTTAAAATATATATTTTTTACTATATTTATCCAAAGGTTTTAAAATAAGGCAATGTTTTTTTATTTAGATATTCGAGAAATAGTGCCCTAACGTGCTGGGTTGCGATTTTTCGTTTGGCTAAATAACTAAATATCCTTTTTAATAAATTTTGTAAATCATGAGATGATTTTGATTACGAAAGTTTTAAGATATCGTGGCCTATCGTGCTGGATGTGATGTTTATATTCCTTCGGAACAAAGAAATCTCAAGTTTTAAATAAAAAAAAACCTATTCTTGGGAATTCAAAACATTGTGTCTTAACTTATTGGATGTGATGTTTTGTGTTTTGAGATATGGATTTTCTAAAATAAAGACGTGCTTAGTTTTGAAGTCATGAGATACTATATCCTAACTTACTGGGTATGGTGATTTATTTCTTTGAGATAGGTAAGTCTTGGTTTTTCTTCTAATAAACGGATCTTATTTTAAAACTTTTTTAAATTTCAAAGACATGATTCTATCGATTAGGTACCAATTTTTGGGCGTTACGAGGGTGCTAACCCTTCCTCGTACGTAATAGACTCCCAAACCCATTTTCTTGTTTTTCGTAGACCAAAATCAAACGTTTTAAAATAAAACGTTTTGCAAGGTGATCCAATCACACCTAAGTAAAAAGGGATTGGTGGCGACTCCGTTGGGGACTTAAGAGAGTCAAGCCGTAAATTGATAATTTCATGTCCTTTTGTCTGAATTTAAAATTTTGGTTTTTTTAAAAAAAAATGATCCTTTTATTGCATATGTTTCTACATATATTTCTTTACATTGCATTGCATGACCGTTGTGGTCACACCCTTAAGTGGGAGCGAGAAGCTATGCTTTCGTGAGGTTTTCACCTCCGCAGGGGTTAGTGGACTATTTTCGGGATACATCCGTGCCTATGTATTCGTGAGGTTTTCACCTCCGCATAGCCATAGGGAAATGTATTCCTCTGAACCGACTCAGTCTGTATGAGCCTATAATGGGTGAGGATCGAGGAATCTGCTGGTTCGGGTACCTCAACTTTAGAGCTGAACCTCATATAGTGAACCCTAAGAGCCCACCTTAGGTAGAACTATGTCAAACCTTAGTGATCACCCTGATAGGTGTTCTATGTTATTTATTTCTCCTGTGCTAATGTGTTCTCTTTTGTTTTGATTGCATTGCATCCACATCATAGAAAAGAGGTGTTGATTTCAAATTCGATTGCTAAATAGAAAAGTTGGTCATAAGAAAATGGATTTTTTGATAAAGGGGATTATGATACGGTCGTCCGAATATAGTCCAAGTAACACAACGAGAGAAGACTGATGGTCAGTGAAGGAATACAGGACCTTATCACCCAAGGATTCAAGTTGACAAAGACTATTCGAGAATTACCGCGTCTCGACTTTCTTGAAGAGGCTAACAAGTGAACAGGAGTCGTGGTCCAGATCAAGCAAAAGGAGCTAGAGGAGGCTTCTATTAGAAGTTTGTAAGATTTGACTTTTGCGAAGAAGGGAATTGATGTTTTTACTTGGACTATGAGGACAAAGCCGCATATGTAATCCGTTTTGTGTAAAGAAATTTATTTTCTAGTAAAGTTTTTCTAATGTAACTGAATTCAGAGTCAACGCCTCTCTTTCTTTACATTCATGCATTTGCATTACATTGCATCATTTGCATTAGACTTTTACAAAAAGGACCCTAATTAGGTAAAAATATTTCAGTTAACCTGGAAAACTTGGAACAAAGAATGGAAAGAATAGAGCAAATGCAAATACAGATGCAGGGACAATTGACTGAAATTCAACAAGAAATGTTGTAATTGAAGGAGGAGACAAGAAAGTTGCGACTCTTTTAAGAAATCAAAAATGAAGATGGAATCAGATAACGAAGTTTTCAAGTCCTTGCGTACTTGGGAGTATTTTTAATAATGGGACTGTGGAAGACATCTCTGTATTTTAGAAGTTGATTTAGAGTAATATTCAAAACATGCTTGTTGCCTTAAGCCTAGAGGCAATAAGAACCCTTTTGTGAAATAGGCTTATGTCCAGAATTATCATTTTAGTAAAATGCATCTTTTTGAATACATATTATTTTATTCTTTACATTTCATACCATACATTCTTTTGTTTTTTTTAGAATATCCTTTCATGACCATATCAATAATCATCCTTAGAATCATTTATTCTTTGGATTTCTTGCCTTCATACCTAGGTACCCAGATATCAACGACATGAGCGACATTGTTACTGACTCCCTTTTTGAATGAGATATGGGTCTAGAGGATCCAAGGACTTTGAAGATAACAGGTATTGTAACCTATTTTCTAATTTGTTAAGAATGGTGAAACAAGATGAAAAACAGACCTTACTCTACCAAGGGTCATTGGATATTACGAGCCTAGAAAATGAGTGAGGATTGTAGCCTAGGTCATCACAGAAATAAGGCGAGACATTATTGAGTTATCTTCGAGAATTCAAAGATGTTTTTGGACATGCCTGGGTTAATAAGAAGCGGTCTAAACAAGAGGATCGGGCATTGTTGATCCACCATAAAAGGGGATTGCATCAGTCATACCGCAAATACAGAATTAAAGAAGACGAGATTCATGTGACTCTTCTATTTTCTTCACAGAATTTTCTATATGTGGGGCATGGATATTAGGGAGCCAATCTTGTCAAATGCTTCTAGTTGACATCAACTAAGAGGGTGGAAGTAGCTTCATATGCCAATGTTATAAGGTCGAAGTCATTAATTCAACAAAAAAAAGGGATGAGATGCCAGCAAAGAATAACATAAAAGATTACGTTCAATAATGCATGACTGTACAAAATTAAAGTTTACAGTTTGTCTAAAGATCAGGCAGTATATCACAGTACGGCAAAGGTTATCAAAAGAAAAAAACAAAAAAAAAAACTATGAAAGGTGACTAAGACCTGTAAGGATTGGCATAAGAAGCTACCATTTACCCTCTGTCTTATTGAACGTCGACCGAAACCTTCACTAGGGCAACATCTTACCCATTGGTTTATGGAATTGAAACATTTTGCCAATTGAACCTAGTTGAAGAAAAGATTAAAGTTATCTATCACGATCAGATGATACAAGCATGTGATAAAGAGGTTCATCCTAGAGAATTCCACAAGGGAACCTAATGTTGAAAAGGACCTTTCTTCTATAAAATAATTTTAGAGGAAAGCAGATGCCAAAGAAGACCTATTCTGGAAGAGCATTGATATTGACCGAGACGGGTGGCAAAGACTTGCTCAATTCGGCGAATTCAGGTTCAAACAAGAAAAATTTTACTTGAAAGGGGAAAGTCTAAGGTGGAAATCCGCAAAGGGCACCTTGACATCGAATATTCAAAAAAAAAAAAAAAAGAAAGAAAAAAAGGAGAGGCCAAAGCAAAAACCCGCAAAAGGCGCTTTGAGACCAAGAGGGATTTGAGTTGAAAACCCGAAAAGGGCCGCTCAAATTTTGACCAAAAATCGGGGCATACAGTAGTCTTGCTACGTCTGAAATAGCAATGAGGAAGTATGTTACGTCTTGGGACATCAACAAAGTACTCCGGATCCCCTAGACACATATTGAGCTTAAAATGGTCCTTAAGAAGTTTGAACAGAGAAGGTCAGGCTGCGATATCTGGGGCACCTAGCTTTTATCTTACCCATTTTTTTTTTTATCTTACCCATTTTTTTTTTCGTTATCTTTGATTGCTTTATTCTTTTTTGAGATACACCCAAATCAATTTTCTTTTATTGCTTGGGTTATCTTTGATTAAATTATTTTTCTAAGCTATGCTCTTGACTAATTTCTTTCTCGTCCATTTTTGTGACCTTTTTTTCAAGCATTTTATATTGAAATAATGATTAATGGACTAATAACACTTTCATAAAAGGAGTTTTACATATTACTCTAGAAGCTTCTAAATAATATGAGGAATCTGAAGCATGACTATTGTTCAGAACTCACAAAGCCTAAGGGCTCGAAACATTGAAAAATGATTATCTCTTTAAATTTTTATTGGATAAGACAATTTTGTTGGTTATACCACATCGGCAAATGATGAACAAGGTCAATCCAAGTGTAAAGGGGATCATTGTCGGGATACCCTGCATCCATACAGCTGATTATTACACCCAGGGAATAGTGTAACAAATCAAATTGATTCAAAGTGATACAAGTTCTGTACCTCTAAGTGGTAATAGAAAGATGGAAGAAACCAAATGTTATTCCCCTGAAGTTGCAGTGGGAGATGCCAACTTCATGTCCCAAGGTTCAAGTGGAAAGGACTTGGAATTACCATGGGGCAAATTATTTGAGCAGAACATGATTGATGAACAACAATGAAAAACAAATGAGTGATAACACGTAGAATAGGAATCATACTCATAACATTTTTGTATCATAGCAAATTTCATTAGGAGCATTTGATTCATTTCGGTCATTGCATCCTAATCCTTCAAATAGGAATCATCTTCATAATATTTTCTTATTCATATATCATAACATGTCTAATTAGATGCATTTGATGCATTTCGATCAATCCTAATATACCCATTCTACAAGTTATATCCTCTAAAGGATAATGTAGCAAAGTAGAAGACATCAGTCTGACGATCCTGAAGTTGCAGGGAGCAGATTGAAAATAACATATTTGGCAATTCCTGAAGTTACAGGAAGTAAATCGAAGACATTAGTCTGGCGATCCCTGAAGTTGTAGGGAGCAGATTAAGATAGCAGATTTGGCGATTCTTGAAGTTGTAGGAAGCAGATTGAAGACATTAGTCTGGCGATCCCTGAAGTTGTAGGGAGCAGATTAAGATAGCAGATTAGGCGATTCCTGAAGTTGTAGGAAGTAGATCGAAAAAATCAGTCTGGCAATCCCTGAGTTTGCAGGGAGCAGATTGAAGATAGCAGATTTGACGATTCCTGAAGTTGTAGGAAGCAGATCGAAGACATTAGTCTGGCGATCCCTGAAGTTGTAGGGAGCAGATTAAGATAGGAGATTTGGTGATTCCTGAAGTTGTAGGAAGCAGATCGAAGACATCAGTCTGACAATCCCTGAGTTTGCAGGGAGCAGATTGAATATAGCAGATTTGGCGATTCTTGAAGTTGTAGGAAGCAGATCGAAGACATTAGTCTGGCGATCCCTGAAGTTGTAGGGAGCAGATTAAGATAGTAGATTTGGTGATTCTTGAAGTTGTAGGAAGCAGATTGAAGATATCAGTTTGGCAATCTCTGAGTTTGTAGGGAGTAGATTAAAGATAGCAGATCTGGTAATTCCTAAAATTGCGAGAAGCAGATTGAAGACATCAATCTGGCAATCCCTGAGTTTGTAGGGAGCAGATTAAAGATAGTAGATTTGGTGATTCCTAAAATTGCAGGAATCAAATCGAAGACATTAGTCTGGCAATCCCTGAGTTTGCAGGGAGCAGATTGAATATAGCAGATTTGGTGATTCCTGAAATTACAGGAAGCGGATCGAAGACATCAGTCTGGCAATCCCTGAGTTTGCAGGGAGCAGATTGAAGATAACAGATTTGGCGATTCTTGAAATTGCAGGAAGCAGATCGAAGACATTAGTCTGGCAATCCCTGAGTTTGTAGGGAGCAGATTGAAGATAGCAGATCTGGCAAATCCTGAAATTGCAGGAAGCAGATCGAAGATATCAGTCTGGCAATCCCTGAGTTTGTAGGGAGCAGATTAAAGATAGCAGATCTGACAATTCTTGAAATTGCAGGAAGCAGATCGAAGACATCAGTCTGGCAATCCCTGAGTTTGTAGGGAGCAGATTGAACATGGCAGATCTGACAATTTCTGAAATTGTAGGATGCAGATCGAAGATATCAGTCTGGCAATTCCTGAGTTTGCAGGGAGTAGATTGAAGATAGCAGATCTGGCAATTCCTGGAATTGCAGGAAGCAGATCGAAGACATTAGCCTGGTGATCCCTGAAGTTGTAGGGAGCAGATTAAAATAGCAGATTTGGCATTCCTAAAATTGTAGGAAGCAGATCAAAAGACAACAGATTTGGTATTCTTGAGATTCCAAGAAGTAGATTGAAAACATCAAATCTTGTTTCCCTGAGTTTGCAGTGGAGCAGATCAAAAGATAGTGGATACTGCCTTTATGAAGTTGAAGCTATCAAACTTACTGAAATCAAGATGAAGTTCCAGTACCATTGAAGTTGTAGTGGAGTTGGAAGCCATTTGAAGAAGGCGAGGACCAAGAAGATGAGGCTCGGCCAAGACCGGGCAAAATTGGTCCTTCTATTGTATTTGCTCTATTCTCGTTACACTATAATGAGCAAAGAGGGGCAGCTGTTATAGGCTCATTTTGCCCGGGCCAGTGTGAATAAAACAGAAAAATAAAAATTATAAACCAAAGTCCAAATTTCATCAATGTCCATTTACAAAACAGTTAACCCAAGCCCAAATTATACCCAGCAGCCCAATGATAGCCCATTACCCAAATCCTAAACAGACACGGCCCAAGCGTCACGCTGCAAACGCCTCACCTCACAGCCTCGTCCAGCCTGTTCTCATGCCGAGATCAGTGCGCATGTCGTCCCATCGCCAAAATTTCCTCTGTTAACCTGCAAAGAAAGGAAACAATCCGCAACAAAAGAAAGCAAAATAGTAGCAGATTCTTTCTGTATTTTTCCATTTTCAAGGCTATAAAAGCCTGATTTTTGTAACAGGAGGGGGGAGATATACAAACAGTATATACATATACAGAGTGTCGTAACCATTTTTTTGAAAAAAAAAGGGAACCGACTTTGGTTTTGAAAATGAATAAAGCGGGAGTCGCCACCGACCTTTTATTAGGTGTGATCGAATCACCTTTGTTTTAATAAAACGTTTTGGTTTATTAAAATAATGTTTTTGGCCTACGAATTTTGAAAAAGTGGGTTCAGGAGTCGGTTACGTGCAAGGAAGGGTTAGCACCCTCGTCACGCCCAAGATTGGTACCAGATTGATTAATCAATGTCCTAATGTCGAGAATTTTAAAAGGATTAAAAAATAATTTCTGAAAACTTTCGAATTATTTGATTTAAAATTTGAGAGTTCTTCGATCCGAAAGAATATAAACATCACATCCAGCACGATTGGACACGATATTTTTTAAACCATCGTAACTAGGATCATCTCGTAACTTGTAAAATTTTAAAAGGATATTTAGTTATTTAGCCAAACGGGGAATAGAAACCCAGCATGATTGGGTACTATTTCCCAAATTTCTAAATACCAAAACATTGCCTTATTTAAGAAAACTTTACACAATATGTTAGTTTTGCAAAAGTGTGTTTTTTTAACAATAATCCATGTGACGATATTGCATTTACATTATCGAACATATATATTGAAAGCAATTATAGTATGCCAACATTTAAGATATGCAATGAAGAACTAATAATGAGAGATGCAACGAATAAGAATTCCTACACTAGAGCAATTACAAATATACGATAAGGTATAGACAAATACAATAAACAATAAAATATATGGACATATTTCATGCAAGCTTAAATAATGAAAAGGGACATTCACATGACACAAACATTGTAAACAATGTGTAGAATGAAAATAATATATAATGGTTTTAAATAAAAATATCCAACAATATAAACAATTTAAAAAAAAAACATGTCTTTCAATATAAATATGTGTTCTCTATAAAAATGTGATATATTATAATAATAGTAATAATAATATTTAAATAATGGCAAAATAGCAAAATAACAAAATAAAAAAGGACTAGGTTAAAATGAAAGCAGGAATCTGGGGTAAAAATCGAAGACAAAAGAGAATCGAAGGACTCAAATGAAACACGCACAATCGTTCAGGGACTAAACCAGTAAATAACCGCCAGTCGCGAAAAAGTTGCGTTTAATAGGATTAAATTGCAAAATAATCAGAGAACAGGGGGACCAAACGCGAAATAACCCTTTTTAAAACAGAGAGGCGCGGATCCGAGCCACTAAGCGGGTCAACGCGCGGATCCTACCCCCATGTAACAGCGTCGTTTCATATTTTCCTTAAATCCAAAAATTTTTGTTTTCAGACTATTTCTGATGTTTCAGAGAAAAAAATTTCAAAAGGGCCCCCCATTCTCTCAAAAACGAAAGGAAGGCAGCCCTCTCTCCGTCCCGACGATCGGACTCCCACCTGCCGATTCTTCGCACCACCGTGCCATTCGGTGGCCGACAACGCACGGGGACAGGCCATAGTGCTTTGCTCGCAGCCCTCTTCGAAGGCTTGGCCCTCGGCGCCTAAAAACGGAGAGCAAGGGTCTCCGACGCTGCGGCCACGACGGTTTCGGTAAGGCCCCCCTTCTATGCTTTTATTAATTTGTTCGTAAATTTTTTTTTAGAAAAATAAATGATAAAACGACAGTATTAAACAGCAGTAAGTAAAAACTAAAATCAACCTTCACAAGTTCTTTTCGATTTTTGATTTCTGATCGTTTTTTTCAAAAAAGGAACCCCCTTTTCTTTTACAATGGTTTCGGTTTTATAACCGATCTACCCAGGATTCATTTCCGCTTTCAATTTCTTTTCTATTTGTTTCTTTGTCATTTTCCTTCCTTGTTTTTGGTGTTGTCGTGCGTGCTTCTTTGCAGGTGATGGGCGATAGAGGAGGCGTGCGAAGTGGAAGACAATGGCGCATAGGAAACTGCGGCCGTTGGGAAGCACGGGCGTAGGGAACAGAGACCAAAGGCAGAGGCGGCGCGAGTGGGTTACAGCACTAGGGTTTTTAGAAACCCTAGCTCTCTGAAAAATTAATCATTTTGGGCCTTTTGGGCCGTTTATAAATTGGGCTTAGTTGGGGTGATTGTTGTAAATGGGTCATTTGGGTTTGGGCTGGCTTGGGTTAGGGTCTGTATAGGTAAATGGGTTTAGATTTGGGTTTGTAATTGGACATTTGGACTGCTATATTTTATTGGGTTTATTTTGTTATGTTTTTGGCTTTTTATATTGGCATTGGTTTTTTTAATGGGCCCCGGGCAAATTTGGGCTCTTACACAAAGTACTAAAGTTTTATAGAAATAAAACCCAAATAGAGGTTATTTTCATTTTTTATACGTTATTCTTATTTTTTTTCTCTTTCGATTTGTGCATATTTTCATATAGAATAACATTAAAACAAAAAGGGGAAATTTTCTTACCTTTGCGCCGCCGTAGGCGTTGGCGCGTACGCTAGGCTGGCCGTTGATCGAACGACCTGTGAGGGCAGAGCAAATTCTCATAGCCTCTACTTTTTTTTTATTTCAGGGTTAAAATGAATTTTTTGGGTTGTTTTCTAACTTATATAGCCACACAGAAACGACACCGTTTTGCTTAAAACAATAAGCATCAAAACAATGCCGTTTCACTCAAGATCCGCGCACGCAGTTGACCTGACCCGAAGGATCCACGTGTTTTTGAGAAATGGGTTATTTGCGTATTAGGCCCCTCCGCGTTATTTTAGTTTTATAACTAAGTCCTGTTACATTTTAATTTTTTTACAAATGCGCCTAAAATTATTTCTTGTGTTCCAATTTAGTCCCCCTTACATCTTTTTTTATTTAATTCTTTTTTTATTCATTTATTTTTTAATATTATTATTTTATCACATTAAAATATTATATTCATTATTTATATACTAATTTGTTTATGGTATAAAATTTATATATAGTTTTTATATGTATTAATTTTATATATATGTGATTATTATTGTTTATTACCTATATTGTATAAATTAGCATATTATTTATTATATTATATATTTCTAATTTTTATTATTTTATTATTTTATTTTAGTTTAATTATTTTCTTTATTTATTTACAAAATTGTTTTTATATATTATTCTATATTTTAAAAATTTTGTACATTATATAATATTATATCATATATTATTTTTAGCTAAAATTTATTTATATTGTATATTATATTCTATTTACATTATTTATATTATATATATGTGTAATTGTATATATCTTTATTTAAAATCATTATATTTTTTTACATCGTTTATATCATATGTATATAATTTTATTCATTTATCATTTAATCTTACTTTAAAATTTTCATATTTATTTAATAATTTTCTTTTATTTTTGATATTTATTGTTTTATGCATATTTTGTTCGCCCATACTCTTTTAATTATTTATTTGTGATTGCCATTGTGTAATTATTTCTATTAACCATTATTCTACATTATTATTACTCTATTATTTATGTTAGTGTGCTATAAATTGTTTTTGATATTGTATTTTTGATAATATAGAAATGCGATATTGTCTCATAAATTATTGTTTAAAATATATATTTTTTACTATATGTATCCAAAGGTTTTAAAATAAGGCAATATTTTTTTATTTAGATATTCGGGAAATAGTGCCCTAACGTTTATGGCTGTCGATTCCACCAATATAAACCTACACCTAGTTGCAAATTTTAGCAGTATAGGGAGTAGGGTCGATCCCATAGAGACCGGTGTTACTGAAAAATCGTCTATCTCTTGACCAGAATTTTGTCTGGGCAATTGTCGTGCCCGCGACGTTTGGGGGGAGGAAAGTATTAAACCTAAAACAGACACAGAAAATAAAAACGTAAAAAGTAACAGATTAAATAAGAAAATCAAATTGAAATAGTCTGAAAAGAAATCGATAAAACTTAGCTCAGCCTCAAGCGCGGGTTTTTCCGTCTTTGACCCGATCCTCGAAATTAAATGAACTTGTCTTTTCCGATAAGCTAGTTATAGCTACCAAGGACGCCTCGGGAACCAACTCCTGTGTAAATTAGCTATGGAACGTCCTATAACTAACCCTTACCGATTGAACAACCTACGAAACGTTCGTGGTTTAGAACTCCGGCAGCTTTGCGTTCTAGAAGAGCCTAGCTCGAACCAATGCCCTCAAACGTTGGGACAGTTAAATCCGGTTACTACTTCCCTTGATGGAACCAAACAGCAATCCCCACTTGGCACGCCAATGTGTTCACAGAAAATCGATTAGACAATCGATCCTTTCGGAATTCCAACTGTACGTCCAGCTGCACTAACTCAAACGACGTCTTTTTCAACTTAGCACGACTTGACTTTGTGAGTATGATATACTCTTAATCCGGAGAAATAATAAGTATCGGAAATTCAGAATTGAATAGCTTGGGTTCGTATCTCACGGGATTTTGACGGGGTTAATACCGACTTAAAGCTGAAAGGGGTTTAGTGTGGCATGATTTTACTCATGCTTAAAGGTGGTGGAAAGTGTTTGGGTTTTTGTAAAGGATAATGGAATTTGGAAAGGAAAGGGGTTTGGAAGGTAATTAAACCAATTTTGGAAAAGAAACAAAAATTGGATTGGGATTGGAAGAATATTGACGTTAACTTGAAGGAAAAATAAAAGAAGAAATTCTATTCTAAATGAGAATAGGAAAAAGACAAAGAAAAGAGTACAACTCCAAATAGGAATAGAAAAAAGCTAATTTGATTATGATTATCCAAATACAAACAACCCCTATTTATACTAATGGATTTACTAAAATAGGCTTAACTAATTTAATATAAAATCTTAAATAATTAAAAATAAAAATAAAAATAAAACAAAATAAACTAAAAATAGGATTTTCTATTCTTGGCTTTTTACAAAGTCAAATTGCTTGATGAGTCCCTAGCTTCCTCCATCCTTTTGATTTGGCCCTATTTCCATGATTTTCTTTCAATTTAGCCCTTTTCAGCATGTTTCCGATCAATTGCGTCCCTAACAAGAATTAAATCATAAAAATGCAAATTAGCAGAGATTAATTTCAAAAATACACCGAATTAAATACAAGAAATCATGCAAAATAATTATGTTATCAAACGTGCTGGGTTGCGATTTTCCGTTTGGCTAAATAACTAAATATCTTTTTTAATAAATTTTGTAAATCATGAGATGATTTTGATTACGAAAGTTTTAAGATATCGTGTCCTATCGTGCTGGATGTGATGTTTATATTCCTTCGGAACAAAGAAATCTCAAGTTTTAAATAAAAAAAACCTATTATTTGGAATTCAAAACGTTGTGTCCTAACTTACTGGATGTGATGTTTTGTGTTTCGAGATAGGGATTTTTTAAAATAAAGACGTGCTTAGTTTTGAAGTCATGTTATCCTAACTTACTAGGTATGGTGATTTATTTCTTTGAGATAGGTAAGTCTTGGTTTTTCTTTTAATAAACGGATCTTATTTTAAAACTTTTTTAAATTTTAAATATTTGGACATGATTCTATCGATTAGGTACCAATTTTTGGGCGTTACGAGGGTGCTAACCCTTCCTCGTACGTAATCGACTCCCGAACCCATTTTCTTATTTTTCGTAGACCAAAATCAAATGTTTTAAAATAAAACGTTTTACAAGGTGAGCCAATCACACCAAAGTAAAAAGCGATTGGTGGCGACTCCCATTTTCGTTTTAGAGTCGATCCCCGTTTTTAAAATCAAATTTAAAAATGGTTTTGACAATATTTATTTTCATGTTTTTATTATATTTGATATATTTTATTTTTAATTTTGTTTTTTGTGCAAAAAAAATAATACGGACATATCGAACTTGACTTTAGAATTTTTTTTTTATTTGGAACGAATTTAAACAAAATTTTAAATTAACTTTTTTAGTCAAATCAAACCCAAACTTAAGATCGAACCTAAGATTTTATACTTACTCAACCCACTATGATGTCTAATAAAAAAATTAGTAAGCAGCACAAACTATGCCAACACATCATCTCCCTCTCGTTAGACTAAAAGTTTACCTACCAAATTAAGAGTTCACCCTGCTACAACACATTGTCTTAATCTCTCCTTGGGCTAAGGGATAATTATTATATGTATAATCGTGATTACTAAACTAGCATATGAATCATGCTTAAATCACATCAAGATTTGTCACTAGGGCTCTATAGCAGGATCACAAGTCCTTCAATCTTAGCAAATACACATGCAGATAGTTTATCATGATTCAACCATCAATTTCCTTAGTCAAACATCTATTTAGGAGACTTGCATCTGGCCAGATACTTCTCCACTGTTGAACCACACCTCTTTTAGAACCTTTCATTTCCTCTCCAACTTCATTAAAACCACCGCAACTGGCTTTAAAATAGAGATGGACTAAGGGACGAAGTTAGAAACTTTTTCCATCTGTTTTTCTTTATTTCATAGTGCTTAAAATTCCTCATAATTCCTCTTCAATCATAAATAAGAGAATAATACGGTTTAGTTTATTCAAACTCACGCCCTTCTTTATTATCAATAATGTCCATATTAATCAGACTAATCCTTGATAAAAATCAAAATTTAAAATTTTTAAATGTTGGAGGAAAGGTTTAAAATTTTGTCCTTGTTTCAACATTGATGAAGATGAAATGGATGGGGATGGCTTAGTAAATGTGTGTTCTAACCCCATTAATGAATAAGAATCATAGCCACAAGCTTTTTTCAAAGCATTGAATGCAATGCCATTTAATTTGTAATTTGGAACCTCCAAAACCCATAGAAACCCGTCATGTGGTGTTCATGATTCATCCATGCAACGCTTTAGATGGTGACACGTCTTTTTTTAATATAATTGTAATAACCAAAATTATTTTTATTGATTAAAATTTTTAATTAAAAATATTTTTACAAAATTAAATTAAATGATAAATGATTGTTGTAATAACCAAATTTGCCCGGCCCATTAAAGCCTGATAAACCGAATAATAAAGTCTGAATAAAAAATACAAATAAAAAAAACATTAAAACCCAAACCAAAATAAATGTCCAGATTAATAGTCCATATACAAACCAAAAAAAAAACCCATTTTAAACAAACAATTAAACCAAAGTCCACTAAAAGTCCATTTACAAAACAAATTAGCCCAATTATCAAACCCTAAACCCAATAGCTAAACCTAGCCCAATAAGCCCACTTATCCTAGCCTGAAATTCTAACCCAAAGCCCAATGCCCAAGTGGCCCAACAAGACAGCCAAACAGAAGCCCTAGGGTTTCCTTCCCTCCAGCGCCGCCGCGTGTCCCCCACACGCACGTGCCTCCCCAGCCTAACCGCGCGTTGCTCCAGCTCCCCACGCGCATCGTTCCCCACGCCCATGCCTCCTATCGATTGAAGCTTCCCTAGACGCCTCGGCCTCCCTCGTCCATGCGCCTCGCCCATACCCTGCAAAATGGAGAAAGAATAAGCGACAGAGAAGAAAAGCAAAGGAAGAAACCTGTCAACCGATTATAAAAGAGAGGGGGAAACGTTTCAGTTTCCTCTCTTCTGCCCCCGAATGCATTACCCAAAAATACAAGAACAGCAAGCAAAAGACTTTGTATATTCGGTCCTAATCAAATCGAAGCCGATCTTGTAACAAGGATTCCCTTTTTGTTTTATCTTACGGACTAAAAGAAAGCAATCAGAAATCGAAACTCGAAAGGTCGATTTTACTTTCTATTTTCCTATCATTATTTACTTTTTTCATCACTTTGTTTTTGTTATCTCAATCTTTAATAAACAACAATAAAAGAGAAGGGAGGAGGCCATACCTGCACCATCGGCGCGCATCGTTAGATTCTTGTCTCCGTCGACGAAGCCGAACCCCGAAGGAAAAGCGAGTTTCCCCTCTGGGTTCTCGGAGTTTCAAAAGGGTTTGGAAGAAAGTCGAAAGGCCCGATTTTGATGCATCACCGGCCACCGATACGATGGTGGCTCGGTGGTGCGAAAGGTGGCTGAGGAAGCCCGATCGGCGGCGTAAAATGATTTCAAAGGAAACCCTAGCAGAAGTAAAAGGAAAATATGGGAAAAGGGGGGCTTCGTTCTTTTGAAACAAGGAAAAATGAATAAACAAAAAACAAACTTTTGGTTTTAAATAATAATAAAGAACGTCGCTTTGCTAGGGGGATCTGCGCATACCCCTGAAAAGGGATAATCGCGCATTTGGTCCCCCCTTTTTCGATGCTTCTTGATTGAACCCCGTTCGCATTCTTTTTACCTTTTAATGATCTCACCCCATCATTTCTATTTCATTTCAATTTGGTCCTTGCCCGCCTTTTCTGATTTATTACAATTTTGGTCCTCATGGTTTTAATCTGATTTCAATTTAGTTGCCGAATTGTTTAAGATGTTTATATATTTATATATTCACCTGTTTTTTATTTTACTTTGTTATTTCTTATATATTATTATTATTTATTTCAATTTTTTATATATTATTCTTATTAAGTTATATTGAATATAATAATTTTTTGACACCGTTTTAAAATTATTTCATGTATATTACTTACTCTTTTATTATGTATTCTTAACTTAAAATCATTTTGTTATTTGTTTTAAATTGTTGCATGTAGTATCTCTTTTAAAATTGTTTAACTCATTGACTTTTGACCATTAGTATTAATGCTTAAGCCATGTGACCATTATTCCTGCATGTATTATGATTTGTTTATGCGTACTCCATATCTTTGATATAATCATTTCCATCATTATTATTTATGTTATTGTGCAACCATCTTTAGTATTATCCATGCATGTTAATATTTCAGAATAATGATACTAATGTTATGTGTATTACTATTGTTATGCCAAATTTGCATCATGTTATCATAATTCATCGAGCATAGCCCCATTCACCTTTTAACTAAGGTTTCTTTAAAATCTAAATTACCAAACATGTACAATCTTCAAATACATTTATCAAATTTATCCAAAACTAAAAGTTTCCAAAGGAGGCAATATTCTATGTTTGGAAATTCGAGAGATCGTGCCCTATGTGTTGGGTTTCGATTCTCTCGCTTGGCTAAACAATCGAATATCCTTTTGATATTTTAATGCACAAGTCTCGGGAATTAAGAGATGACCCTGGGTTCGAGGATTAAAGTCATTGTGTCCTACGTACTGGATGTGATATTTTATTCCTTCGAAACAAGAAAATCTTGATATTCAATTTGAGCAAATTCAAATATTTCTAAAAGAGATCAAATTTTTAAATTCTTTCAAAATTTTCAAACTTTCAACATGGGGACATTAATTAATCAATTTGGTACCAATTGTGGGGGTGACAAGGGTGCTAACCCTTCCTCGCACGTAACCGACTCCCGAACCTATTTTCTCAAATTTTCGTAGACCAAAAACATTGTTTTAGTAAATCAAAATGTTTTATTAAAACAAAGGTGATCCGATCACACCTAATGAAAGATCGGTGGCGACTCCCTTTTTTTTTTCGAAACCAAGTCGATTCCCGTTTTTCAAAAAATGGTTATGACAACTTGGCGACTCCGCTGAGGAGCTGGAGAGTCAGGCCGTAAAATTGATTATCCTTTGTCCTTTTGTCAAAAGTTGGAAATTTATTTTGAAAAATCATGTTTCTTTCAATGCATTTGCTGATATTATGGTTCCAATAATGTTGAGTCTTATAAAATACTTTGGCATTGCACTGCATGACCATTGCGGTCACACCCTTAAGTGGGATTGAGAAGCTACTCTTTCGTGAGGTTTTTACCTCCGTGCAAGATAGTGGATCGCTTCTGGGATACATCATTACCTATGTCTTCGTCAGATTTTTATCTCCGTGTAGCCATAGGGAAATGTATTCCCCTAAACTGAACTCGGTCCATATGAGCCTATAATGGGTGAGGATCAAAGAATCTGCTGGTTCAGGTACCTTTGCTTTAGAATCGAACCACATATAGAGAGACCTAAGAGCCCATTGAAGGTAGAGACGTGTAAACCCTAGTTGTTACCTTAAATAGGAGTTTGATTATTTCCTGTTTGTTTTAAGTTCTTTTTGTACCTGATACTAACTTGTTGTATTTTGCTTTTATTGCATGGCATTTCATTATAAAAAGGTGTTGATTCACATTCGGTTACTAGATAGAAAAGCTTAACATGGAAAAGGGGTTTCTCGATAGAGTGGAGGATATTGCAGCCGTTCAAGCGTGGTTCGAAAGAATACAGCAAGAAAAAGGAGATAGCCTGACAGTGGGGCATGAATCAGAGTTATGGGATTTCACCCGCATCAGCGTGGCTCAAAATGACCTGCGAGAATTGAAGGAAATATGGGATTCCTGGGGCAGCGAGGTTAAACAACTATTCTACTATAATTACGGTGACTTGCCCTATCTGCTTGATGTCAAGGTAGACGAGTACCTACTCGAGCCAAGATTCAGCTTTGGAACCACAACTACGATTGCTTTACTTTTGGAAAAGTGGATTTGGTGCCTACCATAGAGGAGTACACAACTTTGTTCCGATGCCCGAGAATTCAAACTGATAAGGCATATTCAAGGTTTGCTAATGTGCCGGCGTTCTCAAAAAGGCTAATGAACATTACAGGGATGAGCGAGCAATGGATTACGGCCCGGATCAAGCAAAAGGGAGATTGTAAGTGCATCCCTTGGAAACACTTGAGGGACTTGATTTTGGCGCATCCCGATAAGAAAAAGAGGGTCGATGTCTTCGCTTTGAGCATCTATGGTTTGGTAATCTTCCCCAAGGCGTTAGGGCATGTAGAGGATGCGGTCTCAGACCTATTTGATAAACTTGATAAGCGAGTTACACCTGTCCCTGCAATTTTAGCCGAAGCCTTCAGGTCATTGAACGTTTGCCGAAGAGCGAGCGAAGGGAGGTTCGTGGGATGTGCACAGCTGTTGCTATCTTGGTTTCATTTCCATTTTTGGAAGATAGAAAAGGTCTCATACAAAGTCTTTTTTGAGAACTATTCTCCTCTAGAGGAATTAGCAGGTACGTCAAGGCTGGACGACCTATCTGGAGAGAAATGGATAGCGATTCTCCAAAATCTGCAAGTTAAAGATGTAGAATGGAAGGCTCCGTAGATGATCACTAACGAGATCTTGTATCGATGTGGAGGGTTCGACTGGGTCCCTTTACTCGGAATATGGGGAGTTGTCGAATATGCCCCTTTACTAGTAATGAGGCAGTATCAATCGAGGCAGTTCATACCTGTGACAAATGGATTAGCCCAATGTGAATTTTCATACAAGGATGACAACTATAAGAAGAGAGTTCGCGAGATATCAGATGCATGGACCCAAACCCGAAAAATGAAGAGACTCGCCATGGGGCCAATGACGACCCCCGAGTATGACCGATGGTGGGGCAAAAGAATCAACGACAATGTCCCAAGGCTAAGCCAAGGAAATGCTCGACCAATAGAAGAGCAACTGCAAGTAATCCCGTTTGAATTAGAGATTATTAAGCAAGATTTCGAGAGGAAAAACTGGGAATTGGGTAAGAGGATAAAGCAGCTAGAAGAGGAAAAGATGTAGTTGGGGTTAGATGTTGACGTCTACAAGTTCGAGGCCGAGAAATTGAAAAAAGGAAAAAATAAAGCTGAAGAAGACTTGGATAGCTTAAAGACGGACTACAAGAAGCTGCGTATGTCCATCAGAACCGCTAGTCTAGGTAAGACATCAGAGCAATGGCGGCAAGAAATTGAAGAAGAAAAATCCAAAGCCAATCAGTGGGAAAAGAAATTCCAAGATGCTCGAGTACGAGAGGACACTTTGGAAAAAAGCCTGTCGGAAAGCCAAAGTGAAAAAGAGAGGTTACGTGCCCAAGTAGCAGAATTGGAAAGGTCACTGCATCTGCACCGTAGTCGCAACTCGATAGTCGAATTAAGAACTAGTCAGAACAAGATCGAGGAGATGAGAGGAAGGATAGGAGAGCTCGAGACTGCATTACAAGATAGCAAAATTCGAGTTGAGCTTCTTGAAGCGAACAATGAACATTGGAAAGAGCAGCTCCACCATTCTCAAGAACAGATTAGAAACAGAGACTATGTAATGGGCGAAGCTGTGGCTCAAATTCGAGAGGTGGCCGATCATTTGCAAACGCTGGCAGTTCGGGCTGATGCGTTAAGTCTGATGTACGAGTCAGGATCAGAGTGAGGCCAAAGTTTAGCTTGGCTTCTTAGGAAAGTTAAGGATTTAGGTATTAGGGCAAAGTCGTATATGTAATCATCCGTTCTATGAAAGGAAATTTGTTTTCTAGTAAAGTTTATCTAATGGAATTGAATCAAATCAACACCTTTTTGCATTCATACCATGCATTTGCATTACATTGCATACATTAGCATCATATCGCCATAATCATTTACTAAGGCTAAAATCGTATAATCCGCAGCTACGTCACTATGAATCTGGAATCACGTCATCCCTATAGGACACGTCTAAGAACTAGAGCTATGGACGCCGAACTCAATGAGAGGATCGAAAGAATGGAAAGAGTCTAGAAAGAGCTACAAGAACAGTTAGCCAAGTCGCAACAAGAAGCAAGGGATTTGATGGTAAGATCCTGAGAGGAATCACTAGAGCAAAAGGATCAAATAACTAAAATGATAGAGATGTTGGCGGCTCTGGCCAAAGGAAAAGGACTCACTCCCACGCCCAAACTGTCAAGGAACACCAAGATGGGAATCAAACTGATGGTGGGAAAAGGAGCCCGAGCAGGGAAAGGCTTAGGAAGATACCGGCAAGAGATAGCTAGAGCGCTAAAATTGGTACACCACAAGGCTCGGTATGGTTTAGGGTTCAAGCCAGATGTACGACAAAGAAGGAAACAGCTGCAGAAAGATTAGGAAAAGGGGATTGCAAGAGCCTTAGGTCAGGAAGTAGAATGGGAGCCCATAATGCATCCGCCCTTGTCGAAATCTTTCACATCTGCAGGAATGATGTACCCAGAAGGAGATAATTCACGAGGCACACTGTTATTGGCTGAAAGGGATTTTTAGAACTTCAATATAAACGTTATTGACAAAGCGGATGATACGATGGAAGACATCTCGAAAATACGCCCTGGTCCTCCTGGATTTATTTTGAGCAATTGGACCGCTGAGGATCTTCTTGTAGTTTCTAGGGCCCCTCTAAAGTAATCCTCAATGTCAACTCTCTGTATACCCCTAAGTTGCAGGGGAATCTATTATAAGAGTTTATGTTGGCTATTTAGCTTTTAAATGAACATTAATCAAGATGCATTTTGTCATGGTCTCTCATTCTCATTAGCATCATATTTATTCCCTCTTCTCATAGCCTGTCTTTATATATATCTCATATCATGCCATAGTATCACGTTTGTAGGGTCCAATACCTCGATGCTCCTCTATAGTTTCTTTTCCATTTACCTTTCAGGTGCTCAGATATCGATGACGTGAACAATTCCGTTACAAGTCCCAAAATCGATTTCGAGCAAGTTATTTGTTTAGGAGAATTCAAAGCTGAGGAAAACACTGAAGATTATGTTTCGTCCCCCGACTTACTGAGGATGATAGAACAAGAAGACAAATAGATACTACCCCGTCAAGAATCTGTTGAGACGGTGAACTTAGGAAGCGAAGAAAAGAGGCAAGAAGTGAAGATTGGGACCACCATTTCGGATAACACCAAACATGACTTGGTCACCTTGCTTCATGAGTACAAAGATGTATTTGCATGGTCATATCAGGACATGCCAGGATTGAGCGAGGATGTAGTGGTCCATAGGCTCCTACTGAAACCAGAATGCAAGCCTATCCAGTAGAAGCTAAGACGAATGAGACTCGAAATGCTCTTAAAAATAAAAGAAGAAGTCAAAAAATAATTCGATGCCGGCTTCTTACAAGTCTCTAAATATCCGGAATGGGTGGCTAATATAGTCCCAGTGCTAAAGAAAGACGGCAAGGTGCGAATGTGTGTGGACTACCGCGATCTGAATTGAGCAAGCCCCCTTATCGCACATCAATACATTGGTGGATAACACGGTAAAACATTCATTATTTTCTTTCATGGATGGATTTTTGGGTTATAACCAGATAAAGATAGCTCTTGAGGATATGGAGAAAACTACATTCGTGACGATGTGGGGAACATTCTGCTACAAGGTGATGCCATTCGGATTAAAGAATGCCGGGGCAACATATCAGAGGGCAATGGTGATGTTATTCCACGACATGATGCATAAAGAAATAGAAGTCTATGTCGACGATATGATTGCCGGGGCAACATATCAGAGGGAAAGGGAGCATGTTGGGAACCTCAGGAAGTTGTTTGAAAGACTGAGGAAATTCCAGCTGAAGCTTAACCCAGCCAAGTGTACCTTCGGGGCTACCTCTGGAAAATTACTGGGCTTCATTGTTAGCGAGAGAGGTATCGAGGTTGACCCAGACAAGATAAAAGCCATACAGGAACTACCGCCTCTACGCGCACAAAAAGAAGTCAGAGGGTTCTTAGGGAGGTTAAACTACATCGCTCGATTTATTGTTCAGCTTACCAACCAGTGTGACCCAATTTTCCGGCTTCTTCGAAAGCACAATCCTGGAGAATGGGACGAGGAGTGCCAAGTGGCTTTCGACAAGATAAAACAGTATTTGTCCAACCCCCCGGTGCTAGTACCGCCAACTCCCGGGAGACCCTTAATATTGTATCTGACTGTGTTCGAAAATTCAATGGGTTGTGTACTGGGGCAACATAATGAGTCGGGGAGAAGAGAAAAGGCGATCTATTACCTCAGCAAGAAGTTCACAGAGTATGAAGCAAAATATTCGTCAATTGAAAAATTCTGTTGTGCTCTGGTCTGGGTAGCTCGAAGGCTCAGACAATATATGTTATATCATACGACGTGGGTGATCTCAAAGCTGGATCCAATAAAACACATGATGGAATCACCTGCACTCTCAGGAAGAATGGCATGATGGCAGATCCTATTGTCGGAGTACGACATCATCTCTGTGAACCAAAAGTCGATAAAAGGGAGCGCAATAGCTGACTTCCTAGCAACTCGAACGATAGGGGAATACGAGCCATTAAGATTTGATTTCCTAGATGAAGACTTGATGTGCATTATAGAAAAAGAATGTGAATCGTCAAAAGAGAAATCATGGAAGATGAGCTTTGATGGCGCATCAAACGCATTAGCGCATGGGATTGGAGCAGTCTTAGTGTCACCAGAAGGGAATCATTATCTATTTACTACCAGATTAAATTTCTTCTGTACCAATAACATAGCGGAATATGAGGCTTGTGTCATGGGACTTCGCGCAGCTATTGAATGAGACATCAAAATCTTAAAGGTATCCGGGGATTCGGCATTGGTGATTTACCAAATTTGCGGAGATTAGGAAGTGAGAGACTCGAAGTTAATCAAATATCGCGATCTTGTTGCGGAATTGGTCAAAGAATTCGAGGAAGTGACTTTTAATTACTTCCCATGAGAAGAAAACCAATTGGCTGATGCCCTGGCCACCTTAGCTTCAATGTTCAAAGCGAACCGAGAAACGGAAATAATGCCTCTCCAGATGAGCATATATGAGGCCCCGACGCATTGTTTTAGCATTGAAAAAGAGGCGGATGGACAGCCATGGTTCCATGATATCTTAGAATGTGTCAAGAATCAAAGATATCCTGAGCAAGCAAATGAGAACGACAAAAGAACAATCAGAAGAATGGCAGCGGGATTTGTTCTTGATGGGGACATCCTATACAAAAGAGGAAAAGATCAAGTGCTTCTGAGATGCGTGGATGATATTGAAGCCAGAAAGATACTTGAAGAGGTCTATGAAGGAATTTGGGGAACGCATGAATGGTTTCACTATAGCCAGGAAAATTATGAGACTCAGTTATTACTGGTTGACGATGGAAAGCGACGGCATCAGTTACGCATGAAAGTGTCACAAATGTCAAGTTTACGGCGATAAATTCATGCAGCACCTTCGCCCTTTCATGTCATGACTTTTCCGTGGCCTTTTTCTATGTGGGGCATGGATGTTATAGGGCCAATTTCCCCAAAAGCTTCTAATGGGCATCAATTCATTTTTGTGGTCATAGATTACTTCACAAAATGGGTTGAAGCCGCCTCGTTTGCGAATGTGACAAAGACCGCGGTTTGCAAGTTCTTGAAAAAGGAGATCATATGTCGATACGGATTACCTGAGAAAATCATCTCAGATAATGCTTTGAACCTGAACAACAAGATGATGAAAGAAGTGTGCGAGCAATTTCAAATAAAGCATCACAATTCCTCACCCTATCGCCCAAAGATGAACGGAGCAGTAGAAGCTGCTAACAAAAATGTTAAAAGGATTATTGGGAATATGATCGAAACATATAAAGACTGGCACGAGAAGCTACCATTTGCCCTATACGCATATCGCACATGTGTGCAGACCTCTACGGGGGCAACTCCTTTCTCTCTGATCTATGAAATGGAAGCTGTACTGCCCATTGAAGTTGAGGTCCCCTCTTTACGAGTCTTAATGGAGTCAAAACTAGAAGAATCAAAATGGGTGCAAACTCGATATGACCAACTAAATCTGATCGAAGAAAAACGCTTAAAAGCAATTTGTCATGGACAGATGTACCAGAAGAGAATGATCACAGCCCATGACAAGAAGGTACGGCCAAGGGAATTTCGCGAAAGAGAGCTCGTGCTGAGAAAGATTCTCCCAATAGAAAAAGACTTTCGAGGAAAATGGGCACCAAATTGGGAAGGACCATATGTCGTAAAGAAGGCCTTCTCGGGCGGAGCTTTGATTCTCACTGAGATGGATGGGAAAGAGGTACTGAATCCAGTGAACTCAGATGCCGTGAAGAAGTACTACGCCTAAAAAAAAGAGGAAGGAGAAGAGAAAAAAGAAAAAGATCAAGATGAAAACCTGAAAGGGCGTCTTGAAAAAAAAAACAGGATGAAAACCCGAAAAGGTGTCTTGATAAACAAAAATTGGGATGAAAACCTGAAAAGGCGTCCTAATGAAGGGGATTCGGACATAAAGAGCAAGGGCGGTTTGAACAGGAAGTCAAATGGCGGGATTATAATATTTGAAGCAGACTCGGAAGCTCAGAATCTTCTACGCAAGAAGCTTCACTCGAAAAGATTCAGGATGAAGGAACACGGAGAAGTTCATGCGTTGGATATCTAGAGCATTTATGACAATTGAATCTGCTTTCCTTTTTATAATGTTTTCCTTACCAAATCATTCTTCGTCAATTTTCTTTGCTTGTTGTTTTGAAATAAATATGAATGTAAGGTATTTCTTTCGTACCTACTTGGCCATTCTTATGCATCTCGTGTTTGGTTCATTTAAATGGTAAATAGTGAAATTACCTACTCTAAACAAAAGAAATGTTGAGCATTACCTGGATGAGGATCTGGTAAGTACAAGAGCCTTAAAGCAAGGACAAATTCCAACAGGGGGCAAAAGGGTGATATACGGGAAACGCAGATTACTCGTAAAACTTGAGGACGGGTACAAAACCTGAAAGAAAAGTCAAGAATCGAAGCAATGAATACAAGTCATCATGAAAGTCATAATGAGAGATACATGATAAACAAGCCCAGAGTGCATGGCATAATCATGTAGGCATAAGAGCATTTAAGACAAACACGTGCATATCATGATAACATCACGCATGACACATACAGGTACACCAATAAAGCAAGAAATTCTGATGATAGTTTTACCAAATCGAGGAAAAAGAAGACATCCGAGTTCCGCCAGATGATATGTTTTGAAATTCTGATTGCAAAAAAATCAGCTCATAGTACAAGAGGTGAGTTGAGCCTCAGGTCACGCGCTAAGGTGTCTTTCAATTTTTATTTTTCAAATATCAAACTCATAATACGAGAGGTGAGTTGAGCCTCGGGACACGCCGAGGTATTTAATTTATGTCTTTCAATTTCTGTTCAAAAATCAACTCATAATACGAGAGGTGAGTTGAGCCTCGGGGCACGCTGAGGTATTTTTAATTTCTGTCTTTAAATTTCTGTTCAAAATTCAGCTCATAATACGAGAGGTGAGTTGAGCCTCGGGGCACGCCGAGGTATTTTTAATTTCTGTCTTTAAATTTCTGTTCAAAAATCAACTCATAATACGAGAGGTGAGTTGAGCCTCGGGGCACGCTGAGGTATTTTTAATTTCTGTCTTTAAATTTCTGTTCAAAAATTAACTCAAAATACGAGAGGTGAGTTGAGCCTCGGGGCACGCTGAGGTATTTTTAATTTCTGTCTTTCAATTTCTATTCAAAAATCAACTCATAATACGAGAGGTGAGTTGAACCTCGGGGCACGCTGAGGTATTTTTAATTTCTGTCTTTCAATTTCTGTTCAAAAATCAACTCATAATACGAGAGGTGAGTTGAGCCTCGGGGCACGGTGAGGTATTTTTAATTTTTATCTTTCAATTTCTGTTCAAAAGTCAACTCATAATACAAGAGGTGAGTTGAGCCTTGGGACACGCCGAGGTATTTTTAATTTCTGTCTTTCAATTTCTGTTAAAATCAACTCATAATGCAAAAGGTGAGTTGGGCCTCGGGTCGCACACGCTAAGGTATTTTCAATTTCTATTTTCTGTTCTTCAATTTCCGTTTTCCAAAAAAAAGGGGGGGAAAGAAGAGTCAGTTCATGTTGCGAGAACAAGGAAGCAGTTCGAAAAGTTCAGATTTATTTCCTCAAAGTCCCAGTGGAGCGGTTGATAGATTGAAGCTACAAATCTCTTTGTGTCGTGAAGTCACGTTGAAGCAAGTTAAAGAATGAACAAGATTAAGGAAAAGTGAATTGAAGCTACGGGTCATGTCTCGCAGAAGCGGCGGTGGAATGGGTCAAAGCGACAGGGTTCAGTAAGGTTTGAAGATGTGCGGGGAAGACCAAGACCGAGCAAAATTGGTTCTTCTATTGTCTTTGCTCTATTCTCGTTGCACGACAATGAGCAAAGAGGGGCAGCTGTAATAACCAAATTTGCCCGGCCCATTAAAGCCCGATAAACCGGATAATAAAGTCTGAATAAAAAATAGAAATAAAACAAACATTAAAACCCAAACCAAAATAAATGTCTAGATTAATAGTCCATATACAAACCAAAAAAAAACCCATTTTAAACAAACAATTAAACCAAAGTCCACTAAAAGTCCATTTACAAAACAAATTAGCCAAATTATCAAACCCTAAACCCAATAGCTAAACCTAGCCCAATAAGCCCACTTATCCTAGCCCGAAATTCTAACCCAAAGCCCACTGCCCAAGTGGCCCAACAAGACAGCCAAACAGAAGCCCTAGGGTTTCCTTTCCTCCAGCGCCGCCGCGCATCGTTCCCCGTGCCCACGCCTCCTGTCGATTGAAGCTTCACTAGACGCCTCAGCCTCCCTCGTCCATGCGCCTCACCCATACCCTGCAAAACGGAGAAAGAAGAAGCGACAGAGAAGAAAAGCAAAGGAAGAGACCTGTAAATTAATTATAAAAGAGAGGGGGAAATGTTTCGGTTTCCTCTCTTCTGCATCCGAATGCATTACCAAAAAGTACAAGAATAGCAAGCAAAAGACTTTGTATATTCGGTCCTAATCAAATCGAAGCCGATCTTGTAACAAGGATTCCCTTTTTGTTTTATCTTACGGACTAAAAAAAAGCAATCAGAAATCGAAACTTGAAAGGTCGATTTTACTTTCTATTTTCCTATCATTATTTACTTTTTTCATCACTTTGTTTTTGTTATCTCAAATCTTTAATAAACAACAATAAAAGAGAAGGGAGAAGGCCATACCTGCACCATCGGCGCGCATCGTTAGATTCTTGTCTCCGTCGACGAAGCCGAACCCCGAAGGAAAAGCGAGTTTCCCCTCTGGGTTCTCGGAGTATCAAAAGGGTCTGGAAGAAAGCCGAAGGGCCCGATTTTGATGCATCACCGGCCACCGATACGATGGGGAAAATATAGGAAAAGGGGGGGCTTCGTTCTTCTAAAACAAGGAAAAATGAATAAACAAAAAAAAACTTTTGGTTTTAAATAATAATAAAGAAACGGCGTCGCTTTGCTAGGGGGATCTGCGCATACCCCTGGAAAGGGATAATCGCGCATTTGGTCCCCCCTTTTTTCGATGCTTCTTGATTGAACCCCGTTAGCATTTTTTTTACCTTTTAATGATCTCACCCCATCATTTCTATTTCATTTCAATTTGGTCCTTACCTGCCTTTTCTGATTTATTACAATTTTGATCCTCACGGTTTTAATCTGATTTCAATTTAGTTGCCGACTTGTTTAAGAGGTTTATATATTTATATATTCACCTGTTTTTTATTTTACTTTTTTATTTCTTATATATTATTATTATTTATTTCAATTTTTATATATTATTCTTATTAAGTTATATTGAATATAATAATTTTTTGACACCGTTTTAAAATTATTTCATGTATATTACTTACTCTTTTATTATGTATTCTTAACTTAAAATCATTTTGTTATTTGTTTTAAATTGTTGCATGTAGTATCTCTTTTAAAATTGTTTAACTCATTGACCTTTGACCATTAGTATTAATGCTTAAGCCATGTGACCATTATTCCTGCATGTATTATGATTTCTTTATGCGTACTCCCATATCTTTGATATTATCATTTCCATCATTATTGTTTATGTTATTGTGCAACCATCTTTAGTATTATCCATGCATGTTAATATTTCAAATAATGATACTAATGTTATGTGTATTACTATTGTTATGCCAAATTTGCATCATATTATCATAATTCATTGAGCATAGCCCCATTCACCTTTTAACTAAGGTTTCTTTAAAATCTAAATTACCAAACATGTACAATCTTCAAATACATTTATCAAATTTATCCAAAACTAAAAGTTTCCAAAGGAGGCAATATTCTATGTTTGGAAATTCGAGAGATCGTGCCCTATGTGTTGGGTTTCGATTCTCTCGCTTCGCTAAACAATCGAATATCCTTTTGATATTTTAATGCATGAGTCTCGGGAATTAAGAAATGACCCTGGGTTCGAGGATTAAAGTCATCGTGTCCTACGTACTGGATGTGATATTTTGTTCCTTCGAAACAAGAAAATCTTGATATTCAATTCGAGCAAATTCAAATATTTCCAAAAGAGATCAAATTTTTAAATTCTTTCAAAATTTTCAAACTTTCAACATGGGGACATTAATTAATCAATTTGGTACCAATTGTGGGGGTGACGAGGGTGCTAACCCTTCCTCGCACGTAACCGACTTCCGAACCTATTTTCTCAAATTTTCGTAGACCAAAAACATTGTTTTAGTAAATCAAAATGTTTTATTAAAACAAAGGTGATCCGATCACACCTAATGAAAGATTGGTGGCGACTCCCGTTTTTTTTTTCGAAACCAAGTCGATTCCCGTTTTTCAAAAAATGGTTATGACAATTGTGTTTAAGTATATCTTGTTTAAGGTTAAATTATAGTTACAATAATTTTATTATGTTTAAAATTTAGAGTATATACACTTTAATTTGACATGATTTGGTTCCTCTAATCAGTGGCGAAGTTAAGGGGCTGGCAACCCCCAAATGAAATTTTTTTCATTTAAGCTTTTTTATAATTTATAAATTTATAAATTAGTAATGGTAAAATTACACTTTGACCCTTTAATTGATAAAAAAATTAATTTAATACTTTAAAAATTATAAAGATATAAGCTATTAAAATGGAGAAATTGAATTTTTACTATCATAAAAATATACAATTTAATTCCGCCCCTACCTCTACTTTTATAACATCATTAGTTAGGCCAATAGTTGACACCCTTAATTATTTCGGTACGCTTAAGCTAGACTTTTTCTTAAAAATATTATAACTTATCATGTCAAAATAGATCCTTTTTATTTTGTGTGTTAGAAAGGTGATTTAAATCAAATTTCACATTAGTATGTCAACTAGAATAGTTAAGGATGTTAACTATCTGGCCTAACTAGTGTCATTATAAAAGTAGACGACCAAATTATGTCGAATTAAGACATAAAGACTAAATCTCAAATGTGAGCATAATAATATATCAAAATTATAATCTAATCATTATTCTTATAATTACCAAAAGAAAGGGAAAAAAGATGGGTATGTTCATGAATCGGTAAAAGTACTTTAGCAATCATTGTACTATACCCAGGATTGCATTTTGTTTATACTGAAAATTTGGTAAATTGGTCCTTATACTATAGTAGATGTGGCAAATTGAATAAATTTGTAAAGGTTAAAGGCTAAATTTATTGTTTTATCGACACAATTTTAACAAAGGAACTATTTTACTCTTTTATCTAACGTATAAGAACCAATTTGTCCATTTTTTTTAGTAAAGTGACCAAACCCAATATGAAGTATAGTACAATGACTGATATGATACTTATACCGTCATGAATCTCTTTTATAATGACCGATCTATATATATACTATTATTTAAAGCTTCGACTTGACTAAGTTGATGTCACCCTCAATTCGTTTCCGGCTCGATTGTGAAATTAATAAAAATCTAATATTTTTATAAAGTAACAAATATAATTTAAGAGTATTTTGTCTTTTTGGATAGAGATAAATCTCAAAATTATACATAAAGTATACATTAAATTTTGATTTAATCCAATTCTTGTAAATTATTAACACAATTATTGATATAAACATCATTTTATGTTTATATATTACATACATAAATAATTATCTTTATCCAATATAAAAATAAATTGATTGATTTATTTCTTTATATGATTAAATTAAAATTAAAGTTTCAAGTATACATTTGAACCACAATTAGAGTTTCACATGTATAATTATATCAAATTAAAGTTCATATGTATAATTACGCATTAAATCAAAATTTATGTATAATTTTGAGATTTATCCTTTTTAAATACAATTTAGAAAAACACATTCACATGACAAAATTTAAACCAAAAACCTCAAAATCCTTCTTACTCTCCAATTTTACCATTTCAACAAAAGTTATAATTAATTTATACCATTTCAACAAAAGTTATAATTAATTTTCATATAAATTATTTTTATAAATTTCCTATATAATTTCTTTTACCCACGTCTTGAATTTCGCATAATCTAATATACATGGTAGGTACCTTTTAAGACATTTATTAACAATTTTTTTTTTATTTGTCAAAGTTAGAGGTGAGTGTTCAATCGAGTTAAGTCGAATCAAATCGAGTATAAAAATTTTGAGTTAACCAAGTTCTCGAGTCTATTTTATCTCGTAGCTCAATTTGAATTTATTTTTGATTCAAGTCAAGTGAAATGAAATTCGAGTCAAATTAAATCGAATCGAGTTAAATTAAAAAATTTAAGCAGTCAAATAAAAATATTGTTATACAATAAATAATTTCATGTTAAAGCACATAAATTTGAAACCATATATATTTGAATTTTTTTAATAATAATAATAATTAGATACTTGAGTATGATAAATTTGAATCACTAATTAACTCCCAAAATTATTATTTTAGAACATTTTTAAAATTTGAATATTTTGTAATTTAAAATGCATTTGTTGGACAACTCATTGAGTTGTTACCTGGAGGTTTAAGTATATGCTTGTAGTTCCCAAGTGATTATGGTAAGGCATTGGAGGTCAAACAGGACGGATGATTTGTGATTCAATAGATAATGAAATTCAATCCTACTTTATTCATATGTGGGTTTGCTTTTGTTTAGTGTTTACTACCATTTTATAGCTAACAACAATCTGCAGTGTGTTCCAATTCACTGTTTAATTTCTCATGCTTTCTTTTTCTTTTCCCCATCTTTTATGAGACATTTATGGTGAGCATTAGCAGAGATTTTGTTTTTTAAGGAGCTAAATAACAAACCTATTCTGTATGACCCAACACTGTTAGTGTGTATTGACTTCAACTGCTTTTACTGTTTGTGTCAACCAAAGATAACCCACAAGCAATGTGGGACATCTGCATAATGCAGAATTCTACACAAATAATATGAAACTTTTGCAATATTGACTGTATACATTTACTCGAGAAAACGGTGATTAGGTGAGAAAATTTCACATTAACGCATTGAAGTTCGAGACACCTTTAGAATTTGTTGGAAAAGTGGTAATTTTTGGAAAATTTGAGGTGATTGGTAAAGGTGGAGAGTTGAATCATAAAATTATGGTTTTATATTTTACTCTATGAGACTTTTATAAAGGTATATTATATGCTTAAAATGATTAAGTGATGAATGAAAAATTAATACTCAAAGTAAACTACTTGTGAATTATGTTGAGAAAAATGAAAAGCATTAATCCCACAATGATTGGGAATCAAGTGTGGAACTTGTATACATATGTAAACCAACTTAATAATTATTTAATGACTAAAGTTTAAACTGATTGAGCTTACGAAGAGCTTGCGGATATTAAACAACCAACCCCTTACAAAACAATAACAAAGATTAATGAGTAAGAAATTTTGAAAGAAAAAATTATGGAACAATTATAGCCTTATGTTTAGATCTGCGCCTGCAGTAACACCTGCATGTATTCAAGTTGCGTTAGGTTTAGCATTGATAATGGAATTTGTCCACTCAATTGGTTCCCATGCAAGCTTAAATAAGTGAGTTGCAAGAGGTTTCCCAGTGATCTTGGAATTTGTCCACTCAATTGGTAAATTCCAACTCAACTGGTTCCCTTTCAAGGCTAAATGAGTGGGTTGCAAGAGGTTCCCCCATGATCTTGGAATTTGTCCACTCAATTTGTTCATCGATAAGTCTAAATGAGTGAGTTGCAAGAGGTTTTCCAGTGATCTTGGAACCGATCGTAATAAGCTGGAATAGGACAGATCTAAAAACTTCAAGGACACAAGAGATTCCCCATTGAATCAGGCAATCCTCCACAAATATTAAAATCAGATGGAATTAACTATGTTTAACTCAAAACAAGGATGATGAGATGATAAGCTAACTAAAGGAAATAAGGACATCTGATCCACCAATTAATGTTTAAATTCATTATATTACTATGTCCATAGAATTATGCTTTTCACAGACAAAATCTTGAAAGCAGAGATTATTGAGACTAAAAAATGGAATCCATGAAAGAAGACATAATTAATTGTGCCATACGAAATGTTACATTTAAAAAAAAACCCTTACAAATAGTACGTAATGCAATGAAATACAAATGAATTGTTACAACAGTAAAAACGGGTGCATGCCAATGCAACCCTTCATCATGGGTAAAGAAATTGACAGACTTCAAAACAAGAAATTATGAAGATACAATATAAGCACTTGAACATCATTTCCACTGACTAGATCCTTCTTCGTCCATTGCTGCCAATTCCATTCTTTCACTTTTTTCTTCGCCTCTTCTCATGTTGGTTTTCAACCAAATTTATGAACCATTTCGGCTTATCAATTTGGAAAACAACTATCCCACGACCATTCCAAACACTACTCCGAACCCATAACCTATCAACACCACTTTCCAACCAAAATCGATGTTTGATTTTGAACCATCTTTTTCAAGCACATTTGTAGGTGGTGGTTCAATGATGTTGCACAAATATCTCAATTTGATTTGATTCTAATCAATTTGAATTTATTTTATTCAAATTGATTTAAACGCACGCAGATTTGTATCTTTATTCATGGAAATTTCTGAAATTCCTTTATATTAAATGCCTATAAAAGCCTCAAGAATTCTTTTGAATTTTTTCTAAAATTGCTCCATATTTAAGGCAAGATTTGTTCGTTGGTCATTGCATAGGTACTACTATTGCGATTATTTTGTTGTTGTATCTTGCGAGACAGACGAACAACGTTTCTCCAAGTGCCATAGGAGCGGTCGAATATGTCTTAAGAAAACTGTGAAAACAGTCCTCAACATCTAGTAAAACTTGATTCCCTTATTCGATTTCTAGTTTTCTAAAATCTTATTTATTTAATTATTTTCAAATCTAATGTATTAAATAAATATAAACATTTATTTAATTTGTTTTATTTAGATCCAGTGTTTTTACATAAATATAATTTTTTGTTTACATTATTTGTTCAAATCTTGTATTTAATAATTATATTAATATTTATATTTGTTCGCAAATATGTTTTGTCCAACAGAATTATCTTTACGGTGGATCCACTTTTTGAATTATATTAACACTACAAATTATTCTGATGAATCTTACTAGAAATTGTTCTTTTGATGAAATTGTGGATCAATGTTCTTTCGCAATTTCTCTTTTCAACTCATATATATATATATATATATATATATATATACATCTCTCTGCAATGCTATTGTATATATTATTGTTACTCAAATATGTTGATAGATATATAGGTTTGGGACAAAATTATGAATATATAAATGCAGGTAAAAAAAACATTTAAATTTTAAGTTCCATATGACACTAAAATGCTTAGAAATTGCGTGTGTTTAAGTGTCCTCAACCATGAACATTCCGCTTGGTCTTGTTTCCACGGAATTTTGTGAAAAATATAACGTCGATAATGACAAATTTATCACAAAGAAAAGATAAATAAAAATAAAAACACACAAATTTTACGAGGAAACTATTTCGGAAAAAAACCACGGGCAGAGGAGAAGAAAATTCACTATGTCGAATTCGAATCTATTACAAGAGGAATAGACTATGTCTTGTAAAGCCATATTCTAATAGGAGTGTAGTAAGAGTGAAACTCCTTATTCTAATCAATATCAAATAGATAGAGTTTAATAAGATTTAAAAAACTTTATTTAAAATAAAATAAAAGAAGTGTAGTTCTATATTCTTCTTTTATTTTATTTTACATTATATTTTATTTAAATAAAAATTCGGGTCACTTAATTCTAACAAATTTCAAATTATATATGGAAAATTTTCAGTATTGACTATTCTTTTACACCACAAAAAAATGGTGATTAGGTGAGAAGACTAAGACTATCAATTGTCTATTCACTCCACACTTGCTGTTGCTTCCTCCTACCACTCTCACCCAAACTTAAGTGATTATGGTACGGCATTGGAGGTCAAACAGGACGGATGATTTGTGATTCAATAGATAATGAAATTCAATCCTACTTTATTCATATGTGGGTTTGCTTTTGTTTAGTGTTTACTACCATTTTATGGCTAACAACAATCTGCAGTGTGTTCCAATTCACTGTTTAATTTCTAATGCGTTCTTTTTTATACGGGCACCCCCCATCATGAGTTGAGTTCGAGCCGAGACTCGATGGTGTTACCTCAAGAATTGATTACGAGAGTTAGCGCGAAACAGTTTAAAGAGGCAATCGGAGTTTTAATCCAACAAGCTTAGGACGATGCTAAGACTAATTCAAACGATATTTCAACTCCGTGTTGCCTGCTCCTACGAGCTCACGTTCCGGAAGAAAACCATATAGCCATTCGGCCTTAGTCAGCTTTTTAGTTGAAATTAAATAAAATAAAATGTGGACAAATTAATTATGTGTTTTTAAATTAATGTTGCTGCACTTAAATAAGTTTTATTATGTTTTAACTATCACGTATTAAATAGCTTGAGTTTAATGCATCTAATTAGGACACAATTAAGAATTGTTACTTAGTGAATGTGTCTAGCCGATTCTAGCAATTAAATTGTCTTAAGCTTCAACCGAATTTTGGACAAGCTCTTATTCGCTTACAATTAATTATTTCCAGCTCAAAACATAATCTAAATGAGCTTTAAGATGCTGGAAATTAATTAAGTGAAGCTTGAATTAATTAGCTGATTTATTTCTTTTTGTAGGTGCATGAAAGTGACGCCAACTAGGTGCATGTGCAGCTGAAATTAAACTCTTTCAAAAGTGATGTTTTGGTCAGCTCAAAGAGCCTTCTTAGCTGCTGATTTAGCTACCCAAAGATGGACAACCAGCAGCCAATATTTTATTAAAATATGGGGGTGCACGCATGCTAATATTTTATTAAAGTATGGGGTGCAAACATGCTAATATTTTATTAAAGTATGGGGTTCATGCTTGGGACATTGTTTAGTGCCATATTGGAGCAATTAAATTGGCTGAACATTCAGCTTATCAAGGCTCCTTTCACGTGGCTAACAAAGGGACAAAAGAGCATGGGATTTGGGGAATGTTTTTCACGTTTCCAAGGCACCATCCATTGAAGCATGGGACGGTAATATCAAGGCGCTTTGGGACACGTTTAATGCATGCTTCCTATTTTCAAGGTGTATTGAGTCTATCCAAGCACCATCCATTGAAGCATGGGACGGCAATATCAAGCAAAAAGCACCCTAATGTGCTGCTCTTTTGACCGAAATTAATACCTTGCTGGAGCCTTGTTTCGGGAATGCAAAGGGGACAAAGCATTGTCTTGCTTCCCCATGCGTACACATCTTTCTAAGTGGTTGTTGGTGCTTTTGGAACCTTAACCGCTACATTTAAGAGGCTGGCCGAATTACAAGTTGAGGAGGACAAAGCTTGGACGGCAATAAAGAATGTTGGCTTGCTTTAATTCATATTTCCATTGAAGATATCAAGGAGCTGATAATTGTGCCGCCCAAGAAGCCATTCACGTCCACAAATGCAACTTTGAATATGGCGTGACTGTTTAGTTTTTCAAGGGAGCTAAGGCTGAAAATTACCTAGGAAAATTAAGCTAAATTTCATGATTTATCAATTAGTGTCCTACCACTATAAATACCGGAAATTTGCCTTTTGTAAGGGATTTTTGATGAATTTTATAACATTATTCTGTCGAATTTGTGTGACACTTCTCCAATTTCGTTTTGAGGATTCGTTGGCTTATCTAGTGAGTTAGTCGCGTCAACCTATTCCTTTGTTCACTTTCCATATACCAAGATTCCTATCCTTTGTCGATAGTAGGTCGAGGTCTGATATTCATCCAAAAATCGAGCCTTAAGAACCGCATAAGTAATTTGGGTCGATACCTTTCGGTATTGATTCTTACTTGTTTCTTAAGCTTTAATCGAAACTTTCTTTCTTCTAATTTTTGATAACTATTATTCACCCAATATCAATTTTCGTGTTTCTTGATTACGATAGAGCAACTACGTATACATCTCGATTTCATCTCGAGACTGGGACTGTATCATCTGGTATCAGAACCGGTTAAATCGAGAATCACGAAGCTCCGACGACTAATCCGAAGATGTTAAGTGAAGATCTGAAGTAAGTTCAGAAAAAAAATATCGAATATAAAAAAAATATTTGAACAAAGTTCAATATCTCTTCTTCTTCTGTAGACTTCTTCTTTATTTCTCGATCCAACTTGTCAAACCACCCGAGATTTTTCTTATTTCAGCCTACCCTAATACCCAATACGTTACGACCCTTGAAACCTATTCGTGGCCGACCCCTAAGCCCTAATAGGCCTTGGCGAATCCGAACAACGAAATAACGAGAAAGTGTGGAGGTAAAAGGTACGAGAGTGTGAGACCATTCGAGGGGAGGTAAAAGCCGAACTAAGAGTGTAAACACGAGTGTAGTGTCATCAAGCTTCCTTCTTTCTAAGTGAATTGTGAGGTTTTATTTGTGAGGAATTAATTCTATTACAATGTCACAAGAGTCCGGACGAAACGCGGAGGAACAACAAGGAAGACAACCGGTTCGAAATGTTCCCGACTTGCAAACGCAAGCCCACTTGCGAGAGTTGGAAAGGTTACTTGAACGGAGACTCAACTCCCTTGAGGATCGTCTGTTTCAAGTTGAAGCACAAAGACCACGAGAAGTGACTCCTGAAGTTGCTAGACCACTACATGGATGGCCTAATTAAAGGCGTGAACAACAATGGGAAATTGATAAAGGCATCAATGAGTTTAGTAAAGGTGAAAGCGACCATGAGTCCAACACCAGTGTTGGAAGGAGAGATCCCCGAAACCGTGGCCAAAGAGATCGGAGGCGAGAAGACGATGATCTGAAGAATATCAAGTTGACCATTCCCCCCTTCCAAGGTAAGTCAGATCCCGAAGCTTATCTGGAATGGGAAAAGAAGATCGAACTTGTGTTCGATTGCCACAATTACTCCGAAAACAAGAAGGTCAAGTTAGCCGCAATAGAATTTTCTGACTACGCCATGATCTGGTGGGATCAGTTGACGACAAGTCGAAGGCGCAACGGCGAACGGCCAATCACTACATGGGCTGAGATGAAAGCGGTCATGAGACGCCGATTTATCCCTTCTTACTACCACCGGGAGTTACATCAGAAACTCCAACACTTTTCACAGGGGATGAGAAGTGTCGAAGATTACTATAAAGAAATGGAGGTCGCCATGATCCGAGCTGACATCCAAGAAGAACGGGAAGCTACCATGGCTCGATTCTTAGCCGGACTCAATCGAGAGATAGCAAATGTTGTGGAATTACAACATTATGTCGAGATGGAAGATATGGTCCACATGGCCATCAAAGTAGAAAAACAATTGGAGCAAAAAGGAGCATCCCGCAGCTATTTCAATCCGAAACCCTCGAAGTGGGGCCAAAGTACAAACAAGGGGTTTCCCATAAACAAACCGAAAGATTCCACTTTCACCCCTACGACGAACAAGCCTTTGGCAAAAACAATCAAAGGCAAGGCTCTAGAAAGTTCTAATGCTAGATCGAGAGACATAAAATGTTTCAAGTGCATTGGCCGAGGACACATCGCAAGTCAATGCCCAAATAGACGAACTATGGTGATGCGGGCTAACGGTGAGATTAAAACCGAAGACGAAGAAGAATGTGAGCTTGAATCCAATTCGGAAGCTGATGAGGACATAGAACAACCTGTTGAAAGTGAATTGCTCGTCGTGAAGCGAAGCCTCAGTCTTCAAAGCGTGGGAAACGAGGAGCAACAAGAAAATATTTTTCATTCAAGATGCCAGTTGCAAGGTAAGGTTTGTAGCCTTATCATCGATGGAGGGAGTTGCACGAACGTAGCAAGTACCCTCATGGTGGAAAAGCTAGGATTGACATTGACAAAGCATCCAACTCCGTATAAGCTTCAGTGGCTTAACGACGGTGGAGAACTCAAAGTTACTAAACAAGTCTTAGTGTCCTTTAGCATCGGGAAATACTCCGATTAAGTGCTATGCGACGTAGTACCAATGCACGCGGGACACTTACTCTTGGGACGTCCATGGCAATATGACCGCCGAGTGGTGCACGATGGCTACACTAATCGGTATTCCTTCAAGCATCTCGGAAGGAATGTGACACTTGCCCCTTTAACTCCTAAACAAGTCTTTGATGATCAGCAAAAGCTTCGAATTTCCATCGATCAATCAAAAGAAAAAGAAAAGAATACAAAAGAGAGAAGTAAGAAAAATGAGCGAGAGAAAAATACGAGTACAAAAATAAATGAGAGAGAACAAAAGAAAAAAAAAGATGAAGATGAAAAAGAGAGCAAAAAAATGAGTGTTCTTGCAAAAGCAAGTGATATTCGGAAAGCTTTGAGTTTGAGACATCCTATGTATTTGTTTCTGTACAAAGAAGCATTTTTGAACACTAATGATTTACCCGGTAATCTTCCTTATTCTGTGTTATCTTTGATTCAGGAATTTGAAGACATATTCCCGGAGGAGATACCAAGCGGTTTGCCACCCATTCGAGGCATTGAGCACCAGATTGACTTGGTACTTGGAGCTGCTCTACCCAATCGACCTGCGTGCCAGAGCAATCCCGAGGAAACAAAAGAGCTCTAAAAGCAAATCACTGAATTGCTCGAAAAAGGCTACATTCGAGAGAGCCTTAGTCCGTGCGCGGTACCGGTGTTACTTGTGCCAAAGAAAGATGGCTCGTGGCGCATGTGTGTTAACTGTCGCGCCATCAACAAAATTACTGTTAAGTATCGACACCCGATACCCCGACTTGATGACATGCTTGATGAGTTAAGCGGAGCGCGAATCTTTACAAAGATTGATCTTAAAAGTGGCTATCACCAAATTAGGATGCGAGAAGGGGATGAATGGAAGACGGCTTTCAAAACGAAGCTAGGTTTGTACGAATGGTTAGTAATGCCATTCGGACTTTCAAACGCTCCAAGTACTTTCATGCGTCTTATGAATCATGTTTTACGAGCTTTTATTGAGAAATCATGTGTTGTTTATTTTGATGATATCTTAGTGTACAGTAAATCTTTGGAGGAACATGTCCAACATCTACGCGCGATCCTAGACACATTACGGAAAGAGGTATTGTACGCTAATCTCAAGAAATGTTCTTTTTGTACTGACAAGGTTGTTTTCTTAGAGGTAGACCAAGAGAAGGTGCGAGCCATCCAAGAATGGCTACGTCCTACGACTATCAGCCAAGTACGAAGCTTTCATGGGTTGGCTAGTTTTTATCGCCGATTCGTGCCCAATTTTAGCACGATAGCTACTCCTTTAACGAGTGTGATCAAGAAAAATTCAGCTTTCCATTGGACTGAAGAACAAGAACGGTCTTTTAATGCAATTGAATGTGATGCTTCAAGTGTAGGGATCGGAGCCGTACTAACTCAGAATGGAAGACCAGTGGCGTACTTTAGCGAGAAATTGAGCGGAGCTGCCCTTAATTATCCTGTATACGACAAGGAAATGTACGCTCTCATAAGGTCACTTGAAACGTGGCAGCACTACTTGAGGCCGAAAGAGTTTGTAATCCACTCGGATCACGAAGCGCTCAAATACATCAAAGGTCAACATAAGCTCAACAAACGACATGCGAAATGGATCGAGTATTTAGAATCGTTTCCGTACGTAATCAAGTATAAGAAAGGTAAGGAAAATGTAGTAGCGGATGCGTTATCACGAAGGTATACTCTATTGACTTTTCTTGATTCTAAACTACTCGGTTTCCATCATATAAAAGATTTGTATGTTGATGACGTTGACTTTGGGAACATTTATAATGCTTGCGAAAACGGTGCCTTTGATAAGTTTTATAGGTACGAAAGATTTCTCTTCAAAGAGAACAAACTATGTATACCGAATAGCTCTATTCGAGAATTGCTCGTATTAGAAGCGCATAGTGGTGGCCTTATGGGTCACTTCGGACGAGACAAAACGATGTCAACATTACAAGAACACTTCTTTTGGCCGAGGCTGCGAAAGGATGTCGAACGGATATGCATGCGCTGTATAGCCTGCAAACGAGCAAAATCGCGGGTCCAACCCCATGGTTTATACACGCCACTTCCTATCCCGAACACTCCCTGGACCGACGTCTCCATGGAATTTATCCTTGGTTTACCGAGATCTAAAACAGGAAAGGACTCGATTTACGTTGTAGTTGATCGATTTTCTAAAATGTCCTATTTTATCCCTTGTTCTAAGACTGATGATGCTGTGCATATTGCCAGCTTGTTTTTCAGGGAAGTCGTACGTCTGCATGGAGTTCCAAGAACGATCGTGTCCGATCGAGATGTAAAATTTTTAAGTCATTTTTGGCGAACTCTGTGGGGAAAGCTAGGAACGAAACTAATGTTCTCGACCACATGTCATCCTCAGACGGATGGACAGACCGAGGTGGTGAACCGAATCCTATCGACTCTGCTTCGAGCATTGGTGCTGAAGAACCTCAAAACATGGGAGGAATGCCTGCCTCACATCGAATTTGCGTACAACCGAGCTGTTAATTCTACGACTAAATTTTCCCCTTTCGAGACTGTTTACGAGTTTAATCCTCTCACTCCTCTTGATCTATTACCATTGCCTTCTGATAAGCTTATCCATTTCGATGCTGGGAAAAGGGCAGAGTATGTCAAAGAACTACATAGAAAGGTGCGCGAGAACATCGAGGCGAGAACCGAGGAATACACCCAGCGAGCCAACAAAGGACGGAAACAAATTTTGTTTAAACCCGGAGACTGGGTCTGGGTGCATATGAGAAAAGAGCGGTTTCCATCTCGACGTCGAAACAAATTAACACCGAGAGGAGACGGACCTTTTCAAGTCCTCGAGCGAATTAATGAGAACTCATACAAACTCGATTTGCCCGGTGAGTATAATATCAGTGCTAGTTTTAATTTGGCTGATTTAACTTCGTTTGATGCAGGTCCTGACTTAAGGGCAAGTCATTTTCAAGAGGGGGAGGATGATACGGGCACCCCCCATCATGGGCCGAGTCCGAGTCGAGACCCGATGGTGTTACCTCAAGGACCGATTACGAGGGCTCGCGTGAAACAATTTAAAGAGGCAATCGGAGTTTTAATGCAACAAGCTTGGGACGATGCTAAGACTAATTCAAACGATATTTCAACTCCGTGTTGCCTGCTCCTACGAGCTCACGTTCCGGAAGAAAACCATATGGCAATTTGGCCTTAGTCAGCTTTTTAGTTGAAATTAAATAAAATAAAATGTGGACAAATTAATTATGTGTTTTTAAATTAATGTTGCTGCACTTAAATAAGTTTTATTATGTTTTAACTATTACGTATTAAATAGCTTGAGTTTAATGCATCTAATTAGGACACAATTAAGAATTGTTACTTAATGAATGTGTCTAGCCGATTCTAGCAATTAAATTGTCTTAAGCTTCAACCGAATTTTGGACAAGCTCTTATTAGCTTACAATTAATTATTTCCAGCTCAAAACAAAATCTAAATGTGCAGCTGAAATTAAACTCTTTCAAAAGTGATGTTTTGGTCAGCTCGAAGAGCTTTCTTAGCTGCTGATTTAGCTACCCAAAGATGGACAACCAGCAGCCAATAATTTATTAAAATATGGGGGTGCTCGCATGCTAATATTTTATTAAAGTATGGGGTTCATGCTTGGGACATTGTTTAGTGCCATATTGGAGCAATTAAATTGGCTCAACATTCAGCTTATCAAGGCTCCTTTCACGTGGCTAACAAAGGGATTTGGGGAATGTTTTTCACGTTTCCAAGGCACCATCCATTGAAGCATGGGACGGCAATATCAAGGTGCTTTGGGACACGTTTAATGCATGCTTCCTATTTTCAAGGTGTATTGAGTCTATCCAAGCACCATCCATTGAAGCATGGGACCGCAATATCAAGCAAAAAGCACCCTAATGTGCTGCTCTTTTGACCGAAATTAATACCTTGCTGGAGCCTTGTTTCGGGAATGCAAAGGGGACAAAGCATTGTCTTGCTTCCCCATGCGTACACATCTTTCTAAGTGGTTGTTGGTGCTTTTGGAACCTTAACCACTACATTTAAGAGGCTGGCCGAATTACAAGTTGAGGAGGACAAAGCTTGGACGGCAATAAAGAATGTTGGCTTGCTTTAATTCATACTTCCATTGAAGATATCAAGGAGCTGATAATTGTGCCGTCCAAGAAGCCATTCACGTCCACAAATGCAACTTTGAATATGGCGTGACTGTTTAGTTTTTCAAGGTAGCTAAGGCTGAAAATTACCTAGGAAAATTAAGCTAAATTTCATGATTTATCAATTAGTGTCTTAGCACTATAAATACCAAAAATTTGCGTAAGGGATTTTTGATGAATTTTATAACATTATTCTGTCGAATTTGTAAGACACTTCTTCAATTTCGTTTTAAGGATTCGTTGGCTTATCTAGTGAGTTAGTCGCGTCAACCTATTCCTTTGTTCACTTTCCATATACCAAGGTTCCTATCCTTTGTCGATAGTGGGTCGAGGTCTGATATCTATCCAAAAATCGAGCCTTAAGAACCGCATAAGTAATTTGGGTCGATACCTTTCGGTATTGGTTCTTACTTATTTCTTAAGCTTTAATCGAAACTTTCTTTCTTCTAATTTTTGATAACTATTATTCACCCAATATCAATTTTCGTGTTTCTTAATTACGATAGAGCAACTATGTATACATCTCGATTTCATCTCGAGACCGGGACTGTATCACTTTTACTTCTTTCCATCTTTTATGAGACATTTATGGTGAGCATTAGCAGATATTTTGTTTTTTACTTTACTAAATTTCAGCAATTAATTTCAAACAAGTTTAAACATTAAATATAATATAGTTAAATTTCAATTAAACCTACGTACGTAAAGGAAATTAAGGACATGGGATCTACCAATTGTACCTCAATTCACATCAACTTTGTTATCAAACTAAGTTTCCTCAATTAAAGTGGCTTCTTTGGGAGGTATGCACTATTTTGTTACTTTTGTTGATGATTATTCAAGAAAAGTATGGGTGTATCTAATGAAAAGAAAAAGTGAAGTATTTGATGCATTTCTGAAATGGAAGAAGAAGGCGGAAACTCAGACTGGTCGAAAAGTCAAACGACTTCGATTAGATAATGATATTGAGTACAAAAATGATCCATTTCTATAAGTATGTCAAGATGAGGGCATTGTGCGACACTTCACTGTTCGGGATACACCATAGCAGAATGGGGTGGCAGAACGCATGAATCGAACTATACTAGAGAAAGTTCGATGTATGTTGTCCAAAGCTGGATTGGGCAAGGAATTTTGGGCTGAGGCAGTTACATATGCGTGCCACCTAATTAACCGTTTGCCATCAGCTGCAATAAATGGAAAAACTCCTATGGAGATGTGGACTGGTAAATCTGCTACTGACTATGATTCTTTACATGTTTTTGGTTCCACTGCATATTATCATGTAAAAGAATCGAAGTTAGACCTAAGAGCAAAGAAAACATTATTCTTGGGTATAACTAGTGGAGTAAAAGGATATCGTCTCTGGTGTCCTGATGCAAGGAAGATTGTCTTTAGCAGAGATGTGACTTTTGATGAATCAACCATGTTAAAGGATTCACAAAAGGATGACAAAACCAGTAGTACTTTGTAGCAGGTAGAGCTTGAAAAGGTTAATGATGATCCAGCTAATATTGAAAGAACAAATGATGAAGAAGTTCCAACCTAAGAACTTCTACAGCAACAAGATTCAATTGCATATAGGAGGCCAAGAAGAGAGATTCGTAAGCATGCTCGCTTTGATGATATAGTAGCCTATGCACTTCCAATTGCAGATGATGATGCTCTTTCTACTTACACAGAAGCAATAAGTAACCCTAATGCTGTAAAGTGGAAGCAAGCCACGAATGAAGAAATGCAGTCTCTTCATCAAAATAGGACTTGGGAGTTGATGACACTGCCCAAGGGAAAAAGTGCAATTGGATGCAAATGGATATATGCAAAGAAGGAAGGTTTCCTGGTAAAAATGAAATTTGGTACAAGGCTAGATTGGTAGCAAAGGGTTATGCTCAGAAAGAGGGAATAAACTACAATGAAGTGTTTTCTCCAGTTGTGAAGCATTCGTCTATTCGGATTTTGCTAGCCTTGGTTGCGCAATATGATCTTGAACTAGTTCAGCTTGATGTGAAGACCGCGTTTTTACACGGTGATTTGGAAGAGGAAATTTATATGACTCAGCCAGATGGATTCAAGGTTGCTGGTAAAGAAAACTGGGTGTGCAAACTGACAAAGTCGCTTTATGGATTGAAGCAATCTCCGAGGCAGTGGTACAAGCGATTTGATCAGTTCATGAAAGGGCAAAGGTACACAAGAAGTAAATTTGACCATTGCGTGTATTTCTAGAAGCTACAAGAAGGAACTATCATATACTTGCTCTTATATGTTGATGATATGCTAATAGCATCTAAGAGCAAAGTTGAGATTGAGAGATTGAAGACTCAACTCAATCTCGAGTTTGAGATGAAAGATCTAGGTGAAGCTAAGAAAATTCTTGGCATGGAAATATGTAGAGATAGAGCCCATGGCAGAGTTTAGCTTGTCCCGAGCGATATTTGAAGAAGGTACTACAATGGTTTGGCATGAACGAGCAGACAAAACCTGTAAGTACCCCGTTAGCTTCTCATTTCAAGCTTTCTGCACAATTATCTCTTTCGACGAATACGAAACGAGAATACATGTTGCAAGTTCCATATTCTAATGCAGTGGGTAGCTTGATGTATGCAATGGTGTGTACAAGACCCGACATTTCACAGGCAGTTAGTATAGTGAGCAGGTATATGCATAATCCTGGAAAATGATATTGGCAAGCTGTGAAATGGATTCTACGGTATATTCAAAAAACTGTGGATTTTGGATTACTGTTCGAGCAGGATAATACACTTGGTGAAGGTGTTATTGGGTACGTTGATTCTAACTATGCTGATGATTTGGATAAACGAAGATCAACCACCGGTTACGTGTTTACACTTGCTAGAGGACCAATTAGTTAGAAGTCTACACTACAGTCTACAGTTGCATTGTCAACCACAGAAGCTGAGTACATGGCTATAACAGAGGCTGTAAAGGAAGCTATTTGGTTACAAGGTATGGTTAAAACCTTGGGATTGGTTCAGGAGCATATTAACGTGTATTGTGATTGTCAAAGTGCTATTCATTTAGCAAAGAATCAAGTCTATCATGCACGTACAAAGCATATCGACATACGATTCCATTTTGTGCAAGAAATTATTGATGAGGGGAAAATTCATCTTCAGAAGATCAAGACTGCAGATAATCCCGCAGATATGATGACCAAGGTGGTAACAACAACCAAGTTCGAACATTGTTTGAACTTGATCAATATCCTGCAAGTTTAACAGTTGAAGAAGGCACTATCAAATATTGTTGGCAAGGGCAGAAAGAATTGTGTAAAGATAAGATTATCCTAATCAAATCTTCAAGGTGGAGATTATTGGCAGCCACTATCTTTGAAAAGTCAAAGATAGTTGGCTGTAAGTAAGTTGGAAATAGTTGGAAATAAGCACTAAAGTTAATGGGTGACAATTGGCATGGGATAAATTGCAATTTTAGTCCCTATTTGTATAGATGCCTTGCAACTTGATCCCTGAAACTCAACTATAAATAAGCCTAACCATGTCTCATTTTCATCATCCCACAATTTGCCATTCTCTACTTAAGGCATTGTTCTCTCTCCCTATTTATAAATTTTCACTTGTATTTTTCGAGTGAAATATATTTGGTAGTGCCCGAGGACGTAGGCAAAATTTGCCGAACCTTGTTAAAATTCTGATGTTCTTCATTATTTATTTTTCATACCTTATGAGTGTGATTGTAGTTATTTATTGTGCTATTAAATTACGATAGAGGGATATTCTAGCTAGGAAAGATCTGGTATTTAAGTGATCCTCGTGATCCACCTCTCTTTCCTGGGAATTGAACTCAGTATGATTTTTAAGTACAATAATTATACTCTTTTACACGCTTCCGCACAACAAATGGGCTAGACTTGGAGCTATTAACACACAAGGAAACATGCATATGATTTGACTTCAATACAAGAACTTGTAGCTGTGGAAGACTTCCCAACCAATGAGGAAATGTATCATTGATCCTGTTGTTACCAAGATCTAGCACTTCCAGACCTTTACAATTAAAGATGGATGGCGTCTAAGGCCCTTCTAACAGATTTCCATTTAAGTTCAAATTACTCAATTGGCATCCCTTTCCAAATGTTGGAGGAATCATCCCATAAAACTTGTTCTTTTTCAGATTCAAGAATTCAAGGCTGTTGCTCAAATTTCCAAAACATTGCGGAATTGTTCCACTCAAGTTATTGTGGGACAAATCAAGAATTCGAAGAGAAGTGACATTGCAGATTAAAGTTTTTGGAAATTGCTCAACTTCTGTCAATGAATTATGGGATACATTTAAATACCACAAAGAGTCAGTCCCCACCTCTTGCATCCACTGTGGAATCTTACCTTCAATTCTGTTGCAAGAAAGGTCCAATCGAAACTTCTAAGCCCTTTTAAAAAGTGGGGGAATTCACCAAGATTGCAAGATGACAAAATTAAGTTTGTAAGATTAAGCAATATATGAATGACACTAGAAGTAAGATTAGATGTTAAGGATAGGTTGTTATATGAAAGGTCAATATATTGGAGATTTGGAAGGTTTGAGAACATGCTCAACTCTATGACACCACTAAGATTATTTGAGGATAAGCTGAGTTGGGTAAGATTGAGAAGTTGGAATTTTGAAGATGGAAGAGGACCTTGGTGTTTATTATTCTCTAACGTTATCAATTCTAGTGATTTGGATTGAAATTCTTTGATATGCCCACTGAATTGATTTTGAGAGAGATATATTTTCTTTAAGGAGGGAGCAGTATACAACCATGACAAAAGTGTTCCATTGAGTAAATTGTAATCTAAGTATAAATGTATTAGATTAGGGAAAGTAGTTACCTTATCTAGAATGGAACCTTTTAATAAATTTTCTATCATATCCAACATTTCAAGCTGCGCTAGGTTTAGAATTGATAATGGAATTTGTCCACTCAATTGGTTCTGCCACAAGTCTAGATCAGTTAGTTGCAAGAGGTTCCTCAATGATCTTGGAATTTGTCCACTCAATTGGTTGTTTGACAAGTCTAAATGAGTGAGTTGCAAGAGGTTTACCAGTGATCTTGGAACCGGTCCTGATAAGTTGGAATAGGCAAGATCTAAAAACTTCAAGAATACAAGATTCCCCATCGAGTCGGGCAATCCTCCAAAAAAATTTGCGCCTCTAATAAGCAAGTACTCCAAGGATGATAAATTTGTGATTGAGACAGACAATCTTTGAAAGAAAGAATTTCTTGATAGATCTAAGTACTTTAAGTCCTGTAGATTATCAACTGAATCATTGAATTCTGTAAAGAAGGACATGGACGACAGATCCAAATGTTGAAGATTGCTGCTCCGATTGAGCTTCAAAGGATCAAGATTGAGGTTTAGGTTGTATCCCAAGTTGAGGAGATTGAGGTTTGGCAAATCAAAAATGTTTTTTGGGAATTTTCCTGGCAAATCACAATAAGCAAGACTGAGAGACCTTAGAGAAGAGGATAGATTCGTGAAGACATGAGGATTAACAGAAGGCATGTTGATTCCATCCAAAAATAGATGTCTGACCTCGGTTAGGTTCTGAACAAGTCCCTTCACAGCATGTTTGTAAAATGTTAGGTCAGAAATCCAAGAGGAGTGATCAAGTGAGACCAATTTTGACAGGTGGGAGACTTAGGATGGGACTTCTCCTACAAACCCTGTATTGGAAAGGTTGAGGTAGAATAGGCTTGTAAATTGACCAAACTCAGATGGAATTTTGGAAAAATTAAAATCATTGTAGGCAAGGTTGAGTTTTTGAAGGTGAGGAAGAAGGAAGAGAGTGGTATTGGAAGGGAAGTTGCAATATAGCCAACTACAGCTCAAGTCAAGGGCAATAACATAAGCATTTAGCTGCTCACAAGTGACCCCATCCCATGAGCAGCAATCTGTACCCTCCTTCCATGAATTTGTCTTAGGATAAGATTTAAGGAAAGCATACTCATCGCAATACATAGCAGCATCCTCTGTCTGAGTGATGGAAAAGGAATTCTTGAACTAGATTAGAGAAACAGCTTCGTACTGAGAGTAGGAGTGAGATCCTGAAGAAGAAGAAGCATAAAGATGGTGAAATAAGAGGAATAGGCAGAAAAAGAGATAAGAAGCCATGTTATGTGTGTAGATGAAGATGAAGGATAGGAATGGTATTTATAGGCAACAAATAATACCACAACATTAGTGTTACAGTCTTTTTTGCTTTTACATTGAAAAGCTATTGTTGTGCGGAAGTGTGTAAAAGAGTAAAATTATTGTACTAAAAAATCACACTAAGTTCAATTCCCAGGAAAGAGAGGTGGATCACGAGGATCACTTAAGTACCAAGTCTTTCCTAGCCAGAATATCCCTCTATCGTAATTTAATAGCGCAATAAATAACTACAATCACACTCACAAGATATGAAAAATAAATAATAAAGAACACCAGAATTTTAACGAGGTTCAGCAATTTTTCCCTACGTCCTCTGGCACTACCAAATATATTTCACTCCAAAATTACAAGTGAAAATATACAAATAGGGAGAGAGAACAATGCCTTAAGTAGAGAATGGCAAATGTTGGGATGAAGAAAATGAGAGATGGTTAGGCCTATTTATAGTTGAGGTTCAGGGATCAACTTGCAAAGTACCTATACAAATAGGGACCAAAGTTGAGTTATCCCATGCCAATTGTCACCCATTAATTTTAGTGCTTATTTCCAACTATTTCCAACTTACTTACAGCCAACTATCTTTGACTTTTCAAAGATAGTGGCTGCAAATAATCTCCACCTTGAAGATTTGATTAGGATAATCTTATCTTCATACAATTCTTTCTGCCCTTGCCAACAATATTTGATAGTGTTTTCTTCAACTGTTAAACTTGCAAGATATTGATCAAGTTCAAACAATGTTCGAACTTGGTTGTTTATTACCACCTTGGTCATCATATCTGCGGGATTATCTGCGATCTTGATATTCGAGACGAATTTTCCCTCATCAATAATTTCTCGCACAAAATGGAATCGTGACGTCGATATGCTTTGTACGTGCATGATAGACTTGATTCTTTGCTAAATGAATAGCACTTTAACTATCACAATACACATTAATATGCTCCTGAACCAATCCCAAGGTTTTAGCCATACCTTGTAACCAAATAGCCTCCTTTACAGCCTCTGTTATAGCCATGTATTCGGCTTCTGTGGTTGACAATGCAACTGTAGACTGTAGTGTAGACTTCCAACTGATTGGTCCTCCAGCAAGTATAAACACGTAACCGGTGGTTGATCTTCGTTTATCCAAATCACCGGCATAGTCAGAATCAACGTACCTAATAACACCTTCACCAAGTGTATTATCTCGCTTCGAACGAGAATCCAAAATCCACGGTTTTTTGAATATACCATAGAATCCATTTCACAGCTTGCCAATGTCCTTTTCCAGGATTATGCATATACTTGCTCACTATACTAACTGCCTATGAAATGTCGGGTCTTGTACACACCATTGCATACATCAAGCTATCCACTGCATTAGAATACGGAACTTGCAACATGTATTCTCGTTCCGTATTCGTCGAAGGCGATAGTTGTACAGAAAGCTTGAAATGAGAAGCCAACGGGGTACTTATAGGTTTTGTCTGCTCGTTCATGCCAAACTACTGTAGTACCTTATTCAAATACTGCTTCTGAGACAAGCTAACTCTGCCATGGGCTCTATCTCTACATATTTCCATGCCAAGAATCTTCTTAGCTTCACCTAGATCTTTCATCTCAAACTCGAGATTGAGTTGAGTCTTCAATCTCTCAATCTCAACTTTGCTCTTAGATGCTATTAGCATATCATCAACATATAAGAGCAAGTATATGAAAGTTCCTTCTTGTAGCTTCTGGAAATACATGCAATGGTCAAATTTACTTCTTGTGTACCTTTGCCCTTTCATGAACTGATCAAATCGCTTGTACCACTGCCTCGGAGATTACTTCAATCCATAAAGCGACTTTGTCAGTTTGCAAACCCAGTTTTTTTTTTTACCAGCAACCTTGAATCCATCTGGCTGAGTCATATAGATTTCCTCTTCCAACTCACCGTGTAAAAATGCGGTCTTCACATCAAGCTGAACTAGTTCAAGATCATATTGCACAACCAAGGCTAGCAAAATTCGAATAGATGAATGCTTCACAACGGGAGAAAACACTTCATTATAGTCTATTCCTTCTTTCTGAGCGTAACCCTTTGCTACCAATCTAGCCTTGTACCGAATTTCATTTTTACCAGGAAATCCTTCCTTCTTTGCATATACCCATTTGCATCCAATTGCCTTCTTTCCCTTGGGCAGTGTCATCAACTCCCAAGTCCTATTTTGATGAAGAGACTGCATTTCTTCATTCATGGCTTGCTTCCACTTTACACCATCAGGATTACTTATTGCTTCTGTGTAAGTAGAAGGAGTATCATCATCTGCAATTGGAAGTGCATAGGCCACTATATCATCAAAGCGAGTAGGCTTACAAATCTCTCTTCTTGGCCTCCTATATGCAATTGAATCTTGTTGCTGTAGAAGTTCTTAGGTTGGAGCTTCTTCATCATTTGTTCTTCCAATATTAGCTGGATCATCATTAACCTTTTCAAGCTCCACCTGCTGCAAAGTACTACTTGTTTTGTCATCCTTTTGTGAATCATTTAACATGGTTGATTCATCAAAAGTCACATCTCTGCTAAAGACAATCTTCCTTGTATCAGGACACCAGAGACGGTATCCTTTTACTCCACTAGTTATACCCAAGAATAATGCTTTCTTTGCTCTTGGGTCTAACTTTGATTCTTTTACATGATAATATGCAGTGGAACCAAAAACATGTAAAGAATCATAGTCGATGCATTTACTACCCACATCTCCATAGGAGTTTTTTCATTTATTGCAGTTGATGGTAAACGGTTAATTAGATGGCACGCATATGTAACTGCCTTAGCCCAAAATTCCTTGCCCAATCCAGCATTGGACAACATACATCGAACTTTCCTCAGTATAGTTCGATTCATGCGTTCCGCCACCCCATTATGTTGTGGTGTATCCCGAACAGTGAAGTATCGCACTATGCCCTTATCTTGACATACTTGTATAAATGGATCATTTTTGTACTCAGTACCATTATCTGATCGAAGTCGTTTGACCTTTCGACCAGTCTGAGTTTCCACCATTTTCTTCCATTTCAGAAATGCATCCAATACTTCACTTTTTCTTTTCATTAGATACACCCATACTTTTCTTGAATAATCATCAACAAAAGTAACAAAATAGTGCATACCTCCCAAAGAAGCCACTTTAGTAGGTCCCCACACATCACTGTGAACATAGTCCAGAATTCTTTTCGTATTGTGAATTGCTGAACCAAATTTTACCCTCGTCTGCTTGCCCAGAACACAATGTTTACAGAATTCCAATTTGCAAGAATTTGCACCTTTCAATAAGCCTTGCTTCGCCAAAATCTGCAAAGCTTTTTCACCAGCATGTCCCAATCGCATATGCCATAACCTGGTAGCCTTTGAATCTGCATCTTTCACAAAAACTGTTGATGTTGATCCAATAACTATACTTCCATTTAAAAAGTACAAGTTATTTCTCCTTGTGCCTTTCATCACTGTCAAATTCCCAGCTGCTACCTTTAGTAATCCATCTCTCAAAGTGATTATGAGTCTTTTAGATTCTAAGGCCCCTAATGAGATGAGATTTTTCTTCAAGCTCGGTACGTAGCGAACATCAGTCAAGACTTGGATTGAGTTGTCGTGATTCTTCAATTGGATTATACCTACTCCCATTGTCTTACAAGCACTATCATTGCCCATAAGAACAACTCCACCTTCTAGTTCTTTAAGACTAGAAAACCAGTCCTTATTAGGACACATATGGTAAGTACATCCTGAATCCAAAATCCATTCATCAGTATGACATGCCATTGCCATGCCAACCAAGCTAAAGTCTGACTCCTCATCATGCTCCGCTACAAATGCATTAGAAATAGCCTTGCCCTTTTGTAACTTAGGACAATTCTTTTTCCAATGCCCTTTCTCACGACAAAAGGCACACTCATATTTGGCGGGTCTCCTTTTGGACTTTCCCCTTCTACCAGGTTTGCTGCTGCGTGAACGACCTCTTACTGTTAAGACTTCTGCAGTTGTATCTCTGTGATCTATTTTATCTTTCTTTCGAGTCTCAGATCTATACAACGCACTGCAGACTGCATCAAATGTGATTGTATCCTTCCCATGAAGCAATGTGGTGGTAAGATGATCATATTCATCAGGAAGGGAAATCAACAACAATAATGCCTAGTCTTCATCTTCAAATTTCTCATCCAAATTTAGCAAGTCTGCTAAAATTTTATTGAATGAGTTCACATGGTCATTCATCGACATACCGGGTGCATACGTGAATCGAAAAAGTTTTTTTTTCATTTAAAGCCTATTTTCAAGGCTTTTCATTAGAAACTTTTCTTCCAATGTATCCCACAATTTCCTTGCTGATGTCTTTCTCATGACAGAGTACTTCTGCTCTTTGGCCAAACATAGACGAATTGTACCACACGCTTGTCTATTAATCTTGGCCCACTCCTCGTCATCTATCTTGTCAGGTTTTTCTTCAAGGGCTATATCTAGGTCTTGCTGACATAAGACATCCAGGATCTCACATTGCCACATACCAAAATTATTGGTACCATCAAACTTCTCTACTTCAAATTTTGTATTGGTCACCGTAGTCCTTGCTGATGACGATGCCTGTGCCATTTTTCTCCTCAATCCCAACTACAGTATACGTGAACAGTGCCGTATACGTAAATAGTGCCGCAAACGATCGTACTCCCCAAGTACGAACCTAGCTCTGGTACCAATTGTCGTGCGGAAGCGTGTAAAAGAGTAAAATTATTGTACTAAAAAATCACACTAAGTTCAATTCCCAAGAAAGAGAGGTAGATCACGAGGATCACTTAAGTACCAAGTCTTTCCTAGCCAGAATATCGCTCTATCGTAATTTAATAGCACAATAAATAACTACAATCACACTCACAAGATATGAAAAATAAATAATGAAGAACATCAAAATTTTAACGAGGTTCGGCAAATTTTGCCTACGTCCTCGGGCACTACCAAATATATTTCACTCCAAAATTACAAGTGAAAATATACAAATAAGGAGAGAGAACAATGCCTTAAGTAGAGAATGGCAAATGTTAGGATGAAGAAAATGAGAGATGGTTAGGCCTATTTATAGTTGAGCTTCAGAGATCAATTTGTAAAGTACCTATACAAATAGGGACCAAAATTGCAATTATCTCATGCCAATTGTCACTCATTAATTTTAGTGCTTATTTCCAACTATTTCCAACTTACTTACAGCCAACTATCTTTGACTTTTCAAAGATAGTGGCTGCCAATAGCTATGGATATTAGATTTTCAAAATTTTTGTATTTTTCACAATCATCAATAACCACTTAGTCTTCTTTTTACCATATATTTTTCATTCTTAAAATTGGATGCTTTTTTTTTTTTTTGAGCAAAATCTTGAATTTCAGTTGAACTCCCTAAACAACTAAAAGAATTAAGATTGATGAGATTACAAAGTAGATTGACTTGGTGTTCTTCCCTATAACACGTAAAGAATGTAAGTGTCTATTCACTTGCCTGTCAACTAAAGCTAATTAATGTGGAAATTATTTTCCACACAAAAGAACAAAATTGTACTCTATTCACTACGTTTCGGGAAGACTAAGACTATCAATTGTCTATTGACAATACTTTAATTCCACACCATTTGCAGTATTGACTACATTTACTTGAGAGAAAACAAAGACATGAATGCTGGAAATTTTAACTAGTTTGTACGGTCAATGAGGCTACCTAAAAGACATGAATGTATTTGTTGGACAACTCATTGAGTTGTTATCTGCAGGTTTAAGTATATGCTTGTAGTTCCCAAGTGATTATGGTAAGGCATTGGACGGATGATTTGTGATTCAATAGATAATGAAATTCAATCCTAGTTTATTCATATGTGGGTTTACTTTGTTTAGTGTTTACTACCATTTTATAGCTAACAACAATCTGCAGTGTGTTCCAATTCACTGTTTACTTTCTCATGCTTTCTTTTTCATTTCCCCATCTTTTATGAGACATTTATGGTGAGCATTAGCAGAGATGTTGAAACAAAAAGATTACTTTATTTAATCGGTTATAAGCCTAAGATTAACATTTATGAGATAACTATTGTAATTCTTTTCTTTAAGCATCGTGATGTAATCATATCACATTTCAATTGAGTATGAATATTTCTAGACTTATTCACAGTTTTGGTTTATACATTCATAATGATACCATGATAGTCATTTCTCTACTTTTTTTTTTAATGATCTCAAGTCCCAAATTTGGGCATGACACAATGACTTAGAAATTAATTCTATTTTTGTAAGTAAAAAATAGTTTGATTCATTCTTCACATAATTGATGTTTTTGTTGTGGAAGAATTGTATTTTCAAAAATCCATTAAGTACTATTCAGTGTTTGATACAATAGATTTGGATTTTATTATTCTATTTTGTGGAAGGATCGTTTATCTATTTTTTGTAACTACTAAATATTTTTATCTTCATTTCTTGCTAACCTATTTTGTTTTTTGCATTTCTGAATTTCAGCAATTAATTGATGTTGTTTTTGCCAAATTTGAGAGATGTTAGTTCATCTTGAATTAAGAATTATGAATAATCTTTGAATGAAAATAAGCCCCTAACACCATATTTCTCCAAAACTGTATTCTGTACAAATAACAATAACAAATTTTTTCTTCAAGTTGGAACAGCTCAGTTGGCTAGAGCGTGTGGCTGTTAACCACAAGGTCGAAGGTTCAAGCCCTCCTTCTAGTGTCTTACTTTTGGTTAAATTTCATCTTTGGTCCTTTAAATTCCTTTTTGCTTTAATTTGATTGCTTTCTAGCATTGCAAATTACACAACAGTCTTCAAATGCCATATTAAATTCTCACTTTTACGGGTGATATGTTACTCAAATAAAATTCCTCTTAGTTTATATTTGAATTTTAAACTTAATAAAATTAAATTTCTTAAACTATTCATATATGTTTAGACATTATTACTGCCTTGATTGTCAAATCTTAAAATTTCAAACAAGTTTAAACATTAAATATAAGATAGTTAAATTTCAATTAAGCTTACGTAAAGGAAATTAGGGACATGGGATCCACCAATTGTACCTCAATTCACATCAACTTTGTTACCGAACTACATTTACTCTGAAAATAGAAGGAAAAAAGGGACATGCATGCTTGAAATTCCAACTTTTTCTGCACCATCAACATCTTGATTTCCATGTTAGCTATAAACTTAACATGTTAATTCATTAGCTTATCAAGTGATTCAAGAACAAGCCATCATTGGGAATACACCATGCACAATGCTAAAGACAAAGATATATGGTTAAATTGGTCAAGGCAGAACATTAGACACACTTGTAAAAAAATTATGAAAATACAACAGAGATCACTTAGACATTTTGTTCTCCTTTCTCCCTTACTGAGTAGTAGCAAAGATTATTGAGACGGAATTGAAAGTCCTAAAAGAAGACATAAACAACAATACCATACAAAATGTTACACTCAAACAAACCATTACAGATAGTACGATATGCAATGAGCGACAGAGGAACTAGCACAATATTAAAGACAGACAAATACCAATGCAACCCTTCACCATTGGCAAAACGGTCTACAAAATAAGAAATTGTGAAAAACAACACTAATGCTTGAACATCATTTGCAGTAATTAGATCCTTCTTAGTCTATTGCTGCGACTGCCTTTCTTTGACTTTCTTCTTTGCCTTTTCTCATGTTAGTTTTCAACCAAATTCACCAACCATTTCGGCTTACCAGTTTGGAAAACAACATATCCCACCGACATCCCGAACACTACTCCGCATCCATAACCTATCAACACCACTTTCCAACCAAAAGCAATGTTTGATTTCGACCCATCTTTTTCAAGCACATTTGGAGGTGCTGGCTCAATGATGTTGCAACCTTTCGACACCAGAAACCCACATAGTCCCTTATTTCCTTCATATGAATCATTTCCAAATGTGTTGAATTGCTTGCCTTGAGGAATCTGACCATGGAGTTGATTTTCAGAAACATTTAAGAACGAAAGAAATGACAGATCTGCCAATCTATTTGGAATTGTCCCAGACAACCTATTTGAAGATAGGTCCAATCATTCAAAACTTGTCAAATTCCCTATTAAGGTGGGGATACCACCATTAAGGTTATTATGAGAAAGGTTGAGCCCTTTCAGTAAGTTAAGCTTCCCAATAACCTTTGGAATCTCCCCTTCAAACTGATTGTTTGATAGATCAATGATCATCCCCATGGTGAAAATTTTCACCAATTCCATATCTTGTCATTTCATAACAATTCTAATGGAATAGGTATAGAAGCCATGACCTCCATAATCATACACCCCCATGTACGACACTGGACTACCAATCTTCTCTTGATTTATGATAGCCTTGAAGCTGTTGATGTATCTCACTGGTAGGGGTCCAGAAAAATAATTACTTGAGAGATCAAAAATTTGGATTTTAGAGAAAAAAGGGCTAGACTTGAAGCTATTCACACACAAGGAACCATGCATATAATTTGACTTCAATACAAGAACTTGTAGCTGTGGAAGACTTCCCAACCAATGAGGAAATGTATCATTGATCCTGTTGTTGCCAAGATCTAGCACTTCTAAACTTTTACAATTAAAGATGGATGGCGTCAAAGGCCCTTCTAACAGATTTCCATTTAAGTTGAAATTACTCAATTGGCATCCCTCTGCAAATGTTAGAGGAATCGTCCGATAAAACTTGTTCTTCTTCAGATTCAAGAATTCAAGGCGGCTGCTCAAATTTCCAAAACATAGCGGAATTGTTCCACTCAAGTTATTGTGGGACAAATCAAGAATTTGAAGAGAAGTGACATTGCAGATTAAAGAAGAGACCTCTCCATTGAAACTATTATCTGAGATGAGAAAGACATTGATCATCGAAGCTGGAATCGGAAGATTTCCATGGATCAAATTGGAGCTTAAGTCAAGAACTGCAATAGTCTTCCATGGCAAGTGCTCAACTTCTGTCAAAGAATTGTGAGATACGTTTAGGTAAATCAAAGAGTCATTCCCCACCTCTTGCATCCACTGTGGAATCTTACCTTCAATTCTGTTGCAAGAGAGGTCTAAAGATTTCAAACTTTTAGAAATTGGGGGAATTCACCAAGATTGCAAGATGACAAAATTAAGTCTGTAAGATTAGGCAATATATGAATGACACTAGAAGTAAGATTAGATGTTAAGGATAGGCTGTTATATGAAAGGTCAAGAATTTGGAGATTTGGAAGGTTTGAGAACATGCTCAACTCTATGACACCACTGAAATTATTTGAGGATAAGCTGAGTTGGGTAAGATTGAGAAGTTGGAATTTTGAAGATGGAAGAGGACCTTGGAGTTTATTATTGTCTAACACTATCTCTTCTGGTGATTTGGATTGGAATTCTTTGATATGTCCACTGAATTGATTTTGAAAGAGAGATATTACCTTTAAGGAGGAAGCAGTATACAACCATGACAGAAGTGTTCCATTGAATAAATTGTTATATAAGTATAAATATATTAGGTTAGGAAAAGCGGTTACCTCATCTGCAATAGAACCTTCTAATGAATTTTCACCTATTCCTAAGTATTCAAGCTGCGTTAGGTTTAGAATTGATAATGGAATTTGTCCACTCAATTGGTTCTGTATCAAGTTTAAATAAGTGAGCTGCAAAAGGTTCCCCAATGATCTTGAAATTTGTCCACTCAATTGGTTCTGCGATAGGTCAAAATAAGTGAGTTGCCAGAGGTTCCCCAATGATCTTGGAAATTTTTCCACTCAATTGGTTCTTCGACAAGTCTAAATAAGTGAGTTTCAAGAGGTTTCCTAGTGATCTTGGAACCGGTCCTGATAAGTTGGAATGGCCGAGATCTAAAAATTTCAAGGACACAAGATTCCCCATCAAGTCAGGCAATCCTCCAAAAAAATTTGCGCCTCTAATAAGCAAGTACTCCAATGATGATAAATTTGTGATTGAGACAGACAATCCTTGAAAGAATGAATTTCCTGATAGATCTAAGTACTTTAAGGCCTGTAGATTATCAACTGAATCAATGAATTCCACAGATAAGGACACGGACGACAGATCCAAATGTTCAAGATTGCTGCTCCGATTGAACTTCAAATGATCAAGATTGAGGTTTTGGTTGTCTCCCAAGTTGAGGAGATTGAGGTTTGGCAAATCAAAAATGTTTTTTGGGAATTTTCCTTGCAAATCACAACCATCAAGACTGAGAGACCTTAGAGAAGAGGAAAGATTCATGAAGACATGAGCATTAACAGAAGACATCTTGATTCCATCCAAAAACAGATGTCTAACCTCGGTTAGGTTGTGAACAAGTCCCTCCACAGCATGTTTGTCAAATGTTAGGCCATAAATCCAAGAGGAGAGATCAAGTGAAACCAATTTTGACAGGTGGGAGACTTGGGATGGGGCTTCTCTTACAAACCCTGTATTGGAAAGGTTGAGGTAGAATAGGCTTGTAAACTGACCGAAGTCAGATGGAATTTTGGAAAGATTAAAATCATTGTAGGCAAGGTTGAGTTTTTGAAGGTGAGGAAGAAGGAAGAGAGTGGTATTGGAAGGGAAGTTGCCATACAGCCAACTGCAGCTCAAGTCAAGGGCAATAACATGAGCATTTAGGTGGTCACAAGTGACCCCATCCCATGAGCAGCAATCTGTACCCTCCTTCCATGAATTTGTCTTGGGATAAGATTCAAGGCCAGCATGCTCATCGCAATAAAAAGCATTATTCTCTGTCTGAGTGATGGAAAAGGAGTTCTTGAACTGGATTAGTGAAGAGCAGAAGTGAGATACTGAAGAAGAAGCATAAAGATGGGGAAAGAAGAGGAATAGGAAGAGAAAGAGATAGGAGGCCATGTAATGTTTGTAGAGGAGGATGAAGGATAGGAATGGTATTTATAGGCAACAAATAATACCACAACATTAGTGTTACAGTCTTTTTTGCTTTTACATTGAAAAGCTATGCATATTAGATTTTCAAAATTTTTGTATTTTTCACAATCATCAGCAACCACTTAGTCTTCTTTTTACCATATATTTTTCATTCTTAAAATTGGATGCTTTTTTTTAAGCAAAATCTTGATTTTCATTTGAACTCCCTAAACAATTAAAAAATTTAAGATTGATGAGATTACAAAGTAGATTGACTTAGAGTTCTTCCCTTCAACACGTAAAGAATGTGAGTGTCTATTCACTTGCCTGTCAACCAAAGCTAATTAATGTGGAAATTCTTTTCCATACAAAAGAACAAAATTGTGCTCCATTCACTACGTTTGAGGAAGAAGACTGCTGGAAATTTAATCCACCGATTCCATAAAAGCATGTATACTTATATATTTATAACCTCATAATTCAAATCTAAAATCTCATTTGTTATAAATTCTGATAAATTTATTTGGGAATAGTTATTTTTCATCGTTAATTATTTCTCTTTTAATCAAGTAAAAAATTCTGATTTATTTGGTATTTTTTAACTTTACAAAAAAAAGTCATTTTAGTTTTTCATTTTTTTCTCTTTTAGCCCTGAAACTTGTATGGTTCCTTAAATCACCCAAAAAAACTAACAAAACTAGCACCTACGTGGCTGATGCTGACCGTTAGTAGTTAATGGCAACACCTACGTGGCTGTTAATAGATACTACACCAACTCTGTTTGTTAACGTGACTATGCCACATGATCAATAATCGTTGACAGGTTAGCGCCACTCCATATCGCCTATCTGTGACATATTAATTCAACCCAAATTACTCTTGCCTTTGTTATAAATTAAGATTATAACTAATTTTGATGGGAATGGTACTTTTCATTAACTCAATTTAAAGGACTATAACACGTAAACTTTGGTCCTATTGCAAAATTCACATGTAATGCGGGACATTTACATTATGCAGAATTCAACACATATATGGGAATTTTTGTATTTCCACAATCATGATGTTGTTAGTGACCAACAATTACTTCCTGTTTACCATATATTTTTCATTCATAAAATTCATTACTTTTTTTTTACCAAAGAAGTAAAATTATTAACATTCATGAGATTACAAAGTCTTCTTCCCCATAACACCTCAAGTTTGGTCCCAAACTATTTTCCACACAAAAGAATAAAGAGGAAGAAGACTGCTACAAATTTAACTATCACTTGTCTATTGCCTATACTTTAACTCCACAAAGAAAGACAAAGACTATCAATTGTCTATTGACTTCACACTTGCTGTTGCTTCCTCCTATCTCTCTCACCCAAACTTAAATTACAAGCAATGTGGAAATTTCGAACATTTGCGCCATAATGTACAATAATTCCACACCGTTTGCAGAATTGACTACGTTTACTTGAGGGAAAACAAAGACATGAATGCTAACGTATTAATCTAGAATAAAAAAGACTTTGAATATCACTTTAAAAGAAGCGGGAGAAATTCAGGTATCAAATTTATATTTAAGCCTAACTAAAACTAGGCATCTAAAGTCAGCACAAGAACAGAGTTTAAATAGTGTTACATTGAACGTTAACGTATTAAAGATTTGGACTAATACAACTTTTGTTTTTCATTTCTGCAGGTTTGGTAGTGCCAAATTTTGATCAATTGAACCATTAAACTAATAAAACTGACCAAAATTTGATTAAAGTTGACCGTTAGTAGTTAACGATAATATCAACGTGGTTGTTAATAGATGTCACATCAACATTGTTTATTGCCACACCATCACTGACCGCTGACATAGTAGTGTCATGTCGTCGTCCATTGCTGAGATGGCAGTGCCACATCAGCAAAAACTCAAAAAGTAAAGCCACCTAATCTTTAATTTTATACCTCAACTTCATATCATCGACCATTTTCTCTATTATTGGATTCTTTATTGTCTTTGAAGCATTTGATATTTGTGTTTAAAGCGTAATGGAACATAGGTACGAGTATCCATTTTACATTGACGTGTTGAAGGTCAAGTTTGCAATGTGAAAAGAGCTACTTCCATCAGAGAAACTTGTCACTGTCATGAGTACGCCAAATTATTTTCCACACAAAGATGAAATTTTATAGTATTGACTATGTTTAACTTGAGACAAGGATGATGAGATGAGCATGAAGATCGCTAAAAATTTGATCCACCAATTATGTTCAATGTCTTGGTCTCCTCTTTTGCTGCTGCCAAAACCCCCCAACAACTTCACATACTCTTTCATCCTTTCATTATCGGCCCAACTTAATCTACAAGCAATAAGGAAATTCCAGGACATTTACACCACAATTCCACACCAAAGAACAACAATTTGTTGTATTGATTATGTTTACTTGAGAAATAGAGAGAAAAATAAAACATGCTTGTCTGTACCGTCAATGAAGCTACCATATGAACGCATTCCATAAAGCATTAGATAATTGTGTTTAAAGCATAAGATAACATATGTAAATCAATAAATCGATGTTCAACTTTAAGATATATTAATTAGTTTATATGTAGCAATTTTAGAGCAGACAATTTTGTTGCCATTACAGTTGTCTTACATATATACATATTACTACTAAACATGTTGATAAATGGATAAATATGTCCATTTTTTTATCAGTAACTAAAAATAATTTCCTGTAAACCGAGATTACGGCTGTTTATTTAAATTAGCTTAAGTTGGATTTCTCAACATGAAAAAAACATAACTAAATCCCTCTTATAACGTGCGGTTTGCAAATTGAAGTATTGACTATGCTTAGTGGAATAATGTAGAGATTCAACCCCCAAATGCATCTTCATTAAAGCCTACTTATAGGAAAATAGGGACATGGGATCCACCAACTGTACTTGAGCTGCTGCCCTTATTTCACGTCAATGCAAGACTATTATTGTCAGCCAAACTTAATCAACAAACTGTGAGAAAATTGACGAACCATTTCGGCTGACCGGTTTGGAAAACAACATATCCTATGTGTTGGTAAGGTCCCACTATGTGGGTGTCCTTAATTTCTGCCATATTTCACTCCTTTTTGGAGTTGACAAAAAAAGCCAATCTTTTTATCTTTTAAGGGTGTGGGCAGCCATTTTTTTTTAACGTAAGAGAGCCAAAAATATCAGATTTTTTAAGGGAGAAAAAAAGTGAGAAACAGAGAGCTTTTCAAGCAGAATTTTTTCTTGGAAAGAAAATTTGCAGTTGTGATCAACTCTTCGATCGGAGGTCCATCCGTGGTTCGATTGAGCTGATTTTTGGACAGCAGCTAGACGACAAGGTGTTCTTGACTTTGTACGGTCGGATTTTTCATCCGAGTCCTGTAGCGTCAGAAATACCCGTTTTACAGCAGCTTCATTTTTGGTGATGTTCTCCAATTTTTCTCTCTTTTGCTAAAGATTACATATTGTTAGCCTTGTTGGAGTTGAATGCTTGTTGTAGGCTTGGTATTGTAATCTTGTAGCTGAACATTTGATTATAGTGGAGCTTTTAATCGGACTCTAAAGTCCCGTGGTTTTTACCCTTGATTTAGAGGGGTTTTCCACGTAAAAATATCGGTGTCTCTATTTATCATTTTTGTTGTGGTTGCATTGGTTGATTTGTGGTTGATAGGTTGCTAGAGAACAAATATTTTTGTGCTATTGTGCTTGCCATAATATTTGACAAGAGTTATAGGGAGAGAAAGAACACCGGTTTTGCTTCCGCTTTGTTTGTTTCGGTTTCTTCCCAACACTATCACCATTCCACAACACCAATTTCTAACTATTGCAGAAGAATGTCCAATACTTCTACATAAATTAACAACAATTTGCAGTATCCACTACGTTTATTTGAGAAATAGATAGACCAATTCCATAAGAGAAAGCAACTACTTCCATAAATTAACAAATGGTTTGCGGTGTGAAAGCAACTAATTCCATAAGAGAAACCCTTCATCAGTATATTGACTTGGTCATGTTTCCTATAACAACGCCTCATGTTTGGGATACAACACCCCAATTGCACCGTCCAATAAAATTGGAGATGGGATCCACCAACTTTACCTAAACTCATATCAACATCGTTCTCGGGCTTTTCATTCTTTAGGCAAATATTAGCCAATAAAAAAAAAAAAAGCATCACCATTTATTTGACCTTCCAATTTTATAAAAGAAATCATTTAAAGTCTTTCATTTAATTTTTTTATTTATTTTAGCAATTTTAGAGCAGACAATTTTGTTGCCATTACGGTTGTCTTACATATATACATATTACTACTAAACATGTTGATAAATGGATAAATATGTCCATTTTTTTATCAAGAAACTAAAAATAATTTCAGAAACCGAGATTACTACTGTTTATTTAAATTAGCTTAAGTTGGATTTCTCAACATGAAAAAACATAACTAAATCCCTCTTATAACGTATGGTTTGCAAATTGAAGTATTGACTATGCTTAGTGGAATAATGTAGAGATTCAACCCCAAATGCATCTTCATTAAAGCCTACTTATAGGAAAATAGGGACATGGGATCCACTAACTGCATTTGAGTCACTGCCCTTATTTCACGTCAATGCAAGACTATTATTGTCAGCCAAACTTAATCAACAAACTGTGAGAAAATTGACGAACCATTTCGGTGACCGGTTTGGAAAACAACATATCCTATGTGTTGGTAAGGTCCCACTATGTGGGTGTCCTTAATTACGCCATATTTCACTCCTTTTTGGAGTTGACAAAAAAGCCAATCTTTTTATCTTTTAAGGGTGTGGGCAGCCATTTTTTTAACGTAAGAGAGCCAAAATATCAGATTTTTAAGGGAGAAAAAAGTGAGAAACAGAGAGCTTTTCAAGCAGAATTTTTCTTGGAAAGAAAATTTGCAGTTGTGATCAACTCTTCGATCGGAGGTCCATCCGTGGTTCGATTGAGCTGATTTTTGGACAGCAGCTAGACGACAAGGTGTTCTTGACTTTGTACGGTCGAATTTTTCATCCGAGTCCTGTAGCGTCAGAAATACCCGTTTTACAGCAGCTTCATTTTTGGTGATGTTCTCCAATTTTTCTCTCTTTTGCTAAAGATTACATATTGTTAGCCTTGTTGGAGTTGAATGCTTGTTGTAGGCTTGGTATTGTAATCTTGTAGCTGAACATTTGATTATAGTGGAGCTTTTAATCGGACTCTAAAGTCCCGTGGTTTTTACCCTTGATTTAGAGGGGTTTTCCACGTAAAAATATCGGTGTCTCTATTTATCATTTTTGTTGTGGTTGCATTGGTTGATTTGTGGTTGATAGGTTGCTAGAGAACAAATATTTTTGTGCTATTGTGCTTGCCATAATATTTGACAAGAGTTATAGGGAGAGAAAGAACACCGGTTTTGCTTCCGCTTTGTTTGTTTCGGTTTCTTCCCAACACTATCACCATTCCACAACACCAATTTCTAACTATTGCAGAAGAATGTCCAATACTTCCACATAAATTAACAACAATTTGCAGTATCCACTACGTTTATTTGAGAAATAGATAGACCAATTCCATAAGAGAAAGCAGCTACTTCCATAAATTAACAACAGTTTGCAGTGTGAAAGCAGCTAATTCCATAAGAGAAACCCTTCACTGTATATTGACTTGGTCATGTTTCCTATAACAACGCCTCATGTTTGGGATACAACACCCCAATTGCACCGTCAATTAAGCTGGAGATGGGATCCACCAACTTTACCTAAACTCATATCAACATCGTTACTGGGCTTTTCATTCTTAAGGCAAATATTAGCCAATAAAAAAAAAGCATCACCATTTATTTGACCTTCCAATTTTATAAAAGAAATCATTTAAAGTCTTTCATTTAATTTTTTTTATTTATTTTAGCAATTTTAGAGCAGACAATTTTGTTGCCATTACAGTTGTCTTACATATATACATATTACTACTAAACATGTTGATAAATGGATAAATATGTCCATTTTTTTATCAGTAACTAAAAATAATTTCTCAGAAACCGAGATTACGGCTGTTTATTTAAATTAGCTTAAGTTGGATTTCTCAACATGAAAAAAACATAACCAAATCCCTCTTATAACGTGCGGTTTGCAAATTGAAGTATTGACTATGCTTAGTGGAATAATGTAGAGATTCAACCCCCAAATGCATCTTCATTAAAGCCTACTTATAGGAAAATAGGGACATGGGATCCACCAACTGTACCTGAGCTGCTGCCCTTATTTCACGTCAATGCAAGACTATTATTGTCAGCCAAACTTAATCAACAAACCGTGAGAAAATTGACGAACCATTTCGGCTGACCGGTTTGAAAAACAACATATCCTATGACCATTCCACAACACCAATTTCTAACTATTGCAGAAGAATGTCCAATACTTCCACATAAATTAACAACAATTTGCAGTATCCACTACGTTTATTCGAGAAATAGATAGACCAATTCCATAAGAGAAAGCAGCTACTTCCATAAATTAACAACAGTTTGCAGTGTGAAAGCAGCTAATTCCATAAGAGAAACCCTTCACTGTATATTGACTTGGTCATGTTTCCTATAACAACGCCTCATGTTTGGGATACAACACCCCAATTGCACCGTCGATTAAGCTGGAGATGGGATCCACCAACTTTACCTAAACTCATATCAACATCGTTACTGGCCATTTCATTCTTAAGGCAAATATTAGCCAATAAAAAAAAACATAACGATTTATTTGACCTTCCAATTTTATAAAAGAAATCATTTAAAGTCTTCCATTTAAATTTTTACTTATTTTAGCTTTTGAATTTGTATTATTTATCAAATCACCTCAAAATAGATGAAAAATGTTAATATTCATTAATTTGGCTAACATAACATTCACATGACAATCCATGTGTATACCACTTTAGCAATTAATTAATTTTTAAAAAATTAAAAATATTTTTTATACTTTTATTTTTAAATTTTAAAAATTTAATTAATTACACATTCCACGTATATTAAAAAATTAATTAAATTCTAAAAGTTGTGTTACATTATAATTAATTTCTACATATTATATAAATCAGTTTTGTTACATTTGAATTTTGACTTTTCATTAAATTGGAGTCAATATTATAAATTCGGAGATACTTAAATTGATTTTTTTAAAAGAATTTGAGAGTTAAAAGTACCATTAAACCAAAATTATATTAAACAACCAAACCCCTTACAAAACAAAAACAAAGATTAATGAGTAAGAAATTTTGAAAGTAAAAATTATGGAACAATCATAGCCTTATGTTTAGATCAGTTGCTGCTGTAACACCTGCATGTATTCAAGTTCCAGACCCGTCACTATTATCTCATATTGGATTCTTCATTGTGTTTGAAGCATTTGATATTCTTGTTGAAAGTATAATGGAACATATATACGATACAAGTATCCAATTATTTTTTTGAACAATATCATTATATGTTCTGGTTAAATTTGTTCTTTTTTACACAATGCCTGGAGCTACCCATAGCCTCTCCCTAACCCATAAATAGGAGGCTAATGTGCTTCAGCGCACTCGAACCCATATCCTCCTACATTGACAATAATGTCCATACTAATCGAGTTAAGACTCAATCAGCATACGAGTACCCAATTTTACATTGACGTGTTGAAGTTCAATTTTTCATTATGATTTTATATTCTACTCCATGAGACCTTTACAACAGGATATCATATGCTTAAGATATTTGAGTGATGAATTTAAAATTGATGTTCAAAGTAAGCTACTTGTGAATTGTGTTGAGAAAAATGAAAAGCATTAGTCCCACATTGATTGGGAATCAAGTATGGAACTTGTATATATATGTAAATCGACTTAATACCTAATTAACGACTAAAGCTTGAAACCTTATCTCGCACGCAAGGGGCTGCAGGGCGCACCCGCACGACATGGGTGACGGGAAATGTTTGGACTGATTGGGCCCAAGAAAGGCCTGTAGATATTTTAGCCCAATACTAAATTTAATTTTTTTCTCAACAGATATCATACAGAATCTATTTAAAATGACAAATATTTCCATTTGATTTTATTTTATTCAAATTGATTTAAAGACTCATTGAACGCAGATTTGTATCTTTATTCATGAAAATTTTCAAAACCCCTCCATATTTTTTACACACAAACACACAACGAATTTATTTAACTCTCAAGAATTCTTTTCTTTTTCTCTCTAAAATTTTCAAACGGTGATAGAAGAAGGCAAGATTTGTTCGTTGATCACTACGTAGGTACTACTGCTGCAATTATTTTATTATTGTATTTTGGGAGACAGACGACCAACGTTTCTCCAAGTGCCATAGGAGCAGCTGAATCTGTCTTCAGGAAACTATAAAGCAAACCTCAATATCTAGTAAAACTTGATTCCCTTATTCAGTTTCTAATTTTTTAAAATCTTATTTGTTTAATTATTTTCAGATCTAACGTTTTAAATAAATATAAATATTTATTTAATTTTTTTTATTTAGATCTAGTGTTTTTTACGTAAATATAAATATAAAATTTCAGTATTGGCTATACTTCTACTCCACAAAAAATGGTGATTAGGTGAGAAAGACTATCAATTGTCTATTCACTTCACACTTGCGCTGTTGCTTCCTCCTATCACTCTCACCCAAACTTAATTTACAAGCAATGTGGAAGTTTCGGACGTTTGTGGGACAATGTACAATAATTCCACACTATTTACAGTATTGACTACGTTTACCTGAGGGAAAAGAAAGACATGAATGCTGGAAATTTTATCTACTTTGTACGGTCAATAAAGCTACCTAAAAGCCATTTAGGATATCAATTCCTGTAATTGGATTAATCTCATGGTTGCTGCAATGTTTAGACAGTGTAATCGAATGTTAAATATGTTACTCTGCAATGCTATTGTAAATATTACTCTTAAACTTGTTGGTAGATATATAGGTTTGGCACAAAATTAAGAATACACAAAGGCTCAAACCATACCTTATGTTCATGAGTTCTCATCATCACATGTTTATAAATGCAACTCAAACTTGAATAACTGAATCTTGTGTAATTCAAAATGTATTTGTTGGACAACTCATTGAGTTGTCACCTGGAGGTTTAAGTACATGCTTGTAGTTCCCAAGTGATTATGGTAAGGCATTGGAGGTCAAACAGGACGGATGATTTGTGATTCAATAGATAATGAAATTCAATCCTACTTTATTCATATGTGGGTTTGCTTTTGTTTAGTGTTTACTACCATTTTATAGCTAACAACAATCTGCAGTGTGTTCCAATTCACTGTTTAATTTCTCATGCTTTCTTTTTCTTTTCCCCATCTTTTATGAGACATTTATGGTGAGCATTAGCAGAGATTTTGTTTTTTGCATTACTAAATTTCAGCAATTAATTTCAAACAAGTTTAAACATTAAATATAAAATAGTTAAATTTCAATTAAACCTACGTAAAGGGAATTAGGAACATGGGATCCACCACCTGTACCTCAATTCACATCAACTTTGTTACCGAACTACGTTTCCTCTAGAAATAGAGGGAAAAAAGAGACATGAATGCTTGAAATTCTAACTTTGTCTGCACCATCAACATCTTGATTTCCATGTTAGCTATAAACTTAACATGTTAATTCATTACCTTGTCAAGTGATTCATGAACAAGCCATCACCGGGAATACACCATGCACAATGCTAAAGATAAAGACATATAGTTAAATTGATCAAGGCAAAACATTAGACACACTTGTAAAAACATTATGAAAATACAACAGAGATCACTGAGACATTTTGTTCTCCTTTAGTGAGCAGTAGAAAAGATTATTGAGACTAATTTGAAAGCCATGAAAGAAGACATAAACAACACCACCATACAAAATGTTACACTCAAACAAACCATTACAGACAGTACGAAATACAATGAAAGACAGAGGAACTGGCACAATATTACCCTTCACCATAGGCAAAACGGTCTGCAAAACAAGAAATTGTGAAAATACAACACTAATGCTTGAACATCATTTGCAGTGATTAGATCCTTCATCGTCTATTGCTGCCATTGCCTTTCTTTGACTTTCTTCTTCGCCTCTTCTCATGTTGGTTTTCAACCAAATTCACCAACCATTTCGGCTTACCAGTTTGGAAAACAACATATCCCACTGACATTCCGAACACTACTCCGCATCCATAACCTATCAACACCACTTTCCAACCAAAAGTAATGTTTGATTTTGACCCATCTTTTTCAAGCACATTTGGAGGTGCTGGATCAATGATGTTGCAGCCTTTCGAGACCGGAAACCCACATAGTCCCTTATTTCCTTCATATGAATCATTTCCAAATGTGTTGAATTGTTTACCTTGAGGAATCTGACCATGGAGTTGATTTTCAGAAACATTTAAGGACGAAAGAAATGGCAGATCTGCCAATCTATTTGGAATCGTCCCAGACAACCTGTTTGAAGATAGGTCCAACCATTCAAGACTTGTCAAATTCCCTACTGAGGTGGGGATACCACCATTAAGGTTGTTATGAGAAAGGTTGAGCCCTTTCAGTAAGTTAAGCTTCCCAATAACCTTTGGAATCTCCCCTTCAAACTGATTGTTTGATAGATCAATGATCATCCACATGGTGAAAATTTTCACCAATTCCATATCTTGCCCTTTCATCACAATTCCAACGGAATAGGTATAGAAGCCACCACTACCATTAACATCTTGCACACCCATGTATGTCATCGTACTTGCATCTTTAGTGAGATTTATGATAGCCTTGAAGCTGTTGATGTATCTCCCAGGTAGGGGTCCAGAAAAATAATTACTTGAAAGGTCAAAAATTTGGATTTTAGAGAAACAAGGGCTAGACTTGGAGCTATGGTCATGCAAGGATCCATGCATTTGATTTGACTTTAGTACAAGAACTTGTAGCCGTGGAAGACTTCCCAACCAATGAGGAAATGTATCATTGATCTTGTTGTTCCCAAGATCTAGCACTTCCAAAGACCTACAATTGAGGATGGATGGTGACAAAGGCCCTTCAAATTGATTTCCATTTAAGTTGAGATTACTCAATTGACATCCCTTCGCAAATGTTGGAGGAATCATTCCATAAAACTTGTTCTTCTTTAGATTCAAAAATTCAAGGTTGTTGCTCAAATTTCCAAAACATTGTGGAATAGTTCCACTCAATTTATTGTGGGACAAGTCAAGAATTTGGAGAACACTCACATTGCATATCAAAGAAGAGACCTCTCCACCTAAACTATTGTTTGAGATCAAAAACACATTGATTGTCGAAGATGGAATTGGAAGATTTCCATGGATCAAATTGGAGCTTAAGTCAAGAATATTAATATTCTTCCATGGGAGTTGCTCAACTTCTGTCAATGAGTTGTGAGATAAATTTAAGTACCTCAAAGAGTCACAAGTCACCTCTTGCAGCCATTGTGGAATCTTTCCTTCAATTATATTGTTAGAAAGGTCTAAAGTTTTCAACTTTTTTGACCCTTTCAAAAAATGGGGGGAATTGGCTGACATTATTTGAGCTTAAGGATAGGTTGTTTAGTGAAAGGTCAAGATATTCAAGATTTGGGAGATTTGAGAACATGCCAAACTCTATAACACCACTGAGATTATTTGAGTATAAAAGGAGCCAGGTAAGATTGAGAAATTGGAATATTGAAGATGGAAGAGGACCTTGGAGTTTATTATTCCCTAACACTATCATTTGTAGTGATTTGGATTGGAATTCTTTGATGTGTCCACTGAATTGATTTTGAGAGAGATATATTTCCATTAAGGAGGAAGCAGTATACAACCATGACGGAAGTTTTCCATTTAGTAAATTGTTAGATAAGTCTAAAGATATTAGATTAGGGAAAGCAGCTACCTCATCTGGAATGGGACCTTCTAAAGAATTTTCAGCTATTCTCAAGTGTTGAAGCTGTGTCAGGTTTAGAATTGACAATGGAACTTGTCCACTTAATTGGTTCCATGACAAGTCTAAATAAGTGAGTTGCAAGAGGTTCCCCAATGATCTCGAAATTGGTCCCCGTAAATTGGAATGAGACAGATCCAAATATTTCAGGACATGTAGGCTGTCAATCGAATCAATCAATTTTGTAAAGGACATCCATGATTACTGCTCTGATTGAACTTCAGAAGATCAAGACTAAGGTTTCGGTTGTATCCTAAGTTGAGCAAATTGAGGTTTGGCGAATGAAGAATGTTACTTGGGAATTTTCCTTGCAAATCACAACCACCAAGACCGAGAGACTTTATAGAAGAGGATAGATTCATGAAAACATTAGGATTAATAGAAGGCATGATAATTCTATCAAGAAAAAGATGTCTCACCTCAGTTAGGTTGTGAACAAGTCCCTCCAAAGTATTTTTGTCAAGTGTTAATTGGTCAAAAAAAACATTGTGAGGGAGATCAAGTGAAACCAATTTTGACAAGTGGGAGATTTGGGATGGGACTTTTCCTGCAAATAACGTTTCTGAGATGTTAAGATACACCAGCCTTGTAAACTGACCAAACTCAGAGGGCATCTTGGAATAATTAAAATCATTGTAGGCAAGGTTAAGTTTTTGAATATGAGGAAGAAGGAAAAGAGTACTATTGGAAGGGAAGTTGCCATACAACCAACTGCAACTCAAGTCAAGGGCAATAACATGAGCATTTAGGTGATCACAAGTGACCCCATCCCATGAGCAGCGATCTGTACCCTCTTTCCATGAATTTGTCTTAGGATAAGATTTAAGGCCAGCAATATCATCACAAAGAAAAGAAGTAAACTCTGTTTTGATGATGGAAAATGAGTTCTTGAAATGGATCAAAGCAGTAGCTTCGTGATGAGAGCACAGGTGTGTTACTGAAGAGGCAGAAAGATGAGGGAAGAAGAAAAATAGGTAAAGGAAGTGATAGGGTGTGACTAAGGAGGCCATGTTATGTTTTCAAATAAGGTTAACATGGTATGAATTATAAGAACCCTAATTATAGGAAGAAAAAAACCGATATGAAACTAAGAATTTTAATGGTATAGTCCATTGATAATGAAGAATCTAAGAAATTTTATGGAAATTGTGGATAACCATCATGTTTTTATTTCTGATGGAGAAAAGCTAAGAGTGTGAAGAAGACCAAAACTGTCAATGTCACCCAAACCTAATCTACAAGTCACCACAATGTACAGTAATTCCACATACACACACACACACACACACACACACACAAAAAGACTATAATTTTGTCCCGACATATTCAAAGCAGGAAAAGAAGTTCGAAGTTTCAGAGTAAATAACACTTGAATGATTGTATTATAGAAAACACTTCAATGATATACAATCCCTTATCACTTGTCTTCTATATATTCAAAGTTTACTGCTTGAAAATTCAAACCTTGTGTATCCTATATATGTTGAACAATGGTATCTAACAAACATATTTTCCACAAGACTAGAAAATTTGTATGCCATTTTCTATTACTTGCAAGAAAACTACCAGGGAAATTGCATTTCTAATTCATCCATAGGCTTTAAACTCAAACAATAAAAACGAAAAAGAACAGGAAACTTCTAGGAAAGAAATTTTTATTACATCAATTTTCCAGTTATTTAATCTTTACCCCATGTTGGTTCTAGATTCAATTTGACAAAAAAAAAAAAAAAAAAAAAAAAAAAAGAAGAGGGCACGTATATTTTTATTTTTGAAAAGTAAAGGATTATAACTCAGCCAAATAAAAAAGTCACAATGCAAAGCACACACTCAACAAGCAGAAAAACCAACATTGAAAACAAAAGGCGATAACAGATCATGCACCGCACCAGGCCCAGAAAACCAAATTGCATCATTGTAGTGTCATTTATATTATCAAGTCATGATATCCACTAATTAATTCAGTTCAATAAACATAATTTGAATTAATGGCCTAAATTTTAAACTTCGAAGAAACATAAGGCAACTGAATGAAAATTAATAACCTCCATCACCAGAGCTGCCCGCGCTTGTCTTCGTACATGTCCTCCAAGTAAGAAAGATAATGATTTTCTCCTTTAGAGATCATGAAGATAAAAGATTGAACCTAAACATCAGGAAAATATGTCAGTGGACATTAAAGTCAGAAAAAAACAGATGATGAAGTACAGCATCCAAAATCCATGCCATCATTCTTTTTCTTAGATGTCAATGCTTACTGCTACTGAGGTCCCATTGAGGCAAAATACTGGGAAATATTTGAGCCTTTTACCACTTGTCCATGCAGTGCCTGCTCACGCAATATCTGAACTTTGTTCAGTCATGTTCCTCAAAAGATAGCCCTGTAATATGCAACATATGAATCAGTGTCAGAAAAGGCCAAGGAAATAGTAAGGAACTGAACTAGTAGAAAATCAAAATAGTATACCATATTATCCAGTGCTTGGGCTTTCCAAGCACTAATCTCAATCATTTCACAATCAGGAAACGCAAAGCTAGCAGCGTGTCATGTTTCGGTGACTCTGTCACAGAAAGTTCTATAAGAAAATGTAAATTTCAGAGATGTTTGACATGGTGTTTACTTTCCAAGGAAACATGAATTCCAAAGATCA